>JAZKJV010007393.1:0-600000 GCA_037367405.1 Ottelia alismoides
TTTGAATTCTTATTTGATTTTTTTGGGGCCTTAAATGGCCGAATTTTCAAAAAACTCAAAACACAAAATAATTTTGTTTTAATTTTTTCTATTTTTGTGATTTTTAATTAATTTTTGGAAATAAAAATAAGGTATATACATAGTAGCTATACATAGGTATATATACACTATATTGATTTTTGATTTTTGATTTTTAATTAGTTCTTTTTATACATTTTTATTCCTATTTTATATTTTATTTATTTATAGGATAAAAGGAGGAATAAAAGGCTATTTTTATTTTATTTTTATTATTTATATACATAGGTTAAATAATTAGTGATATACATATATGTACATGGTATATATACAATATATTTTTGTATTTTAATTTTGTAATTTTTATTTGATTTTTGTCTTGTTTCTTTTTATTTATTTTATTTACAAAACATAAAAAGGGATATTTACAAAAAGGTTTGAAAATAAATTAGGTTATTTACAAGGTGAACTAAATAGAGAAGGTGGTCTATGTACATGGTGAAGAGATGTTTTTGGATTTTTGATTTTTTTAATTTTTATTTTGTTTTTAATAGCTTCTAAATATATACAAAATATATACAACATATTTTTGAGTGAGGAAAATATTTAATTTATTTATTTACAAATATGTACATATGAGCCCCTATCTCTCTCTACTTTTGTTTTTATGCGGTCAGGCCCATGCTGAGCCCTCCCTTGGGTTAGTTTGCTCAATATTTATTCTAAATATTTCCCTCTTTTTCTTTTTCATCTTTATTCTTTTATTTTTGCACAAAAACATGCTAATTATCTAATTTTACAAATATGCATGCTTTTGGCTAATTTGTCCTATTTACACATATCTACATGCATTTGCACAGGTTTTTGTAGCTAAAATATAAGAATAAAGAGTGATGAATGGGTATTCATCACCCCCCTATACTATACTTTGCTAGTCCCTTAGCAAACACTTATTTGAAAAAGAAGTGAAAAAGAAAGAAAGAAAAAGAAAAAGAGAATGTACATGGATCAAGGCTGATTATTAAACTTGCCTTCATTAAATTGAGGTATGGAGCTTAATCAGATCTTTGGATTATTAATGTGTCGGAACCTTATTTAGACTTAAGCTTAAAACCTAACAGCCTCTAAGTTCCACTATTCTATAACCAAGACTCCTCAATGCTCCAGATCAGAACAAATCATCAACTACAAACCCTGAAGACCATGAATCTTTTCTTGTCCTGTGAAAGTGAGGTCTAAGCTCTCCACCTCAGAAATGGCAACTTGACAATCCTCCCCAACAAGGTAACTCTATGACCTCAATCTGGCCACTCTTTCCTCGAGGAGCGGGGTATTCCCTTCTAAGTTCAAGTTCAACCGGCTCAAGAAGAGGGGGAAGAAGAGAATGGGTCAAGGCCAGTGTAGCCAAGTACCCTTGGGAGCTTGACCAGTGTAGCCAAGTCTCCCTGCTGCAAGCTACAACAGGTGGATCATGAAACCAAGCTTTGCTTATTGCACTTATATACATACTCCGGTGGGATTATCATTTTCTCTCAGACCCACCACTTTTTTGGAGTTCTTTTCTTTTTGCATTTTTTTTTGAGTGCATCTATACAACATGTACATGTGCAGCATATATACAAGGAGTTTTTCCTCTTGAGCCAGTAGACTATCCCTCTTTTGAAGCTTTATTGCAACCCACAACTCCCGTCGTTAGACCTCATGGCAACCCAGACCAAGTTGAGACGCACTTCCTTCACTAAATGAAGAAGAGAGGTTCCGCCTAGATGTACTACCCTCATATGCTACCCCAAGTCAAGGAAGACTGCCTCCTCACCACCTCATCCGTAGAGAGCTCGGTGCATAGTGTGGTTGTCCAAGTAAAGCCATAATCTATATGAGTCATGTGTTGTTGTTAAGTGCTCTACTTAGGCTCATTGAGATGACATGTGATCATAGCCTAGTGGACTCAAAGAATTAAGTCTCCATGGACCTGAAAAGCCTTAAACCTAAGCCCTATAAGGTTCCTCTTAGAAATTAGGTGGATTAAGATCTTAATCAAGCTCCATTTCTCAATTTGATTCCAGGCTAGTTTAAAGGTCAACTATCATCCAGAAAAACTATATACATATGTACAAAAAGATGCATATTTACACAAATTTTACAATCATGCAAAATTTTTGAAAAATGTTTTGAAATCATGAATGATGATGCATGAAGTGCAAGTTTTGCAAAAAGATATTTACACACATTTACACAAGATTTTTGCAAACTTTTGATTTTTCAAAACATTTTGGAAAAATTTTGTACTATATACATAATTTTGATACAGAAAATATTTACACAAGCTTTACACAAAAGATTTTTGAAATCATTTTTACAAAAATAATTTGTACACTAGCTATGTATGTGCAAATAAAGAAGATTATGTACATGCAAATTTTTAATTTTTGTGGTTTTTAGCCATTTTTATTTATTAACACACTCACACAAAGTACGAGTTATGGCTAAAGTATATATGAAATATATACACACCCCCCTATACTTAGCTCGAACGATGTCCTCAGAGTCAAGAGCGATGAAGAAGACATAACTCGTGCTATGTATAGGGAAGTGAAAAGGAAGGCTATACAAAAGGAGAATAAGAAGTCAAGAGGGACTCGGGTCTTCCCCCTATACTTAGGATCAAGTAATCCTAAGTATAGCAGGCTGTATACTAAGGGAAAACCGAGTGGAGAATGTACAGGGTCTACCCCCCCTATACTTAGGATAAGATATTCCTAAGTATAGGCAGCAAAACAGGGGTAGATAGAAACAAAAGGAATACCCAAAAGGTCTCACATCCCCCCTATACTTAGGGTAAAGTGCACCCAAGTATAGCATAATCACAAGATGAAGAAAGGGATGTGGGACTAAGGAATGTGATGATATGGACATCTGGATCTATGTACAGCGGAGGATCAGTAAAGCTCAGGCGTGAGATGCATTAGATGTGAGTCAAAGACCACATCTCACGCAAAATGAATAGGGGCAATATCAACGACCCGCGGCTCATGATCTAGAAATGGTTTGAGCCGCTGGCCGTTCACTCGGAAGGTACTCTCAGAAGACAACTCAGATATGTCGATGCTACCGTTGTCGTGTACCTTCCGAACCAGATAAGGTCCTTTCCATTTGCTCTGTAGCTTCCCTGGAAATAATCTAAGCCTCGCATCAAACAGCCATACTCTCTGTCCAATCTCAAAATGTTTGTGGCTGATATGTGAATCATGCCACTCCTTGACTCTCTCCTTATAATGTAGGCTGCTTGAGAATGCTGCATCTCTAAGCTCCTCCAGGGCAGCTAGCTCTGCCCTCCTCTGGTCTCCTATACCATCTGGATCCATCAAGATATCTGTGACTGCCCAAAGTGACTTGTGCCTCAGCTCAACTGGTAGGTGACAGGCTTGCCATACACGAGGCGAAAGGGAGATGTGCCCAAAGGTGTCTTGAAAGACGTCCTATATGCCCACAAGACCGAGTCCAATAGCTGTGACCAATCCTTTCGGTCAGGGCGGACGACTTTCTGCAGAATAGTCTTGATCTCCCTATTCGACACTTCGGCTAGACCATTCGTCTGTGGATGGTATGGTGTAGCAACTCGATGGTCTATGCCGAACTCACTAGCAAGTGCCTTCACCTGGTCGTTGATGAAGTGAGATCCCCCATCAGAAATAAGAACTCGTGGAACCCGAACCGCGTGATGATATGCTTCCTCAAGAATCTGCAAACTGTCCTCGCATCAGCAGCTCGGGCGGGGATAGCCTCCACCCAACGACTCACATAGTCTACGGCCAACAGAATGTACTCAAATCCCTGACTCTTAGGGAATGGACCCATGAAATCGATGCCCCATGCGTCAAAAACCTCACAGAAGTGAATGGGCTGCATCGGGCATCATATCACGCTGTCCACAAGTGCCCATCCTCTGACAGTCAGTACACCTCTTCACGAACTCATCTGAGTCCTTGAAGAGGGTAGGCCACCACAAGCCGGATTGGAGCACTTTCTGTGCCGTTCTCCTCCCAGAATGATGTCCTCCTGCCTCAAGCTTGTGGCAGTAAGTGAGGACGCTATGGTGTTCCTCCTGAGGAATACACCGACGCCAGACGCTATCCCCTCCCTCGTGGTAAAGGATGGGATCCTCCCAATGGTAAGACTTGGCCTTCGCAAGGAAGGTCTCAAGCCTCTGCCTGGGCCAATCTTGTGGGACTTTCCCAACAACGAGAAAGTTCACAATATCGGCGTACCATGGGAGTGAGGCGATAGCAAGGATCGCCTCATCTGGGAAGGTATCTCTGATAGGATCAATCTGCTCAGTCTCCTCAGGCTGCTCTAATCGGGAGAGGTGATCCGCCACCACATTCTTGACTCCAGGCTTATCCTTGATCTCAATGTCGAATTCCTGGAGTAGAAGGATCCATCTAGTCAGTCTGGCCTTGGCATCCTTCTTTGCCATGAGGTACCTGATGGCGGTGTGATCTGTGAACAAAGTCACTCTAGATCCAATGATATATGATCTGAACTTATCCAGGGCGAACACTACTGCTAGCATCTCCTTCTCTGTGACCGTATAATTCCGCTGGGCGGAATCCAATGTGCGGCTAGCATAGTGTATAGCAAATGGTACTCCATCCCTCCTCTGTCCCAGCACTGCCCCTACGGCAAAATCGGAGGCGTCCGTCATGATCTCGAATGGGAGAGACCAATCAGGTGGCTGGAGGACAGGAGCCTCAATCACGCACTGCTGGAGAGTAGCAAACGACGAAAGACACTTGTCATCGACAAGGAACTCGGTGTCTTTCGTCAAGAGGGTCGGTCAACGGTCGGGCAATCCTGCTAAAATCATGAATGAATCTCCTGTAAAATCCAACGTGCCCCAGAAATGACCGTAACTGCCTCAGATTGGACGGCGGTGTGAGTTTTCTAGTGACATCGACCTTGGCCGGATCAACCTCCATGCCCCTGTTGGAGATGATGTGGCCAAGCACCGTCCCTTGAGTCACCATAAAGTGACTCTTCTCCCAAGATAGCACCGAGTGATACTCAATACATCGCTGAAGTACTCGATCTAGGCAGTCAAGACAAGAAATCAAATCCGTCGCCGTAGATCGAGAAATCATCCATGAAGACCTCAAGGCACTCCCCTACCATGTCCGAGAAGATCGACACATGCACCTCTGAAAAGTCGCAGGGGCATTGCATAGCCCAAATGGCATGCGTCGAAAAGCGTATGTGCCGAAGGGACAGGTAAAGGTGGTCTTCTCCTGATCCTCAGGAGCGATGGCCACTTGGTTGTAGCCCGAGTACCCATCCAGGAAGCAATAATGGCTCTTCCCTGCCAGTCTCTCAATGATCTGGTCAATAAAAGGCAGGGGGAAATGGTCCTTCTTGGTGGCTTGGTTGAGTCTCCTGTAGTCAACACAAACCCTCCAAGAGGTGGGTACTCGTGTAGCAATCTCCTCTCCCGACTCACTGATCACAGTCGTGATGCCCGTCTTCTTGGGCACCACATGCAAGGGGCTGACCCACTTGGAGTCGGAAATGGGATAAATAAAACCTGCACCCCACCACTTCGATATTTCCTTCATGACAACCTCTCTTAGGTTGGGGTTTAGACGCCGCTGGAACTCACGCGACGGCTTCGCCCCATCCTCGAGATAGATGTGGTGGGAGCACACTGATGGACTAATCCCATGGAGATCTGCTACGCTCCATCCGATCGCCTTGCGGTTCTTTTCAAGAACCCCCATCAAACGGGATTCCTGCTCTCCAGTCAACTCGGCGGAGATGATGACTGGGTACATCTCAGGATCGCCCGCAAGGAATCGATACTTCAGCAAAGTAGGGAGCGGCTTCAGCTCTGGAATGCTGGGTGCCGGCAAATCTGGCTGTGGAAGAAACTGAGTGAATGCTGCAAGGTCGGCCAAATCTGCCTGGGAAAGTGAAAGCATACTCTCGCAAACTGGGTCGGGAGAAGGCTGCTCATCTGCACTGTCTCTGCTCTGCTCTGCATCTACCTCCTCCTCCTCAATAGGCTCAACTGGACTCGAGTCTGGCATCTGATCATAGCAATCGGCCCAATCAGACTCTTAATCCGAGGGATCTGCATCAGAAACGGTGGTATCAGTACCACCGGGAAACAAGGTGGCATCAGCACCACCAGAAAACAAGGTGGCATTAGCACCACCAGAAAACAAGGTGGCGTCAGCACCACCATCACAAATCATCGTGCTGCGATCAAGGACCGGCTCTGCTGCCGCAATGGTATCCTGAACCAGGTCTGTGCTCTCCAGACTCTCCTCTGCTGTCATCTCTGCATCAGCTGTGTCTGAAAGTGAGAGGGTGGTCTGTGTCTCAAGATCTGCCCAAGCTGCCTCATCATCTGTGATCACAAAATCACAGTCCTGGTGGATGTCTGGCTCTGCGTCTGTCAGCTGCTCTGAATCGGTACTCGCATCTGAGCAGGATCTGAATCTGGCTCTATAGTCCTCGACCGTCTCTATTTGTATACTCTCGCCCTGGACGCGAAAGTACACCTTCCCGCTATCATGATCAGTCACCGCCTTGGCTGTGGCCAAGAACGGACGACCAAGGATGATGGGGGTATCGGTCACTGACTCAGGGATCTCCATGTCCAACACTACGAAGTCCACGGGGAATTGCAGACCTGAATCGTGACGATAACGTCTCGTAATAACCCTTCGACCTCTTGACAGATCGATCAGCGAACTGAAGGACTGTCCTGCTCTGTCGAAGAGTGCCCAACTCGAAGCGGTCGAGAAGGGCTGCCGGAAGTAGGTTGATCGACGATCCGCTATCTAAAAGAGTACGGTCGAACCACTGCTCACTAATCTGGCATCTGACATACGGGGCCCCTGAATCTGGCCTCTTGGCTGGCAGTCGGTTCTGGATCGCAAAGCATGTGGCTTTGGTCAGCACATGTATCTCTGAAGTGTAGTTCCTCCTCCTCCTCCTGACTGTAGTCCTCTCTCTCAAAGATCTCTGGAGAAGGGGGATGTGCTGCAAAGCCTCCTGGAGGGTCAGCTGAATGTGAAACTGATCTATCATGCTCTGGCTGAACTCCTCAAGCTCTCTCTTTTTTGGGTCATTTTTCTTCCCCTTCCCCATCTGAAGGGCTCTAGGGAAGGGGATCACTGGGTCCTTCTCAGATGAAGGACTAGGAAAAGGTCTAAGCGGTTCAAGGACCGGATCCACACATACATCACGCACCACAGTGGGACCAGAAGAAAATAAACCTTTTCCTTTATTCTTAGCAGAGTTCCGAGATACATGACCATGAGGAAAAACAACACCACTATCTGTACAAACACCGGTGGCCTCAGTACCACCACGGGCGGGCTGCTCTGCTGCTGCTGCTGAAGGTAGACGTCTCGCGGCACCAGTACCGCGTGCTGGCTCGGCTGCATGGGTGGCGTCAGTACCACCTCCTAGATCTGGTGAAGTGGCGGCCTCAGTACCGCCTGTGGGATCAGCATCCTTGGTGGCCTCAGTACCACCGTCATCATCTGGAGCGGCCTCAGTACCGCTCTCCTCCTCCTCCTCCTGTGGCGCCTCGGGATGGTGCTCAGCTGAGGCGCCGCCGCCGGCTGGGGTCCTACTGCTCCTAAGCGTGGCAAAATCAACATCAAAAAGATCTGAAGAAGTATCATCAAATGGATCGCTAGGAGTGGCTAACTCAGTATGTACTACCTGCTCAGACTTCCGCTTGAGATTGTTCGGGTTCGGCTCTATCTGGGCGGGTATGGCGGCCTTCCCTCTCATCAGGTCTCGCATCTCATGGCGGAACTCATCCATCTCCCGTCTGAATGTGGCCTGCTGGTCCGTGAGGAGGCGGGCGATATCATCCAAAGCGGGGCTCTCATGGGAGCCCGACGGGTGGCCTCTCTGTGGGTGAGGCGGCGGCTGCTGGTATGGGTGAGAGGGATAAGAAGGAGGGTACTGCTGGTGCTGGTATCCCTGGTGAGCATGCTGCTCACGTCTCCAAGGCTGTCCCTGCTGCTGATAGGGACGAGGAACGTAGGACGACTGCTGCTGGTAGACTGGGGGCTGCTGCTGCGGCTGGTGATGGTCTCTCGGCTGGGAGTACTGCCCTCCCTGTGCTGCGGCTGCTGCTGGGGCTGGGCACCACCACTCCCCCACCTGAATCCGGGATGATCTCGTCGGATCCCAGGCTGGGGACGGTCGTACCAGATCCCGTTGACATCCATCAACGGCTCTGCATCAAAGGGGGCTGGGGGTAGTACTGCCAACGGCTGATCCGGCTGGTATACCACCATCTGCATCTCTGGAGATGGTGGTGACTGCAAAGTGGGCTGCGGCTGCTGGTACGGCTCCGCCTGTACAAGGTGAACCTGTCTAGGCTGCACTGGGGTGCTGGAGCGCTGGGACGAGCTGCTGCTGCTGCCGGCGTCGCCTCGTGACTGAAGACGGGGCTGAGAAGCCGTCTGTGTCTCCTGGAGACACATGAGCTGTGTCTTCAGGTCGCTCAAGACCTGTGCCATCTGATCCATCTGTGCTATGCTCTGGCACTGCTTCTTCTCTATCAGCTCCATGCGGTCCAGCTTCTCGCTGATGATGCCCATGTCCGCAGCTGACGACTCTAACAGTGCTGCTGCTGTGGCTGCTGCGGACGAACTGGAAGGACCTGCATCTACCCGTGCTATCCTCTGGTACTGCACGGGTCCTGGCTGATGTGGCTGGGTCTTCTGAGTGTAGAGCCGGGTCTGGGACATGACCATGTAGTTCTCTGCCATCTCCTCAAAAATAGCCCAGACCTGGTCGTGGTCCTTGGCGAAGTAGGACCCGCCACAAGAAGCGTTCACCAGGCCCTGTAGCTCTGGTGACAACCCACTGAAGAAGCTCTGAACTAGGTTCGGCTTCGTGATATCGTGGTGTGGGCATCTGTCCAAAAGCTCTCTGAACCTCTCCCAAGCCTCATGGAACTGCTCGTTGGGGAACATGGAGAAGTTGCTGATCAGGGCCCTCGCTGCATTCGTCCGCCCGAGTGGATAGTACTTGTTCAAGTACTCGGTACGGAGCTGCTCCCATGTGTACACGAATCTCCCCAAATGTTTCAGCCAGGTGGCTGCTCTATCTGCCAGTGAGAAGGGGAAGGCAATCATCCGTATGGTATCCTGGTCCACATGTCTGTCGTGGACAGTACTGCAAATCATGAGAAACTCCTGTAGGTGGAGATGGGGCTCCTCGGTAGCCAATCCATGGAACCGCGGAAGCATCTGCAAGGTGTTCGTGGGGAACTTGAAGTCCCCCACGATGGCTGGAACCACAACCCAATGGTGCATCAAAGTAGATCCGGGGTTGTGCAACTCCCGCATCGGTCTAGGTGGTCCTGCTCCTCCTGCGGCTGCTGCCGCTGCGGCGGCGGCCGCGGCTGCTGCTGCTGCTGCTGCGGCTCGTGCCTGTGCCTCATCGGGGTCCTCGGGCTCGCTCTGTGCATCTCTCTCTGCTCTGAGCCTCTCCATCTCACGCCTCATCTCTATCATAAAAGCTCCCTGATCGCGGAGCTGCTGCTGGACTGTCTCTAACTGTGCGATCAGGGTGGAGTTGATCGCTCCCTGGTCCAGTACAAAGTGCTCGGGACGGGAGTGATCGTCAGAACTGCCTGCGCCTGCCATCTCGACGTCTGCAAAATCGAAGGAGCCCAACTCAGGTGCTGTCAAATGAATCAATCTCTCCTCGGGCTCATGTCTCTCGGGTAGATCAGAAAGGGGATCGAGGGGGAACAGGGTGGAGTCGTACTCGGGCTCGGAGAGCGGGTCTGAGCTCTCGCGAGCCAACCTAGATGATGAGGTAGACGCGCCTGAAAGCGGTGCAGCCAGAGGCTGCCTAAGAGACCGTCTACCCATCATCTCGATCTGGCGAGTAGGGCGGATGAGATCTGGAAAAACTATGATCGAAAAACAAACCCCCGGTTCACCAACGCAACGCGAGCTGAAGACCGTGAAAGTTCGGTCAAATTATCTTGTCTGTTTTATTTGGTGAACACACAAATATCAGAGCGATTACGTGACCTGTTGGGATCTCCGCTGCTAACCCAACCGACTGGCCCGCACGGAAGAGTCGGTAGTCAGTCAAGTATAGCAACGGGGGGCTCTACCTAGTGTTCGGGTCACTCTCTCGCACATACAAACCAAGCAATGAGGGGGTTGCTCTCCCCAAGACAGAATTTTTAGGGTGAGCGAGTTTTAAGGTCGATAGTCTTAGCAGTCCCAATTTTATGGTTACTCTTTTTAGGTATTTTTCAATGCAAACAAAAACGCCTAACGAATTTTTCGGTTCTCCTGGTTATTAAGTCCAAAATCAGGGGGAGAAGTCGAAAAAGCCGATGCACGAGAAATCAATGATGCATGCAAAGTCAGAAAAGCGTACCTGCCTCCAGCTCTCTACATGCAGAGTGATCCGCGCATAAAATAAAGACAGAAAAGTAAACTAAGCTATATGATGCAACGGTAAAAAGCCGAGTCCTAAGACAAGCAACTTCTATTGATCGTGAAGAACAATAGTTAGTTAACCGAATCGAGTCCAGAGTCCGATCTTGGGAGTCACTCGGTGCCCGCCACAACGGGTCCTGCCAGCGCTGTATGTGACTCCTAACGGCACGTGGTCTCAAATCCAATTAAACTAACTTTTTTAGTGAATTTTAGTAAGGTCCAATTACGTTCTATAGGAACAGATATTCTATTAAGTGTTGGGCCTTAGAAATCTTACGTCACAACCAACAAAAATCCTATGTCTAGGGGCTCGAGCAAAAACCGCGAAAAACCCGGAAAATGACAGTAAGAAAGAAAAAGAAAAGCCGCGAGAAAACCGCGAAAAACCGCGAGGTCCTAATGGGTCCCCCGAGCACGCCGGTGCTCGGCGAAACAGACCCGCTACGGTCTAAGTGTCTAAAAGTCTCACAGTTCCTGTATTATTACAATAATAAATGAACTGAAAATAAACTAAGCTATCCTCTCCCACTCACTCTCTCTCTCTCGCTCTCTCCTGCGGCTTCGTAGAGAAAGAAGCCGCCTCCGAACTCCGCGGCTGCACCGGCTCCTCGAAAGTCGCCTCCGCGGTCCTCGGGCCCTCGCAAGAAAGACAGAAGAGGGTGGTCAGACCAATAAAATAATCAAATAATAAATGAAACTAAGAACAAGGGTATATGTGCAAAAATGAAAACAAAATAATCACACAAAGTCAAACAAAAATAAAAAGAAAAGAAAATCAAAATAAAACAAAATAAATCAAAAAGGGACTATGAACAAAAGCCGCGAAAAGCCGCGAAAACAAAAATGAAAAGAAAGTCAAAAATAACTACTAAGCCGTGCTCCCCGGCAACGGCGCCATTCTGATAAGCGGCCCGAGCGAACGAGGTAAAGGTATCAAATAGGTCGTTGTGACCTATAACACTCGGGGTCACTCAATCAAGAAAATCGAACTGCAAAATCAATCAAAGATCAAACAAGGCAAGCAAGCGGTCCTAGCTATAGGATTAACCTGGTATAGCTCCCAGGGTCGAACACAAGGAGCACGGATTGGCCTAGGGCCTACGAAGTAGTAAAAAGAAAATAAAATAAAAGAAAAGTGTTTTTTAGTGGTTTTTGATAATTTTTATATTTTTTTTTTGGATTTTTAAAAGATAAAGAAAATGAAAGGAAACAAATATCAACACACTTAGGCAAATTATTTAACACACCAAAAATAAAGCAAAAATTCAGGAAAAAGTGTTTTTATGTTTTTTAAGTTTTTAAGTGTTTTTGGTGAATTTTTGATATTTTTCTAATGGGTAAATTATTTTCTAAAAATCAAACAGTGCAAAAAAGAAATGGTACTGTCCAGCAAGGCTCAAAACTCAAAAATAAAATATTTAAGAGTCTCAACAGGCCTTGGAGGTAATTTTCCTGTAATCTAGAAAGAATAAGGAAAATTTAGGCACCTGAATTATTGTTTTTGGGTTTTTAAATTATTTATTATAATTTTTATGAGTTTTTAGGGGTTTTTCAATTTTTAGGGTTTTTAAGCAATGAAAAATAGCCAAAATTGGCTAGAAAATCAAACAACACACAAGAAACAGTAACTAAAATTTTTAGAATTTTTGGAGGTGTTTTTATATTTTTTTTGGTATTTTTAAACCTAGACAGTAGCTAAAAAAGAGGTTTTTGAATTTTTAAAAATACTAAATAAAATAAAAAATATCCTCAAAAATTCTCAAAAATCCAACAACATGGCAGGAGCCATGTGTCAAATTTTCATCGAATTTGGAGGTGGTTTGATATTTATTCAAAAATCAAAGAGGGGGCACTGTGCACAGGGACGTAAGTGCAAATACCCTAAAGTCTGGGGGCCAAGGTGCAAAAATCCCAGCAAGTCACGCGCGTGGCGCGTGGCTGGGGCACTCAGGGGCCTTTTGGTAATAAAAACCAAGTTTCTGGACTTTTTGGTAACTCGTACCAAAAGTCCAGGGGCTTGGATGCAATTTACCCACTAATAAACGCACATGTAGAAATAACAATGCTCATAGGGGCACAACTGCAAATACCAGAAAATATTTCTTCATTCAAGAACAACCCAGAACTACAGGATCAAAGATGTAAAAAGCCCAACTCAGCACGTGGCGAAGCACGTGGTCTCATACACACGGGGGCATACATGCAAATAAAACTAAGCACAGGGTCCACAATGCAATTTACCCTACGTAAATAAAGTTACTAAAATATTTACAGGACTAAAAATAAAAAGACAAACTAAGAGGGGGCCCTAAGCAAATTACCCCTTTATTCGTCGACGGCTGGATTCGCGCCACGTGGAAGATCGGGCGGCTCTGGATGGTGGCGCTCTCCTTCTTTGTCTCTTGGGCCAAATCGACGCTCCAGAGGGAGCCACGTGGAGGATCGAACGGATCAGGTCTCGGGTGGCTCTCTCTCTGCTGCTCGGACGGTTCAGATCAGCCCCTCGATCTGATCAACGGCTGCCGCTCCTCGAGAAATGGATGGTGGCGATGCAAACTGGGAGCGGGGGCTGATCGGACGGTGCTGGAGGATGGTGGAAGAACACTCCACCGGCGAACTTCGCCGGCCTCGTGCGTGAGCTGCAGTCCTCCTCAGCTGCTCCTGGTGATCGGGGAAGATGGGCGACGGCGTCCCGCAGCTGCTGGTACTGTCCGATGGCCCACCCGAGCCCTGGAGGGGCTCCGGCGAGCTCGGCGGCGGTGGGCTCCTGGACCTGATGTGAGGGGGGGCTCAGATGCCCTCCTTCTGACCTGCTAAACACGCAGGAGCTTCGCGGGTCGAGGGCAAAGTGCCTCGACCCAAAGAAGCGGGGTGACGGTGGCTGGTGGGTCGGTGCGAATGAGCTCCGGCGAGCTGGGGATGGAGGAGCTCGACTCCCAGCTCCGGGGCGAGCTGGGTTGAACGAGTGGGCGTAGAACGTGCGCGAGGGAGTGGCGAGGGTGATGGTGTGCTCCGATGATCGAAATAATACGCGAGATGGTCGGAATCAGAGGAACACGGCGAGGGGTCGATTTGGGCGAAACATGAAATTACACTAAATAGATGCGCTAAATGGATACCTGGGCGATGCGAAAGACTGGGCTGGAGCTTGGCTAGCTCCTGGTCGTCGCCTCGAAGGTCGTCACTGCCTGAGGCTCGAGCTCCAGCTAGGTGGCGGAGCACGGCGGCGCGCGACTGCCGGATCGATGGTCCAAGCACCTCCTCCTCGCTGCAACAAGGCCAACGCGAGCTGTCACCTCGGTGGTTACAATGGAGGTCACGGGAGTGAAGGTGGAGAGCCAAAGATGGAATGAGGAGGCGGCTGAGCTCGAGTTTTATATGGGTGCAGGTCCGGGAAGGATCGATCGGGTAGGGCGAGCTGAAGCGCGGATCCCAAGGAAGAATGTCGGGCGAGATTCCCGGATGCACGGGGGATGATTAGGACCTTAGATTAGGCGAAATGGGGATCGGGTCTGGTAGAGATAATTGGGCGAAGTCGGGTCCGCGAACAGGACCCGGGCTCTGGTGGTCCTGGGGGAGGTGTTGACCGGGGGTCAACAATCCCCCGTGGACCAATCAGAGCCCGCCAAGGGTTGAATTCTTATTTGATTTTTTTGGGGCCTTAAATGGCCGAATTTTCAAAAACTCAAAACACAAAATATTTTTGTTTTAATTTTTTCTATTTTTTTGTGATTTTTAATTAATTTTTGGAAATAAAAATAAGGTATATACATAGTAGCTATACATAGGTATATATACACTATATTGATTTTTGATTTTTGATTTTTAATTAGTTCTTTTTATACATTTTTATTCCTATTTTATATTTTATTTATTTATAGGATAAAAAGAGGAATAAAAGGCTATTTTTATTTTATTTTTATTATTTATATACATAGGTTAAATAATTAGTGATATACATATATGTACATGGTATATATACAATATATTTTTGTATTTTAATTTTGTAATTTTTATTTGATTTTTGTCTTGTTTCTTTTTATTTATTTTATTTACAAAACATAAAAAGGGATATTTACAAAAAGGTTTGAAAATAAATTAGGTTATTTACAAGGTGAACTAAATAGAGAAGGTGGTCTATGTACATGGTGAAGAGATGTTTTTGGATTTTTGATTTTTTTAATTTTTATTTTGTTTTTAATAGCTTCTAAATATATACAAAATATATACAACATATTTTTGAGTGAGGAAAATATTTAATTTATTTATTTACAAATATGTACATATGAGCCCCTATCTCTCTCTACTTTTGTTTTTATGCGGTCAGGCCCATGCTGAGCCCTCCCTTGGGTTAGGTTGCTCAATATTTATTCTAAATATTTCCCTCTTTTTCTTTTTCATCTTTATTCTTTTATTTTTGCACAAAAACATGCTAATTATCTAATTTTATAAATATGCATGCTTTTGCTAATTTGTCCTATTTACACATATCTACATGCATTTGCACAGGTTTTTGTAGCTAAAATATAAGAATAAAGAGTGATGAATGGGTATTCATCAACCGTCATCATCTGGAGCAGCCTCAGTACCGCTCTCCTCCTCCTCATGTGGCGCCTCGTGGTGAAGCTCAGATGAGGTGCCGCCACCTGCTGGGGTCCTACCGCTCCTAAGTGTGACAAAATCAGCATCAAATAGATCCGAAGATGTATCAACAAATGGGTCACTAGGAGTGGCAAACTCAGTGTGTACTACCTGCTCAGATTTCCTCTTGAGGTTATTCGGATTCGGCTCGATCTGAGCTGGAATGGTGGCCTTCCCTCTCATCAAGTCCTGCATCTCCTGGCGGAACTTGTCCATCTCCCGTCTGAATGTGGCCTGCTGGTCCGTGAGGAGGCGGGCGATATCATCCAAAGCGGGGCTCTCATGGGAGCCCGACGGGTAGCCTCTCTGGGGGTGAGGCTGCTGGAACTGCTGATGGTGGTAAGAGGGGTATGAGGAAGGGTGCTGCTGCTGAACTGGGTGAGCCTGCTGCTCACGTCTCCACGACTGTCCCTGCTGCTGATAGGGACGAGGACCGAAGGATGATGGCTGGTGCTGCTGGTATGCTAGGGGCTGCTGCTGCGACTGCTGGTGATCTCTCTGCAGGGAGTACTGCCCTCCCTGACCTGACGGCTGCTGATGGGGCTGGGCACCACCACTCCCCCACCTGAATCCGGGATGGTCTCGTCGGATCCCAGGCTGGGGGCGGTCATACCAAATCCCGTTGACATCCGTCAACGGCTCTGCATCGTAGGGGGCTGGAGGAAGTACTGCCAGAGGCTGGTCCGGCTGGTATACCACCATCTGCATGTCTGGAGATGGTGGGGACTGGTAGGTGGGCTGTGGCTGCTAGTACGGCTCCGCCTGTACAAGATGAACCTGTCTAGGCTGCTGTAGGGAGCTGGAGCGCTGGGACGAGCTGCTGCTGCTGCCGGAGTCGCCTCGCGACTGAAGACGGGGCTGAGGAGCCGTCTGTGCCTCCTGAAGACACATGAGCTGGGTCTTCATGTCGCTCAGAACTTGTGCCATCTGTTCCATCTGAGTGATGCTCTAGCACTGCTTCTTCTCTATCAGCACCATGCGGTCCAATTTCTCGCCGATAATGCCCATGTCCGCAGCGGACGACTCTGCCTGTGCTGCTGCGACTGCGGACGTACTAGATGGACCTGCATCTACCCGTGCTATCCGCTGGTACTGCACGGGTCCTGGCTGCTGTGGCTGGGGTCTCTGTGTGTACAACCGGGTCTGGGACATCACCATGTAGTTTTCGGCCATCTCCTCGTAGATGGCCCAGACCTGGTCGTGGTCCTTGGCGAAGTAGGACCCGCCGCAAGAAGCGTTCACCAGACCCTGAAGCTCTGGCGTCAACCCGCTGAAAAAGCTCTGAACTAGGTTCGGCTTGGAGATGTCGTGGTGCGGGCATCGGTCTAGGAGCTCTCGAAACCTCTCTCATGCCTCGTGAAACTGCTCGTTGGGGAACATGGAGAAGTTGCTGATCAGGGCCCTCGCTGCATTCGTCCGCCCGAGTGGATAGTACTTGTTCAAGTACTCGGTGCGGAGCTGCTCCCAGGTGTAGACAAACCTCCCGAGATGCTTCAGCCAGGTGGCTGCTCTATCTGCCAGTGAAAACGGGAAGGCTATCATCCGGATCGTGTCCTGGTCCACGTGGCGATCGTAGACAGTGCTGCAGATCATAAGAAACTCCTGGAGGTGGAGGTGGGGCTCCTCAGTGGCAAGTCCGTGGAAACGGGGCAGTAACTGCAAGGTGTTTGGGGGGAACTTGAAGTCCCCCACGATCGCTGGCACTACTACCCAGTGATGCATGAGTGTCGATCCGGGGTTGTGCAACTCCCGCATCGGTCGTGGTGGTCCTCCTGCCGCGGCGCCTCCCGCTGCGGCGGCGGCGGCTGCTGCTGCTGCTGCGGCTGCCGCGGCTCGTGCCTCTGCATCAGGTATCTCCTCGGGCTCGCTCTGCTGGTCTCGCTCTGCTCTGAGCCTCTCCAACTCTCGCCTCATCTCTATCATGAATGCCCCCTGATCGCGTAACTGCTGCTGGACTGTCTCAAGTGATGCGATCAGGGTGGAGTTGATCGCTCCCTGGTCTAGTACAAAATGCTCGGGCTGTCGGGAGTGATCATCTGAACTGCCGGCTCCGGCCATGACGTCTGCAAAATCAAACGAGCCCAACTCAGGTGCGGTCAAATCAATCAGTCTCTCCTCGGGCTCGTGTCTCTCAGGTAGGAAAGAAAGGGGGTCGAGGGGGAACAGGGTGGAATCGTACTCGGGCTCGGAGAGCTGGTCTTGGCTCTCACGGGCCAACCTAGATGATGAGGTAGACGTGCCCGAAAGTGGTGCAGCCAGAGGCTGCCTAAGAGACCGTCTGCCCATCATCTCGATCTGGCGAGTAGTGCGGATGAGATCTGGAGAAACTATGATCACAAACAAACCCCCGGTTCACCAACGCAACGCGAGCTCAAGACCGTGAAAGTTCGGTCAAATTATCTTGTCAATTTTATTTGGTGAACACACAAAATATCAGAGCGCTTACGTGACCTGTTAGGATATCCGATGCTATCCCAACCGACTGGCCCGCACGGAAAAGTCAGTAATCAGTCAGGACTAGCAACGGGGGGCTCTACCTAGGGTGCGGGTCACTCTCTCGCGCATCCAAACCATACAATGAGGGGGTTGCTCTCCCCAAGACAAAATTTTTAGGGTGAGCGGTTTTTAAGATCAATAGTATTAGCCAGTCCCAATTTTATGGTTTCTCTTTTTAGTATTTTTCAAATAAAAACAAACGTCCTAACGAATTTTTCGGTTCTCCTGATGATTAAGTTCAAAACAGGGGGGAGAAGACGAAAAAGCCGATGCGCGATGAAATCAATGATGCATGCTGAGTAAGAAATGCGTACCTGTCTCCAGCACTCTACATGCAATATGATCCGCGCATAAATGTAAAGACAGAAAGGAAACTATCTATATGATGCAACGGGAAAGCCGAGTCCTAGATGAGCAAGTCTAGCGAAGAACCGTCTAACCGGTCACCGACCTCCAAGCCAAAGAGTCCGGTCTTGGCCCGTCCCTCCTCTGTCCGACAAATTGGGGGTAGGAGAAAGCGCTTTACAGGACGGGCTACGACACGTAGGCTACGAAGGCAAATGAGTCGGTTATTTTTATTAATGCTTTTTAGTAGGTCCAATTAACATTTTATGGGAACAGATAATCAGTTAGGTGTGTGGATCCTACTAATTACGGCACAATCACCAGAAATTCCTAAGTCCAGGGGCTCGAGCAAAAACCGCGTAAACACTGGAAAAGGCAGAAAGAAAAGGAAAATAAAACCGCGAAAAACCGCTAAGGTCCTAAGGGTCCCCCGAGCACACCGGTGCTCGGCGAAACAGACCCGCTAAGCAATCCACAAATGTCCAAGTCCAATGTCCTGTATTATTACAATAATAATAGAAATGAAATAAAAAACCTCGCCCACTCGACTCTCTCTCACTCTCTCCTGCGGCTCCGTACAGAAGGGAGCCGCCTCCGAATCCCGCGGTTGCGTCGGCTTCTCGAGAGCAGCCGCCTCGGTCCTCGGGCCCTCGCAAGAGAAAACAGAGTGGTCAGAACCAATAATCAAATAATAAAGGAAAAAGAAATGAAAATAAAAATAGCAGGGTATATATGCAAAAATGCAAAATAAAAATAAACACACAAAACAAAAATAAAAGCAAAAATAACAGAAAAAAAAATAAAACAAAATAAAAACAAACACAAAAATAAAATATGAACAAAAACCACGAAAAGCCGCAAGCTCTGAAAGAGTCGCGAAAAGCCGCGAAAATCAAAAACAAAAAGAAAATCAACTACTAAGTCGTGCTCCCCGGCAACGGCGCCATTCTGATAACAGGGTCCGAAAACTCGGGTATAAGGTACTAGAAATAGGGTCGTTGCGACCCAAGCGATCAGACCATGTATATCAAGAAAAATGAACCACTCGCAAAAAAATAAAATCAATCAAAACAATGAAGCGGTCCTGCTATGTGATTAACCTGGTATAGCACCCAGGGTCGAACTCAAGGAGCACGGATTGGCCGAAGGCCTACAAAGTAGTAAAAACAAATAAAATAAAAGACAAAATAATTTTAGTGGTTTTTAAATATTTTTATATTTTTTTTGGATTTTTAAATGATTAAGACATTGAGAAAAGCAAATACAAACACACTTCAACAAATTATTTAAAGCCACAAAAATCAACCAAAAATTAAAACAAAAATATTTTTATGTATTTTATATTTTTTATGTTTTTGGTGAATTTTTTGATAATTTTCTGATGTTTATTTTATTTTCAAAAAATCAAACAGTAGCTAAAAACAGGGGTATTGTCCAGCCAAGCCAAAAGTCCCTAGATAAAATATCTAAAGGCCTTAAAATGACCTGGAGGTAATTTTCCTGGAAAGTAAGTACAACAAGGAAAATTTAGGTACCAATTTTATTATTTTTGGATTTTTAATTTATTTATTAGAATTTTTATGGGTTTTTTAGTGTTTTTGAGTTTTTAAGGTTTTTAAGCAATGAAAAATAGCCAAAACTGGCTAGAAAATCAAACAAACTAAACTAAACAGTAGACAATTTTTATAGAATTTTTAGGCGAGTTTTTAGATTTTTTTGTGATTTTCCAAACTGGACAGTAACAAAAATATAGGTTTTTGAATTTTTAAAAATAGCAAACAAAATCCAAAATGTCCTCAAAAATCCGTGAAAATCCTACACCATTGCAGGAGCCATGTGTCAAATTCTCATTGGATTTGGAGGTGATTTGATATTTTATTCAAAAATAAAAAGAGGGTACTGTGCACAGGGACTGAAATGCAAATACCCAAAGTTCTGGGGGTCTCGGTGCAATTAACCCAGCAAAACACGTGCCAAGCGCGTGCCTGGGGCACTCAGGGACCTATATGTAACAAAAATAAGTCCCGAGGACTTATTGGTAACACGTACCAAAAGTCCAGGGGCCTCACTTGCAAATTACCCAAGATATCACGCACATGCGGAAATAAATCATTCACAGGGGCATAAGTGCAAATATCAAAAAGATTTCATTCATTTAAGAACATCCAGAACTACAGGGGCTTTAATCGCAAATACACCAAAATAACACGTGACGAAGCACGTGGCTCACAACAGGCAGGGGTATAAGTGCAAATAAACTAAGCTTAAGGTCCTCTATGCAAATAAACCTAAAACTAAACAACGTACTTAAATATTTACAGGACTAAAGCTAAATAAAAGAAAGACATGTGCCTAAGGGTAAATTACCCTTTATTAAACTGGGGTGCCGGATGCGCGCCACGTGTAGATCGAACGACTGCGGCTGGTGGGCGCTCCTGATCGCTCCTCCTCTGATCGGACGATGCTGGTAGCTCCAAGGATGGACGGCCAAGATCTGAACTGGAGCGAGGGGGAGAAGATCGACGACGACTGGAGGTTCTGGATGAACAGGCGGCCGGCGAACTTCGCCGGCCTCGTGAAGGCGCCTCCGGCCTCCTCTGCTGCGCCTGAGTATCGGAGAAGCTCCGGCGTGAAGGTGCGCAGCTGCTGATGGCCTCCGATGCCCCTGCCGAGCTCGGGGGAGCTCCGACGAGGGTGGCGGAGGTGAAGCTCCTTGTCTGAATGTCGAGAGGCCTCAGATGGCCTCCGCTGGACCTGCAAAACCACTCAGGAGATTCGCGGGTCGAGGGCAAAGTGCCTCGACCCAGTTAGGCGAAGTGGGGATGGCTGGTGCGTCGGGACGACGGGCTCCGGCGAAGGTGGTGGACGGAGGAGCCCGGTTCCCAGCTCCTGTGCGAGCTGGGTTGAGTGTGTGGGTGGAGAACGTGCGGCGGAGAGAGGCGAACGTGAAGGTCGGGTCCGAGGATCGAATGGTGGTCAGAACCGGGGTGAATCGAAGGAATACGACGGCGAAGCGATTTTGGGGAAAACTGAAATTAGATGAAATGGCGGAGCTACAGGGTTACCTGGATGATCGGTGAGACTGGGGAAGAGCAGGGGGTG
Organism: Ottelia alismoides; assembly: GCA_037367405.1. Taxonomy (NCBI): domain Eukaryota; kingdom Viridiplantae; phylum Streptophyta; class Magnoliopsida; order Alismatales; family Hydrocharitaceae; genus Ottelia; species Ottelia alismoides. The sequence goes on from JAZKJV010007393.1 coordinate 21,096, forward strand.
CTCCTGGTCGTCGCCTCGAGGGTCGTCTCGGCCCGAGGCTCGAAGCTCGCTCAGGTGGCGGAGCTGCGGCGGCTACGTCGCCGGATCAGTGGATTCCTCCTCCTCTCCTCGCTGCAACAGGTGGAATCGATTGCTGTCACTCTCACGGTCCCTCTGGAGCTCACAGGGAAGGAGGCGAATGACCAAAGATGGAAAGAAAAGGTGGCGGAGCTGCAGCTAAATACGATTAGGGGTCCGAGAAGGAAGGGTCCGGGCAAGCTCAGGAGCGCGCGGATCCCGAGGGAGCGACTCCGGCGAGGATGTCGGATGCAAGAGGAATGATTCGGACCCGGGGTTCAAGGAAATGGGTGTCGGGTTGAGCGGGTAATAACTGGAGAAATCGGGTCCGCTGCTCAGACCCGTGGGAAGTGGTCCTGGGGGGGCTAGTTGACCGGGCGGTCAACATCCCCAGGACCCAATGGGGTTCGGCCACGTGGCTGGATCTTGAGGTGACAAATCGGGGTAGCTAGGGGCTGAATCTGCAAAAACTCCAAACATGAAATATTTTTATTTTATTTTTTTTTCTATTTTTTGGTGATTTTTAATTAATTTTTGGAAATAAAAATAGGCTATATACATAATATGTACTAGATATAGGTATATACAATATATATAGGGTTTTGATTTTTGATTTTTATATATTATTTTTATACAATTTTATCCTCATTTTATATTTTATTTATTTATAGAATAAAATAAGGAATAAAAAGGTATTTTTATTTTATTTTTATTATTTATGTACATAGGTAAAATAAATAGATCTATACATCTGTATACATGGTATATGTATAGGGTATTTTTGTATTTTTTAATTTTTCTATTTTTATTTTGTTTTGATTTTTAATTGTTTTTATTTTATTTATTTACAATACATAACATAGAGTATTTACAAAAATTATAAAACTTTCTTTTATATATTTACAAAGCTAAATAAATATATAGGTGTGGTTTATGTACATGATGAAAGGAGGTATTTTTTATCTTTTTGATTTTTAACTTTTTATTTTGTTTTTATATTTCTATAAATATATACAAATATTTACAAGCATATCTTTGGGTGAGGAAAATATAGTTTTATTTATTTACACAAATATTTGCACAATACGTAAGTAGCGCCAATAGTAGCGCCAATACTTCGGAAATCCAGGCGATACACAAGGCATCCACAAGTTGGGTTTTTGGCTCTAATCCTTACGAAGCGCTCACCTCACTTGGAAGGAGACCTTCCCATGCAACCTGAATTCAAGTGAGGGTGTTACTCTCCCCAAACAATGAATCCAATTACCGATTTTATTTTTGGTCAAGGTTTTCTTAGCAGTCCCTTTTTAAATTTTTTTGGTGTTATCGCTTCTTTTGAGTCAATTCAAACAAGCGCCTAACGTTTTTTGTATTTTCTTGATCCTACTTTGTTCCAAAAATAGAGGGAGAATAGAGTCGGAAAAGCAGTGCAAGTCGACACCAAGGTGGAAATCTCACCTTTGTGCCTAGATGATGGATGCAAAGTGAGAAGACTTACAGCGAATCCCAGCTCTCTCCATGCGGGATGCAAAGCAGAATTTATAAACCTAGCTACATGGTGGTATGCAAAGCAGAAATCGTCTTAAGGTAGGCAACTGCTAGCGTGAAGAACCACAAGCTAGCCACTAGCTCTCAATCCTAATGTCTGGTCTAGGCTCACCCCTCCTCTGCTCAACACACTTGAGTTAGGAGAAAGCGCTTGTGTGGGATGAGCTCGCGGCGCGCGGATCGAAAGCTAATGACCAACTGTTTAATTAGTCTAAGTCCAAATACGATCTATAGGAGCATGCAAAGGTTATTAGTGTGTTTGGACCTATTCTAATCGAATCAAGCAAGGCCTACAACTAAGGGCTCAATCCACAAAAGAAATGAAAAAGGAAAACAAAACCGGAAAATGACAACGGAAAAACGTGAGAAAAACCGCGGTGAGCCCCCGGGTGAACAAACACCCGGAAATTAGGCCCGAAGTGTCCAAGAGTCCAAGTACCTGTATTATTACAAATTATCAAAGTCACTCTCTCACAAAAATAAATTGCAACTAATCTACCACTCTCTCTCACTCCTCCTCCTCTCTCCTGCCGGCTTGACTAAAGAATAGCCGGCTTCGCTTCCCAAGGTTGCTTCGGGTCACCTAACCAATCCGCCTTGCTCCGCGGTCCCTCGCAATAAGACCGGAAAAGAATGGTTAGACAGCTCAATCAATATATATCAAAATGCAAGAGAGATAAAATAAAGCTATGGTAGACAACAAGCACAAGCAGACAAAAATGTGAACTACTCGTTGTTGCTCACCGGCAACGACGCCATTTGATAAACACAAATTATCGTAGGTCTAAAGAGTATGTCTCACACAAGGCGGAGACAACCGAAGTCGCTGCGGTGACCCACAATAAAATGTATTTAATCAACAATTAACCCACACTACAGATCAATAATTAGAAAGAAATATGGAGTTAAAATTTATTTTTAACTCTGCACAAAATGTATAGCAAGCAAGTATGCAGAGAGTTCGAACACAGGGAGCAAACAGGGTAGGTGCACAAATAAATGTGTGTGTGTGAGTGTGGAGTGTGTCTACACTAAGCAAGCAAGCAAAGATTTTTGTGGGTTTTTAAATTTTTTTTAAATTTTTTATTTAATTTTTAATTTTGTATTTGGATTTTTAATTTTCTTATTTTTATGTTTTATATTATATATATATATATATATTTTCAATGTTGAACTTTAAAAACAACGTAATAAAAGAGAAGATAAAATATTTATAAAAATGTGCAAAAATAACCAAAAATTCAGAAATAGAATGTTTTTGATATTTTTAGGATTTTTTTACTGTTTTTGTGATTTTTGGATATTTTTCAAACTGTTTTTGGTATTTTTAAATACTGAAATAAGGGAAAACAGTGAAATATGTACTGGCTATGAGTAAAATAGGAATTAAAATTAGCAAACAGCCATCAAAATTTTTCACACTAATTTTCAAATAAAGATAATGAAATATAGAAGAAACAGGAACTGAGTTTATAATTTTTGGAGTTTTCTTTGATTTTATATATTTTTTTGAAGTTTTTATGTAATTTTGAATTTTAAGGTTTTTCTTTTGAGATTTTTAGGGATTTTTGGACTGACATTAAAATAGGTTAAAATAGACAATAGGGATTTTTTTGGAATTTTTAGGGGTATTTTACTATTTTTTGGTATTTTCTAAGCTAGACAGTGAATAAAAAGCATGTTTTTGATTTTTAATAAATATAAAAAAGCAATAAAATTAAAAACTAAAAATATGGCGATAAAGTACAAGGCAACAAGAGCTTAAGTTCAAATTTTTAGAATTTTTGAAGGCAAAATGATAATTTAAATAATTACAACAAGCATCCAAACATTAATCAGGCCTGGCAGGGGTATATATGCAATTTCTCAAACATCCAGGGGGTACATGCAAAATTGCCACAAAGTTTTACACTAAAACTTGCATTTACTGGACTAGAAGCAAATTACAAAACCCGGAGGGGCCTCAATACAAAATGTCCAAGCCAAGCACGTGCTACACACGCGCCTAACAGGGACCTAAAGGCAATATCCAAAAGTATCAGGGGCTTCTATGCAATATATCCCAAACTTTTACACTACGTCACAAAATTTTGGGACTAATATGAAATAAATAAACCCCAAGGGTGTCCTTGCAAAAAGCCCACCCCCTCACGCTCACAGGCACGCGAGGTGACGTGGCACAGGACCTAAGTGCAATAAAAATAAAATTGCGGGGCTTACATGCAAATAACTCAAAATAATTACACTACAGACAAAAGTTTTGGTACTAAAATGTAAATAAAAAATGTGCAGGGGCTTAGATGCTAAATACCCCTGGCGCGCGGATCCAACGATCGAGGCGAAGGAGGATCGGACGGTGGCTGTGCGATCTGGGGGCGCTCCTCGATCCGATGGTTGGGAGGCGATGACGAAGAACGACAAAGAACGCCGGCGAGGCGAGCTTCGCCGTCCCAGATCTTCGTCCTCCGGCGATGATTGGGCTTCAAAATGGACGTGGAGCATCCCTAGGTCTTCGTCTTCCTCCTGGAGTCTTCAAAAACCCACAGCGAGGGCCGTAGAGCTCGCGGGCGACCGGCGGAGCTGGGCAGCTGCGAAAGCTCCGGCGAGCTTCAAAATTGATCTCCAGGCACTATCAAGTGCGCTTTGACCTGCAAAAAGAGTCACGGGGTCCAGGGCAAACTGCCTGGACCCTTAGATGGACGTGGGGATGCGTGGAGCGAAATGGCGATGGACGGCCGGAGGTGCGCTCCGGCCAACTTAGCGATTTGAGCGAAATAAGCGATGAAACTCGGATTTTTTGGGGGTTTTTGATCCTTAGGTTAACAGGAACTAAATGCATAAAAGAAATGAAAGGGGGGAGGCCCTCAATGGCCGGAGCTAGAGGGAGTAGTGTACCTCGACCGCCGGTGTTGCGGGAGGTATGGGAAGCTCCTCCGACTTCGAACACCTCGGCTGAAGACCTCGCGATGGAGTTGTCACCTCCAGGGAGCTCAGGAGCGCAAGAAGGTGGAGAGGGGTGGTCCGAAGGGTATCCGATTTGAATTCGAAGGAGGGGGGTTCATTATATTTGGGTTGACCTGAGGTGACAGGGATCCAAAGATTGACGAGTATCTCGCAAATCTTGGGTCCAAAGACCAAGATTATGCATGGGCGAGATAGAGGGATGGGTGGTGAACAATGTTGCAGAAGGATGCAACACAAAAATGTGAAAGAAGTAGCCTCGAAAAATCCATGAAAGTGGGTCAAACACGAGGTTGGCAGGGCTGACAGGGGTCTAGGACACCTAGTTGACCAGAGTCAACTAGGGTTTGCACCTGGTTGGTCCACGTGGACCAACCAGGAAAAACCCTGATTAAAACCATTTATTAATTCATTTAAAAATAGAAATAGGCCGAATTAAATTATGATTTAAAAATAAAAAATATTCATTATTTTCTGTAGTATTTAATTATGATTTTTAATTTATTTTATGAGGTATATTTTTATAAGTTTACTTTTTAGCCCTATATAGGTATAATGCCTATGTATTTTAGTCTTTATTTTTATTCTGTGTATTTTAATTTTATTATTTTAATTTATTATTTTCTAAAATCATAAAATAATTTTATACATTTAATTATATTTTTATTTTATTTTATTGATGTGTTTTGTATATTTAATAAAATATAAGTGTGTATGGTATAGGTGTGTATATAGGTATTGTATCTATGTATTTTATGTAGCTATTTTTATTTTGTATTTTATTTAGGCTTTTATTCTAGTTTTAATACACAAGTATATTATAAGTAATATTTACAAGATTATAAAAATATAAAAATACAAAAATAATGAATAAAGAATAAATTGAATATTTTAAACTGTACAAGTATACAATAGGGGTCCAAAACTCAACTTTCAAACCGTAGCTCTGTCAAATGCGACACCACCGCCATTAAATAGCTTATTTTATTCTATATACAACTAAAGGTGAGTTTGCTGCATTTGGAGTTTTCATTTGTGAGATACAGGTCTGGGAAGTTGGGATTTTGGATTCTTATTCAGACCATAACTTTTTATCTGTACAATATTTTTTAGTGAAATCAATTTTGTATTTTTCTTTATTAAATTATCTACAACTTTCATGTACGAAATTTCTTTATTTGATGAATAAAAAGTGGAACCAAAAATAGGTTCCAAAATGAATAAAGAATGAATTAAATGACAATGTGTTTTCTCTGTATTTTGACCCTTATCTCCCCCTACTTTGTTCTCTGTCGACCTATTCATCAAGATGCCTAGGTCTCTGGGGTTTGGGTCATAAAATATTTACAATATTTTATTCTTTTTCTTTTCTTTTATTTATTCTATAATTTTGGCTTTAATTACAGTATTTTATACACTATTGGAGTGCACATGCATGAATGCTAAGATGCTCTATTTAAGGTTATTTACATGCATTTGCTAGGGTTTTTGGTGCCAAAATGATAGAATAAAGATGATGAAATGTGGATTCATCAGTGCCCCTTGTCAGAACAGGTTTGGAAAAAAGTGGGGGTGCCATGGGTACTGCATGCTGGTATTGCCGATTTCTGGAGATCGTTTAGGTCGGTGGAGATGAAATTGACGGACGATGTTTCTCTACCGTTTGTGGTCCTTTGGGCCATATGGGGAGGAAGGAATGATGTAATCTTTAAAAATCAGAGGTTTTATTCAGAAAATGTAATTGCTAGTTGACTTTCCCTCTTCCGATTCTGGTCCACAAGGTAATGTAACTCTTTAATCTTTTAATATAATGACCAATTTTTGGCGGTGAGTCCCACGTCGGGATTTCACCCTCTTTCTTCTCAAAAAAACACGAGGATCTTCAATATCAAAAAACTATGCCATGAAAATGAAATATACAAATTTTTGATGTACAAAGGAACAACTTACATTATGCTGAGAAGAACTTATATATTACACATGTGATGATAAATTTTACCTTGACAACGATAATCATCATGGATCGCCATGCAAGGAAATCAAAATAACAAAAAAGCAAAGAAGATATATCTAATAAATTTCAAGTCACAACAAATATTAAGGAGGAAGTCGAAGTAACTAAACCAATATTTTCACATGCTAGGAGAAAGCCACCATAATCTACCGTGGGGTTTTAGGGTCTTTGGTAGATAATGAAAGGGGGAATGAAAAAGACAGTGTAAGGAATAATGTGAGAACATGAAAATAAATGTGTGGATGGGGGTTTAGAATAACAATATTAAACATCCAACTTTCCTAATTTTATAACTAATATTTTTTACTCTTTTTTATACTTAATATTTAGTCTAATAGGATTATACATACATATATGCATATTAAATTGAGTATATTTTAGAGTGCCTTGTCTCCTCTTAATGCCTCAAATTTTTTTGAATAAAATGTTAAGATTGATTATTGTACTTATACAAAGTAACTCATACATAAGCTACCGTCACTAGGTTAAAATAAGAAATAAATATATGAACTTATACGTTTTGTATAATCAATGCATGAAGGACCCACATCTCTAATGCATAACATATTTTACAATCAAACCACTTGAACTTGGTTATAAAGAGGAAAGGAAAGAGATTTGGTCTCATTAGGGGGATCTAATATTGCATATACACATTGACAAGTCATGTCGGTGTAGTGTGGGAATATGGAAATCATAGCCGTGAATGTTGCACATGATAAATCATATCAATGGAGTCTTGATATGATTAGAAGTTTAATATTAACCACTTACATCACTGTAGTAAGTTGGTTTGAGAGTATATTTAGTTGCTTGCACATGTTATGCTTAGTGATATAACGTAAATGCTAAATCTTTCAATGTAAACTAAATGTAATAAACTTTTTAATACATATTCATATATTCCTTTCTACATCTATTTACTTACATATATCAACCTTCTGATATAATTATGATATAATTCATTGTACAAGAATATTCAGAAAAGTCCGAATCAACCCAATGTGGTTTTTAATACATGTATGTATGTATGTATGTATATATGTATACATTATATGCATGTATATGTATGTACTACGCACACGCACACGCACACACACACACATGGACACACACACATGTATGTGTGTGTATAAATATCGAATCGAATTATCAATAGATGCACTCTGAGCCGACAGTCCGGGCTCGGCTAAAACACAAGGTAGGCGACAAAGGTCTAAGAGCTAGGTTGTCTGAAGTCAGAGTCCCAGTCCCGAAGGAAAGGACTCAGCCGATAGCAGCCCTAATTAGAACACAAGTCGAGGATATTATTATAGCATTGGATATACCATTCATTGTCAAAGTATTAAAAATCATTTCACAGCTGATAACGTTCACTATTACATATTTCAATGAATAAAACAATGACGAAGTCAAGTGTGAAATCATTTGTTGCAGAACACTCACAGAGACATTGAGATTAGTTGCATATGTACATGGACTTCCGCATTCCTGTAGGTATTAAATACGTATATATGCACACGTGTTTTAGTATACGTCTGTACACGTACACGCATAAGCCATTTTCCAGAACAGGTACAAAGCTGCAGTTAGCTTTTTTTAGTACAAAAAAACAAGGGCTTACACGGCTCCACGGTCTTGGAAGGCCATGGACCTCACACAGTAGATCTCATTGCTATTCTTAGGTCAAGGAGATGGGGAAGGAGCTGTCTTCAAACAAACCCTTGCTGCCAAACTTTTGCATTTGGCTGTAAGGGAAGGCAGCTCACGCAGAGAGAGAGAGAGAGAGTGGCACCTTTTCTCTTCTTCTTCCTCCTATTCCCTCCACAATATTCCATCACCCTCCTTTTCTAAATTCCCTGCCTCTTCCTTTCTGAATTCATAACTCCGAGGTCCCTTCCAGTGTAAGCCTCCGAATCCTATTGCCTTGGACTTATTCTTGCATGAAATGTACATAATCGAGATGCTTGATTTTACCAATTAAATTAACTAAGATCTTCGACGTGCCATGTTACGTACATACAATGTTATGTACCATTTACCAGATAATTTCTTGTTGCTATTTAACCAATTATATATATAGCTTGTGTAGAATTAGCAAGATGGGGGTCACCTACTCCTGCAGCGGAGTGGAGTACGACGCGTTGGATGAGAGCCTTGAAGCTCTCATCAGAACAATCAGCTTCAAGAGCGATGACCTCGATACGACCTTTCGTTCGTTCAGCTTCGACGGACGCGATGCGGAGCCACCCATCCTCAAGAGTATCGGCTCGGGGAAGATGATCATTGAAGGTTCCCTGAGCTTCAAAGCGCGGGAAGCTGATTCTTTGCAGTTGGAGAGCAAAATTTCTCGAAAGAGCCCCCGTGTCCAGAAGATCGACTCTTCGCGAACGAACAGTCCCAAGCCTTCCAGATTCAAGACCGAAGATGCAAATGCACAGAAGTGCTCGGATACCAAACCAGGGAGCCCCAAACATGAAGCGGCAATCAAACTGCAGAAGGTCTACAAGAGCTTCCGGACAAGGAGAAAGCTCGCCGACTGCGCGGTTCTGGTCGAGCAACGTTGGTGAGCTCTTATTTTTCTGGATCATTTAAAAGGTTTTGTTTCAGTAAAAACTCTGTTGTTTCGGCAATCTGACAGTTGTTTATCTCATCCGCTTGAAGGTGGAAATTGCTGGATTTCGCATTGCTCAAGCGAAGCTCGGTGTCCTTCTTCCACGTCGATAAGCCCGAGTCTGTCATTTCCCGGTGGGCGAGAGCTAGAACAAGGGCTGCTAAGGTGATATATTATATATCAAAGATTAAATTCAAGATGATTTCCATTATCTCGGAATTAAATCCAGCGCATCATAGGTTGGGAAAGGATTATCAAAGGATGAAAAGGCTCAGAAGCTCGCCTTGCAACATTGGCTCGAGGCGGTACGTATTCCCTCGTGGTAAGATCCATCCTGCAGGGGCACACTCTAATTCTGCTTACGCAATTAATGTTATTCATGTTAGATCGACCCGCGTCACCGTTATGGCCACAATCTTCACTTCTATTATTCCGCATGGCTCCACTGTGAGAGTAGACAACCTTTCTTTTATTGGTAGGTCAATTGGATCCTAACCTGCCAAAATTTAGAAGGAGCGAGCCTTCATTAAGTCTTATAACCCTAATGGATAATCTGATAGGCTGGATGTGGGAGAAGGGAAGGAGGTAAACGTTGAACGTTGTCCACGGTCGAAGCTCCGTCAAGAATGCATCAAGTACCTCGGCCCGGTACGTCTCCATCTACGATGTATAAGTTAGAAAAGTTGTTTATTGTTCTAACATGTCTGGTGCTATTACAGAAAGAAAGGGAGGAGTATGAGGTTATAGTGCAAGATGGTAAGTTCGTATACAAAGTGAGTGGGAAGCTTCTTGACACATCCAATGACCCTCCAGATTCCAAGTGGATCTTTGTCCTCAGCACCTCCAAGAAGTTATACGTCGGGCAGGTGATGTTTCTTCTGTTTAACAAACATCCAGTGCTTTGGATGATGGGATCTCATGTTAAAATGCGCGTTGCTTCGTTGCTATGCGCAGAAAAAGAAGGGCACATTTCAGCATTCAAGCTTTCTTGCAGGGGGAGCAACTTCTGCTGCCGGAAGGCTGGTGGTGAAACAAGGAATTTTGAAGGTATGCGACGAAACGAGTAGCCGAATGACAGCTCTTCTCACGTTCTGCTTAGCTTCGTCAAACTTGTCTGTAAATTTCTTCTGTGCAGGCTGTCTGGCCTCACAGTGGCCATTACCGTCCGACGGAGGAGAACTTCCAGGAATTTGTGAGCTTTCTCAGGGAGAACAAAGTGGATCTCACTGATGTCAAGGTTGGTAACTACTGAAAAATTTAGTTCTTTATTCAGATATTTGATTATTTTTTCATTTCTCGATGCGTTCAGAAAAGTCCTGATGACGAGAACGAGTGGGGTAATGCAGTAAGCATTGAAGCAACTCTTAGCAGCAATACTTCCCGCCCTACGCCTCCCGAGTCCGTTCCCGTCAGTGTGAGGGAGGAGGAAGCCGATGCGCAGCAGTGCCAAAAATCCGACGAAAAAGAAAGTGCTGCCGATCCAGAAAGAAAGAGAACTGAGGAGGATCAGCAAGGCCCAAGCGCAGCCCCTGCTAAAAGGCGGCCGACTCTAAGTAGATTACAGGTAGAAAGCTCGGCACTCGATCGCCTTTACGCGCTCTACGTCCAGAAACTCTTCGAGGAGTTCGACGGAGAGAGCGACGATGATTCAGACCAAAAAGACAGCAGCGACGAGGAATCTAAAACAACCAGCTCGACGAAGGCTCATCACAAAAGAAGCTGCACCATCAGCAGCTTCTCCCCGGAGATCCCACGCGATGCGTCGGACGAGTCCGCCACGGCATCCGAGAAGCACTACAAGCAGAACCTGTTCGAAGAAGGGCACGACGAAGAAGAAGAACAGGTCATCCCGAGGGAACTGATACTGCGCAGGATCAACTCGAAGAAGGGAATGAAATCGTACCAGTTAGGGAAACAGTTGTCCTGCAAGTGGACCACGGGCGCCGGGCCTCGCATCGGCTGCGTGAGGGACTACCCGTCGGAGTTGCAGTTCCGCGCGTTAGAGCAAGTGAACTTATCGCCGACGAGCGCCGGACTCTCTAGGTTCAACGCCTCTTCGCCGCACAGTCTGCCGGGTTCGACGCCGAAAACGCCGGGGATGTCACCCCTGAAGGTATCGACGCAAACAGACGATACACATGCATCCAGGTGATGATCAGTGCGCTGATGCAAAGCAACCTGTTAGATTTAGAGGGAATGCTGCTTTAGGCACGAGCCGGCGCATCCCATCGAATCATTCAAAGCTCTACCTGACTTCTTTTGATGCTCTTGTAATAATAGTGGATTAGAGGAAGTTCTTGGTTGTCGAATCTTCCCCGATTTTAAGTAGAAAAAAATGATGAAAACAATTGATTGTGTGTGTTGCCAGATAAGCTGGAGTGTAGTTTTTGCAGAAGTCTGGAGTGGAGAATAAGCAACTCATGCAGACCGACACACCTAAGAGTAGGGCTGGACCTACAGATGCTAATTGAATTAAATCATACAATTCTTTCATTAAAAGTTAGAAAAAAATCGATTCAAAATAAAATGAATTGATTTAAAATTTAGCCTGTGAATTTGATTAATAGAATTTGAATTAATCTGAATTTATTCGATAATAATCGATATTTACATACAAACACACGTCCATATATTTATTTTTATTTTTATATTAATATTTGTCTACATCTTATACACACACATATAAGTGTATGTATGTATATAGATGCATACATATTTACAAACATGTAACGGCACTACCCTAGTTCGATTTGAATCATGTTCGAATGCTACCTTGCAAGAAGTTATAACATAATTACAACAAAGTGCCGACATGCATTTAGTACAATTTTTTTAGTAATTAAATAGACGCAGAAAATAACATATGAAAATGTTCTAGCAAATGTTATAACGCGTAATTCAAAATTAAATATTTAACATTTGCATTGTATTACTCAACATAACATGTCAAAGTATGTCATTCGAAATAAGCGATTCTTATTTTTCAATTTTGATTTTTTAATCACAAATTAAGTTATTAATCATAATTTGATCAGTTAGTACGAGAGAAGAAAGTACCACCGGATTCCTATCACATCAAGCATATAAAGATACTCTTAAACTACCTTATTATATGTGGTTAAGTGGTTCTTAAACTTATTATCATAAATAGGTTCCACTAGTATGATTTATCACGTCCAAACTTGAGCTACGTGATTTCCTTACTCACAAGCTACACCGACATGACTTGTCACTACGTGGCACCTATATGCAACATGAGGCCCCCATAGTGCGACAGATGAATCAATGATTCATTGCCTTTATTCTTTCATTTTCGCTAAAATCCTTAGTAAAATACATGTAAATATTCACTAATTCTCACTAATTAAGATTCTAATCTCATTTATTAATATTCCACATGTAACATTTATTTTATCCAAAATAAAATAATCAAGAGAAAAAGAAAAATAAAAGAAAGAAGGATGTAGATATGTAAATATATACAGATTGATCCTAGCCCTAAGACCAAGTCAATATTGAAGTTGGTTGACAGGATAAATAAGTATGGGAAGATAAGGATCATAACCAATAAAAATATTAGAAAATCAATATCATTAATGTACATAAACATATTTTCACCTTGTACATATGTTTATCTATTTTATTTATCATTCAAATCACTTTCAGATCAAAATATTTCCTTCTTCAAAGTTGTTGATACTAATATACATATATATATTTGATTTATAAAAATATTAGAAAATTATTTAACATAAAAATAAATAATTACAATGAGCCTAAAAAGCCGCAAAAGCCAACTTTCCAGGTTCAATAACTATTTACAGTAAACTCCAAATCAACCAAACTCACATTTAAACTTCATTTTATAAATAATATTATTTATTAAAAAGAGGATGGGGAGCTTGCACCAAGGTGCATGTAACTTTACATGCACCGGTACTTATATCTTCCACATTTTTTTACTTTTTTGAAAAATACCACCGTGTATATTCATCTATATATCCCTCCAATATGTTATTCGAATTTCGTCAGAAACAGAGACTCCTATGACCTCCATCTAGAACAGGCCGATTACAACAATTCTAAGACCGTTAAAATTACATGTTCTAGATGGAGGTCATATGAGTATCTGTTTCTGACGAAATTCGAATGATATATTGGAGGGATATATAGATGAATATACATGGTGATATTTTTTAAAAAAGTAAAAAAATGTGGAAGATATAAGTGCCGGTGCACGTAAAGTTGCATGCACCTTGGTGCAAGCTCCCCATCCTCTATTAAAAATATCAAAAATATTAGAATAAAACATGTGAGTTTTGATGTTTGGACCCCTTTGTATATATATACAATATGTATAAATCTTCTTCATTTTCTATTTAATTATTCCTAAATCTGTTTAACTTAACTCTCTTTTTGGTTATTTATAAAAATCAGTAAAAAAATAAAAATATAACTAAAAACTAATTATGAATAAATACCAATAAATTCCAAAACTAAAAAGTAATAAAGCTGAACTTCCGAACCTCATATCTCAACCATATGAATCCGAATTGAGCGTACTTACTTTTAAAGTTCATTTTATAAAATTGTCTATCAAATAAAAGTGAATTCAATAAAATTGGAGTTAATATGCAAAAAGTGAGTTTTGGGACCATATTGGCATACTTAAACAATGTATCTTAATTTTCTTTAATTAAAATTTTTATCTGTTGCATTTTTATACTTTATTAGTATTTTATTAATTTTATATTATTAATATAAAAATAAAAAAATAAAAATAAAGTATTTAAATAATTAAATTAATTAATTATTAGGTATAATATACATATATTTTATATCTTTATTTATTTAACTAATAAAATAATATTATTTATTTATTAAAAACTATATATTTAAATTATTTATAATCTGTATTTATTATTTATTAATTTAATTTAATCATTATTAATTAATTAACTATTTTTTAACTTCGGTTTGTTTTGTCAAATCGAGGTTTGACCAGTCAAATCTCTTCTTTTCCTCCCTGACACACCTCCTTCTCCCTTCTCCTTCCTTCCTCCTCCATCTCCCTTCTCTTCTCCTCCAACAACTTGATGGTCCTAGGTTGTTGTGTCAACCTCCTACCGTTCTTCTACATCTCTCCATCGACCCCCTTCTCCTTCTCCTATATAAGGAAAAACCCCCACTCTGATTCAGTTCATCTGCCATTTCTCCATCTTCTCCAAAGCTCCGAGAGAGAGAGAGAGGATCGGTGGTAGGGTTCCTCCTCCATGCATCGAACAAGAGAGAGAGGAGAAGTGGCACGATCAACGTCGGTGTCGAGCAAAGCTCCGTCGCGCATAGCCTTCACTCCACCGCGCATTGCAGGCAACAAACCTCTCGAGTCTACGCTCTAGATTCCCAGGCAGAAACATCCACATCTACTTCCAGGTTAGATCTGTTATGATACCTTCTTCCAATTCTCTTCCTATATCTCCATTCCCCCCCCCCTCAATCCTTCTCTTCTCATAAATTTACGCATCATTTCGATCCAATCGCCACCTTCACCTCCACATTAGGATCCCTTCACTTCTGTTCTAGCCTACACAATCTGTCACCTCTGGCCACGTACGGTGGCCGTATATCCTTGGTTCCTTCCACTGCCATCGATGGAACTATCGTTCACTCATTTCTCTTTGCAATTGGGTCGAGGCTTCGACCTCGAGTTACTAGTTTACTTATAGGCCGATCTTCAAATATAGAGCTCGAGGATCGAACACAAAGTAACAAGAAGAACACTGGAGTGCACGAACCATCGCATGGCGAGAAGCCATCAAACAACAACTAGCATTTGAGTCCGTTCAAGATTCTACGACATCTAAGATTGGACCTCCATCTGAGTCTTCCATTCACAAAAGATAGCTTCGAGGAGCATTGAGTAATTGTCATCGATCGCCATCTATATATACATCATCGAAACATCTTCATTGTTCTCAAATACCTATAGAGTTTGTCCGCTGACTTGATCCAAACAAGTCAGACCCGCGGAACCATAGTAAACTGCCACTACTGAATTGTCTTCAGATATAACACCAATGAAGTAGCACCTAAGGCATCATATGGAAACATTGGAGTCCATTCCATCTCAAAGCTCCGCTTGGAACGAGATCCAAGCTACTCGAGCAGCAGTTTGGGGAGTGCTACACAAGATCAATATCAAAACCTAGTGTATCGTAAGCACCATGATTGGAAGCCACCAGCATCATTGGATATTCATCTTCAACATGAACATAACAACCTCGATCCGAACCACCACCGTTCGCACATTTTAAGAAGAACAACACTGATTCCATATCACTCAGGAGCCGTCGATCGAGCTCCGATCGCACGGCCTTCATCACGGCACATGTCAGCAAGTCAAGCAACCGACCCGCCTCTTAAGCACACGTGTGTCACACATACGTGACTGAGAGATATTTGGGCTTTTTGCAGTTTGCCCCTGACATGTTTGTCATTTGTAAACATGTCCTTTACAGCATCTTGCACGTGAATTGTCATGTTGTTATCTAGGCTTTTTGTGAGTATCCCATTGCATGTTTGTAAAATAACGAGTAGACCCTGCCTGCAGGTTGGAACACATTCAAGGGCACGTGCTTGGCTGTGATTTTTGCGCATTAACACCTGCAATTTTCTGATATCATCACACACTCTTTAAAGTTCCCAGAAATTGCAATTCAGTCCCCATTCACAGAAAAATAATAAAGAACTATAATATCGAAAAAATCAAAACAAAAATAATAAGAAATATATAAAAATACTAAAGTATTATAAATTCTACTATATACAATACCACTATATTTCAAAAATAAAAATACTTTTACTATTTTTAATAATTCAAAACAAATATAAAAAATAAATAAGCAGTAAAAATACATAAAAATAGAAAAACACCTATAAAATCTATAAAAATCTACATAATATATTTTACTATATTTTACACATTAAATCAAAAAAAAATAAAAATGAATATTAAAATCCATAAAAATAAAAAATACCTCAAAACTATAAAAATTCATAACTAATTCAATAAAAATCACAAAATACGTACAACACCTTATTGGAAAGCTATTTTCATCCATTTTCAATAAAAATAAAATATTTTGCTTCAGCTTGCTATTTTTAAAATAAAAAAGTTCCTATTTTCAATAAAAAATAGTTTTCACTTCAAAAACAATCCAAAACACATAAAGATTCTAAAAATCATAAAAAATATACAAAAATAATAAATAAAATTAAAAGTATAAAAATGTCAAAATAAAAATGAAAAAATATAAAAATTCAATACCTATATTTCTTTACTTCTAGGTACATAAAACCGCAAAAAACAATACAAAATTCATAAAATCAAATAAAAATTCAAAAAATCCCATAAAAATAAATAAAAATAAAGAAACCCTTCACACCTTAGACACTCTACCTTTTTACCTTTGTTTTTACAGTTTGCCTCCCTCAGTTCGACACTCCCATACTTATTGTTATACATAGTATAAATAAAAAATAAAATTTTCTGGTATCAATCGGTCACCACAATGATAATTGTCTATCATTTTAGATGTTCTGACTGGTTGACTTTTCAGATGGTGTTGTTGTTGGGGAGGCAGCGCTTGGGTAGATAGATTAGAGCCTTAGGTTTTAGGGTTTCATTTTCTCTCTTTTTTGTCATCTCATCGTTGTTGCATTTTCTCTTTCTTTCTCTCTTTTATTTTTTATATCCTTTTTATGGATTTTGTATTTATTTTGTGTTACAGGGCCTAGGTATCTAGGTCATATTCTTCAGGAGCCGAGCAGGCGAGTTACATAGAGACATGTGTTCTTAGCGAGCCAGTCGCATAGGGCAGCACGAGGCAGATATGAGGAGCCACGCTTTTGTTTTTGTTTACTTTGTTGTTTTCTTTGGTGAGAGATGAAGGGACATTTTTCTGTATATACTTCTGTAGAAGGGGCCACTTAAGGGCATCCCTAATTGTACCCGGTCTTTACTATTTTTCAGGGTTTGTTTCGTCAAGTGTCGGTGCGCTTTGGGCACCTCACTGCAGTTTGGTTTTCATCACCTTTTTCTTTGTTTTTCACGATTTTCTACAAGTGGCTAGGTGCTTGATAGGATTTTATTCCCCTGTTTGTGCGTCGTAGGATTAATTAGACTTAAGTCCACATAAAGTAGTTAAATAAAATTGGTTCTTCCCCAATAAAGTTATTCACTCTTTCTATGTTATGCATTTTATTTTCTGCTTCTCATGTATTTAGGATAGATTTATATTTCTGCACGGATCACCCTACATGTAGAATGTTGGATTCACATCTCTATCTCTGCATGCGTCACTGATTTTTGTGCATTGCATTTTCGTCTTTTCCCCCTATTTTCTATCACTTAGGATTAAACAGAAAAAGACAAAACTATGTTAGATGTTTTTTTGCCCAATCAGAAAGATAAAAAAATGATAATAAAAAAAATAAAATTAGGACTACTAATTCCACTTGACTTCTAAAATCAAACGTAATGGACTTCATTCCTTGATTTGGGAGAGCAATCCCCTCCTTGTTTATAGGTATTCTCCAGATAGTGAGGCGTGCATACATAAAGAATAGAGCCCAAAACCCTGAACTTATTCCCTAAGAACTTGGACTTTGACTTTTGGGTCCCATTATTGCTGTAAGCACTTGTCTCAGACGTTAGCAAAAATAGTTGCATGAGTAGGGAGGTGGATTTCCTTAGAATTAGACCTGATCTCTTACATAGATAGTTCTCTACTTGGGGGATTCATCAACATATTCATAGTCTACTCTAGGATACTACACCTATGAGCTTGCTAAATAATTGATTGATCACATAACTTTAAAACTGAAAAGATTAACGCCCGAGAATTCAAAGTCATCACTGATGAATCCACATTTCATCATCTTTATTCTATCATTTTGGCACCAAAAACCCAAGCAAATGCCTGTAAATAGCATTAAATAGAGCATCTTAACATTCATGCATGAGCATTCAAATAATGTATAAAATACTGTAATTAAAGCCAAAATTATAGAATAAATAAAGAAAAGAAAAAGAATAAAATATTGTAAATATTTTATGACCCGAAACCCCGAGACCTAGGCATCTTGATGAATAGGTCGACAAGGAATAACGTAGGGGGAGATAAGGTCAGAAATACAGATAAAATACCTATACATTCTATTCATTCTTTATTCATGTTGGGACCTATTTTTGGTTCCACTGTTTATACATCAAATAAAGAAACTTTGTACATGAAAGTTGTAGATAATTTAATAAAGAAAAATACAAAATTGATTTCACAGAAAAATAATATCCAGATAAAAAGTTATGGTCTGAATAAGAATCCAAAATCCCAACTTCCCAGACCCGTATCTCACAACTGACAACTCCAAATGCAGTGTACTCACCTTTAATTGTATATAGAATAAAATAATCTATTTAATGGTTGTGGTTTCGCATTTGGCGGAGCTACGGTTTGAAAGTTGAGTTTTGGACCCCTATTGTATACTTGTACTGAATAAAATATTCAATTTATTCTTTATTCATTATTTATTCATTTTTATATTTTTATAATTATGTAAATATTACTTATAATATATATGTGCATTAAAATCAGAATAAAAATGCAAAGAAATTACAAAATAAAAATACTTGTATAAAGAATACATAGGTATACTGCCTATACATATACCTATACAAAACATACTTGTATTTTATTAAATATACAAAACATATCAGAAAAAATAAATAAAAATATATTTGTGTAGATAAAAGTATTTCATAATTTTAGAAAATAAGAAATGAAAATAATAAAGATAAAATACACAAAATAAAAATAAATTAATAAACTATATAGATAATATACCTATATAAGGCTATAAAGGTAACTTGTAAAAATCCAAGTTATAAAAATAATTAAAATTCATAATAAAATACTACAGAAAATAACAAATATTTTTTATTTTATAATCATAATTTAATTCGGCCCTTTTCTATTTTTTTAATGATTTATTAAAACATTTCCGCATGGTTTTTCCTGGTTGGTCCACGTGGACCAACCAGGGGGCGGCCTTTGTTGACTCTGGTCAACTGCCTGCCCTTCACCCATGTGCGCCTGTCAGAAGTTGGTTTTGACCTATCTTCACCCTTTTTTCGAGGTCACTCCTTTCATCAAATCATGAAACACTCTTCATGACTTTTGTAGCCCTTCTATCAAGGATGCCCGCCCAAGCTTCATCTTGGGCTGTGGATCATCGACGCATCTGTGGTACCTCGTTCTTCGAACCCCTGTCACCTCAGGTCAACCCACTTAAAACTAACCCCCCCACCTTTCGATTCGAATTCGAACACCTTCGGTCCACCCTTCCTTGCTCTTCTTGTGCTCCAAGCACTCGTGGAGGTGACAGCTCTCACGCTGTGCGTTCAGCCAGGGCATAGGAAGTCGGAGGCGCTTCCACCACCTCCCGCAAAGTCGCCGGTCGAGGTACCCTTCCTCCCTCTGGCCCCGGCCATTGAGGGCTCGCCCTGCTCTCTTATTCAGCCCTTTTTACTCCTGTTAGCGTTAGGATTAAAAGCCCTATCAAAAATCCAAGTTCCATCGACTATCTCAACCGATCAAGCACCTTGGCCGGAGCGCAACTCTGACTGTGCACCCATATCTCGATTCGCACCTCTCCCCAACCATCCAAGGGTCCAGACAGTTTGCCCTGGACCCTTTGACCATTTTTGCAGGTCAAAGCCGAAGTGGAAACACCTGGAGGCGAGTTTTGAAGCTCGCTGGAGCTAACGAAGCTCTCCAGCTCCGCCAGCCACCAGCGAGCACCACGGCCACCGCCGTGGGTTTTTGACGCCCCTAGGAGATAGAGGAGGACCAAAGGAGGCTCCAGCCCGATTTTGAAGCCCAGAAGCCACCGGAGTCGGCCGGAGGAGCTCGAGGAACCTCGCCCAGTTGGAGCTCCGTCGTGTTCTTCCAGCCGCCTTCGCCACCGTCCGATCAAGGGTGGAGTTCCAGATCGCTCGTCGACCATCAGATCTTCCGAGCCCAGCCACCGTTGGATCTCATTCTGAGATCTAATCTCAGACGTCGAAGCGAACCGTCATCGGCCGTCCCCGTGCTGCCACGTGGACAAGTGGCACGTTCCCTGCCGCTGGATCGCGCTCAGCTGCCAGCCGTTGGATTCGCGCCACACGTCACCTGCGGATCGACCCAGCGAGGGTATTTTGCATCCCAACCCTCGAACGTTTTGTATTTATAATTTAGTACTGAAACTTTTGTCTGTAGTGTAATATTTTGGTATTATTTGCAAAAAGAACCTCGGGTTTTTAATATTTACATATAGGTCCTCCGCCACGTCACCTCACGTGACCTGTACACGTGAGGTGTGGGCATTTTGCAGAGGGACCCTCGGCTTTGTTTGCATTTCATTTTAGTACCAAAACTGTTACATCACGTGTTATATTTTTGGATATTTTGCATGTAAGCCCCCAGGGTATTGGAAATTACAACTTAGTCCTCGCCAGGCGCGTGCAAGTCACGCGCCCTGGTGGGAAAATTTGCTAGGATACCCAGGCGGGTTTTGTAATTGTGTTTTAGTGTTATAAATCGAATATTCAGTTCAATATTTTGTGGGAAATTTCATGTGAGCCCCTGGATGTTTTGTAAATTGCATAAATACCCCTGCCAAGCCTGTTCATTGATTGGATGCTTGTTGTATTTATTTAAATCATCATTTTAAATCCAAAAATTCCACAAAAATAGGGATAGGTTCCTGGACACGTGTACTCTGACGCCCTAATTTTAGTTTTTGATTTTATTCCATTTTGAGATTTATTAAAATTCAAAAACATGCTTTTTGTGTACTGTTTAGCTTAGAAAATGCCAAAAAAATATTAAAACACTTCTAAAAATTCCAAAAAAATTCCCTAGTGTCTATTATATCCTATTTTAGTGTCAGTCCAAAAATCATTAAAAATCTCAAAAGAAAAAAAACACTAAAAATTTAAAAACACTCAAAAACTTCAAAAAAATATATAAAATCAAGGAAAACTCCAAAAAATAGAAACTCAGCTCCTGTTTGTTGCATATTTCAGTAGATTTATTTGAAAATTATTGTGAAAAATTTTGAGTACTGGTTTTTATTTTTAAATCCCATTTTATTCACAGCCAACACTTATTTCACTGTTTTGACTTATTTCAGTAATTAAAAATACCAAAAACACCTTGAAAATCCCCAAAAATCACAAAAACAGTAAAAATCCTAAAAATATTAAAAACATTTAATTTCTGAATTTTTGGTTATTTTTGCATATTTTTATAAATAGTTTATTACCCTTTCTATTACCTTGCCTTTAAATTCCAATATTGAAAAAGAAAATAAAAAATTTGTAAAATATAAAATTATAAAAATCAGAAAATTAAAAAGCAAAATACAAAATTAAAAATTAAATTAAAATAAAAAATTTTAAAATTAAAAACCCACAAAAATCTCCTTTGATTGCTTGCTTAGTGTAGACATATCACACACACACACACACACACACACACACTTGAGCACATTTGCTTGAACTACCCTGCTTGCTCCCTGTGTTCGAACTCTCTGCATACTTGCCCTTTACATCATTTGTGCAGAGTTAAAAATAAATTTTAACTCCACATTTATTTCTAATCATTGATTTTTAGTGTGGGTTAATTGTTGACTTTAGTTCAGAGTTAGTGTGTTCATCACACCGACTGAGTTCACGCTTTGTGTTGAACTTACGACCACCTGATTTTGGCTAAATCAAATGGCGTCGTTGCCGGGGAGCAACAACGAGTAGTTACATTTTGCTTGTGTTGATTGTCTACCATAGCTTTAGTTTCTATCTCTTGCATTTGTGATATTGATTGATTGAGCTATCTGACCGTTTCTTTTCTTGTCTTCTTGCGAGGGACCGCGGAGCAAGGCGGATCGCCTAGGTGACCCGAAGCAACCTTGGGAAGCGGAGCCGGCTATTCTTTAGCCAAGCCGGTAGGAGAGAGCAAGAGGAGTGAGAGGGAGTGATTAGTTTAGTTCTTATTTTATTTTTGTGAGAGAGTGATTCATTTAATTGTAATAATACAGGTACATTGGACTCTTGGACACTACCGGGCCTAATTTCCGGGTGTTTGTTCACCCGGGGGCTCACCGCGATTTTTATCGCGTTTTATCGCCGTCATTTTCCGGTTTTGTTTTCCTTTTTCCTTTCTTTTATGGATTGAGCCCTTAGATCATAGGTCCTGCTTGATTCGATTAGATTAGGTCCAAACACATTAATTACCTTTGCATGTTCCTATAGACCGTTGTTGGACTTAGACTAATTAAATAGTTAGCTAATAGCTTTCGATCCACGCGCCGCGAGCTCATTCCCGAACAAGCGCTTTCTCCTAACTCAAATGTGTTGAGCAGAGGAGGGGTGAGCCTAGACCGGACACTCGGATTGGGAGTTAGTAGCTAGCTTGTGGTTCTTCACGCTAGCAGTTGCCTGTTCTAGGACGATTTCCGCTTTGCATATCGCCATATAGATAGGTTTACAAATTCTGCTTTGCATCCCGCATGGAGAGAGCTGGGATTCGCTGTAAGTCTTCTTACTTTGCACGCATCATTTAGGCACAAAGGTGAGATTTCCACCTTGGTGTCGACTTGCACGGCTTTTCCGACTCTATTCTCCCTCTGTTTTTGGAACAAAGTAGGATCAAGAAAATACAAAAACCGTTAGGCGCTTGTTTGAATCTACTCAAAAGAAGCGATAACACCAAAAAAATTAAAAAAGGGACTGCTAAGAAAACTTGACCAAAAATAAAATCGGTAATTGGATTCATTGCTTGGGGAGAGTAACACCCTCACTTGTATTCAGGTTGCTGATGAATCTCCATTTCATCACCTTTATTCTATCATTTTGGCCTCAAAAACCCCAGCAAATGCATGTAAATAGCATCAAATTGTACATTATAGCATTCATTACTCATTGTATTTATTTTACATTAAATAAGGTTTTACTGCCAAAATTTTAGAATAAAGAGGAGAAAAGAAAAAGGAATAAAATATTGTAAATATTTTATGACTCAAACCCTGAGACCAAGGCCAGCATGGTATTGGTCGACAAGGAATAAAGTAGGGGGAGATAAGGGCCAGTGTATAATAAATACCTCATTTATTCATGCATTTATTTATGCATTTTTGATACCTATTTTGTACATAATTATTTATTCATCAAATAAAGAAATGTTGTACAGAAAGTTATAGATAATAATATAAATAAAAATGCAAAATTGAGTTTGAACAAAAATAACCCTCAGTGTACATTTTATACATAGAATAAAAAGCCAAAATCTCAACTTCACAGACCCATATCTTGCAAATAAAAACTCCAAATCACCCAAACTCACCTCTAATTGTTTATAGCATTCCATAAACTATTTAATAAAATTGGTTTCATAATTTTTGGAGTCCATATGCAGAAGTTAGGTTTTTGGCCCTTCTTGTATTTAGGACTGATTAAAATATTCACTTTATTCAATATTCATTATTTGTACAAATTCATATTTTTAGAATTTTGTAAATAATGTACTTAATGCATACACATGAAAGAAGTTGGAGAAAACCAAAATTAATTTGTAAAATAAAATAAGTCTACAAATTCATAGACAAAATACCTATGACATATACCTATCTATAAATAAAAAGGGTTTTAATCCTTGATTCTTTTGCCCTTCTATATTTTCATAATAATGTATACATTATACATAGTTCATTAATAATACAAAACCAAAATCAAAATCAAGAAAATATATTAAATAAATTAAGTGTATAAAATACATAGATAAAACACCTATAAGTATACCTACACACATCTATACCAATTTATTTAAAATCACACATAAACTCATAAAAATCAAACAAAAATATCTTCATACTCACAAAAATAAATTATAAATTTATAAAATAAGTCCATAAAATAATAAAAGAAAATAAACAAATTAAAAATAAAATACATGAAAATACATGTAAATACATACATATACATATTATTCAAATAAAACTATAATGAAACACCTCGAAAAATTCAATAAAAATCATAAATAAATACTGGATGAAATAATACATATTTTTTATTTTATAAGAAAAAATTAATAAAATCATTTAGGGCGTCAAATAAATCAATCTTCCTTCAGATTTTCTATTTTGTCTCGTAGCGGCTGACGTGGCCCAATGAGGCGTCGACCTTCGTTGACTCCCAGGTCAACTGTCCCATCCTTCGCCTGGCGTCTCTGAACTGTCTACTCCCCTGATTTCATGCCTTTTCCTGGGCACACCATCCATCAATCGACAACGCTTCCTTCACAAGAATTGTTCCCTAATCTTCCATGATGCCCGC
The DNA here is from genome assembly GCA_037367405.1 of Ottelia alismoides. Classification (NCBI taxonomy): domain Eukaryota; kingdom Viridiplantae; phylum Streptophyta; class Magnoliopsida; order Alismatales; family Hydrocharitaceae; genus Ottelia; species Ottelia alismoides. Next base: position 45,723 of record JAZKJV010007393.1, read on the forward strand.
CGAAATCATAGATCAACGAGATGTTCATTGGATCAGTCAATAATCGCCGGGTAATAAGGCCCCTTGCCAATGTTTATAAATAAAAAGCTCCACCTCCTTCCTCGAATTTGGCCACTTTTATTCCAACCTAAAGCCTAGATCTTGCTCCTGGATTGTTCCTCGTGACAGGGGGAGCAGCCCAGCACCTTGACTCGGCAGGAGGAAGGAGATTTTGTCGCGGCGGAGCTCCGGCGTCCGCCCTGCTCCCTGGAGGCCCCCAAGTATAAGAGCTGACCTTCTATGCATTTTTAGTTAATTTTAGATGTTAGTTTTTCATTCCAGTCATTAGCTTAGGCTTTAGTTAACTCCTGTAGTTTAAAAATCGAAATTCGAAGTTCGCCGGAGCTGAGCTCCGGCGACTTCTCCACTGTGGTCCCGACTGTTTCCGACCTCCTCGTTCACCCCATATCGTTCCTCGACGCCTTCTCCATCTATTGCGCACATTTATCCAACCCAGGACTCTAGGTTCTGGTGAATCGGGGCTCCTCCTCCGCCGTTCGCCGGAGCCCCTCCGCCCCCCTTCATTTTGCATTGTAGCTTCAAAACCTCGGGTCGAGGAGCAAGCTCTCTCGCCCGCGGTTCTTCCTGTGCAGGTACTTCAAAGAATCGAGCCTAACTGGACTCGCATGGATCCAGGAAGAGGTACCTAGGGGTCTTCTCCTTCTTCGACCTCACTCCATCGACTCGGACCCCCAGGAGCCATGAAAGCGCCATCAATCGACGCGGGAGGCTTCCAGCTACCTTCAGAGCACCTCAGACGCACCGAAGAGCCCAGGAGAAGCCCGAGCTTCTCGATCAAAGTTCGCCAGGCGCGAGCTTCGTCCCAGTTCTTCCTGGGAGCTCTAGCGCTGTCAGATCAGGAGGGTCGTCCTAGATTCAACAGGAGCCGTCCGATGGAGCATTGCATCGACCGTCAGATCAGCTGGGCTGATCTAATCTCAGCCCCCCATCGGCGAAGCGTCATCGGGCGATCAGGAGACGACGCGTGGCAAGTGAAGAGAGCAGCGCCGTTGGATGCCACGCTGTATTTAGGGGTAAATTTCATATCTCACCCCCCTGCTTTTTGTATTTAGAATTTAAACCCAAAAATAAAAGTTTTAGTTGTAGATAAATTGTAAAAATTGCAGTTGGACCCCCTGATGTTTTCATATTTACACTTTAGTCCTTTCGCGCCTCACGTGCAGTCCCACATGAGGCGCGTGAAATTTTTCGTCTAAACCCCGCCGGGTTCCTGTATTTATTAAATGGTCCTGAAAACAAAAGTTAAAGTGTATTTTTATTGTAATTTTTGCATGTATGCCCCTGTGAACTATTTTATTTGCAAAAATACCCCTGCTAGGCCATTTAATTTTTGAATGCTTTGTCTATTTATTTTGTGCTCCATATTAAATCGAAAAATCTTGCAAAAATAGACTTAAGCTCCTGTTAGTGTACCCTTGCACGCCATATTTTTAGTTTCTCAATTTGTTGCATTTTTGCATTTATTAAAAATCAAAATCATGTCTTTTATTCCCTTTCTAACTTATAAAACCCCCAAAAAAATGAAAAGGCCTCTAAAAATTCCAAAAAAATTACATATGGTGCATTTTGACCTATATTAGTGTCAGTCCAAAAATCCCTAAAAATCGAAAAAGGAAAACCTTTAAAATTCAAAAATACTTGAAAAATTCAAAAAAAATATTAAAAACCAAAGAAAAATCAGAAACATATAAGCTCAGGCCCTATTTATGCTATATTTTATTACCTTTATTAGAAAAATAGTATGGACAATTTTGAGGCTGTTAGCTATTTTTAATATCTATTTTGGTGACGGCCAGTACCTAGTCCACTGTTTGCTATTATTTAGCTAGTTAAAAACACTAAAAATGTTTGCAAAAATACCCAAAAATCATAAAAACAGTAAAAAACCATGAAAATTCCAAAAAGACACTTTTCCTGAATTTTTGACTATTTTTAAGTATTTCTATAAATATTATAATGCCCCCTTTATGTATATATATATATATATCCAATTGTGCAATAAATAAATATAAAAAGAAAAAAAATATTATATACATATATATTTATATAATTATTTATATGTATTCTCATTAGTCTTAATATAAAAAAAATGTATACATATACATATACATATATATTTTATTATCCTTATATATCCCTATATATATTGCATATATTATAAGCTATATATTAACCCTCTATGTTTATACATATATTCTTATCTATAATATATATATATTACCTAATTATATCATTAAAAATAAATAATAATAATAATAATCAAAAACCCACACAAGGATGACTGTGATTTACATGTAGGCTATGACATTTTGTATTGCTCTCTGTGGTTCGACCTCTACATACTTGTCACTGTACATTTTATGGTAGAGTAAATAAAGATTAATTCACATTTATTTTTGAGCTTGATTGTTGTATTCTTTGGATTGTGGGTTAATTGCTGGTTGACTGGATGATTTGTGAGCGGTCGCCTCAGCGACACACTTTTTATTATTCATGTAGACCCTCGCGAATAGCCTGGTTATCAGATGGCGCCGTTGCCGGGGAGCAATGAGCATAGCCTAATTATTTTGTCATTTTTGTATAAAAAAAATTCTTGACCTATTCTTCATTTCTGTGAGCAGCTATTTTTATTGCTATTAATCACCATGCTTCATTTCTTCATTTATTGTGATTATTCTCTCTTCTCTATATAATTGATTGAGCTTTCTTAATGCATTCTTTTTGTGACTTTGATGCAAGGGACCGCCACGCGAGGATGGCTTCTTAGGAGGCCAATGCAGCCAAGCTTGGAGGAGGATGGTCTTCTTCTCATGACCATCTGGAGAGTGCACCAAAGAAGCAAGGAGATGTGCATTAGATAGGCTAGACACATAGGAGTATTTATTTTGTAATTCATGGTGAGAGAGAGACTATTTTGGCATGTATATAAACAGGACTCTACTCTTCACAATGAGGTCCAGTGCCCAGGTGATTGTTCACCTGGGGGCCTCATCGCGGCTTTTTCGAGTTTTCATCGCCTTCTTTTAATTTGTTTCCCGAAGTTTTGAGCTTTCCGCCTTTCTTTTATTTTGTTTTATGTGCTTGGAGCCCCTAGATATAGGTTGCTTGACTCGGTAGGTAGGTCCAAACATTAATAAGAATGCATGTTCCTATAGTTTACCTCGATTGGATCTAGTCAAACTTAAACGAGTTGTTAATTTGTCTCTCAGCCCTCTGTGCCATAGCGAAACCTGTAAAGCGCTTTCTCCTAAGCTCAAGTGTGTTGAGTACAGAGGAGGGGTGAGCCAAGACCGGACTCTCTTGGGCTAGAGATGAATTAGCAGCTTATGGTTCTTCACGCTAATAGCAGCTTATGTTTAGGACGATTTTGCGCCTTGCATATCGACATGTAGATATGTTTAAAAATTCTGTTTTGCATACCGCATGGAGAGAGCTGGGATGCACTGTAAGTTTTCTAACTCAGCATGCATCATTCGGTTCAATGGTGAGATTTCCATCATGGAACCACTTGCACGGCTTTTCCTCTATCTCCCTCTGATTTTGAGCACCTAGGACTTAAATGAAAATCTACAAAAACGTTAGGCGCTGGTATGAAACAGATCCAAAAAAAAAGTGAAAACCCAAAAACTTAAAACAAGGGGACTGCTAAATAAACTTTGACCTTAATTAAAATTCGTAATGGACTATCATTGTACCGGGTTCATAAAGCCCTCATTGTTTTCAGGTACCTTGGAGGGGGACCAAAACCCTACTCCCTTGAGCGAGTGCGACCCCTAAGGATTAAAGCCCAAAACCCAGTCTGTAACTGCCTTGTGTATCGCCTGGATTTCCGAAGTAATGGCGCTTCTATCGTACGTAGGCGAGTAGGACTTGGTCACCAATGGTGACTCTCTGTTGTGAGAGCATCGACCCTGTCCGAAGTATTGAGTATAGGCCACGCCTTCACGGGGGTGTCTGTCTCATTGTCCTGCGTCCGAGTAGGTTCTTGCACGCTCACGGGTGATTCCGTTGCGAGCGAGGACTGAAGTATTGGTTTCACCTATCGGCTTCCTCTCTCTTTTCTTTGGCTGAGTAGGGATCCAGGAAGGGTTACAAGGACTCCAAAAAGTACAGACTACAGGTTACACAGGAGGAGGACAAGTACGGGATACTCTTCCGGCAGTACTCTCTCTCCTATAGGGTAGCGTACTAAGGACTTGTTATAAGATATGCCTGGAAATCACAACTCTAAAAATGAAAAGATAATAAATAGCCGAACTTTCACGGCTTCACATGGCGTGAGTTGGTGAACCCGATTTTTGTATTGCGTTTGTATGAATCTAGATTAAGGTTCAAAGATCAAGTCCCGCGCATTTGCGCACATTTTGTTGTTTCTCCCTTTGACCACCCTGCTCAACCGAGCCCTTCTACTGTTTTACACTCCTTTTATTCCTCGTTGACCATCGTATCATTCTTCCAACAATCCGACATTCTCTTGCTTCGCGAAGTTGATCCATGGATGGTTTCGTCGGGACCATGCCGACACCTACATCGATTCCATAGACTCAACTCCGCCAATAATTTCGAGGCGATCCCCAAGAAACCAATCCGGACTTTGCGGATCGATCTCCAGACTCCTCGTCTTCTACCTTACTCTTGGCCACCCAATAAACTAGGATCACTTTTGTCCTGCTTCTGCCATTGTGAATGGGAGTCGATTACAGTCTACATCTCTTTCCCATTCACAACATGCTGGGGTTGACCTGAATTCCAGCTTAATCACGGCAGCTGAAAGTTAATTGCAAGTGATCTGACTCAGACTACCTCATTCTGCAGATAGAAGCCAGTGCGAGCCCTGGAGACTACTCCGGAGTTCATCTCGTCCGACTCAGACCCTGACATGGCTCCAGGAGGGAAGGGCAAGGGTCAGCAGCCACCCATACCCGAGGGACAGGTGCCAGATCAAAATCAAGTTAATGCATAGTTGTTGGCATCTATCCAGGCCATACAGCAACAGCTGACCGAGCAGGCCCTGACACAAATCGCGTTCCAGGATATGTTGAATGACATGATGAACCGTGACGACGGAAGAGGAGGCAGAGGCAGAGGAGGCCGGGGAGGAGGAGGTGGAGGTGGAGGAGGTGATGATCCTCCTGATGATGACTTTGAATTACCACCACCAAAGCCGACACTAAAAGAAACATACAATCCGGGAGACAGTCAGATGACCGAGTGGATTCTCATTCCACCGGTACATGCTCACTTTGAGCTGAAGCCCCAGTTCATAGCCCTTCTCCCTGCCTTTCATGGAAACACAAATGAAGAGCCGTACATTCACCTGCAGCAATTCTCTTGCATTTGCCGCACCACCCACTATCCGAATGTCCCCCTGGACATTGTCAAGACGACGGCTTTCCCCTTCAGCCTACAGGACAAGGCCCTCTATTGGGTCAATCATATGGGAAAGGTTGTGACGACCTGAGAGGAGTTGAAGTCTGCCTTCCTGCACAAATACTACCCTCTCGGTCGGCTCAACCAGATGCGAGCACGTATTAGTAATTTCTCCTAAGGAGCACATGAGTCAGTACATGAGGCCTGGGAGAGATTCAATGATCTGCAGGAGAAGTGTCCCCATCACGATATCCCGAAGACCAACTTGGTCCAACATTTCTTTGGGGGACTGAACATTGAAAGCCAAAGGCTCGTGGACGCAGCATGTGGGGGCTCCCATTTCAACAAGGATGAAGATGTTGTCTGGCAGATTTTTGAAGAAATGGCCGAAGGAGAGGCCGCCCTCTCTTCATCCAAGGCATACCAGAAGCAGCCCCAGATTCTCCAGAAACAAGTTCACATGGCTGCATCCAAGGAAGCAGAGAGAGATGAGAGCTCCAACCTCAGCATCATCGGGGCCATCTCTCTAAGGTAGATATCATTGAGAAGCGATCACAGGACCTCGAGAAACTCGCTGTGATCGAGAAGAGGACCCAGAACCTGGATAAGCTAGATCAGATCAACAAGAACCTCGAGCTGTTGGTCGGTACGATCAACTCTGTCCAGTCGGCTACACCATCAGACGCTCCCGCTGAGAAGAAGGACGAGCCGCAACCGCAGCATCAACCTCAGCCGAGCCAGCAGCCACCGGCAATCCAGCACGTATATTACGTGCAGGCACCCGACCAGGGCCCGCCGCAGCAGCAGATGGTCGTCTACCAGCCAGAGTTCCTTTCTATTCCTGATCCAGTCTTCCCACCACCGCCCCTTATCCAAGAAGTTAATGGGGTATGGAGTAATGATGCACAGCCGACCCGTCCTCAGGGACAACCCCAGGGTCAGCAATATGCCAACCGGCAGTACCACCAACCTCAGGGTGGTCGTTTTGGTCAATCCTCCCAGCAGCCCCAACAGTACCAGCAGCCTCCCCAGTTTGCACAACAATGGAGGCAGAACTTTCCGTATCAGCAGCAGCCGCAGTACCGCCACTCGCAGCCGTATCACCAGTATGTGACTGCTCCCTCTCCGCAATATCAGCAGTATCCTCCTCCGTCATATCAACAGCTTCAACTTCCTGCACCACCGCACCACCACCAACAGCCTCCCCACCCATCTACCCAACAGCAGCGTGGTCTGCACGTTGAGTCTTCTGATATGTCCCCTGCTAGTCCCACCATGGAGTGTCTATCCCAGCTTGTTAAAGGGCTGGCGGAGATGACAAAACGGCTTGACGACCTGATCGCCACCCGAACCACTATTCCGGCACAGGTCGAAACCAACCCAACAACTTCAAGAAGAAAGAGCAGGTAGAATGTAATGTCCAATCCGTGTCTGATAGCGATATTACTGTTTATTCTAATGCTGTTACTCTCAGGAGCGGTAGGGCATTGCCTCCGCCTGCTACTACCAGTGGGGGGAATAAAGAAACAGGTGGATCGTCATCTTCCGCATCAGCCGTGCCAGCTCCAGGGACGGGTGAGGAGGCAGAGGAAGGAGAAGCCAGTCCAGCCGTCGTGCCTAGCCAGCATCAACCTCAGCCAAAAATACAAAAAAATCAGCAAAAGCAAAAACACCAAAAAGACGCTTGTAGCAGCAGTAAAGCCGCACCAGCCTTGGAGGAGCCGCCAGCAGCAGCCGATCCCTCGCCAGCCGATGGAGCTGACGCTACTCTTTTTGACCGCCCAGCAGCACCAGCATGTTTAGATTCAGCTTGTACTCCTTTCCGGATGTACAACCTTCTGTGGGCAATGATTTTGATGTAAATAAGAACTCTAATTTTCCTGCCAGTAATGTGAATATTCCTTTTCCGCATGCAATACAAAATTCCAAAAAAATTGCAAAATGAAAAAAGGCATTATCAGATCCAGGTGTTGTGGAGATTTTGGATAAATTGACTGTTGAGATTCCCTTGTTGAAGGTCGTGGAATACATGCCAGCTGTAAAAAAAGGACTGAAAGAGGCATGTACTAACAGGCGTCGCCCAGCGCAAGACAACAGACGCAGAGAAGTAGAAAAGCACGTTCTCTCCATGGCCACAGTTGCAGCTATCAGCAACCTCCCCCAGAAAAAGCATGATACAGGAGCACCTCTCATCAGTTGTGTGATTTTTGACCAGGTTTTCGAGCGTACTCTTCTTGACAGTGGTTCTTCCATCAACCTTCTGCCCTCGTCTATAATGCAAGAATTCGGGCTGGGACCGCTCAAGCAGACACACATGATCCTTCAGTTCGCTGACCGATCCGTTAAGCGGCCCCGAGGTTTATTGGAAGACGTGATAGTTACAGTGCAGGAGATGAACTTCCCAGTTGACTTTGTAGTCCTTGATATGGACTCACCTGCACCCCTGCTACAAACCCCTATCATCCTTGGCAGACCATTCCTCCGTACTTCAGGTGCCGTGGTTGATTACGGGTCTGGGAAGATCACTTTCAGCTCGAACACACAGCAAATCACGATCAGCATGAACAAAGAGCAGAATGCCACGACTGATGAAAGCCAGGCGGCATTGGAAGCAGACTGTGATTTCATCACGGAGATCAGAGATTCAGAGTTATCACTGGACGACCCATGGACCAGAGAAATCCTCACTCTTGAGGAGGACTCGGAAAGCACAGTCAGCATATGCTCCGACAATTCTTGGGAGACAGATTCTCAGATGCAGGCGCATCTTCTTGAGCATTCACTCCGGACCGAACATGATCAGCTTGGTGCAGAACCGTTCGGTGCATTTCCGGGATCTCAACAGAATGATGAGGATGGTAGCAGCCTCAAAGTGCATTCCACCACCAGCATGGTATCTGATGTGACAGATAAAGTGGACAGATCAAAACCAGAACTCAAGCCACTTCCTGCAGGCCTGAAGTATGCTTTCCTTGCGGGTGAAGAACACATGTATCCGGTCATCATCAGCAGCAGGCTGAATCCGGATCAAGAATCTCGACTTCTCGAGGTTCTAGAAAAGAACCGCAAAGCACTTGGTTGGAGCGTGTCAGACCTCCGAGGGATAAATCCAGCTCTGTGTTCACACCATATCTATCTCGAAGAAGATGCCAAACCGTCCCGCGAATTTCAGAGAAGGCTGAACCCTAACCTTCGGGACGTCGTTATGAAAGAAATCACGAAATGGTGTGACGCAGGCTTCATCTATCCCATCTCCGATTCAAAATGGGTAAGCCCACTGCATGTAGTTCCAAAGAAAACTGGGCTTACCGTGGTTACAAATGATAAAGGAGAGGAAATTTCAACTCGGGTACCGACATCCTGGCGGGTGTGTGTTGACTACCGCCATCTTAATGCAGCAACCAAGAAGGACCACTTCCCCTTGCCATTCATTGATCAAGTTCTGGAGAGATTAGCAGGCAAGGAGTTCTTCTGCTTCCTGGATGGGTACTCCGGGTACAACCAAGTGGAGATCGCTCCTGAGGATCAAGAAAAGACTACCTTCACTTGCTCGTTCGGCACCTACGCCTTCAAGAGGATGCCCTTTGGATTATGCAATGCACCTGCAACCTTCCAAAGATGCATGCTAGCAGTCTTCGCCGAGATGGTAGGCAGTTTTCTTGAGGTGTTCATGGACGATTTCTCTGTCTATGGTGATAGTTTCGATGCTTGTCTTGAGCACCTAGACAGAGTGCTTTAGAAATGCCGTGAAGTCAATCTAGTGCTCTCATGGGAAAAGAGCCACTTTATGGTCACAGAAGGTATTGTGCTGGGCCATGTCGTTTCCAAACGTGGCATGGAAGTCGACCCAGCCAAGGTGGATGTCATTTCAAACCTTCAGCCACCTCAATCAGTAAAGAATGTGAGGTCATTCCTGGGGCATGTGGGATTTTACAGACGATTTATCAAGGACTTCAGCCGCATTGCCCGACCTCTGACAGAACTTTTGTGCAAGGAGACTGAGTTCATTGTTGATCAACCGGTTCTCCTTGATTTCAATCAATTGAAGGAGCTTATCACTCAGGCTCCAATCTTACAGCCTCCCGACTGGACCCTTCCATTTGAGATAATGACCGATGCGTCAGATTTTGCAGTCGGAGCTGTTCTGGGACAGAGGAAAGATAAGGCGCCCTATGCCATTCACTATGCCAGCAGAACATTAGATGAAGCTCAAAGAAATTATACAGTAACAGAGAAAGAGCTGCTGGCTGTGGTTTTTGCCTTAGAAAAGTTCAGATCCTATTTATTGGGGTCGAAGGTCACAATTTTCACGGACCACTCTGCTATCCGGTACCTACAGCAGAAGAAGGATGCCAAGCCAAGACTGATTCGTTGGATCCTTCTCCTCCAGGAATTTGATCTGGAAATCAAAGACAAACCTGGAGTTCAGAATGTGGTAGCAGACCATCTATCCAGAATAGAGCAGCATGAGTCTCCTCTGAGCAATGCACCTATCACAGAAACCTTCCCTGACGAAGCTATCTTAGCAGTGGATTCTCTCCCTTGGTATGCTGACATTGTCAATTACCTCGCCTCTGGGGTAATACCTTCAGATTGGATGAAGAATCAGAAGAACAAATTCATGGCGACCATCCGCTTCTACCATTGGGAGGATCCTCTTCTATTCAGAGAAGGAGCAGATTGTATTTGGCGCAGGTGCATCCCTCAGACGGAGCAATCTAGTGTCCTCGAGCATTGTCATTCACTCGAATCTGGTGGGCACCATTCTGGAAATCGTACGGCAACAAAAGTATTGCAGTGTGGCTTCTGGTGGCCCACATTACAAGGATGCCGCAGACTTTGTTAAAAGATGTATTGACTGTCAGCGACTGAAAGGTACACTCACTGCCAAAGATTCAATGCCTCTGAAAGTTATTCAGATAGCCGACGTCTTCGATGCATGGGGCATTGACTTCATGGGACCTTTCCCTAACAGTCAAGGTTTTGAGCACATCCTTCTCGCCGTCGATTACGTGAGTTGTTGGGTTGAAGCTATTCCCGCCCGAGCCGCCGACAGCAAAACAGTTTGCCAGTTTCTGAAGAAGAACATCATTTCGCGGTTTGGGATACCAAAGATTCTCATCTCAGACGGGGGTAGCCATTTCATCAACAAAGAGGTTAAGAAATTAACGAAGGAATACGGCATCGATCACCGTGTCGCATCTCCTTATCATCCGCAGACCAATGGCATGGCAGAGTTATCAAACAGAGAAATCAAGACCATATTGCAGAAACTTGTTAGGACGAACAGAAAAGACTAGTCTCGACTCTTGGACTCAGCTCTATGGGCGTACCGAACGGCCTACAAGTCTCCCTTGGGCATGTCACCCTACCGTCTTGTGTATGGGAAACCATGCCATCTGCCCGTGGAATTAATTCATAAATCTCTTTGGGCAATCAACAATTGTAACTTGGACTCACGAAGAAGTGGTCAGACGAGAAAAGACGATCTGAACAGGCTCTTGGAATTCCGAGACTGCGCATACGATAACACCTTGATGTACAAGGAGAAGGTGAAACGCTGGCATGACCGGCACATCAGACGCAAGACCTTCGACGTTGGACAGAAAGTGTGGCTGTTCGATGCAAAGTTACGGATATTCCCAGGCAAATTAAAGAGTAAGTGGACAGGGCCATTCCGAGTTTGTGAGGTGTGTGACAATGGCAGTATCGTGATATCAGATTTGTCTCCTGACGCACAGCCCTTCGTCGTCAACGGCCAACTGCTGAAGCCTTATCTCGAACCAGATGCATTCTTGGCCGTTGTTGACTCCATTCCGCTAATGCACCATGATGACACCTTCACAGCACCTGCGGCATCGAAAGATTTAGACTATGCCATTCAACAGTTGTTTATCTGATTTTCTGCTTTTCTTCTTTTCATTTTCTATTTTTGGGTTCGTAACGAAAGGTGCCGCCCTTGCAGACAGTCTTCTATACTTAGGACGTACTTGGTCCTAAGTATAGGGGGGGATGTTCACCCCGAGTTTTTCATTTCATTCAGATCCTCTCCATTGTCTCCTCTTCTTGTCTATACTTAGGAGTATCTTACCCTAAGTATATGGGGAGACAATCTGAGTACGATCTGTGTATTCCCACCCTTGACCATCCCTGCTTTTTGTACAGTCTGTTATACTTAGGATTATTTCATCCTAAGTATAGGGGGGACGGTCAACTTCTCATTCATTCATTTCTTTCATAATTATTCTTTAGATCTGTCTATACTCAGTACGAGTTATGTCTTTGCTTTTACTTTCGATCTATGAGGACATAGCTCAAGCTAAGTATAGGGGGTCGTATATACCCTGTATATACTAACAGCCATAACTCATACTGAAAATTAAAAGATCACTTCACCATAAAATAAAATGTAAAAAGTAGCTTTATAATAATGAAAGATGATTGTGAGTTCCTCGGACTCTTTGTAACTGTACTGATTATTGAGTCAGAAAAAGGTTTTGTGCAAAACATTCTCTTTTGAAAAATCTTGTGAAATTTGTTTGAAAAGAGTGTGTACAAGTATTCAAAGTTTGGAAAATTAGTTTTGTGTGTAAAATTTATTTTCTTTGAGTGAAACCAAAAAGTGTGAAAAGCAGTGTGCAAATGATTGTGAAAATTTTGATTGACAAAATTGTTTTGAAAAATCTATCTATGTTGTGTAAAACCTTTGTAAAAGGATTTTCAAATGAGTGAACATGTTTGCAAAATTATTTTGGACTATAGTTTTCAAAATCCCTGTGAAAATGATTCTCAAGTAAGTCTGAGGAGTCCGCACAAAAATCTCTCATTTGTAAATAAGAAATAAGCCCAAAACAAAGCCTAAAGGAACCAAAGCTATATTATACATCAAATACTGTTTTTCTTCTTTTGTACATACTGATTAATAAATCAGGTACCTATACAGTATGATTTGAAAAATAGTGTGACCAGTTTTGAAAAATTTGATGTGAAATGATTTCAAATGTGTGAAAACATTTTGATTGCAAATTTTTTCTTTGTGTGAAAGAAAGGATTTGAAAAACCTATGTGCAAATATTTTGAAAAATGCTTGTCAAGACTATTGTGAAAATTATACATATATAGTATGACAAATCTTTGCAAAAATAGATTTCAAATGTGTGTAAATGATTGCGAAAATTATTGTGTACTATAGTTTGCAAAAGTATTTTCAAAACCTAATAAGAACACTCTTACAAACTCTTGTAAATCATAAATAAGACACATACAATTCTTTCTGTACAGTTCTAAATAAACTACTCCATTCAAACATGTAAAATTTTTAGAAACTCATACATTTTGTGAATGAAGCAGCACGCCCGTGTAAATAATTATATATACTTTTTGTGCAAAAAATTCTTTGTGTAAAAACATTCTTTGATTCTTTCCAAACTTCTTGTGAAAAATTTGCATCATTCATTGTGCATAGCATAAGCATACCATTCGTATTCTTTTTGAGTGAGCTTGATGATTGAATCAGTCTAATAAAGTCTCAAATTGGAGCTTGGTTGGACCCTACCGCACCTAACTGCACTGGAACCTTATGGGAACTAGGTTTAAGGTACTTCAGGTCTATACAGACTTAATTCTTTGAGAAATCAGGGATGGGTTCAAGACACCTCAGTGGACTAACTAGAACTTTTCGAGACACACGTACGACTCTTGTCGACCGTGACCTAACTTGGACACTTGCACTTTTCACTTGGCTCAACTCAGTTGGAGTGGTGAGGGGGTTGGATTTGCCAGTCTGAGACGCACACGGGTGGAAACATTCGTCCTCGTCTAGGGAGGGAAGTGCACCCCAATCTGGTCCAATAGCCATGAGGTCTAAAGACAGGAGATTGTGGGTTGCGATAAAGCTTCAAAAGAGGGATAGTCTACTGGCTCAAGAGGAAAAACTCCTTATGTAAATGCTTCTGTGAATAGTATGTTGAAAAAAAAAATGGTCAGGCCTGTACAAAAATAAAATGCCTGCAAAGTATGTACAAAGTCAATAAGCAAGCTTGAGTTCTAAAGACAAATATGTGAGCCTGCAGCTGGATGACTTGACTACACTGGTCTTGCATCCCGGGATAGGTAGCTACACTGGCTAACGTCCATTCTTCTCTTCACCCCCTCCTCTTGAGCTGGTTGCCACTTGAACTTAGAAGGGAATACCCTGCTCCTCGAGGAAAGAGCTGTTGGATTGGGGAATCATTGGGTCGTCATTCTGGAGAAGTCAACTACTTTATCATTTCAGTTGGGGAGAGCCACTATCACTTACACCGTACAAGTCAGCTTCATAGTTATAAGAGTTTGCGTATGATGTAGGCTAGTTCTGACCCGGCTATTGAGGTGGGTTGAACCGAGTTCTGTGACTATCGAAGGCTGTTGTATTTTAGAGCTGGTTCCCTACTAGGTTCCACACACATTCACACCCAAGGTCTGACAGGAGCTCCAAATTCAGATTTTGTAAGAACATGCATTGCACTGAAAGCACCCGTATTCACTCTTTCTTTCTTTGATTCTCCTTTTTCTTTTCTTTATTCTTTTCGTACTTATTGCATAAGTGTTTGCTAGGGACTAGCAAAGGCAAGTATAGGGGGGTGATGAATCTCCATTTCATCACCTTTATTCTATCATTTTGGCCTCAAAAACCCCAGCAAATGCATGTGAATAGCATCAAATTGTACATTATAGCATTCATTACTCATTGTATTTATTTTACATTAAATAAGGTTTTACTGCCAAAATTATAGAATAAAGAGGAGAAAAGAAAAAGGAATAAAATATTGTAAATATTTTATGACCCAAACCCCGAGACCAAGGCCAGCATGGTATTGGTCGACAAGGAATAAAGTAGGTGAAAAGCGAGAAAGCGAGAGCCGCTAATTAGCGGTCTGATAAGTCAGACTCACTGTCGCTGATGCGACTGCTCAAACTTCCTCGGTCTTCAACAATTAACCCACACAATCAATCAGAGAATGAATAGCAAGGATTAAAATTTATTATACCCTACTAAAGATGTACAATGGCAAGCAAGTAGGGGTCGAACTCAAGAAGCAAAGGTGTAAAGCACGGATAAAAATCCAAACCTAGGTCTAACAAGCTACTTAGCCAATCTAAAATTTTGTGGGTTTTTGATTTTATATTTTTTTATTTAATTTTTATTTTATAATTTTGTATTTTTGGTTTTTGATTTCTGATTTTATATTTTTCTTTTTATGTTTTATATTTTTTATATTCTTTTTCAATATTGGAAAATAAGAACAATGTAATAAAAAGGACAAAGAGGTATTTATAAAAATAGACAAAAATATCCAAAAATATGAAAATAAAGTCTTTTTGGTCTTTTTCTACTTTTTTACTGTTTTTGTGATTTTTGGGTAATTTTTAGAATGTTTTTGGTATTTTTAAATATCAAAATAAAGAAAACAGTGAAGAAAATACAAGGCCGAAACTAAAATGGAGAAACAAAATAGCAAACAGTAACAAAAATTCTCCAAATTAATTTTCACTTAAAGATAATAAAACAAAGAAAATTCAGGAAAAGAAAACACTATTTTTGGATTTTTTATGAATTTTATAAATTTTTATGAAGGTTTTGAGAGTTTTGCAATTTTTAGGAGTTTGGTTTTATATTTTTTAATGATTTTTGGTCAGAAGTTAAAACACAGTAAAAGGAACAAAATATATTTTTGGGGATTTTTCTGACGAGTTTTATATTTTTTAGGGATTTTCTAATGCTAACAGTGCTAAAAATGGCTGTTTTTGATTTTTAATAAATATAAAAAATGCAATAATGTGAAAAATAAAAATATGTTGATAAACTACTATGCGACAGGAGCTTAATGCAATTTTTGTAGATTTTTAGGGTTTTTGTAGATGTATGCAAAAATTACAAGCAACAAAAAGAACATTCACATTCGCAGGGGCATTGATGTAATATTCAAGAAATCCGAGGGTCTCTTTGCAAGTTGCGCACAAAACATATAATGCAATAAACAACTTTAAGGACCGATAATAAATTCAAAGAAGCGCAAGGGTCTCAAAGACGTCAAGGCCCACGTGAGGCTCACGTGACCTGGCGAGTACCCTTACGTAAATAGGGGAAAAACTGGGGGTCTGGGCGCACTTTTCACAGCAATATTATAACTAAACATGCACCTTTCTGGAGCAAAAAGAGATACCCAAAATAATCGGCCCGTGGTTGCAAATTACCCAAGCGCACGTGCATCACGCACGTGCGCCTCGCTGGCAAGGGCGCGAATGCAAAATCGAAAAGTCCAAGGGAGTTTCAGTAAATGTTACAAAGTTATAGAACTGCTGAAGAAAGATTTAGTATTAACTAAATATTGCAAATAGCGTGAGGAGGATGGTGCAAAATACCCAGCGCGGGGGGAGCGATCGGACGGCCTCGCGCGCGTCACTTAGACACGTGTCGCGCGCAGGTCGCGCGATACCCCTTCACTTTCACGGCCCAGATCATAAGATCTCCAGTGGCTGGGCGGTCCAGGACTCCTCAATCCAACGGCAGCTGCTAAGCGTGGAAGAACTGGCCGAATCCGACGGCGGCTGGGCGATGTCGAAGAACATGAAGAACAACCGGCTGCTGTGAGCTTTCCCGGCTCCCCCTCTTCTTCTCCGACGACGATGAAGGCTGCAAAAATGCCCACGCGATCTCTGGAAGCTTCTCCTATCGAACGACAACTCCAAAATGGCGGTTAGACCGCCTGAGCTCCCGCGCCGCGCTAAGGAAGGGAGCTAGCCCCAGGAACTTCGGCTGTCAAAAAAATCGACCCCAGGAGGGGGTCTTAGCCTCCAGGACCTGCAAATAAACGGATGATAAAGCTGGGGGCAAAGTGCCCCAACTTCGTGGTGTGCTTCTCAAGGTGAACAGGCGTATGGACGGTAAATGCGGCCGGCTAAACTCGATGCCGGCCGCAGTTGATTCGGGGTGAAATGATGGCTTCGGGACAACGATTTTGACTAAAGAACAATCACTGGTGCCTCTTTGACAGTAGAATATTTGAGAAAAGGAAGAAAAAGGGAGAAAGAGAGGGGAAGAAACGCCTCACCAACACGCGCGGGCAAGGTGCTCCGGCGACCACTTCGGCAAGGGGATCTACCTCAATTCGACGCCACCTCGGTCCAATGAGAAGCCCGATGAACTCCTGTTGTCACCAGGAGTGTCTTCAAGGTCTTAGGTTAGGATTTTGGTGGTGGAAGAGGGATCAAAAAGTCAAGGGAAGTCGGGGGGTCCGTTTTTAACTATGGTCGAGTGGCGACTTTCGAGGGCCGGTCACGGGCGAACCACGAAGATCTAATAGGATCTAAGGGGTCGGCGGGAATCACGGATATATGGGGTACATTTTTCATGAAGGAAGCGGGGTCAAAGGATGAACGGTGTGGCTTCCAAAAATTCATGAAAAATGGGTCGCAACCCGTTTCTGACACAGCCACAGGGGGGGTCAGACAGTTGACCAGAGGTCAACTGTCAGACCAACCTGGTTGGTCCACGTGGACCAACCAGGGAAAAACCCTTGTAAAATCAATAAAAAATAATAAATGGCCTTATTTTAATTAGGTTATAAAATAAAAAGTTCTTGTAATTTTATAAATTATTTTATTCTGATTTTTAATTAATTTTTCGAGATTTATTTTTACAAATTTGCATTCATACCCCTATAGGTATCTATAACTATATATTGTAGTCCTTTATTTTTAATTTGTGTCTCTAATTTTATTATTTTTATTTCTTATTTTATAAAATTATAAAATACTTTTATATACATAAATATATTTTTAGTTTATTTTTCTGATATGTTTTGTATATTTAATAAAATTCAAGTGTATTTTATATAGGTATAAGTGTATGTATAGTACCTATGTATCAAATATATACAAGTATTTTTATTTGAGTTTTAATGATGTTTTTATTCTGATTTTAATATTCATAATTATTACAAGTATTATTGACAACATTATAAAAATATAAAAATATAAAAATAATAAATAAATAATAAATTGAATATTTTAATATGTACAAGTATACAATGTGGGTCCAAAAGCCAACTTTCAAACCGTAGCTCCGCCAAATGCGAAACCACCGCCATTGGATAGCTTATTTTCTTATATATACAATTAAAGGTGAGTACGCTGCATTTGGAGTTGTCGTTTGTGAGATACGGGTCTGGGAAGTTGGGATTCTGGATTTTTATTCAGACCATAACTTTTTATATGTTCATTATTTTTCTGTGAAATCAATTTTGTATTTTTCTTTATTAATTTATCTACAACTTTCATGTACAAAGTTTCTTTATTTGATGTATAAAAAGTGGAACCAAAAATAGGTCCCAAAATGAATAAAGAATGAATAAAATGTATAGGTGTTTGGGCTGTAGTCCTGACCTTATCTCCCCCTACTTTATTCCTTGTCGACCTATTCATCAAGATGCCTAGGTCTCGGGGTTTCGGGTCATAAAATATTTACAATATTTTATTCTTTTTCTTTTCTTTTCTTTATTCTATAATTTTGGCTTTAAAAACCGCAATTTATACAATATTTACACATATATGCATGAATGCTAAAATGCCTATATTAAGCCTATTTACGCGCAATTACTAGGGTTTTTAAGGCCAAAATGATAGAATAAAGATGATGAAACGTGGATTCATCATCCCCCTATACTTGCCTTTGCTAGTCCCTAGCAAACACTTATGCAATAAGTGCAGAAAAAGAAAAATAAAGAAAAGAAAAAGAAGAAAGATGGATTAAGTTTAACTATCAAACTTGTCTTCGCGAAATCAAAGTTTGGAACTTAAGTCGGACCTTTGAAATTTTAGTGCGGGCGGAACCTTACTGAGAACCAAATTTGAAATCCAACAGTCCCTGAGAATCCCAAAACTCTGTCCAAGTCTCCTCAATAGCCCGATCAGAAATACTTCAACTCATACGCAAACTCTTATGACTATGAATCTGACTTGTACAGTGTAAGTGATGGTGGCTCTCCCCAACTAGAATGACAAAGAAACTGACTTCTCCAGTACGACAACCCAGTGATTCCCCAATCCAGCAACTCCATCCTCGAGGAGCGGGGTATTCCCTTCTAAGTTCAAGTGGCAACCAGCTCAAGAAGAGGGGGTGAAGAGAAGAATGGATGGTAGCCAGTGTAGCTACCTATCCTTGGATGCAAGACCAGTGTAGTCAAGTCATCCTGCTGCAGGCTCACATGATATGACTTTGGAACTCAAGCTTGCTTATTGACTTTGTACATACTTGCAGGCTTTTTATTTTTGTACATGCCTGAACTTTTTTTTTTTTGAAATACTATTCACAGCAGCATTTACATAAGGAGTTTTTCCTCTTGAGCCAGTAGACTATCCCTCTTTTGAAGCTTTATCGCAACCCACAGCCTCCTGTCTTTAGACTTCCTAATCACTGGACGGGTTGGGGTGCACTTCCCTCCCTAGAGGAGGACAAGTGTTTCCACTTGTGTGCGTCTCATACCGGCAAATCCAATCCCCTCACCACTCCAACTGAGTTGAGCCATGTGAAAGGTGCAGGTGTTCAAGTTAGGTCATTATCAACAAGGGTCGTGCGTGTGCTCCGAAATACTCTACTTAGACAGTCAAGAATCCATTGAACTAAGTCTCGTGATCCTCAAAGAATTAAGTCAACCAGACCTGAAGTACCTCAAACCCAGTTCCTATAAGGTTCCTGTTATTAGGTAGATTTTAAGGTCCAATCAAGCTCCAATCTCCGGATTTTATTTAGACTTGTTCAACTATCAAACTCAATCCGAAAAATGCGAATGCTATGCAATGCATTGCAGAAAATATTTTTGTGATGCAATTTTCAAAGATTTTGAACTTTTTATGGATTTTTGAAAAGATGAATGATGATGCATATGCATTTTTTTTGTATTTTTCAAAAAGATTTTTCAAATGTTTTTGGATTTTAATTTTTGCAAATGTTTTTGGGATTTTTTTTTTTTGAAAACAAAAAGATTTTGGCTGAAAATGGGTTAAAATATGTACACGGGAGTGCTTCTTATATATAGAAGAAGTGGATTTTAAGCATTTACAAGGGTAAGTGGTCAATTTTATACATATATACATAAGATGGATTTTGGTGTGATGTGTATATTCCTCAAACTTATTTGAAAACAATTTTCACACAATTTTTGAAAACTATAGTCCAAAATAGTTTTTACAAACATTTTACACACATTTGAAAATCATTTTGCAAAGGTTTTCAAAACAGTTTATATAGGTTTTTCAAATCATTTTTGCAACCATTTTTCAAACCATTTGCAAATCATTTTTCAAACATTTTTATTTCACACAAAGAAAAGAAGTTTTACAAACCACACAGGTTGAAAACACGAAACAAAATATTTTCAAAATAGTTTTCAATACATGTTCACAAAGATTTTCAAACTATTTTTTCAAACATTTTGCAAAAAACATTTTCACCTGATTTATTAATCAGTAAATACAAAAAGAATTTGAGGAATAATCACATCTTTTTATTAAGAATTTTTAATGAATTTTAAAGAATTTTTAGCCATATTTATTAAGAAAATACGACAGTACGAGTTATGGCTAAAGTATATACGTAGTATATACGACCCCCCTATACTTAGCTTGAGCTATGTCCTCATAGATCGGAAAGAAAAGAGAAGACATAACTCGTACTGAGTATAGGAAAATCTAAAGAATAAATAAATAAAGGAATGGATGAATGAATCAATGAATGAGAAGTTGACCATCCCCCCTATACTTAGGATCAAATAATCCTAAGTATAGCAGACTGTACACAAAGCAGGGAGGGTCAAGGGTGGGAATGAACAGATCGTACTCAGGTTGTCTCCCCCTATACTTAGGGTAAGATATCCCTAAGTATAGACAAGAAGAGGAGACAATGGAGCGGATCGAAAAGAATAGAAGAAACTCGGAGTGCACACCCCCCTATACTTAGGACAAAGTACGTTCTAAGTATAGAAGACTGTCTACAAGGGGTAGCACCTTTCTGATAGATGAAGAAGATAGAAGAGGAAAAGAAGAAAAGAAGAAAAGAAGAAAATAGATGAGATTGGGTATGAACAACTCGGGATGCACATCCCCCCTATACTTAGGATAGAGTACATCCTAAGTGTAGCAGTGATGAAAGGGATGGCATCAATTTGGTAGAATAAGATAAAAGAAATTGAAAAGAAGAAACGAAGAAAAGACGAAAAGGAAAATCATTCAAAAATGTTTTGATGTGCTTTGCCTTCCTCTGCCTGTCTCGGGCTGTTCAGCTCATTATCATATATTACTTGAATGGAGTCAACGACCGCCATGAATGTGTCATGTTCAAGGTATGGCTTCAGAAGCTGTCCATTGACTACAAAAGGCTGTGCGTCAGATGACAGATTAGATATCAAGACGCTTCCGTTGTCACGCACCTGCCTAACCAAAAACGGCCCAGTCCATTTGCTTTTCAATTTGCCTGGAAAGATTTTTAATTTCGCATCGAACAACCATACCTTCTGACCTGGATCAAAGGACTTGTGGCGGATGTGCTTGTCATGCCATGTTTTGACCTTTTCCTTGTACATCAGGCTGTTGTCATATGCATAATCTCTGAATTCCAGTAATCTGTTCAGATCCAATTTCCGGTTCTGTCCTGCTTGCTTGGAGTCCAAATTACAGATGTTAATAGCCCATAAAGATTTATGAATAAGTTCCACGGGCAAGTGGCATGGCTTTCCATACACCAGGCGGTAGGGAGACATTCCCAAGGGTGACTTGTACGCTGTTCGGTAAGCCCAAAGAACGGAATCAAGCAGCTGAGACCAGTTCTTGTGATCCGGACGCACAAGTTTCTGTAAAATTGTCTTGATCTCCCTGTTTGAACATTCAGCTAAGCCATTGGACTGCGGGTGATAGGGTGAAGCAACACGATGCTCGATGCAGAATTCTTGGGTCAGCTTCTTCACCTCTCTGTTTATGAAATGGCTGCCCCCGTCAGATATGAGGATCTTGGGAATCCCGAACCGTGCTATGATGTGATCTCGTAAGAATCGACAGACAGTCCGACTGTCGGCGGCTCGGGCGGGGATAGCCTCCACCCAACGACTGACATAATCGACAGCAAGCAGAATATACGCATAACCCTGACTGTTAGGAAACGGGCCCATAAAGTCGATCCCCCATGCGTCAAAGACATCTGAGATCTGAATGTACTTCAGAGGCATCGTATCTCTCATTCCTATGGTTCCACCCATCTTTTGACAGTCAGTGCAACCTTTGACGTATTCGTCTGCATCTTTGAACAATGAAGGCCACCAGAGGCCACTTTGAAGAACTTTTGCTGCCGTCCGTTTTCCTGAATGATGTCCTCCAGAATCTTGATCATGACATAAAGCGAGGACACTTGGAACTTCCTCCTGAGGAATACACCTTCTCCAGATGCAATCGGCTCCCTCACGAAACAGATACGGGTCTTCCCACTGGTAGAAATGGATTTTAGACAAAAATCTGTCTACTTTCAACTTAGGCCAGTCCTGTGGGATTTTCTTGGCAACTAGATAATTCACAATGTCCGCATACCAAGGAAGTGAGGCGACAGACAGAATCGATTCATCTGGAAAGGTCTCTGTGATAGGCTGCAAGTTCAGCTCAGGAGACTCCGGTTCAGGAAGTCTTGACAGATGATCGGCCACTACATTCTTTACCCCAGGTTTATCTCTGATCTCCATGTCAAACTCCTGGAGGAGAAGGATCCACCGGATAAGACGTGGTTTGGCATCCTTCTTCTGCTGTAAATACCTAATGGCCGAATGATCAGTGTAGATGATAACTTTGGACCCAAGAAGGTAAGATCTGAACTTCTCCAAAGCAAAGACTACCGCTAGCAGCTCCTTTTCAGTAACAGTATAGTTTCGCTGAGCTTCATCGAGCGTTCGGCTAGCGTAGTGAATTGCAAATGGTACATTGTCTTTTCTCTGTCCCAATACAGCTCCGATGGCATAATCTGACGCATCGGTCATAATCTCGAAAGGCTGAGTCCAAATCGGTGGCTGTAGGACAGGGGCCTGCGTGATGAGTTCTTTCAACTGATTAAAGGCAAGGAGCACACGATCGTCTACAATGAACTCATTGTCCTTGCCGAGCAACTCAGTCAGCGGTCTGGCCAGTTTGCTGAAATCTTTAATAAATCGTCGGTAAAAACCGACATGGCCCAAGAATGACCGAACTTTCTTGATATTTGTAGGTGGCTCCAGCTTAGATATTACATCCACCTTGGCTGGGTCAACCTCCATGCCACGTTTAGAAACAACGTGACCCAGCACTATTCCTTCGGTCACCATGAAATTGCTCTTCTCCCAGGAGAGCACAAGATTCACTTCGCAGCACCTCCGTAAGACTCGGTCTAGATAATCCAGACATTGATCAAATGAATCCCCATAGACCGAAAAATCGTCCATAAAGACCTCGAGAAAGCTACCCACCATATCAGCAAAAACTGCAAGCATACACCTCTGAAATGTGGCTGGGGCGTTGCAAAGCCCGAACGGCATCCGTCTGAAGGAATATGTGCCAAAAGGACAGGTGAACGTGGTCTTCTCTTGGTCTTCAGGAGCAATAGCAACTTGATTATACCCAGAGTAACCGTCCAAGAAACAGAAATATTCCTTCGCGGCCAATCTCTCCAAGATCTGGTCGATGAAGGGTAGCGGAAAATGATCCTTCTTGGTGGCAAGGTTAAGTCTTCTATAGTCTACACACACTCGCCAAGAAGTCGGTACTCTGGTTGCGATCTCCTCTCCTTTGTCATTTGTCACAATGGTGATCCCTGATTTCTTGGGCACAACATGCAGAGGGCTCACCCATTTGCTGTCGGAGATGGGATAAATGAATCCTGCATCACACCATTTCTGGATTTCTTTCATAACCACCTCTCGCAGGTTCGGGTTCAATCTTCTTTGCAGTTCTCGAGAGGGTCTGCAATCGTCTTCCAGAAAGATGCGGTGCGAACAGAGTGACGGATTTATCCCGTGGAGATCGGAGGTTCGCCAACCTATCGCCTTGCGGTTACGTTCAAGAACCTCCATCAGACGAGATTCTTGATCTTCGGTCAGATGTGCATTAATGATGACCGGGTACATGTTCGGTTCTCCTGCAAGGAAGGCATACTTCATATTGGAGGGCAAGGGTTTCAGCTCTGGCGGTGTCTGAGCTGCTTCAGTGGTGACCTCAGCTATTAATGCAGGTGGTGATTCTTTCAACTGTGCGATGTCCACCATAATCTGTTCTGTCTCCTCTCTCAGATCCTGACAAAATTCTTCAATAATTTCATCTTCGTCCGAAGATGCTTCCAAACTCGGCTCTTGGTTCTGAAGGCATATCAACCCCACATCAGTGTCTTGTAGTGCATCAGCAAGTTCCTCATCTTGATTGATACAAGGGAATTCGACTGCGGTCTCCACTTCCTCCTCGGATCGGAGGAGTCCGTGGATCTCATTATCATCCAGGAATAAGTTGGTATCTTGAATCTCTGCTAGAAAATCGCAATCTTCATCATTATCGATCACCCTTGCACATGACGCAGATGTCGGTTCCACTGGCATTCCCTCAGACAGGGTCTCTACTCTGATAGTTTCATTTCCAGCGCCGAACGTGATTTCTCCTGTCCCATAATTCACTACTGCGTTTGATGTACGCAGAAATGGTCTTCCCAGTATGATCGGGGTGAGGAGTAATGGAGAAGGGACGTCCATGTCTAACACCACAAAATCGGCCGGGAATGACTTTCCCTGAACCGTGACAATTACGTCCTCCAGCAGGCCCCTAGGCCGCTTTACTGACTTGTCTGCGAACTGCAGAATCATCTTCGTGGGCTTGAGCGGTCCTAGCTTGAACTCTGTGAGTAGTGACGCTGGCATCAAATTGACAGAAGACCCGCTGTCGAGGAGTGTTCGTTCGAACTCTTGATCGAACATCTGACAACGTACAAGAGGTGCTCCCATATCTGGCTTTTTGTCCGGGAGGTTGCTGATGGCATTGACGGTGGCCATAGTGAGGATGTGCTTTTCAGATTTACCACCTTTGCTTCGGGAGTTATGGGGGGTTGGCCTGCGCTTGGTTGTACATGCTTCTTTAAGTCCTTTCTTCACAGTTGGCATGTACTCAAGAGCTTTCATTAATGGCATATTTAACACCAAATTCTGAATGATTTCTATGATAGCAGGATCAGACAAAGCACTTTTCAAATTTTTCATTTTTTTGTGTTTTTTCATTGCTTCAGGAAAAGGAATATTTACAAACTCTTCTCCAATTTCATTCAAAATAGTGTCCGTGTTGTTGTTTACAGGTAGATGACAAAAAGGAATGGATTCATCTACAATTTATGGACCAAAAACAACAGGCTCGGCTTCGGGTGCTGGCGTTGGACTCGCTGCAGGTGCGGTGTTCCTCCTGTCAGGAGCTGACTGTGATGCGGGTGCAGGCGTCTCCAATGTTGGCCGGTCTCCACCGAGGTTACTGCTATCTTTTTGTATTTTTCTGTTTTCTTCATTTTTTTGTGATTTTCTGGATGCTGGTGCTGCTCCCAAAATGCTTGCTGGCCCTGGTGTTGGCTGGCCTGACGATTCCCCGTCAGATGCAATATGCTTTCCTTTCACCGTCGCCGATGGCTGGAGTGTCCTACCGCTCCTGAGAGTAACAGCGTTAGATAAAAAACAATTAAATTCACCTGATTCGGGTTGGACACTGCCGGCTACCTGCTCCTTGCGTCGGAAATTGTTAGGATTAGCTTCGACCTGGGCTGGTATGACGGTTTTGGCTGCCGTCAGGTCGTCGATCTTCTGGTTCATCTCAGCCATATTCTTCATCAACTGTTCCAAACAGGCCAGGGCTGGATTGACCGGTACAATCTCAGAAGATTCCCCCTGCTGGGGTCTAGGCTGCTGATATGGCGGTTGAGATTGTGACTGGTATCCTTGTGCGAATTGTTGAGGAGGGGGATTTGAGGAGTACTGTGACTGGTGTTGGTTGTATTGTGCAGCCGGTTGCTGGTGATAGCCTTTTCCACGATATCCGGACTGCTGAGGCCCATGTTGGTAATTCTGCCTCCACGTGTTTCCATGTGAGGGAGGCTGGTACTGGTAGGGCTGCTGGAATGGTCTTCCACCCTGGTGTTGCTGCTGGAAGGGCCTGTTGCCCATGTTCTGACCCTGAGAGTGTCCCTGAGGACGGGTCAGCTGCGCTTCGTTGTTCCATACGCCATTGATCTCCTGGATCAGCGGCGGGGGTGGTGAGAACTGCTCGGAGTAAGCGGGCTGGTGCTCTGGTTGATATACAACCATCTGCGTCTGAGGCTGCGGTTGCTGCTCCGGGGCCTGCACGTAGTATACGTGCTGGATTGGCTGGGGCTGCGGTGGAGTCGGCTGAGGATTTTGCTGCATTGTAGGCTCCTTCTTCTCAGCGTTCGGCTCGGCAGAGGTAGACACAGCGTTGCACATATTTGCATTCAATGCTCGGACGAGCTGCTCCAGCTGCTGGGAGATCTGGTCGAGCTTCTCCAGACCTTGGGTTCTTTTCTCTATAACTGCCAGCTTTTCGAGGTCCTGCGACCTCTTCTCGATGATGTCCACTTTGGACAAGTGGCTCCCGATGATACTCAGGTTGGAGCTTTCATCTTTGTCCTCAGTGTGAGAAGCCATGTTAACTGGCTTGCTGATGGCGGTCGGTGGCTTCATGTAGATCCGGGATGATGATTGGGCTGCTTCTCCCTCAGCCATTTCTTCAAAGACATTCCATACGACATCCTCGTCCTTGTTGAAATGTGAACCGCTGCAAGCTGCATCCACGAGCTTTTGGCTCTCAAATGATAGCCCCCCAAAGAAGTGTTGCACGAGACTGGTCTTGGGTATTTCATGGTGGGGGCACTTCTCCTGGAGATCCTTGAATCTCTCCCACGCTTCATGGATCGTCTCGTGGGGCTGCTGGCAGAAACTGGAGATCCGGGCACGCATCTGGTTTAATCTCCCCAGAGGATAAAATTTATGGAGGAAAGCAGATTTCAGTTCCTCCCAGGTGGTGACGACCTTCCCGAGATGATCGACCCAGTAAAGGGCCTTGTCTTGAAGGCTGAAAGAGAATGCGGTCATCTTGATCACATCCAGGGGAACTCCGGGGTAGTGAGCAGTGGAGCAGATGCGGTTGAACTTCTTGAGGAAAATATATGGCTCCTCAGTGGTGTTCCCATGAAAAGTGGGAAGCAGTGACAAAAACTGTGGCTTCAGCTCGAAGTGAGCATGCATTCGTGGAATCTGAATCCACTCAGTGATGCGCCCTGCTCCTGGGTTGTATGTCTGCTTGAGTGTGGGCTTGGGCTGCGGTGGATCTTCTTCTGCTGCTTCATATTCGGGTCCCACTGAAAACTCATCATTGATTTCAAAGTTCGGCTCCTCCTCTCGTCGGCCATCCCTCGCATCGGCCTTCCTCCTTAGATCATTCAGCATGTCTTGGAAGGTTGTTTGAGCCAGGGCCTGATTAGTCAACTGCTGCTGAATGGCTTGAATGGAAGCCAGCAGTTGACTGTTAACCTTGCCCTGCGTGGTATATTGTCCTTCCGCTGCGTTATCTTCAGGCTCCTGCTGGGGATGTGGTCCTTTTCCTCTTCCTCCTGCCATTTCTATTTCTGCTGGGTTGACTGGCTCGAGCTCTGAGTCTGCACATGGTAGAATGCCTCGATCAGTCTGAATTGCAGCACCAGATAGAGAGATGCGGTCTGTGTCAAGGTCGACACAGAACTTTGTTAAGGATGGCGATGTGTAAGGAGTGAAATCAATGGCCATCCAAAACGGACAGAGTTCGGGACGAGAGTGGTCCCGGTTTATTGAAGAAGGCAGGGAGTCTGGAGGTCGGTTCATAGGGTTTGAACCGGTGTCTCGGGAATCGCCCTGAATTATTGGAGAGGGTGAACGAATGGAGCCGATGTGGGTGTCGACAGAGCCTCGACTAAACTGTCCATTCGTCGCCATCTCGAAGATCAAAAGGAAGATCGATGCGGATGAAAGATACGGGGGTCAACAAGGAACAAAAGGAATGTAAAACAGTAGAAGGCTCACAATGAGCGAGGGTCAACTGGAGGGGAAACAAAATTGCGCAACGGCGCGAGGTTTTTGATCTTGATCTAAATATGATTAGCAATCAAACACAAGACAAGGGAGTTCACCAACTCAACGCGTGAAGCCGTGAAGGTTCGGCTTTTATCTTTGTAATTTTTATCTTGTTTTCAGGAATTTATCTTTCAACGAGTCCTTAGAGCGCTACGCCTATAGGAGCGAGAGTACTGCCGGAAAAGTATTCCCGTACTTGTCCTCCTCCTGTGTAACCTGTAACTTGCGCTTTTTAAGGTCCTGGTAACCCTTCCTGGATCCCTACTCAGCCAAAGAAATAGAGGGAGGAAGCCGATAGGCGAAACTGATACTTCAGATCTCGCTCGCAACGGAATCACCCGTGAGCGTGCAAGATCCTAATCGGACGCAGCCGGTGAGACAGACACCCCCGTGAAGGCGTGGTCTATGCTCGGTACTTCGGACAAGGTCGGCGCTCACACAATAGTGAGTCACCACTGGCGACCAAGCCCTACTCGACTACGTACGTTAGTAGCGCCAATACTTCGGAAATCCAGGCGATACACAAGGCAGCCACAAGTTGGGTTTGGGGCTCTAATCCTTACGAACGCTCAACTCACTTGGAAGGAGACCTTCCCATGCAACCTGAAAACAAGTGAGGGTGTTACTCTCCCCAATCAATGAGTCCAATTACCAATTTTTATTTAGTTCAAAGTTTTCTTAGCAGTCCCTTTTTTAATTTTTTTTTGTGTTATCGCTTCTTTTGAGTAGTTTCAAACAAGCGCCTAACGATTTTGTATTTTCTTTATCCTAAGGTATCCAAAATCAGAGGGAGAAAAGAGTCGGGAAAAGCCAATGCAAGTCGGCACCAAGATGGAAATCACACCTTTGTGCCTATATGATGAATGCAAAGTAAGAAGACTTACAGTGAATCCCAGCTCTCTCCATGCGGGATGCAAGGCAGAAATTTATAAACCTAATCTATATGCCGGTTATGCAATGCGGAAATCGTCCTAAAATAGGCAACTGCTAGCGTGAAGAACCACGAGTTAACCGCTAACTCCCAATCCTAGTGTCCGGTCTAGGCTCACCCCTCCTCTGCTCAACACATTTGAGTTAGGAGAAAGCGCTTGTGTGGAGTGAGCTCGCGGCGCGCGGATCGAGAGTTAATAATTAACTACTTAATTAATCTAAGTCCAAATACGAACTATAGGAGCATGCAAGAGTTATTAGGGTGTTTGGACCTAGGTTACTCGAATCAAGCAGGACCTAATTCTAGAAGCTCAATCCACAAAAGAAAGGAAAAAGAAAACAAAACCGGAAAATGACGGTCGAGAAAACGCGAAAAAGCCGCGGTGAGCCCCCGGGTGAACAAACACCCGGAAGTTAGGCCCGAAGTGTCCAAGTGTCTGAATCCTGTATTATTACAAATTAATCAACTACTCTCTCTCACAAAAAAAATAAAGCAACTCTCTCTCTCTCTCTAGTCCTCCTGCTCTCTCCTGTCGGCTAGGGTAGAATAGCCGACTCCTCCTCCCAAGGCTGCTCAGGATCCCCTAGGTGATCCTCCTCGGTTGGCGGTCCCTCGCAAGAAAACAAAAGAGATGTCAGACAATTCAGAATAAATAATACACAAAATACAAGTAAGCAAAAATGGCTAAGTGACTAGAAAGACCCAAAGATACTCTACAAGCCGATGCTCCCCGGCAACGGCGCCATTTGAAAAGCGAGAAAGCGAGAGCCGCTAATTAGCGGTCGGATAAGTCAGACTCACTGTCGCTGATGCGACTGCTCAAACTTCCTCGGTCTTCAACAATTAACCCACACAATCAATCAGAGAATGAATAGCAAGGATTAAAATTTATTATACCCTACTAAAGATGTACAATGGCAAGCAAGTAGGGGTCGAACTCAAGAAGCAAAGGTGTAAAGCACGGATAAAAATCCAAACCTAGGTCTAACAAGCTACTTAGCCAATCTAAAATTTTGTGGGTTTTTTATTTTATATTTTTTTATTTAATTTTTATTTTATAATTTTGTATTTTTGGTTTTTGATTTCTGATTTTATATTTTTCTTTTTATGTTTTATATTTTTTATATTCTTTTTCAATATTGGAAAATAAGAACAATGTAATAAAAAGGACAAAGAGGTATTTATAAAAATAGACAAAAATATCCAAAAATATGAAAATAAAGTCTTTTTGGTCTTTTTCTACTTTTTTACTGTTTTTGTGATTTTTGGGTAATTTTTAGAATGTTTTTGGTATTTTTAAATATCAAAATAAAGAAAACAGTGAAGAAAATACAGGGCCGAAACTAAAATGGAGAAACAAAATAGCAAACAGTAACAAAAATTCTCCAAATTAATTTTCACTTAAAGATAATAAAACAAAGAAAATTCAGGAAAAGAAAACACTATTTTTGGATTTTTTATGAATTTTATAAATTTTTATGAAGGTTTTGAGAGTTTTGCAATTTTTAGGAGTTTAGTTTTATATTTTTTAATGATTTTTGGTCAGAAGTTAAAACACAGTAAAAGGAACAAAATATATTTTTGGGGATTTTTCTGACGAGTTTTTATATTTTTTAGGGATTTTCTAATGCTAACAGTGCTAAAAATGGCTGTTTTTGATTTTTAATAAATATAAAAAATGCAATAATGTGAAAAATAAAAATATGTTGATAAACTACTATGCGACAGGAGCTTAATGCAATTTTTGTAGATTTTTAGGGTTTTTGTAGATGTATGCAAAAATTACAAGCAACAAAAAGAACATTCACATTCGCAGGGGCATTGATGTAATATTCAAGAAATCCGAGGGTCTCTTTGCATGTTGCGCACAAAACATATAATGCAATAAACAACTTTAAGGACCGATAATAAATTCAAAGAAGTGCAAGGGTCTGCGTGCAAAGACGTCAAGGCCCACGTGAGGCTCACGTGACCTGGCGAGTACCCTTACGTAAATAGGGGAAAAACTGGGGGTCTGAGCGCACTTTTCACAGCAATATTATAACTAAACATGCACCTTTCTGGAGCAAAAAGAGATACCCAAAATAATCGGCCCGTGGTTGCAAATTACCCAAGCGCACGTGCATCACGCACGTGCGCCTCGCTGGCAAGGGCGCGAATGCAAAATCGAAAAGTCCAAGGGAGTTTCAGTAAATGTTACAAAGTTATAGAACTGCTGAAGAAAGATTTAGTATTAACTAAATATTGCAAATAGCGTGAGGAGGATGGTGCAAAATACCCAGCGCGGGGGGAGCGATCGGACGGCCTCGCGCGCGTCACTTAGACACGTGTCGCGCGCAGGTCGCGCGATACCCCTTCACTTTCACGGCCCAGATCATAAGATCTCCAGTGGCTGGGCGGTCCAGGACTCCTCAATCCAACGGCAGCTGCTAAGCGTGGAAGAACTGGTCGAATTTGACGGCGGCTGGGCGATGTCGAAGAACATGAAGAACAGCCGTCTGCTGTGAGCTTTCCCGGCTCCCCCTCTTCTTCTCTGACGACGATGAAGGCTGCAAAAATGCCCACGCGATCTCTGGAAGCTTCTCCTATCGAACGGAAACTCCAAAATGGCGGTTAGACCGCCTGAGCTCCCGCGCCGCGCTAAGGAAGGGAGCTAGCCCCAGGAACTTCGGCTGCCACAAAAATCGACCCCAGGAGGGGGTCTTAGCCTCCAGGACCTACAAATAAACGGATGATAAAGCTGGGGGCAAAGTGCCCCAACTTCGTGGTGTGCTTCTCAAGGTGAACAGGCGTATGGACGGTAAATGCGGCCGTCTAAACTCGATGCCGGCCGCAGTTGATTCGGGGTGAAATGATGGCTTCGGGACAACGATTTTGACTAAAGAACAATCACCGGTGCCTCTTTGACAGTAGAATATTTGAGAAAAGGAAGAAAAAGGGAGAAAGAGAGGGGAAGAAACGCCTCACCAACACGCGCGGGCAAGGTGCTCCGGCGACCACTTCGGCAAGGGGATCTACCTCAATTCGACGCCACCTCGGTCCAATGAGAAGCCCGATGAACTCCTGTTGTCACCAGGAGTGTCTTCAAGGTCTTAGGTTAGGATTTTGGTGGTGGAAGAGGGATCAAAAAGTCAAGGGAAGTCGGGGGGTCCGTTTTTAACTATGGTCGAGTGGCGACTTTCGAGGGCCGGTCACGGGCGAACCACGAAGATCTAATAGGATCTAAGGGGTCGGCGGGAATCACGGATATATGGGGTACATTTTTCATGAAGGAAGCGGGGTCAAAGGATGAACGGTGTGGCTTCCAAAAATTCATGAAAAATGGGTCGCAACCCGTTTCTGACACAGCCACAGGGGGGGTCAGACAGTTGACCAGAGGTCAACTGTCAGACCAACCTGGTTGGTCCACGTGGACCAACCAGGGAAAAACCCTTGTAAAATCAATAAAAAATAATAAATGGCCTTATTTTAATTAGGTTATAAAATAAAAAGTTCTTGTAATTTTATAAATTATTTTATTCTGATTTTTAATTAATTTTTCGAGATTTATTTTTACAAATTTGCATTTATACCCCTATAGGTATCTATAACTATATATTGTAGTCCTTTATTTTTAATTTGTGTCTCTAATTTTATTATTTTTATTTCTTATTTTATAAAATTATAAAATACTTTTATATACATAAATATATTTTTAGTTTATTTTTCTGATATGTTTTGTATATTTAATAAAATTCAAGTGTATTTTATATAGGTATAAGTGTATGTATAGTACCTATGTATCAAATATATACAAGTATTTTTATTTGAGTTTTAATGATGTTTTTATTCTGATTTTAATATTCATAATTATTACAAGTATTATTGACAACATTATAAAAATATAAAATTATAAAAATAATAAATAAATAATAAATTGAATATTTTAATATGTACAAGTATACAATGTGGGTCCAAAAGCCAACTTTCAAACCGTAGCTCCGCCAAATGCGAAACCACCGCCATTGGATAGCTTATTTTCTTTTATATACAATTAAAGGTGAGTACGCTGCATTTGGAGTTGTCGTTTGTGAGATACGGGTCTGGGAAGTTGGGATTCTGGATTTTTATTCAGACCATAACTTTTTATCTGTTCATTATTTTTCTGTGAAATCAATTTTGTATTTTTCTTTATTAATTTATCTACAACTTTCATGTACAAAGTTTCTTTATTTGATGTATAAAAAGTGGAACCAAAAATAGGTCCCAAAATGAATAAAGAATGAATAAAATGTATAGGTGTTTGGGCTGTAGTCCTGACCTTATCTCCCCCTACTTTATTCCTTGTCGACCTATTCATCAAGATGCCTAGGTCTCGGGGTTTCGGGTCATAAAATATTTACAATATTTTATTCTTTTTCTTTTCTTTTCTTTATTCTATAATTTTGGCTTTAAAAACCGCAATTTATACAATATTTACACATATATGCATGAATGCTAAAATGCCTATATTAAGCCTATTTACGCGCATTTACTAGGGTTTTTAAGGCCAAAATGATAGAATAAAGATGATGAAAC
This sequence comes from Ottelia alismoides, assembly GCA_037367405.1. Taxonomy (NCBI): domain Eukaryota; kingdom Viridiplantae; phylum Streptophyta; class Magnoliopsida; order Alismatales; family Hydrocharitaceae; genus Ottelia; species Ottelia alismoides. Next base: position 78,831 of record JAZKJV010007393.1, read on the forward strand.
GTAGATTCATCAGTAGGGGGAGATAAGGGCCAGTGTATAATAAATACCTCATTTATTCATGCATTTATTTATGCATTTTTGATACCTATTTTGTACATAATTATTTATTCATCAAATAAAGAAATGTTGTACATGAAAGTTATAGATAATAATATGAATAAAAATGCAAAATTGAGTTTGAACAAAAATAACCCCCAGTGTACATTTTATACACAGAATAAAAAGCCAAAATCTCAACTTCACAGACCCATATCTTGCAAATAAAAACTCCAAATCACCCAAACTCACCTCTAATTGTATATAGCATTCCATAAACTATTTAATAAAATTGGTTTCATAATTTTTGGAGTCCATATGCAGAAGTTAGGTTTTTGGCCCTTCTTGTATATAGGACTGATTAAAATATTCACTTTATTCAATATTCATTATTTGTACAAATTCATATTTTTAGAATTTTGTAAATAATGTACTTAATGCATACACATGAAAGAAGTTGGAGAAAACCAAAATTAATTTGTAAAATAAAATAAGTCTACAAATTCATAGACAAAATACCTATGACATATACCTATCTATAAATAAAAAGGGTTTTAATCCTTGATTCTTTTGCCCTTCTATATTTTCGAAATAATGTATACATTATACATAGCTCATTAAAAATACAAAACCAAAATCAAAATCAAGAAAATATATTAAATAAATTAAGTGTATAAAATACATAGATAAAACACCTATAAGTATACCTACACACATTTATACCTATTTATTTAAAAATACACATAAACTCATAAAAATCAAACAAAAATATCTTCATACTCACAAAAATAAATTATAAATTTATAAAATAAGTCCATAAAATAATAAAAGAAAATAAACAAATTAAAAATAAAATACATGAAAATACATGTAAATACATACATATACATATTATTCAAATAAAACTATAATAAAACACCTTGAAAAATTCAATAAAAATCATAAATAAATACTAGATGAAATAATACACATTTTTTATTTTATAAGAAAAAATTAATAAAATCATTTAGGGCGTCAAATAAATCAATCTTCCTTCAGATTTTCTATTTTGTCTCGTAGCAACTGACGTGGCCCAATGAGGCGCCGGCCTTCGTTGACTCCCAGGTCAACTGTCCCATCCTTCGCCTGGCGTCTCTGAACTGTCTACTCCCCCGATTTCATGCCTTTTTCCCGGGCACACCATCCATCAATCGACAACGCTTCCTTCACAAGAATTGTTCCCTAATCTTCCATGATGCCCGCCGAAATCATAGATCAACGAGATGTTCATTGGATCAGTCAATAATCGACGGGTAATAAGGCCCCTTGCCAATGTTTATAAATAAAAAGCTCCGCCTCCTTCCTCGAATTTGGCCACTTTTATTCCAACCTAAAGCCTAGATCTTGCTCCTGGATTGTTCCTCGTGACAGGGGGAGCAGCCCAGCACCTTGACTCGGCCGGAGGAAGGAGATTTTGTCGCGGTGGAGCTCCGGCGTCCGCCCTGCTCCCTGGAGGCCCCCAGGTATAAGAGCTGACCTTCTATGCATTTTTAGTTAGTTTTAGATGTTAGTTTTTCATTCCAGTCATTAGCTTAGGCTTTATTTAACTCCTGTAGTTTAAAAATCGAAATTCGAAGTTCGCCGGAGCTGAGCTCCGGCGACTTCTCCACTATGGTCCCGACTGTTTCTGACCTCCTCGTTCACCCCATATCGTTCCTCGACGCCTTCTCCATCTATTGCGCACATTTATCCAACCCAGGACTCTAGGTTCTGGCGAATCGGGGCTCCTCCTCCGCCGTTCGCCGGAGCCCCTCCGCCCCCTTCATTTTGCATCGTAGCTTCAAAACCCCAGGTCGAGGAGCAAGCTCTCTCGCCCGCGGTTCTTCCTGTGCAGGTACTTTGAAGAATCGAGCCCAACTGGACTCGCACGGATCCAGGAAGAGGTACCTGGGGGTCTTCTCCTTCTTCGACCTCGCTCCATCGACTGGGACCCCCAGGAGCCATGAAAGCGCCATCAATCGACGCGGGAGGCTTCCAGCTACCTTCAGAGCACCTCAGACGCACCGGAGAGCCCAGGAGAAGCCCGAGCTCCTCAATCAAAGTTCTCCAGGCGCGAGCTTCGTCCCAGTTCTTCCTGGGAGCTCTAGCGCCGTCAGATCAGGAGGGCCGTCCCAGATTCAACAGGAGCCGTCCGATGGAGCATTGCATCGACCGTCAGATCAGCTGGGTTGATCTAATCTCAGCCCCCCATCGGCGAAGCGTCATCGGGCGATCAGGAGACGACGCGTGGCAAGTGAAGAGAGCAGCGCCGTTGGATGCCACGCTGTATTTTGGGGTAAATTTCATATCTCACCCCCCTGCTTTTTGTATTTAGAATTTAAACCCCAAAATAAAAGTTTTAGTTGTAGATAAATTGTAAAAATTGCAGTTGGACCCCCTGATGTTTTCATATTTACACATTAGTCCTTCCGCGCCTCACGTGCAGTCCCACGTGAGGCGCGTGAAATTTTGCGTCTAAACCCCGTCGGGTTCCTGTATTTATTAAATGGTCCTGAAAACAAAAGTTAAAGTGTATTTTTATTGTAATTTTTGCATGTATGCCCCTGTGAACTATTTTATTTGCAAAAATACCCCTTCTAGGCTATTTAATTTTTGAATGCTTTGTCTATTTATTTTGTGCTCCATATTAAATCGAAAAATCTTGCAAAAATAGACTTAAGCTCCTGTTAGTGTACCCTTGCACGCCATATTTTTAGTTTCTCAATTTGTTGCATTTTTGCATTTATTAAAAATCAAAAACATGTCTTTTATTCCCTGTCTAACTTATAAAACCCCAAAAAATATGAAAAGATCTCTAAAAATTCCAAAAAAATTACATATGGTGCATTTTGACCTATATTAGTGTCAGTCCAAAAATCCCTAAAAATCTAAAAAGGAAAACCTTAAAAATTCAAAAATACCCGAAAACTTCAAAAAAAATATTAAAAACCAAAGAAAAATCAGAAAAATATAAACTCAGGCCCTATTTATGCTATATTTTATTACCTTTATTAGAAAAATAGTATGGACAATTTTGAGGCTGTTAGCTATTTTTAATATCTATTTTGGTGACGGCCAGTACGTAGTCCACTGTTTGCTATTATTTAGCTAGTTAAAAACACTAAAAATGTTTGCAAAAATACTCAAAAATCATAAAAACAGTAAAAAACCATGAAAATTCCAAAAAGACACTTTTCCTGAATTTTTGACTATTTTTAAGTATTTCTATAAATATTATAATGCCCCCTTTATGTATATATATATATATACAATTGTGCAATAAATAAATATAAAAAGAAAAAAATATTATATACATATATATTTATATAATTATTTATATGTATTCTCATTAGTCTTAATATAAAAAAAATGTATACATATATATATTTATTTTATTATCCTTATATATCCCTATATATATATATTGCATATATTATAAGCTATATATTAACCCTCTATGTTTATACATATATTCTTATCTATAATATATATATTACCTAATTATATCATTAAAAATAAATAATAATAATAATAATAAAATAAAAAACCCACACAAGGATGACTGTGATTTACATGTAGGCCATGACATTTTGTATTGCTCTCTGTGGTTCGACCTCTACATACTTGTCACTGTACATTTTATGGTAGAGTAAATAAAGATTAATTCACATTTATTTTTGAGCTTGATTGTTATATTCTTTGGATTGTGGGTTAATTTCTGGTTGACTGGATGATTTGTGAGCGGTCGCCTCAGCGACACACTTTTTATTATTCATGGAGACCCTCGCGAATAGTCTGGTTATCAGTTGCATGGGAAGGTTTCCTTCCAAGTGAGGTGAGTGCTTCGTAAAGATTAGAGCCCAAAACCCAACTTGTGGCTGCCTTGTGTATCGCCTGGATTTCCGAAGTATTGGCGCTACTATCGTACGTAGTCGAGTAGGACTTGGTCGCCATTAGTGACTCACTATTGTGTGAGCGTCGACCTTGTCCGAAGTACCGAGCCTAGGCCACGCCTTCACGGGTGTGTCTGTCTCACCGGCTGCGTCCGAGTAGGATCTTGCACGCTCACGGGTGATTCCGTTGCGAGCGAGGTCCGAAGTATCGGTTTCGCCTATCGGCTTCCTCCCTCTATTTCTTTGGCTGAGTAGGGATCCAGGAAGGGTTACAAGGACCTTAAAAAGCGCAAGTTACAGGTTACATAGAAGGAGGACAAGTACGGGGACACTTTCCCGGCAGTACTCTCTCTCCTTTAGGCGTAGCGCTCTAAGGACTCGTGACAAGATAAATTCCTGAAAACAAGCTAAAATTGACAAGATAAAAGCCGAACCTTCACGGCTTCACGTGTTGAGTTGGTGAATTGACCCTTGCTTTGTGTTTGATTGCTAGATTTGTTTAGGTCAAGATCCAAAACACCGTACAATTGTGCGCAATTTTGTTGCATCTCATATCATCTTCTTCTTCTCTTGCATTTTCCATGCTCTTCCCGAATAATCAAGATGATGGGACAGAGATCTCTTAGGCCGACTTTGTCGGCACCGCTATCCAGCACTCCTCCTCATTCGTCTAGGAATACCTTGGAGAGTTCGCTCTCCGAGCCCGAGTTTACCTCCACCCTGTTCCCCCTCGACCACCCTTCCCATTCTCCTTCTCTCAGTCCAATTGTGTCAGAATTCAGTGCATCACAGAGTTCGGCTCATTCGACAGCACCTGAGATGGCCTCTTTTGCTTTTTCAGAAAATCCAGCGATGGCAGACAAAGGCGAGCACCCAGATGACCATGATCACCCTCCATTCATAATTGATCAGGTGGCCATCAACAACTCCTTGTTAGCGTCCCTAGAGACCATGCAGAGACAGATCCGTGACTAGGGTACCTTCATGGGTGATTTGATGAGGGAGATAGCACAGATGAGAGAGAACCGACCTGAGGGCGGTGGCGGTGGAGGAGGAGGAGGACCGGATGCAGGAGGAGGCGATCCAGACGCTGAGCGACCGCCACAGACCATCATGAGGGAACTGCACAACCCAGCTGCATCCCTCACTCACCGATGGATCAGACTCCCGCCAATCCACGGAGACTTCGAGCTTCGGCCCCACACGATTCAGCTGCTACCCAAGTTTCACGGGTTACCGACCGAAGAGCCGCACCTCCACCTCCAAGAGTTTGAAATAATTTGCAGCACTATCCATGATCGGTTGATGACCGAGGACACCATCAAGATGATCTCCTTTCCGTTCTCTTTGGTTGATAGAGCCGCATATTGGCTCAAACACCTTGGGCGATTCGTCGCTACATGGGCAGATCTCCGGACCGCGTATCTGAAGAAGTACTACCCTCTCGGCTGGACCAACGCAGCTCGAGCCATGATCAGCAACTTCGTCATGATCCCAAACGAACAATTCCATGAAGCCTGGGATCGATTCAGAGAGCTCATCGACAGGTGTCCACATCATGACATTTCCAAGCCCAATCTCGTGCAGAGTTTCTTCTGTGGGCTGACACCGGAGCTGCAGGGGCTAGTGAACGCCTCTTGCGGTGGGTCTTATTTCTCCAAGGGAGAAGACTACGTCTGGGCCATCTACGAAGGCATGGCAGAAAACTCTACTGTGATGACCCAGACCCGAGTCTAGACACAGCAGAAGCCCCCGCAAGGAGCGGGATCATTTCAGAGGATCGCCCGCATCGATGCCGGTCCCAATACAACGTCGGTAGCCGCAGCCCAAGCCGATTCAGCCGCAACCGACATGGGCATTATTAGTGAGAAGTTGGACCGCATGGAGATCCTCGAGAAGAAGCAGAACCAAGGTCTGGCTCAGATGGGCCTTCTCACCAAAACCATGAGTGACCTGAAAACTCAAATCCTATGCATTCAGGAGGCACAAGCTCACTCCCAACAGCCTCCCAGGTCACGGGCTGACTCCAGCGGTAGCAGCTCCAACCAACCCTCTACCTCATACCGACAGGTGAATCAGATCCAGACAGAGCCGGTTCCACTGCTACAGTACCATCCAGAGCAACCGCCCTCTCAGGAGACTCAGATGGTGGTCTATCAGCCCGAGCAGCCACTGGCAGTTCTTCCTCCACCCTCCTTTGAGCAGGAACCATTGATGGAAGTCAATGGGATTTGGTACGACCGGTACCCTCAGCCCAAGATTCGTCGGGTTCACCCCGGATTCCGTTGGGGCAATGGTGGATCCTCATCCCAACAGTAGAACCCTGCCCAAGGACATCAGAACAGCCAGCCACAACAGCAACACCAGCAACCCCAGTATGCCCAGCCGCAGCAATATCACAGTGGTCCTCGTCCCACTTATCAGGGACAGTCGTGGAGGCAGCGCCAGCCGCCTCAGCAGTCTTATCACCAGCCTTCCCCCTAGTATCAGCAGAAGCAACAGCAGCAGCAGCCCCATTTCCAGCAGGGACAGCCATCCGGTTCTCAGGGTCATGCCTTTGAGAACCCAGCCCTTGATGATCTTGCCCGCTTGCTATCTGAACAGCGAGCCTCCTTCAGGCAAGAAATGGATGAATTCCGGCAGGAGATGCGGGACATCATCAAAGGCAAAGCCGCCATATCCGCTCAGATTGAACCTAACCCGAACAATCTGAAAAGGAAGTCTGAGCAGGTAGAGTTTACAGAGGATACCTCTCCTAGTGACGATTTGAATGATATGTCTTATTCTTTGAATGATGCTGATTTTGTGACTACTAGGAGCGGTAGGATGCCAGCCGGTGGTGCCTCTTCTGAGCGACAACCAGATGCCGAACCAAGAGCGCCAGAGGAGCAGAATAGCGGTGCTGATGCCGCTAATGATGATGTTGAAGACGGTGGTGCTGATGCCACCAATGATGGAGTCCAGGACGACGGTGCTGATGTCGTCGCGATACCAGTTGCAGACGGTGGTGCTGATGCCACCATTTTGGATGATGAACCAGAGCGCGGTGCTGATGCCGCGAAGACCGGTGCTAGTGGTGGTGCTGAGGCCACCACATCTACTTTTGTTGAGCCACCATCTGTGATGTTGCCACATTTTGTATCTAGAGACTGTGGGAACAAAAAGAAAAACAAAAATATGAATAAAGGAAAGGTTTCTATTCAAATTGTGGATCCATATGTGGTGAATGATGATTATTGTATGGATTCTTCTTCTTCACAGGCACAGGGACCGATTCCTAGTCCTCCATCTGAGGAGGCCCCTACCATCCCCTTCCCTGAGGCGCTTCGTCGAGCGAAGGGGAATAAAAGAGAAAATCCCAAAAAAGATCAGCAGGTAGAGTTCGACAATCAGATGATAGACATATTCCACATTCAGCTGACTCTACAAGAAGCACTTGAGCACATCCCCCTCTTCAAGAAGAACCTGAAAGAAAAGACTACCGTCCGCAGGAAGAGGAGGAATCACAGAGATCAAATCCATGTGCTCACTCAGTCCACTTGCTGCACCATCCAGAACAAGCTGCCAGCTAAGCGACCAGATGCAGGAGCTCCCTATGTCAGATGCGAGATTCAGGAGCAGCAGTTTGATCGTACTCTATTAGACAGCGGCTTTTCAATTAACCTTCTTCCGGCAGCCTTACTCGACCGATTCTAGTTTGGTCCTCTTCTTAGGAGCAGGACAGTCCTTCAGTTTGCTGATAGGTCGACTAAGAGGCCGAAGGGGTTATTGAAAGATGTGGTCGTTACCATTCAGGGCCTGAAATTCCCCGTGGACTTTGTTGTGTTGGACATGGAGATCCCTGAGTCGGTAACTGATGCCCCCATCATTCTCGGACGTCCATTCTTAGCCACAGCTAAGGCGGTGACCGACCATGATAGTGGGAAGGTATGTTTTCGCGTAGAGGGCGAAACCATACAAATAGAGACGATCGAGGAAACCAGAGCCAGAGAGTTGGCATGCTCAGAGCAATCCAGCGAAGCCGAGCAGATGACAGAGGAAGAGCTAGACATCCACCAGGTTTGTGATTTTGAGATGACTGATGATGAATCCAACTGGAAAGATCCTGTAGCACCGACCCTCACCTTGCCCACAGATTCACTATATCTCAAGCTCATGGCAGTCGAGAGCCGGGAGAGCACATCCCTGGATGAGGATATATCTGAAGCTGACAGTGTTGTGATGAGTGGTGCTGAGGAATTTCAATCATGTTCATCTTCTACAGATCCCTCGGATTCAGACATTGACTGGGATGACTTTGATGATTATTTACCTTGTCTGATTCCTTCTGAGCCTACAACCATGACAGAGTGCGAGCCAGTGCAGTTTATTGATGATTCAACAGGCCGCCCTTCGTCAGAAATTAATGCAGAGCGAGAGTTCTCCCATGCACACCTGGTAGCTTTTACACAGACATATCAGAAGCCAGATCTGCCACCTCCCAGTTGTCCAGAACGAAAACCTCTGCCGCAGTCGATGACATACAGATTCCTTGCGGGTGAGCCAGAAATGTACCCAGTCATTATCTCAGCAGATTTGACTGGAGAGCAAGAATCTCGTCTGATGGAGGTTCTTGAAAGAAACCGCAAGGCAATCGGTTGGAGTATAGCTGATCTCCAGGGGCTGAGCCCAAATCTTTGCTCTCACCACATCTATCTTGAGGATAACGCTAAGCCGTCGCGTGAGTTCCAACGACGGTTGAACCCGAATCTTCGAGACGTAGTCATGAAAGAAATTTCAAAGTGGTGGAGCGCCGATTTCATCTATCCCATCTCCGACTCCAAATGGGTAAGTCCTTTACATGTGGTACCCAAGAAGACGGGTATCACTACAGTTGTCAATGAGTCTGGAGAGGAGATCGCTACCAGAGTACCAACTTCTTGGAGGGTCTGTGTGGACTACAGACGATTGAATGAGGCCACCAAGAAGGATCACTTCCCGCTACCATTCATTGATCAGATTATCGAGCGGTTAGCTGGAAAGAGTCATTACTGTTTCCTTGACGGGTACTCTGGATACAACCAAGTGGCCATTACGCCCGAAGACCAGGAGAAAACGACATTCACCTGTCCGTTCGGGACTTATGCTTTCAGACGGATGCCCTTTGGTCTGTGTAACGCTCCGGCGACATTCCAAAGGTGCATGTTGTCCATCTTCTCGGACATGGTGGGTGACTGTTTAGAGGTCTTCATGGACGACTTCTCGGTCTATGGCGACGGGTTCGACGCTTGTCTTGACTGCCTAGACCGTGTGCTCAAGCGCTGCATTGAGGTCAATCTTGTCTTATCCTGGGAGAAGAGTCATTTCATGATGACTCAAGGGACGGTCCTCGGTCATATCATCTCCAACAGGGGCATGGAGGTCGATCCGGCTAAGGTGGATATCATCAGAAAACTCAATCCACCGTCCAACTTGCGTCAGTTACGGTCTTTTCTGGGGCATGTCGGTTTCTACCGACGGTTCATTCAGGACTTCAGTCGAATTGCCTAACCGCTTACTGACTTGCTGACAAAAGACACCGAGTTTATTGTTAATGATAAGTGTCTTGAATCTTTTGAAACTCTCAAAAATATGGTTGTTTCAGCTCCTGTCCTTCAGCCACCCGATTGGTCTCTCCCATTCGAGATCATGATGGATGCTTCAGATTTTGCCGTTGGGGCTGTGCTTGGACAGAGGAGGGATGGATTACCTTTTGCCATTCACTACGCTAGCCGGACTTTGGATGCCGCGCAGCGGAATTACACTGTAACTGAGAAAGAGATGCTGGCCGTAGTCTTTGCTCTTGATAAGTATTGATCATATATTCTCGGATCTAGAGTAACCATCTACACTGATCATACCGCCATCTGGTACTTAATGGCCAAGAAGGATGCCAAAGCACGTCTCACCAGATAGATCCTTTTACTCCAGGAATTTGATATTGAGATTAAGGACAAGCCTGGAGTCAAGAATGTGGTGGCGGATCATCTTTCCAGATTGGAGAATCTTGAGGAATCTGAGTCCAGCGCACCTATCACAGAGACATTCCCAGATGAGGCGATCTTGGCTGTCACCTCGCTCCCGTGGTATGCTGACATTGTGAACTATCTTGTAGCCAAGACGGTTCCACAAGGTTGGCTCAGGCAGAAACTTGAGACCTTCCTGGCGAAGGCCAAGTTTTATCATTGGGAGGATCTCGTCCTTTATCATGAAGGAGGGGACAGTATCTGGAGGAGGTGCATTCCTCAAGAAGAGCATCATAGAGTCCTCACATACTGCCACAAGCTTGAGGCAGGAGGACATCATTCTGGAAAAAGGACAGCACAGAAGGTGCTTCAATCCGGCCTATGGTGGCCTACTCTCTTCAAGGATTCTGATGAGTTCGTGAAGAGGTGTACTGACTGTCAGAAAATGGGAACCTGTGGACAGAGAGACATGATGCCCATGCAACCCATTCACTTTTGTGAGGTTTTTGATGCATGGGGGATTGATTTCATGGGCCCATTTCCTAAGAGTTAGGGATTCGAGCATAGTTTGCTCGCTGTGGATTATGTCAGTCGATGGGTTGAGGCCATCCCCGCCCGAGCCGCAGATGCTAAAACCGTTTGCAAATTTTTGAGGAAAAATATCATTTCACGGTTCGGGGTACCGAGAGTCTTGATTTCAGACGGGGGGTCTCACTTCATCAATGACAAGGTTAGGGCCCTTGCAGACGAGTTCGGCATTGACCATCGGGTTGCCACTCCTTATCACCCTCAGACTAATGGTCTTGCCGAAGTATCGAATCGGGAGATAAAGACTATCTTGCAGAAAGTTGTCCGCCCAGACCGAAAGGATTGGTCACAGCTTTTGGACTCGGTCTTATGGGCTTATCGGACTTCTTTCAAGAATCCATTGGGGACGTCTCCCTTTCGTCTCGTCTATGGCAAGCCGTGCCATTTGCCAGTGGAGATCAAGCACAAATCTTTTTGGGCATTCACTGAGTTGTTGTTAGATCCAGAGAGTATATGAGACCAGAGAAGAGCAGAATTGGCAGCCCTGGAAGAACTTAGAGACACAGCCTTTTCCAACAGCCTACAGTACAAGGAAAAAGTGAAGACATGGCACGATTCGCATATCAGCCATAAACAGTTTGAGCTAGATCAGAGAGTATGGTTGTTTGATTCCAGGCTGAAATTATTCCCAGGGAAGTTGCAGAGCAAGTGGAAAGGTCCGTATGTGGTCAGGAAGGTACATGACAATGGCAGCATCGACATATCCGAACTGTCATCTTCCTCTACCTTCCGCGTCAATGGTCAACGCCTGAAACTATATCTTGATCATGATCCGCCGACCATTGACGTTGCCCCCATTCTTCTGGTATGAGATGTGTCCTTTGACTCTCATCATCTGCATCTCATACATGGTGATCAATTCCATCATCTGCTGTACAGATCCATCTGTTCATATCACAATTTCATTGTTGATTTATTTTCTTCTTTTCTTCTTTTCTTTTTCTATCTTCTGTATTTATCAAAAAGGTGCCGCCCTTGTAGACAGTTTTCCATACTTAGGACGTACTTTGCCCTAAGTATAGGGGGGTTGGCACCCCGAGTTTCTTCATTTATCTCGATCCTCTCTATTGTCTCCTCTTCTTGTCTATACTTAGGGATATCTTACCCCAAGTATAGGGGGAGACAACCCGAGTACGATCTGTTCATTCCCACCCTTGACCCTCCCTGCTTTGTATACAGTCTGCTATACTTAGGATTATTTGATCCTAAGTATAGGGGGGACGGTCAACTTCTCATTCATTTATTCATCCCTTTTTCCTTTATTCTTTAGATTTTCCTATACTTAGTACGAGTTATGTCTTCTCTTTTCTCTCCGATCTATGAGGACATAGCTCAAGCTAAGTATAGGGGGGTCGTATATACTACGTATATACTTTAGCCATAACTTGTACTTTCGTATTTTCTTAATAATATGGCTAACTATTCTTTAAAAATTCTTTAAAAATTCTTAATAAAAAGATGTGGTTATTCCTCAAATTCTTTTTGTAATTACTGATTAATAAATCAGGTGAAAATGTTTTTTGCAAAATGTTTGAAAAATAGTTTGAAAATCCGTGTGAACATTTATTGAAAACTATTTTTAAAATATTTTGTTACATGTTTTCAACCTGTGTAAATATGTGTGGTTTGTAAAATTTCTTTTCTTTGTGTGAAATAAAATGTTTGAAAAATGATTTGCAAATGGTTTGAAAAATGGTTGCAAAAATATTTTGAAAAATCTATCTATACTGTTTTGAAAAACCTTTGCAAAATGATTTTCAAATGTGTGTTTGCAAAAATGTTTGTAAAAATTATTTTGGACTATAGTTTTCAAAAATTGTGTGTAAATTGTTTTCAAATAAGTTTGAGGAATATACACATCACACCAAAATCTATATGTATATATGTATAAAATTGATCACTTACCCTTGTAAATTCTTAAAATCCACTTCTTGTATATATAAGAAGCACTCCCGTGTAAATATTTTAACCTAGATTTCAGCCAAAACTTTTTCTTTTCAAAAATCCCAAAAACATTTTCAAAATTAAAATCCAAAAACATTCGAAAAATCTTTTTGAAAAATACAAAAAATGCATCTGCATATGCATGCATCATATTCTCAAAAATCCATAAAAAGTTCAAAATCCTTGAAAATTGCATCACAAAAATATTTTCTGCATTGCATTGCATAGCATTCGCATTTTTCGGATTGAGTTTGATAGTTGAACGAGTCTAAATAAAATCCGGAGATTGGAGCTTGATTGGACCTTAAAATCTACCTAATAACAGGAACCTTATAGGAACTGGGTTTGAGGTACTTCAGGTCTAGTTGACTTAATTCTTTGAGGATCACGGGACTTGGTTCAATGGATTCTTGACTGCCTAAGTAGAGTATTTCGGAGCACACGCACGATTCTCGTTGATAATGACCTAACTTGGACACCTGCACCTTTCACATGGCTCAACTCAGTTGGAGTGGTGAGGGGATTGGATTTGCCGGTATGAAACGCACACAAGTGGAAACATTTGTCCTCCTCTAGGGAGGGAAGTGCACCCCAACCCGTCCAGTAATTAGGAAGTCTAAAGACAGGAGGCTGTGGGTTGCGATAAAGCTTCAAAAGAGGGATAGTCTACTGGCTCAAGAGGAAGAACTCCTTATGTAAATGCTGCTGTATATAGTATTCAAAAAAAAAGTTCAGGCATGTACAAAAATAAAAAGCCTGCAAGTATGTGCAAAGTCAATAAGCAAGCTTGAGTTCCAAAGTCAAATATGTGAGCCTGCAGCAGGATGACTTGACTACACTGGTCTCGCATCCCGGGATAGGTAGCTACACTGGCTACCGTCCATTCTTCTCTTCACCCCCTCCTCTTGAGCTGGTTGCCACTTGAACTTAGAAGGGAATACCCCGCTCCTCGAGGATGGAGTTATTGGATTGGGGAATCATTGGGTTGTTGTACTGGAGAAGTCAGTTTCTTTGCCATTCTAGTTGGGGAGAGCCACCATCACTTACACTGTACGAGTCAGATTCATAGTCGTAAGAGTTTGCATATGAATTGAAGTATTTCTGACCTGGCTATTGAGGAGACTTGGACAGAGTTTTGGGATTCTCAAGCACTGTTGGATTTCAAATTCGGTTCTCACTAAGGTTCCGCCCGCACTTAAATTCCAAAGGTCCGACTTAAGCTCCAAACTTTGATTTTTGTGAAGACAAGTTTGATAATCAAATAAAATCCATATTTCTTTTTTTTCTTTTTCTTTTCTTTTTGCACTTACTGCATAAGTGTTTGCCAGGGACTAGCAAAGGTAAAGTATAGGGGGATGATGAATCCACATTTCATCATCTTTATTCTATCATTTTGGCACCAAAAACCCTAGCAAATGCCTGTAAACAGCATTAAATAGAGCATCTTAACATTCATGCATGAGCATTCAAATAGTGTATAAAATACTGTAATTAAAGCCAAAATTATAGAATAAATAAAGAAAAGAAAAAGAATAAAATATTGTAAATATTTTATGACCCGAAACCCCGAGACCTAGGCATCTTGATGAATAGGTCGATAAGGAATAACGTAGGGGGAGATAAGGTCAGAAATACAGATAAAATACCTATACATTCTATTCATTCTTTATTCATTTTGGGACCTATTTTTGGTTCCACTGTTTATACATCAAATAAAGAAACTTTGTACATGAAAGTTGTAGATAATTTAATAAAGAAAAATACAAAATTGATTTCACAGAAAAATAATATCCAGATAAAAAGTTATGGTCTGAATAAGAATCCAAAATCCCAACTTCCCAGACCCGTATCTCACAACTGACAACTCCAAATGCAGTGTACTCACGTTTAATTGTATATAGAATAAAATAACCTATTTAATGGTTGTGGTTTCGCATTTGGCGGAGCTACTGTTTGAAAGTTGAGTTTTGGACCCCTATTGTATACCTGTACTGAATAAAATATTCAATTTATTCTTTATTCACTATTTATTCATTTTTATATTTTTATAATTATGTAAATATTACTTATAATATATATGTGCATTAAAATCAGAATAAAAATGCAAAGAAATTACAAAATAAAAATACTTGTATAAAGAATACATAGGTATACTGCCTATACATATACCTATACAAAACATACTTGTATTTTATTAAATATACAAAACATATCAGAAAAATTAAATAAAAATATATTTGTGTAGATAAAAGTATTTCATAATTTTAGAAAATAAGAAATGAAAATAATAAAGATAAAATACACAAAATAAAAATAAATTAATAAACTATATAGATAATATACCTATATAAGGCTATAAAGGTAACTTGTAAAAATCCAAGTTATAAAAATAATTAAAATTCATAATAAAATACTACAGAAAATAACAAATATTTTTTATTTTATAATCATAATTTAATTCGACCCTTTTCTATTTTTTTAATGATTTATTAAAACATTTCCGCAGGGTTTTTCCTGGTTGGTCCACGTGGACCAACCAGGGGGCGGCCTTTGTTGACTCTGGTCAACTGCCTGCCCTTCACCCATGTGCGCCTGTCAGAAGTTGGTTTTGACCTATCTTCACCCTTTTTTCGAGGTCACTCCTTTCATCAAATCATGAAACACTCTTCATGACTTTTGTAGCCCTTCTATCAAGGATGCCCGCCCAAGCTTCATCTTGGGCTGTGGATCATCGACGCATCTGTGGTACCTCGTTCTTCGAACCCCTGTCACCTCGGGTCAACCCACTTAAAACTAACCCCCCCACCTTTCGATTCGAATTCGAACACCTTCGGTCCACCCTTCCTTGCTCTTCTTGTGCTCCAAGCACTCGTGGAGGTGACAGCTCTCACGCCGTGCGTTCAGCCAGGGCATAGGAAGTCAGAGGCGCTTCCACTACCTCCCGCAAAGTCGCCGGTCGAGGTACCCTTCCTCCCTCTGGCCCCGGCCATTGAGGGCTCGCCCCGCTCTCTTATTCAGCCCTTTTTACTCTTGTTAGCGTTAGGATTAAAAGCCCTATCAAAAATCCAAGTTCCATCGACTATCTCAACCGATCAAGCACCTTGGCCGGAGCGCAACTCCGGCCGTGCACCCATATCTCGATTCGCACCTCTCCCCGACCATCCAAGGGTCCAGGCAGTTTGCCCTGGACCCTTTGACCATTTTTGCAGGTCAAAGCCGAAGTGGAAACACCTGGAGGTGAGTTTTGAAGCTCGCTGGAGCTAACGAAGCTCTCCAGCTCCGCCAGCCACCAGCGAGCACCACGGCCACCGCCGTGGGTTTTTGACGCCCCTAGGAGATAGAGGAGGACCAGAGGAGGCTCCAGCCCGATTTTGAAGCCCAGAAGCCACCAGAGTCGGCCGGAGGAGCTCGAGGAACCTCGCCCAGTCGGAGCTCCGCCGTGTTCTTCCAGCCGCCTTCGCCACCGTCCGATCAAGGGTGGAGTTCCAGATCGCTCGTCGACCGTCAGATCTTCCGAGCCCAGCCACCGTTGGATCTCATTCTGAGATCTAATCTCAGACGTCGAAGCGAACCGTCATCGGCCGTCCCCGTGCTGCCACGTGGATAAGTGGCACGTTCCCTGCTGCTGGATCGCGCTCAGCTACCAGCCGTTGGATTCGCGCCACACGTCACCTGCAGATCGACCTAGCGAGGGTATTTTGCATCCCAACCCTCGCAAGTTTTGTATTTATAATTTAGTACTGAATCTTTTGTCTGTAGTGTAATATTTTGGTATTATTTGCAAAAAGAACCTCGGGTTTTTAATATTTACATATAGGTCCTCCGCCACGTCACCTCACGTGACCTGTACACGTGAGGTGTGGCCATTTTGCAGAGGGACCCTCGGCTTTGTTTGCATTTCATTTTAGTACCAAAACTGTTACATCACGTGTTATATTTTTGGATATTTTGCATGTAAGCCCCCAGGGTATTGGAAATTACAACATAGTCCTCGCCAGTCGCGTGCAAGTCACGCGCCCTGGTGGGAAAATTTGCTAGGATACCCAGGCGGGTTTTGTAATTGTGTTTTAGTGCTATAAATCGAATATTCAGTTCAATATTTTGTGGGAAATTTCATGTGAGCCCCTGGATGTTTTGTAAATTGCATAAATACCCCTGCCAGGCCTGTTCATTGATTGGATGCTTGTTGTATTTATTTAAATCATCATTTTAAATCCAAAAATTCCACAAAAATAGGGATAGGTTCCTGGACACGTGTACTCTGACGCCCTAATTTTAGTTTTTGATTTTATTCCATTTTGAGATTTATTAAAATTCAAAAACATGCTTTTTGTGTACTGTTTAGCTTAGAAAATGCCAAAAAAATATTAAAACACTTCTAAAAATTCCAAAAAAATTCCCTAGTGTCTATTATATCATATTTTAGTGTCAATCCAAAAATCATTAAAATCTCAAAAGAAAAAACACTAAAAATTCAAAAACACTCTAAAACTTCAAAAAAATATATAAAATCAAGGAAAACTCCAAAAAATACAAACTCAGCTCCTGTTTGTTGCATATTTCAGTAGCTTTATTTGAAAATTATTGTGAAAAATTTTGAGTACTGGTTGCTATTTTTAAATCCCATTTTATTCACAGCCAACACTTATTTCACTGTTTTGACTTATTTCAGTAATTAAAAATACCAAAAAAACCTTGAAAAATCCCCAAAAATCACAAAAATAGTACAAAATCCTAAAAATATTAAAAACATTTAATTTCTGAATTTTTGGTTATTTTTGCATATTTTTATAAATAGTTTATTACCCTTTCTATTACCTTGCCTTTAAATTCCAATATTGAAAAAGAAAATAAAAAATTTGTAAAATATAAAATTATAAAAATCAGAAAATTAAAAAGTAAAATACAAAATTAAAAATTAAATTAAAATAAAAAAATTTTAAAATTAAAAACCCACAAAAATCTCCTTTGATTGCTTGCTTAGTGTAGACATATCACACACACACACTCACACTTGAGCACATTTGCTTGAACTACCCTGCTTGCTCCCTGTGTTCGAACTCTCTGCATACTTGCCCTTTACATCATTTGTGCAGAGTTAAAAATAAATTTTAACTCCACATTTATTTCTAATCATTGATTTTTAGTGTGGGTTAATTGTTGACTTTAGTTCAGAGTTAGTATGGTCATCACACCGACTGAGTTCACGCTTTGTGTTGAACTTACGACCACCTGATTTTGGCTAAATCAATCACCAATAGGTGAATCTTGATTTTTGTTTGCTTATGCTTGTTGTGAGTCCATTGATCTTTGTCTTGAGTTTTAGTCGTCACTTATCGTCCGAGTCTTGTCAGTTTCTGTTGTTTCACTTTTCGCTTTTCATTTTCCATTTTCTCGAGTCACGATGATGGGTAGGCAATCTCTTAGGCCAACTCTTACAGCATCGCTTCCATGCGCACCTACCCATTCGTCTTGTCAGCTCGAGACAATTCATCTTTCGAACCTGAGTTGAGTCTTTTATCCTTCTCTGAGTGTGACTCTGACCTCAGAGAGTCCTCTCTCGTCCTTTCTCGTGTTTCTTTGTCGTCTCTGTTTCTTCTCCTTCATCTTCTGTCATTCAGAGTCATCCTTCATTTACACCAATGACAACTGGGCAGATGTATGAGACCCGTGAGCCAGTTACAGATCAGATGAGAGATCCGGGTCCATGAGTTGCTGAGAGGAGAGAACCGATTGAGCAACCTGCATCTTATTCAGGAGGTGAGTTAGTTTCTACATCGAGTTTACCGACTTTTCTGATTGATTCAGACTTTGTGTCATTGCTGTCAAGATTTCATGGAAAGCTGCACGAAGAGATGTACTAGCATCTTTTTGAATTTGAGGAGATATGCAGCACGATATTCTATTCAGACAATACACCTCATGATGTTATGAGTAAGAACTTTCCCTTGACACTCAAGGATGAAGCCACGAGATGGCTCTGATGTTTGGGAGAGGAGTGAGTTAGTTGGGGTACACTTCAAGCTACCTTTCTTAGGAAATTTTACCCCATTGGCCGAACCAATTTCATGCGGTCAATCATTAGAGATGTTTTACATGATCCCCTCGAGCCATTAAATGATATGTGGCTCTGATTTCAAATTCTTTCAAAGAGATTTCCGGATCGCAGAATCTCCAAATAAAAGTTGGTTCAGATTTTCTATCAGGGGATGACCGCATAGTAGTAGGTATTGATTGATGCCTCGTGTGGCGGTTCACGCTGCAGTCTTGACGAATATTCACTTTGGACTCTTTTTGGAGAGATTTCTAACGTCAAGACAACACATAAGAGAGTTACGAGACCATCTAGATGCAATCCGCCTCATAATGATATAGGGATCACACATGAGGTAGTTGATATGGACACCGATATAGTACAAACAATGGGTATTGAGACACTTGTAGAGATTTCTACTCTTCAGTTACCAATCTCGTCTCTGTTGGTTTTCTAGTCAGAGTTTGGACCCTTTTAGCACTTTACAAAGTAGGAGTCTACGGTGTGTCAGCAGTCTTTTCAGCCTATTTTGTTTCCATACCATGACTAGTGTCATGAACAGTTTCTATCTCAAGAGCATACCTTGTCAGATTCATTCAGACATACTTATCCATCTCAACAGACAGATTTTGAGTTGGCAGATTACTTTGATATGACAGCTACATATGATCCCATGATTGAGCATTTACTTCATTTAATTCACGAGCAGAGTGCATATCACAGGGAGCAGATGGATACATTCAGAGATTTGGTAGCCAGCTTTTTCGCAGAGTGAGGATCAGATTCTACTTTTTCATCATACTTCTGAGTTGTTGAGCACTTCTACTCTTAGTTCTCATGATGTTCAGAGACATCCTTCAGTTGTTGAGACATTTTGGAGCGAGGAGCACATAGTAGGCAACAACGAAGAGGCACATATTCGACATGATTCTCCGTGTAGAGAAGACATAAAATCACATAAAATAGAAAAAAAGAGAAAATCTAGATGGAATAAGAAACCATGAACCAGAATAGAAGATCTTGCCCCGCCCATGAGTAAATATTTCATAGTAGCCTCATTAGACCGTACATCTCTCTTGGCATAGCCATATAATAGGTAGGAACATAAACTGAAACATTCTGGATCTACAAAGATAGTTATTGAATCGTTAGCGCCACATAAAAACATTCCTCCTAGAGTAGCTGTTAATACGAATAACAAAAACTCTTTTATAGCCATTTCTGTACATTCAATGTACTCCAAGGGGAAATTGGAAACTATTCTATCTATAAGGCATTATGATGTGGTTGTACGCCTTTACCCGAACGAGGATCAAAACCCTCAGGCCCCAGCTATTAGTAGTATGGGAATGGGGTCAAGTTGTTAGAGTTCAGGCTTTTAGCTTATACATATATAGTATTTTGAGTCAACAAGCACTAAACTAGAAATAGGGGCACAACTGTTGTGTATTCCTCAATGCCTACCCAGTCAGGGTGAAAGAGAACGGCCACATTCCAAGCGGTAAGTCTTAATAAGAAGGAGCTCAACGTGGTGAGTCAGAAGAAGCAAAGCATAACTCTAAAGGCAAGACATCTTTTGCTAGTTCTCCTTCTTCTGATTTGCATTAAGCTAGTCCTGATTTTACAAAAATATTTTTTGCTTCTTATCCTTCGGGTGAACATATGACTAAGGAGGTTGTACAGATACCCTTCTCAGTTGCTTTTAACTTATCGAATGAAGAGAAATTAGAAAATCTCAAAAAGATTCAAGAGTCAAATTCACGAAAGAGATGTTAGACAGAATTGAGATCAAGCTCACTCTTTCGGAAGCATTGGCACACATTCCTCTTCTCCAGAAGTACTTGAATCAACATACCACACCTGGAAGAAAGAAGAGGATAAATCATTGTTCATAAAAATAATGTTAATCATTGATACATATTACGTCATCTATCATACATCTCCCAAAAAGAAAAAGAAAGATATGGGAGTACCATTTGTCAGATATGAGATTTCAGATCATGAGTTCAAACACACTTTGTTAGACAACAGATCTTCAGTGAACGTTTTACCCTTCCATCTTATTGAGACACTTCATTTGGGGCTTCTCAAGCGAACCAGAATGATTCTTTAGTTTCCTGATAGATCGATCAAGAGGCCGAAGGGTATACTTCATGGCGTTGCCGTGGTGGTACAAGGCACAAAATTCACTGTAGGTTTTATTGTACTAGATTTTAACTCTTCGGTACCATCACAAGATGCCGTCATTGTTCTTGGTTGGCCTTTTCTGTGTGCAGCCAGGGCCTATTGATTATGGGACAGACAATGTCCCTTTTTCTCCCAACAGCACAGTGTCGAGCTCCGAGCCATTAAAGAGTTGTGCATCAGGTGAGTATGTTACCATCCCATCAGATGCAGGGGCATGTGACATTACAGCTGAGATTCGACACGATCCTGTCCTTTTTTATCACATACCAAGACCCGAGAATTCCTCTCTAAAGAGGAAAACTTGGAGAGCATTACCTTTGGTAATCCACATACACATGTTTGGAGATGTATTGATGGGATTCACAGTATATACGTCATTGAGACAAAACCGTTGGTGGCACGTACGTCGAAGGCCAGACTCATCTCAGTTGTAGATCCTTCATACGAGCCTTCTAATAGCAAGAATGGTGACCTCTCTTTTCACGCAGATTCAAATAAGGCTATATTGATGAGTATATTGTTCATATTGCAGTAAAGTTTGACCTCTTTCTTGCATCTACTTCAGATACGAACCCGATGTCTCTTCAGTTACACAGAGTTGAGGATACAATGTTAGAGGATGATTCTTCATCTTCTTATTTCAGTGCTAATGATCATAGTGAATCAGATATCATGGTGCAGCTTACATAGGTCAGTTCTGTCCATTTTTTATGCCATATGAGTCACTCCTCACTAGAGTTGGGCATCGGGCCGGATCATGCTGGGTTTGAGTTGGCCCAACCCAACTCATCGCCGAACCGTCATCGTCTCATTTGGTGGCAACACGTGGCAAGTGGGTAGGCTACATTTGTTGGATCCCGCCATTAGATGGGTATTTTGCGATATTTACCCCAGCCTTTTTGTATTTAATACTCGAACCATAAACATTCATGTGTCATTATTTAATTTTGTAATATTCACATTAAGCTCCTCGGACTTGTCGTTATTTGCAATTAGGTCCACACCACGTCACCTCACGTCCCCTCACGTGAGATGACATTTTGCTGGCGAGTCCATGGGCTTCTTTGTATTTCATTTCAGTACCAAAACTTTTTAATTACTTTATATAATTTTGGTTAAATTATAGTGAGGCCTCATCTTTTATTTTATTTACAAAAATGCTCCTACTAGTAGTCTAGTTTCTCTTTGTTTTCTCTATTTCTTTTAATTAGCAATTGTGCTCCAAAAATTTATAAAAAATATGTGTAGGTCCCTGATTGCTCTAGATTCACGCTTTAATTTTATTTTGCAATTTTGTACCATTTTAATATTTATTAAAAATAAAAAATAGTACTTTTAATCCATGTCTATAGTTTAAAATACTTGAAAACTACAAAAATTTTGAAAAATTTAAAAAAAAAATACTTTTTGTATTTATCTATTTATTGTATAACTACAGAAGTTAAAAAACCTAAAAATCTAAGATGAAAATACCTAAAAATTAAAAAACCCAAAAAACTTTATAAAAATCTAAAAAATCATCAAAATTTCCAAAAATATTATTTTCTATCTCTAAATGATATATATATATATATATATATTAATATTATATTAAAATTGATTTGGAAAATTTTGGACATGAAATTCTATTTTTAATTCCCATTTCAATTTCAAATATTTATTTAAACCCTGATTTAGGGTATTTTAGACTTTAAAAATATATAAAAATTAGCAAAATTTTCTGAAAAATCACAAAATAGTAGAAAATATTTAAAAACCTAAAAACAATTTATTTCCTGAAATTTGAACATTTTTGTTTGTATTTGTAATTATATTAGGCTATATTGTATATATACTCTCTATATAGCTTTATTATATATTTAAAAGAAAAGAAAAATACAAAATATAAAAACATAAAAAGAAAATATAAAAATATAAAATTAAAAATAAAATGTAAAAATATAAAAACAAAAAAAAGTAAAAATTAAAAACCCACAAAAAATTAATATAGACAGATATTTCATAATCACAGTTGCATCCACTTGCACAATATAGCCTGTTTGTTCCCTGTGTTCGACCTCTACACATACTTGCACTATACACATCCTTTGTAGAGTTATAATAAATTTTAGCTCCACATTTGCTTTTCGTTTCTTGATCACTGATTGTGTGTTAATTGTTGAGCTTAGCGATTTTCTCGAGCAGTCAACTCACCGACTGTGGTTTCACCTTGTGAAACCATACGACCCTCGACAAAATCGTTATTTCACCTACCATTTCGATATTTGATTCGTTAAAATAAACGAGCCAAACCTATATCAAGGTTCGGTGCATTTCTTTTCGGACTGGATCTAATCTAACCTTTAACGAATCGAGCCCGAGAGAATATTAAACTCGAGATTTTTCTACACCCCTAATGGCAATGGTGTCGTTGTGATTGTATCAAGTTTGGCATTGAATTTATTATATATTGCATATATTACTGGGAAATAGAATTATGAAAACCAATCATAGTAATTGGAAGGTTCAAAGTAAAAAAAAGATTCCATTTCGATTTTATCCCGATTCCGTCCTCCAATTAGCCAAATTAAACACGTGATTATTTCAATTACATCTACACATCCCTCCCCTTAGTTAACCACACATACTCCCGTTTCTAGCCCTCCCTCCCCTAATTTCCCTACTTTTTTGGAGATCGGGATTGAATCCCTAAATTTAATGTAATCTTTTCTTTACCCCTATTGTTTTCCTTTTTAACATGAATCAAGAATGCTTGTTTCTTAGAAAAATATATAGAATTAGCAAAGGCTGAAGGGCTTAGCACCACACCACCCACCCCCTCCCTCCTTCACCGCAGACACTCAAAACTCAATCCCTTCGATACGGTTGACCACCGTCCAACAACTCTCATCGATCGACGTCTTGCAAGGTTAACAGATTCCTTGATGTAAACGTGTCGAATCAGTCAAAGATTAATGATGATAATAATAATAGTGTGGTATCTTCTTCCAGCTCATCTACGGCTCCGAGCTTTGGAGCATGTTTTCGATCATGGTAGCGAAACACCCTTTTGATAACTAAGTACACTGACGGAATTCTCTAACAACTGAACATCTTATTAAAAATTTTCATCGTCCAAACATTCACGCTAGAATTATCATTTCATATCACATTAAAAAAATCCGTTACCACAAGTTTGTGACGACTGCCAGTTGCTTAAACTGTAGTATTGGCGACGGGTATTCGTGATGCGAATGCCTGGATCTCTCGGTACCCTCCGAACGTCCACCATTACATGTTATTGCCACGATGTGTTTTTATTGTAGTGGATATCATATTTTTTTTGTTCATTCTTGTTCCATGGTATCGTACAACACAAATTGTTACTTAACTCATATTTTCTACCATTTTCTAATTCATATCGTCTGTTTGCATCCTCTATTCAATAACATATCACGTAGTCAATACTAATTTTTCGAATTGACACAGTACTACCCGTCATTTTTTGTTATAACATGTTTTGTTTTTTTATTGTAAATTATTGGATAAAAATATTTAGAATGTAAATTTAGAGAATGTTTATTCTTTTGATCATTAGACTGGACTTTAATCGGATACAGACTTTCACGTCACCATATTGTATAAAGAGTTTCACATGTTTTATTGTGTATTATGTGATCAGGAACTTGGTTTTCGAATTATGATGAAAAGTTCAGCTAAAGCAAGGATAGGTGAGAATGGGCAAATGGCACAAAGTAATGTTCGCCCTTTGCTAGTACATGATCGAGGATCTCGGCAGTTTCACATGGAGCATGTTTTTGGGTATTCGCTTATCACGACATATTTGGAGTGATTTAGGGAAATCCAAGTACCACATGTCGAAAGAAATTATATCAGGTTGTAGAAGAATTGGACAGTATCTAGTAAGCTCACCCATTATGTTGATTAGTCGTCACATAGTGCCTCAGGTACTCTTCCAGCAAAGCATTGATCTGCTTTGTTTGTTCATCTGTATGGGGGTGATTGTTGTTAGAGAACCTGAGATTGGATCCCAACATCTCAAATAAGACCGTCTAGAAACGATATGTGAATCGTGTGTCACAATTACTCACGATGCCCATCAGTATGTTCCAGTACTTCACCACATTATGCGAGAATAGCTTCGTTGTAGTCTCTTTCATGCACTCATGGGTTGCTGGTACGAAGATTACGTATTTGGAAAGCGATCAACTACCACCATCGTTGCATTATTCCCATCACCTTCGGGAACCCAGTGATGAAGTCCATAGAGACGCTCTCCCACAGACGTAAAGGGACGAGTAGGGATTCCAGCAGTCCTGCCATCTTCTTCCTCTATGTCTTGTCTTGTTGTCATACAAGACACATATGGATATAGACTTCCATATCTTCCTCGTCTCCGACCAGAAGTAGCTCGATGAGAGGAGCGCCAACATGCGCTCAACCCCCAGATATCATGCCCACTCTGCATCATGTGTCTCCTTCTACAACATCTTCCTCAAGCCACCGCTCGAGGGAACATAGGGTCTCCTGTCCTTCATGTGGAGGACGCATTCCTCTACCTAGAATCTCCGAAAGTCTCCATAGTTTATGCAATAAACCAAGCGTGGTGTGACTAGATCCTCCTACATCTACTCTCGGTTGCGCTCGAGCATGTCTCTAGACGCATGGGTGATCGATGCGATTATTGCGACCTTCAGCTCTTCTTGTTCGCTCTTCCTTAAGAGAGCGTCTACTACCTAGTTGGTCCGCCCAAGCCTGTAGCAAAGCTCAAAATCGAACTCGGCAAGGAACTCTTTGATCAATCGTTGAATACGATGTATAATATACGTTCGTTCTAGGATGTGTACTTAGTGAATCAATCAGAATTGAGAGAAGATCTCCATGAAGAGTGTCTCGCCTTAATTTATATCCCGGGCAAGTCCGGGGTCGAACACAGGGAGGCAAAGGAACAATGTCGTGTTGATTCAAAAACTTAGGCCTAGATTCCAAAAGGTATTTTTTTGTATTTTTTAATGCAAAAATAAATGAGAATGCAAATGCAGGTGAATTAAGACACTAAGAAAGCACACAATTATGTCAAATTAATTTTAATAGGAAATAAGTCCAATGTAGCCAAGTCGTATTTTTCCCAAAATCCTAATCCAGAGATGAGTGCAAAACACATTTTTTATTTTAGGAATTAAAATTAAATAATTAAAAATACACACTTTTTATGGGGTTTTTATCAATTTTTCACACAAACAGAATGTAAAAATTATGAAAATTTTATTGAAATTAAAACATGATGCAAGGAAGCTACAATAATTTTTTGGATTTTTCTGACAAAATATGAATTTTTATGGATTTTAAATGATAGTGACTAATAAATTCTTAATAAATCCATGGAAGCAATTTTCCGGAGTGAGAATTATCTCAAAAAGATATTTATACATGCAATACAGTAGAGTTAAAATTTTGAAAAAAAGACATATGTGGATTTAACTAAAAATCAAATATCAAAATCACTCTACAATTTATTTAAGCCACATGACAATTCCAATTGATGTGAAATTTGGAAAATAATTTAAGCACATTTCAAGGCAGCATTCCTGATTTTCTAAGAATTTTTAGAGCAACTGTGAGTGAGGTATGAATTTAAGAGTCTAAATTGGGTAAAATATGCAGAATTTGAATTAAACAATTTTAATTAATTCACCATAACTCATACAAATATAAATAAATATTCAGATGGTAGACAATTAGTTGCTCAACATAATGATATTTTTCATTGAATAAAACATGCAAAACAGATGTCCAAATTAAGACATAAACACAGGGGTGTTCATGCAATACAGAAAATCAACTTGAACAGAACAAAATAAGCACAGTGACTTGTTTGTAATTACTAAAACTTAGAGGGCTAAACATGCAATTTTTACAAAATAAAAAAAATGACATTCTTCCTCGATGGGGAGCTAGGGCGCACAAGGGGAGGTCAGGCGGCGATGCCGCTGCCCACGGTCGGAGGAGCGAGGCTGGGTAGCGGCGGCGGGGCGCCCGCGTAGGGAGGCAGCGCCGCAGAGGGATAAGGGGGTCGTGGTGGAGCACAGGCGGCGCGGGAACAGCGGAGCCTGTGGAGGACGGCCTGTGTGCGGTGGGCTGGGCAGAGCGTAGGCGGCACGGGTGGGGTGTGGGCGGAGGCCGCCGCTGCGGCGGTTGAAGAGCTACTAGGGCGGCTGTTTGAAGGAGGGGGAGCAGCGGCCGAGCTGCTCCTCCTGCTTGTTTTTTTATTTTTTTTATTTTTTTTGCTGTGATGTTTTTTTAATTTTTAGTTTTTTTTTAAATTTTCTTAAACATGGAACAAATATGCATAGATAAAAAAAGGAAAAAATGGTAGAGGGGAATAATGAAGAAAATGAAGGTGGTGGTGATGGTATGATGTGATATAAAATGATGGTGTGGTGAAAATAACAAGGAAACAAAATGTGAGATAAAAAAATTAAATAACAAGGAAAAGGAGAGGGAAAACTTACCTGAATCTTCGCCGGATTTGTGGAGCAGCTACGCTGGATTCCTGTCGCCGTCTCGATCCGATTGGCGAAATAAAAATTGGAGAAGCTACGCGAGCTCGATGGGGAACTCGTGACGCGGAGCGGAGCTCCACGGACCTTGCCTGAAAGAGGTCGTCGCTTGAGGAAGATGATAAGCTGCTGTCACCGACACCACGTTCCAAGCTCTCTCCTTTTTCTATATAAATGGCGGATGGCGAAAAATATGGATGAAGAGATGAATATAAAGAAAAGAGAAGGGGAGGTTAGAATGGAGGTGGTGTTGAATGGGAGGTTAGATTATTGGTGGAGTTGAATGGGAGGTTAGACGAAGAATATGGGGTGGAATGGAAGTTGGTGGTAGAATAGAAGTTATTGTAGAGAATGAGGAAAAATAAAAGGAAAATAAAATAAATTAAAGTAGGCTACTTTAAATACAATAAAATAAAAGAGAAGAAAAAAAGAGTGGGGAATTTCCAAAATAAGACAAACAATATGTACTCTTTTTTCTTTTCTAATTTATATATATATATATATCTTTTGTATTTTTATTAAGAGATATTTACAACAGAAAAATGCAATAAAATACAAGAAATAAGATACAACACAACAATGATTTTTTTTGGGTTTTTCAGTAATTAAGAAAGATAAAATATAAAAATAAAGAAAGAATGAATATATACATAATATACAATGTACATATAGGTCCCAAAATTTAAATTTTGCAAACGAGCTCCGATTTTAATGAAACCACTTTCATTAGATAGATAATTTTCTAACTTGAACTTTAAAAGTGAGTTTGGTGAATTTGGAGTTCATATGGAGTGGGAATTTGGTTGGAAAATTGAACTTTACGGCTTTTTATCTTTGGGATCTAGGAGTATTTATTTGAGGTGAAATTTATTTTTTATTTTTTTATTTTTATATACATTTTTATGAACAAGATAGAGAAAGAATTAGCTAAAAAGGATTTGAAATGAAATTATTAAAAATACATGAAGTTTTAGGTTATTTACAGGTGAAAAACTCCTTTAATTTTGCGGCTTTTTATTATTAATTTATTTTGTACAATCTAACCATAATTAGTGTGTTTTATTTACAGGAGTCATTTTATTAATTTATTGATTTTATGGATACTTATTTGGGACTTTACTCACGGATTTTGCTAAGATCAAGATATTGAGATGATGAATCGCAGATGCATCAGTCTTGCCATCACTCCTGCTTGGGAGTCATCTTCTTCAGTGTGGCAAAGCAGCTCATTACCATGTTGTCCATCTGTACCACGGACTTCGATCCGAGGAGGTAGTGGCGTCATGTCCTCAGACAATGGACAACTGATGTCGTCTCCTTCTCATGCACAGAGTATCTACTCTGTTGGATTCAACTTGCGGCTCTCGTAGGCCACAGTGTGCCCATCCTGCACTAGTACACCTCCAAGTGCATAATTGGATGTGTCGTTGTGTTTTGAATGACTTCTTAAAATATGGGAGTCGTAGTATTGGCTCTTCCAGCACTGTTGTCTTCATCTCCTGAAATGCCTCCTGACATTCACTCATCCATCTCCAAGGTTGATCCTTTCAAAGTAAGTCCATCAAGGGTGCCACCTTCTTGGAATATCCCTTGATGAACTTGATGTAGTAGTTCGCCAATCCGAGAAAGGATCTCATCTCCATAACTTTTGTGGGTATCACCCACTCTTCAATGCATGAGTCTTCCTAGGCTCTATGCATACCATACCTCTACCAACGATATGCCCAAGGAAGGAGATGATCTCTTGACCAAAGGCACACTTCTCCAACTTCAAGTACAATCAATTTTGCCTCAGCTTCTCAAGCACCATCCGCAAATGCTTGACTTATTCTTCTAGGATCCTAATGTACATCACTATGTCATTTAAGTAAACCACAACAAAAGAGTCGATATACTCACAGAATACATCAGTCATTAGGGTACATAAAGTACTCGGGACATTAGTCAACCCAAACAACATACAAGGAACTCAAAGGAACCATAGTGTGTCGCACACACCATCTTCGGTTCGTCTCCCTACTTGATGCAGACATGTTAGTATCATGACATGAGATCCATTTTTGAAAAATACGTGACATGGTCCAAGCGATCAAACATGTATTCAACATTGGGAACGAGGTGCTTGTTCTGCACCATCACATTGTTCAGTGCGCGATAGTCCACGCACATCCGCGAGCTCATGTCTTTCTTTTTCTGAAACATCATCGATACTTCCTATGGGGCCTTACTTGGACGCATCAAACCTACATCCACCAGCTCCTTGAGGTGTCTCCGCAACTCCTCCAAATGTGCATGAGGCATCTTGTATTATGTACATACATGGGGCGTCGTACTTGACAATAGTTTGATGACGTGATCCATGTCTCGCTTCAATTGAATCTCCATGCACAGGTCTTCAGCATCACATCCTTGAAGTCTCCCAGCATCTTTTGTACTACCTTGAGGCATGGTTGAATCTCTATGTCATCTTCTTTGACATGTACCATAGCCAAAAACATCATCTCTCCTGGCAGACTTGCATTACGGACATGGCTCCAGCCTGTCCCTTCTTCTTGATAACCCTTACGAAGGAGCGGCTATCTCTAGCCCCAAAGAAGACTCATCTTAGATAAGGAGTCACATATGCCTTTGCCTTCTTCAAGAACTCAACTCCCAGAATGAATTGGAAGTCATGAAGAGGCGCCACAAGGAAGCATAACTTTCCTTGCCAATAACCCAACTAGACGTTATAATTTGGCATACCTTCGATCTGCAGTAATTCGAAGTTGGCAAGCTTCAAATGGCACTGACTCTTCTCCATGAGAACTCCCAAGCTCTCGAACTCTTTGCTGGAGAGAAAGTTTGGCATTTCTCTAGTATCTATCATGACCAGAAGGTTCTTCTTGTGTACCACATAATTGAGGTACACCAACTCTTGATTCTCGCTCTACCTCCGTCTTTGCCTCTTTGCCTGACTTCAACAGACATAAGAGAACATTGTGAGGTAAATTTAGGTTCGTCATATGCGTCTCTTCTTCGGAGATCCCCTCCATCATCATAGAGTTCAGCTTCTCTTGCTTTGGGCACTCCCGTGTCTAATGCGGACCATCACAGATGAAGCAACCTTTCCCCTTAGTTTCTCGGCTTTCTTGGAGGATTCCACTCCCACCCTTGATGAATCTGAGATTCATCACTCTTAAAGTTGAAAATAGAGCCTTGTTCCTGAGTAGTTAGAGGCATATTTCCACCAATATTACATAATTAGCATTCATGCATGCATTGATAACATCTGCATTTTAGCATCCACATTTGCACTAAATAAGAAGCCCAATCCACTTGTAAAAATCACATGTATATTTACCATATTTCACCTATTTGTATATATTTTACACTAACTCCAAAACCCCTAAAATTCACTCTATAGTGTATATATTACTAATACTAACACAAAAAAACAAGAAAATTGCTAACTTGTAAAATTGACAAATAAAACCCCAAAACAAGTTGAAGACCGTGGACCTTAGAATGCACATATCTCTCTCATACAGCCTCCGATTTAGGTCTACTCACTCTTAAAATACTATACATTCAGAGACCTTCAAAATGAGACCAATTTCATTAAAATCGGAGCTCGTATGCAAAACGTGGGTTTCGGGCCCCCTTTGTATACTATATGTATGTATATTTGTATTCTTGTATTTTATTACTTTATTCGACCTCATTTCTATTTTTAGTCAACATAAAACTTGTAGATCTCATTGAGATCTACAACTTTCATGTTTTGAGTTTTTCCAAATTCAGCCATTTTCTCCCTTTTATTTCACATTCTTTTCGACTAATCAGATTGGGCCACAAGGCGCCCTCTGCGTCGCCTCCTCCCCCTTTTCTATTTTCGTCACCATCTCCACCACCTTCTCAGCCCATCGACACCCCACGACGTAGCCCCGACATCCCTCATCCTCGCCAACACCCATGCACACCATGATCTCCTTCTCCTACACTCCACCAACTCCACGAACATCACGCCTCCATCGCCTGGACCTCCACCCTCTCCCTATAAATACCCCACCTCCAACCACCTTCCACCCTATCCGTCCTATCAATAGGTTTCCTAGAGCTCCTAGCTACCCATCAGTGACAGCGATTGAGAGTGAAAGTGAGTGACGACAGTGGTCCACCTCCGACGAGATCCACGGCCTAACCTCGCCGTGTAGCAGCTCCCCTGACGAGCTGCGTGAGCTCGGGCCTCTACCAACCCTCGAGCGACGACCGGAGCCTCTTCCGTGAGACTCCATCCTCAGGTAGCTTCATCCATTCTCCTCCTATCTTCTTTCTCTTTTCATCCTGATCTTCTCCCAATTCTCTCGTCGTCTCCGCTCGATTCCACTCTCCATCGATCATTGCCTGAGCTCCGCCTTGGAGTTGTGATCTCTGCGGCACCTTCTAACAACTTCTAACAACAGCTCCGCCAGCTACGGTGGAAGAACACCTCCGCCCGGTCATCACGTCGCCCCTCAGGCCTCACTGCATTCACCGTACTCCAACGAGCATGAGCGCACAATTTTCTGGCAGTCTCTAACCCTGTAGGCACACCTTTCGTCATTGGTAAGTGATGAATCCACATTTCATCATCTTTATTCTATCATTTTGGCATCAAAAACCCTGACAAATGCCTGTAAATAGTATTAAAATCACCATCTTAGCATCCATGCATGTGCATCACAATAGTGTATAAAATACTGTAATTAAGGCCAAAATTATAGAATAAATAAAGAAAAGAAAAATAATAAAATATTGTAAATATTTTATGACCCGAAACCCCGAGACCTAGGCATCTTGATGAATAGGTCGACAAGGAATAAAGTAGGGGGAGATAAGGTCCAAAATACAGATGAAAGACCTATATTTTCTATTCATTTTGGGACCTATTTTTGGTTCCACTTTTTATACATCAAATAAAGAAACTTTGTACATGAAAGTTGTAGGTAATTTTATAAAGAAAAATACAAAATTGATTTCACAGAAAAATAATGTACAGATAAAAAGTTATGGTCTGAATAAGAATCCAAAATCCCAACTTCCCAGACCCGTATCTTACAACTGACAACTCCAAATGCAGAGTACTCACCTTTAATTGTAAAATAATCTATTTAATGGTGGTGGTTCCGCATTTGGCGGAGCTACGGTTTGAAAGTTGAGTTTTGGACCCCTATTGTATACCTGTACTGAATAAAATATTCAATTTATTCTTTATTCATTATTTATTCATTTTTATATTTTTATAATTATGTAAATATTTCTTGTACTAAAAGCAGAATAAAATGCAAAGAAAATACAAAAATAAAAATACTTGTATAAAGGATACATAGGTATACTGCCTATACACATACATGTACAAAACACTCTTATAATTTATTAATTGTACATAATAAATCAGAAAAATAAAATAAAAATATATTTATGTGTATAAAAGTATTTTATAATTTTACAAAATAAGAAATAAAAATAATAAAATTAAAATATACAAAATAAAAATAAAAAGATACAATATGTAGGTATTATACCTATATAGGGTTAAAAAGGTAACTTATAAAAATATGACTCATAAAAATAATTAAAATTCATAATAAAATACTACAGAAAATAACAAATATTTTTTATTTTATAATCATTATTTAATTCGGCCATTTAATATTTTAATATGAATTAATAAGAGGATTTTCCAGGGTTTTCCCTGGTTGGTCCACGTGGACCAACCAGGAGGGGTCAACAGTTGACCGCGGTCAACTGGACGCCCTACCCCCTGTAGCTCCTGACAACCTCGTTTTTGACCCAACTTCACGGATTTCTCGAGGCCAAAACTTTCACCTTTTTGTGTTGCAACCTTCTGCAACATTATTCCTCGATCTTCCCTCTAGCTCGCCCATGAATAATCTTGGTCTTTGGACCCAAGATTTGCAAGATACTCATTGATCTTTGGACCCCTGTCACCTCGGGTCAAACTACTTAAAACCAACCCCTCACCTTTCGATTCGAATTCGAACACCTTCGGTCCACCCCCTCGCGCCTACTCCGAGCTCCAGCGCTTCCTGGAGGTGACAGCTCCACCACGAAGCCTTCAGCCAAGGCAGCCGAGGTCGGAGGTGCTTCCACCACCTCCCGCAAAGTCGCCGGTCGAGGTACCCTTCTTCCCTCTGGCCCCGGCCATTGAGGGCTCACCCCGCTCATTTCTTTGCGTCATTTTATTCCTGTTAGCCTAAGGTTCGAAAACCCCCAAAAAATTCGAAGTTCAATCGATCCAATCGCCGAATCAAGCACCTTGGCCGGAGCGCACCTCCGGCCGTGCATCTCCATCTCGATCCAAGCATTCCCGAGACCGTCCAAGGGTCCAGGCACTTTGCCCTGGACCCTTTGACCATTTTTGCAGGTCAAAGCCCAAGTGAAGACGCCTGGAGGCGAGTTTTGAAGCTCGCCGGAGCCAACGAAGCCCTCCAGCTCCGCCAGCCACCAGCGAGCACCACGGCCTCCGCCGTGGCTTTTTGACGCCCCCAGGAGATAGGCGACGACCAGAGGAGGCTCCAGCCCAATTTTGAAGCTCAGAAGCCATCGGAGTCGGCCGGAGGAGCTCGAGGAACCTCGCACAGCCGGAGCTCCGCCGTGTTCTTCCAGCCATCTCCGCCACCGTCCGATCAGGGCGCCTCCCCCAGATCAAGCACCAGCCGTTGGATCTCGCCACGCCCCGACCGTTGATCTTCCCCCGGAGATCTAATCTCAGCCGCGGATCCACGAACCGTCATCGGCCGTCCCCGTGCCGCCACGTGGATAAGTGGCATGCTCTCCGCCGCTGGATCGCCCTCAGATGCCAGCCGTTGGATTCTTGCCACGTGTCACCTGCGGACCGCCCCAGCGAGGGTATTTTGCATTCCAACCCTCGCGCCTTTTGTATTTATTATTTAGTATTTAAACTTTTGTCTGTAGCGTAAAAACTTTGGTTTATTTGCACAAACACCCCCGTACTTTCTATATTTGCATCCAGGTCCTTCGCCACGTCACCTCACGTGACCTGTACACGTGAGGTGTGGGCATTTTGCAGAACGACCCTTGGCCTTTATTGTATTTTGTTTTAGTACCAAAATTTCACTTTCAAGTGTTATATTTTTGGACATTTTGCATGTAAGCCCCCAGAGTTTTGAGATATTACATTTCAGTCCTCGCCAGGCGCGTGCGAGTCACGCGCCCTGGTGGGAAAATTTCTAAGAGACCCAGGCGGTTTTTGTAATTGTATTTTGGTGCTATAAATTGAATATTCAGTGTATATTTTTGTGGAAAATTGCATGTATGCCCTTGGATGTTTGAGAAATTGCATAAATACCCCTGCTAGGCCTATGTTTTGATTGGATGCTTGTTGTATTTATTTAACCTATCATCTTAAGTCCAAAAATTCCACAAAAATAGGGTTTAGTTCCTGGACACGTGTACTTCAACGTATCAATTTAGTTTTTGATTTTCTTTTATTTCTATATTTATTAAAAATCAAAAACAAGCTTTTTCTCTACTGTCTAGCTTAGAAAATGCCAAAAAAATATTAAAACAATTCCAAAAATTCTAAAAAATTCACCTAGTGTCTATTTTATCCTCTATTAGTGTCAGTCCAAAAATCATTAAAAAACTCAAAAGAAAAACACTAAAAATTTAAAAACACTCAAAAACTTCAAAAAAGTATATAAAATCAAGGAAAACTCTAAAAAATACAAACTCAGGTTCCGTTTGTTCCTTATTTTGTTCCTTTTATTTGAAAAATAGTGTGAAAAATTTTGAGTACTGGTTTGCTATTTTTAAATCCCATTTTACTCACAGCCAGCATCTAGTTCACTGTTTTGCTTTATTTCAGTCTTTAAAAATACCAAAAACACCTTGACAAATCCCCAAAAATCACAAAAACAGTAAAAAATCCTAAAAATATCAAAAACATTTTATTTCTGAATTTTTGGTTATTTTTGCACATTTTTATAAATATTTTACCTTGTCTTGTATTACCTTGTCTTTAAATTCCATTATTGAAAAAGAAAAAGAAAAATATAAAATATAAAATTATAAAAATCAGAAAATTAAAAATCAAAATACAAAATTAAAAATTAACATAAAAATAAAAAAAATTAAAAATTAAAAACCCACAAAAATTTATTTGCTTGCTTGCTTAGTGTAGACATATCACACACACACACACTTGAGCACAATTTTTGAATTACCCTGCTTGCTCCCTGTGTTCGAACTCTCTGCATACTTGCCCTTTACATCATTTGTGCAGAGTTAAAAATAAATTTTAACTCCACATTATTTCTAATTTATTGATCTTTAGTGTGGGTTAATTGTTGACTTTAATTGAGATTTGTGTGGTTGACACTTCGACTGAGTTCACGCTTTGTGTTGAACTTAAGACCACCGAATTTCGGTTGAATCAAATGGCGCCGTTGCCGGGGAGCAACAGCGAGTAGTTTACATTTTGTTTGTTTGATTGTGATTGTCTACTATAGCTTCATTCCATTTCTCTTGCATTTTTGATACATATTGATTGAGTTATCTGACCATTTCTGTTCTTGTCTTCTTGCGAGGGACCGCGGAGAAAGGCAGATCGCCTAGGTGACCCGAAGCAACCTTGGGACGCGGAGCCGGCTATTCTTAGCCAAGCCGGCAGGAGAGAGCGAGAAGAGCAAGAGAGAGTGATTAGTTTAGCTCTTATTTTATTTTCGTGAGAGAGTGATTTATTTAATTGTAATAATACAGGTACATTTGGACTCTCTGGACACTTAGACACTACCGGGCCTAATTTCCGGGTGTTTGTTCACCCGGGGGCTCACCGAAGTTTTGATCGCGTTTTCATCGCTGTCATTTTCCGGTTTTGTTTTCATTTTTCCTCTCTTTTGTGGATTGAGCTCTTAGATTAGGTCCTGCTTGATTCGATTAGCCTAGGTCCAAACACCCTAATAACTCTTGCATGTTCCTATAGATCGTTGTTGGACTTAGACTAATTAAACAGTTGGCTAGTAGCTTCCGATCCACGCGCCGCGAGCTCACACCCGAACAAGCGCTTTCTCCTAACTCAAATATGTTGAGCAGAGGAGGGGTGAGCCTAGACCGGACACTCAGATTAGGAGTTAGTAGCTAGCTTGTGGTTCTTCACGCTAGCAGTTGCCTGTTCTAGGACGATTTCTGCTTGCATATCGCCATATAGCATAGGTTTATAAATTCTGCTTTGCATCCCGCATGGAGAGAGCTGGGATTCGTTGTAAGTCTTCTTACTTTGCATACATAATCTAGGCACAAAGGTGAGATTTCCACCTTGGTGTCGACTTGCACGGCTTTTCCGACTCTACTCTCCCTCTGTTTTTGGAACAAAGTAGGATAAAGGAAAAATACAAAAACCGTTAGGCGCTTGTTTGAATCTACTCAAAAGAAACGATAACACCAAAAAAATTAAAAAAGGGACTGCTAAAGAAAACTTGACCAAAATAAAATCGGTAATTGGATTCATTGCTTGGGGAGAGTAGCACCCTCACTTGTCTTCAGGTTGCATGGGAAGGTCTCCTTCCAAGTGAGGTGAGCGCTTCGTAAGGATTAGAGCCCAAAACCCAACTTGTGACTGCCTTGTGTATCGCCTGGATTTCCGAAGTATTGGCGCTACTATCGTACGTAGTCGAGTAGGACTTGGTCGCCATTGGTGACTCACTATTGTGTGAGCGCCGACCTTGTCTGAAGTACCGAGCTTAGGCCACGCCTTCACGGGTGTGTCTGTCTCACCGGCTGCGTCCGAGTAGGATCTTGCACACTCACGGATGATTCCGTTGCGCACGAGGTCCGAAGTATCGGTTTCGCCTATCGGCTTCCTCCCTCTATTTCTTTGGCTGAGTAGGGATCCAGGAAGGGTTACAAGGACCTCAAAAAGCGCAAGTTACAGGTTACACAGGAGGAGGACAAGTACGGGGACACTTTCCTGGCAGTACTCTCGCTCCTATAGGCGTAGCGTTCTAAGGACTCGTGATAAGATAAATACCTGAAAACAAGCTAAAATCGACAAGATAAAAGCCGAACCTTCACGGCTTCACGTGTTGAGTTGGTGAAATCACCCTTGCTTTGCGTTTGATTGCTAGATTTATTTAGGTCAAGATCAAAAATACCGCACAATTGTGCACAATTTTGTTGCATATCATCTTCTTCTTCTCTTGCATTATCCCCACTCTTCTCGAATAATCAAGATGATGGGACGGAGATCTCTTAGGCCGACCTTGTCGGCACCGCTATCCAGCACTCCTCCTCATTCATCTAGGAATACCTCGGAGAGTCCGCTCTCCGAGCCTGAGTTTACATCCACCCTGTTCCCCCTCGACCACACTTCCCATTCTCCCTCTCTCAGTCCAATTGTGTCAGAATTCAGTGCATCACAGAGTTCGGCTCATTCAACAGCACCTGAAATGGCCTCTTTTGCTTTTTCAGAGAATCCAGCAATGGCAGACAGAGGCGAGCACCCAGATGACCACGATCACCCTCCGTTCATAATCTATCAAGTGTCCATCAACAACTCCTTGTTAGCATCCCTGGAGACCATGCAGAGACAGATCCGGGACCAGGGAACATTCATGGGTGATCTGATGAGAGAAATAGCGCAGATGAGAGAGAACCGACCTGGGGGCGGTGGCGGTGGCGGAGGAGGAGGACCCGATGCAGGAGGAGGTGATCCAGACGCTGAGCGACCGCCGCAGACCATCATGAGGGAGTTGCACAACCCGGCTGCATCCCTCACTCACTGGTGGATCAGACTCCCGCCCATCCACGGAGATTTCGAGCTTCGGCCCCACACGATCCAGCTTCTACCCAAGTTTTACGGGTTGCCGACCGAAGAGCCGCACCTCCACCTCCAAGAGTTTGAGATGATTTGCAGCACTATCCATGATCGGCTGATGACCGAGGACACCATCAAGATGATCGCCTTCCCGTTCTCTTTGGTTGATAGAGCCGCATATTGGCTCAAGCACCTTGGGTGATTCGTTGACACCTGGGCAGATCTCCGGACCGCATACCTAAAGAAGTACTACCCGCTCGGCCGGACCAACGCAGCTCGAGCCATGATCAGCAATTTCGTCATGATCCCAAATGAACAGTTCCATGAAGCCTGGGATCGATTCAGAGAGCTCATTGACCGGTGTCCACATCACGATATATCCAAGCCCAACTTGGTGCAGAGTTTCTTCTGTGGGCTGACACCAGAGCTGCAGGGGCTTGTGAACGCCTCTTGCGGTGGGTCCTATTTCTCCAAGGGAGAAGACGACGTCTGGGCCATCTATGAAGGCATGGCAGAAAACTCCACAGTGATGACCCAGGCCCGAGTCTATACACAGCAGAAGCCCCCGCAAGGAGCGGGATCATTTCAGAGGATCGCCCGCATCGATGCCGGTCCCAACACAACGTCGGTAGCTGCAGCCCAAGCCGAATCAGCAGCAGCCGATATGGGCATTATTAGTGAAAAGTTGGACTGCATGGAGATCCTCGAGAAGAAGCAGAACCAAGGTCTTGCTCAGATGGACCTTCTCACCAAAACCATGAGTGACCTGAAAACTCAAATCCTATGCATTCAGGAGGCACAAGCACACTCCCAACAACCTCCCAGGTCACGGGCTGACTCCGGCAGTAGCAGTTCCAACCAACCCTCTACCTCATACCGACAGGTGAATCGTGTTCAGGCAGAGCCGGTTCCACTACTACAGTACCATCCAGAGCAACCGCCATCTCAGGAGACGCATATGGTGGTGTATCAGCCGGAGCAGCCACTGGCAGTTCTTCCTCCACCCTCTTTCGAGCAGGAACCGTTGATGGAAGTCAACGGGATTTGGTACGACCGGTACCCTCAGCCCGGGATTCGTCGGGATCACCCCGGATTCCGTTGGGGCAATGGTGGATCCTCTTCCCAACAGCAGAACCCTGCCCAAGGACATCAGAACAGCCAGCCACAGCAGCATAACCAGCAGCCCCAGTATGCCCAGCCGCAGCAATATCACAATGGTCCTCATCCCACCTATCAGGGACAACAGTGGAGGCAGCGCCATCCGCCTCAGCAGTCTTATCACCAGCCTTCCCCCCAGTATCAACAGCAACACCAGCAGCAGCAGCCCCATTTCCAGCAGGGACAGACATCCGGTTCTCAGGGTCCAGTCTTTGAGAACCCAGCCCTTGATGATCTTGCCCGCTTGCTATCTGAACAGCGAGCATCTTTCAGGCAAGAAATGGATGAATTCCGGCAGGAGATGCAGGATATCATCAAAGGCAAAGCCGCCATACCTGCTCAGATCGAACCTAATCCTAATAACCTAAAAAGAAAATCTGAGCAGGTAGAGTTCACAGAGGATACCTCTCCTAGTGACGATTTGAATGATATGTCTTATTCTTTGAATGATGCTGATTTTGTGACTACTAGGAGCGGTAGGATGCCAGCCGGCGGCGCCTCTTCTGAGCGACAACCATATGCTGAACCAGGAGCGCCAGAGGAGCAGAGGAGCGGTGCTGATGCCGCCCAAGATGATGTTGCGGACGGTGGTGCTGATGCCACCAATGATGGAGATCAGGACGACGGTACTGATGCCGTCGAGAGGCCAGATGCAGACGGTGGTGCTGATGCCACCATTTTGGACGCTGAACCAGAGTGCGGTGCTGATGCCACAGAGACAGGTGCTAGTGGTGGTGCTGAGGCCACCACATCTACTTTTGTTGAGCCATTATCTGTGATGTTGCCACATTTTGTATCTAGAGACTGTGGGAACAAAAACAAAAACAAAAATATGAATAAAGGAAAGGTTTCTGTTCAAATTGCGGATCCATATGTGGTGAATGATGATTATTGTATGGATTCTCCGTCTTCACAGGTACAGGGACCGACTCCTAGTCCTCCATCTGAGGAGGCCCCTACCATCCCCTTCCCTGAGGCACTCCGCCGAGCGAAGGGAAATAAAAAAGAAAATCAAAAAAGAACCAGCAGGTGGAGTTCAGCAATCAGATGATAGACAGATTCCACATTCAGCTGACTCTACAAGAGGCACTTGAGTACATCCCCCCTCTTCAAAAAGAACCTGAAAGAGAAAACCACCATCCGCAGGAAGAGGAGGAATCACAGAGATCAGATTCATGTGCTCACTCATTCCACTTGCTGCACCATACAGAACAAGCTGCCAGCCAAGCGACCAGACGCAGGAGCTCCCTATGTCAGATGCGAGATTCAGGAGCAGCAGTTTGATCGTACTCTATTAGACAGCGGCTCTTCAATTAACCTTCTTCCGGCAGCCTTACTCGACCGATTCGAGTTTGGTCCTCTTCTTAGGAGCAGGACAGTCCTTCAGTTTGCTGATAGGTCGACTAAGAGGCCGAAGGGGTTATTGAAAGACGTGGTCATTACCATTCAGGGCCTGAAATTCCCCGTGGACTTCGTTGTGTTGGACATGGAGATCCCTGAGTCGGTAACCGATGCCCCCATCATTCTCGGACGTCCATTCTTGGCCACAGCCAAGGCAGTGACCGATCATGATAGTGGGAAGGTATGTTTTCGCGTAGAGGGCGAAACCATACAGATAGAAACGATCGAGGAAACCAGAGCCAGAGAGTTAGAGTGCTCCGAGCAGTCCAGTGAAGCAGCGCAGATGACAGAGGAAGAGCTAGACATCCACCAGGTTTGTGACTTTGAGATGACTGATGATGAATCCAATTGGATAGATCCGGTGGCACCGACTCTCGCCTTGCCTACAGACTCACCATATCTCATGCTCATGGCAGTCGAGAGCCGGGAGAGCACGTCCCTGGAGGAGGATACATCTGAAGCTGACAGTATTATGATGGGTGGTGCAGATGATTTTCATTCGTGCTCATCTTCT
The DNA here is from genome assembly GCA_037367405.1 of Ottelia alismoides. Taxonomy (NCBI): domain Eukaryota; kingdom Viridiplantae; phylum Streptophyta; class Magnoliopsida; order Alismatales; family Hydrocharitaceae; genus Ottelia; species Ottelia alismoides. The sequence goes on from JAZKJV010007393.1 coordinate 119,964, forward strand.
TCTGATCCCTCGGATTCAGACATTGACTGGGACGATTTTGATGATTACTTGCCTTGTCTGATTCCATCTGAGCAGACAATCATGACAGAGTGCGAGCCAGTACAATTTATTGATGATCTAGTCGGCCGTCCTTCGTCAGAAATTCATGCAGAGCAAGAGTTCTCCCATGCAGACCTGGTCGCATTTACACAGACATATCAGAAGCCAGATCTGCCACCTCCCAGTTGTCCAGAACGTAAACCTCTGCCGCAGTCGTTGAAGTACAGATTCCTTGCAGGAGAACCGGAAATGCACCCAGTCATTATCTCAGCAGATTTGACTGGAGAGCAAGAATCTCGTCTGATGGAGGTTCTTGAAAGAAACCGCAAGGCAATAGGATGGAATATAGCCGATCTCCATGGGCTGAGCCCTAATCTTTGCTCCCACCACATTTATCTCGAGGACAACGCTAGGCCGCTTCCAACGACGGCTGAACCCGAATCTTCGAGACGTTGTCATGAAAGAAATTTCCAAGTGGTGGAGCGCCGATTTCATCTACCCCATCTCCGATTCTAAATGGGTTAGTCCACTCCATGTGGTACCCAAGAAAACGGGTATCACTATAGTTGTCAATGAGTCTGGAGAGGAGATCGCAACCAGAGTACCGACTTCTTGGAGGGTCTGTGTGGACTACAGACGATTGAATGAGGCCACCAAGAAGGATCACTTCCCGCTACCATTCATTGATCAGATTATCGAGCGGTTAGCCGGGAAGAGTCATTACTGCTTTCTTGACGGGTACTCTGGATACAATCAAGTGGCCATTGCGCCCGAAGACCAGGAGAAAACGACGTTCACCTATCCGTTTGGGACTTATGCTTTCAGACGGATGCCCTTTGGTCTATGTAACGCTCCAGCGACATTCCAAAGGTGTATGTTGTCCATATTTTCGGACATGGTGGGTAACTGTTTAGAGGTCTTCATGGATGATTTCTCGGTCTATGGCGACGGGTTTGATGCCTGTCTTGACTGCCTAGACCGTGTGCTTCAGCGCTGCATTCAGGTTAATCTTGTTTTATCCTGGGAGAAGAGTCACTTTATGGTGACTCAAGGGACGGTCCTCGGTCATATCGTCTCCAACAGGGGCATGGAGGTCGATCCGGCCAAGGTGGACATCATCAGGAAGCTCAATCCACCGTCCAATTTGCGTCAGTTACGGTCTTTTTTGGGGCATGTCGGTTTCTACCGACGGTTCATTCAGGACTTCAGCCGAATTGCCCGACCGCTCACTGACTTGCTGACTAAAGACACCGAGTTTATTTTAATAATAAGTGTCTTGAATCATTTGAGACTCTCAAGAATATGGTTGTTTCAGCTCCTGTCCTTCAGCCACCCGATTGGTCTCTCCCATTCGAGATCATGACGGATGCTTCAGATTTTGCCGTTGGGGCTGTGCTCGGACAGAGGAGGGATGATTTACCTTTTGCCATTCACTACGCCTGCCAGACTTTGGATGCCGCACAGCGGAATTACACAGTGACTGAGAAAGAGATGCTGGCCGTAGTGTTCGCTCTTGATAAGTATAGATCTTACATTCTCGGATCTAGAGTGACCATTTACACTGATCATACCGCCATCCGGTACTTAATGGCTAAGAAGGACGCCAAAGCACATCTCATCAGATGGATCCTTCTACTCCAGGAATTTGATATCGAGATTAAGGACAAGCCTGGAGTCAAGAATGTGGTGGCGGATCATCTCTCCAGATTGGAGAATCTTGAGGAATCTGAGCCCAACGCACCTATCACAGAGACATTTCCAGATGATGCGATCTTGGCTGTCACCTCGCTCCCGTGGTATGCCGACATTGTGAATTATCTTGTTGCCAAGACGATCCCACAAGGTTGGCCCAGGCAGAAACTCGAGACCTTCCTGGCGAAGGCCAAGTTTTATCATTGGGAGGACCCCATCCTTTATCATGAAGGAGGGGATAGTATCTGGAGAAGTGCATTCCTCAAGAAGAGCATCATAGCGTCCTCACATACTGCCACAAGCTTGAGGCAGGAGGACATCATTCTGAAAAAGGACAGCACAGAAGGTGCTTCAATCCGGCCTATGGTGGCCTACTCTCTTCAAGGATTCTGATGAGTTCGTGAAGAGATGTACTGACTGTCAGAAAATGGGAACCTGCGGACAGAGAGACATGATGCCCATGCAACCCATTCACTTTTGTGAGGTTTTTGATGCATGGGGGATTGATTTCATGGGCCCATTTCCTAAGAGTCAGGGATTCGAGCATATTTTGCTCGCTGTGGATTATGTCAGCCGATGGGTTGAGGCCATCCCCGCCCGAGCCGCAGATGCTAAAACCGTTTGCAAATTTTTGAGGAAAAATATCATTTCACGGTTCGGGGTACCTAGAGTCTTGATTTCAGACGGGGGGTCTCATTTCATCAATGACAAAGTCAGGGCCCTTGCAACGAGTTCGGCATTGACCATCGGGTTGCCACTCCTTATCACCCTCAGACTAATGGTCTTGCCGAAGTATCGAATCGGGAGATAAAGACTATCTTGCAGAAAGTTGTCCGCCCAGACCGAAAGGATTGGTCACAGCTTTTGGACTCGGTCTTATGGCTTATCGGACTTCTTTCAAGAATCCATTGGGGACGTCTCCCTTTCGTCTCGTCTATGGCAAGCCGTGCCATTGCCAGTGGAGATCAAGCACAAATCCTTTTGGGCAGTTACTGAGTTGCTGTTAGATCCGGAGAGTATAGGAGACCAGAGAAGAGCAGAATTGGCAGCCCTGTAAGAACTGAGAGATACAGCCTTTTCGAATAGCCTACAGTACAAAGAGAAAGTGAAGACATGGCACGATTCGCATATCAGCCATAAACAGTTTGAGCCAGATCAGAGAGTATGGTTGTTTGATTCCAGGCTGAAATTATTCCCAGGGAAATTGCAGAGCAAGTGGAAAGGACCGTATGTGGTCAGGAAGGTACATAACAATGGCAGCATCGACATATCCGAACCATCATCTTCCTCTACCTTCCGCGTCAATGGTCAACGCCTGAAACTATATCTTGATCATGATCCACCGACCATTGATGTTGCCCCCATTCTTCTGGTATGAGATGTGTCCTTTGATTCTGATCATCTGCATCTCATACATGGTGATCAATTCCATTCCCCGCTGTACAAGATCCATCTGTCTATATCACTCTTTCGTCTGTTGATTTATTTTCTTCTTTTCTTCTTTTCTTCTTTTCTTCTTTTCCTTTGCTATCTGCTTTATCTATCAAAAAGGTGCCGCCCTTGTAGACAGTTTTCCATACTTAGGACGTACTTTGTCCTAAGTATAGGGGGGCTGGCACCCAAATTTCTTTATTCTTTTCGATCCTCTCCATTGTCTCCTTTTCTTGTCTATACTTTGGGATATCTTACCCTAAGTATAGGGGGAGACAATCTGAGTACGATCTGTTCATTCCCACCCTTGACCCTCCCCGCGTTGTGTACAGTCTGTTATACTTAGGATTATTTGATCCTAAGTATAGGGGGGACGGTCAACTTCTCATTCGTTGATTCATTCATTATTCCGTTATTCTTTAGACTTGTCTATATTTAGTACGAGTTATGTCTTCTCTTTTCTCTCCGATCTATGAGGACATAGCTCAAGCTAAGTATAGGGGGGTCGTATATACTGCGTATATACTTTAGCCATAACTCGTACTTTCGTATTTTCTTAAATAAATATGGCTATTAATTCTTTAAAATTCATTAAAAATCCTTAATAAAAAGATGTGGTTATTCCTCAAATTCTTTTTGTATTTACTGATTAATAAATCAGGTGAAAATGTTTTTTGCAAAATGTTTGAAAAATAGTTTGAAAATTCTTGTGAACATCTATTGAAAACTATTTTGAAAATATTTTGTTACATGTTTTCAACCTGTGTAAAAATGTGTGGTTTGCAAAATTTATTTTCTTTGTGTGAAATAAAATTTTTGAAAAATGATTTGCAAATGGTTTGAAAAATGGTTGCAAAATATTTGAAAAACCTATATATACTGTTTGAAAAGCCTTTGCAAAATGATTTTCAAATGTGTGTAAAATGTTTGTAAAAATTATTTTGGACTATAGTTTTCAAAAATTGTGTGAAAAAGCTTGTGTCAAATAAGTTTGAGGAATACTTACATCTCACCCAAAAAAATCCACTATATGTATAAAATTGATCACTTACCCTGTAAATTCTTAAAATCCACTTCTTGTTTATATAAGAAGCACTCCCGTGTACATATTTTTCACCTAGTTTTTAGCCAAAACTTTTTGTTTTCAAAAAGTCTCAAAAACATTTGCAAAATTAAAATCCAAAAACATTTGAAAAAGCTTTTTGAAAAAGACAAAAAAATGCATATGCATCATCATGCATCATCTTTTCAAAAATCCATAAAAAGTTCAAAATCCTTGAAAATTGCAACACAAAAATATTTTCTGCATTGCATTGCATAGCATGAGCACTTTTCGGATTGAGTTTGATAGTTGAACGAGTCTAAGTAAAATCTAAAGATTGGAGCTTGATTGGACTTTAAAAATCTACCTAATAACAGGAACCCTATAGGAACTGGGTTTGAGGTACTTCAGGTCTAGTTGACTTAATTCTTTGAGGATCACGAGACTTGGTTCAATGGATTCTTGACTGCCTAAGTAGAGTATTTCGGAGCACACGAATGATTCTTGTTGATAATGACCTAACTTGGACACCCGCACCTTTCACATGGCTCAACTCAGTTGGAGTGGTGAGGGGATTGGATTTGCCGGTATGAGACGCACACAAGTGGAAACATTTTTCCTCCTCTAGGGAGGGAAGTGCACCCCAACCCGTCCAGTGATTAGGAAGTCTAAAGACAGGAGGCTGTGGGTTGCGATAAAGCTTCAAAAGAGGGATAGTCTACTGGCTCAAGAGGAAAAACTCCTTATGTAAATGCTGCTGTACATAGTATTCAAAAAAAATGTGTTCAGGCATGTATAAAAATAAAAAGCCTGCAAGTATGTACAAAGTCAATAAGCAAGCTTGAGTTCCAAAGTCAAATATGTGAGCCTGCAGCAGGATGACTTGACTACACTGGTCTTGCATCCAAGGATAGGTAGCTACACTGGCTACCGTCCATTCTTCTCTTCACCCCCTCCTCTTGAGTTGGTTGCCACTTGAACTTAGAAGGGAATACCCCGCTCCTCGAGGATGGAGTCATTGGATTGGGGAATCATTGGGTTGTCGTACTGGAGAAGTCAGTTTCTTTATCATTCTAGTTGGGGAGGGCCACCATCAGTTACACTGTACAATTCAGATTCATAGTCGTAAGAATTTGCGTATGAATTGAAGTATTTCTGACCTGGCTATTGAGGAGACTTGGATAGAGTTTTGGGATTCTCAAGGACTGTTGGATTTCAAACACGGTTCTCACTAAGGTTCCGCCCGCACTAAATTTCCAAAGGTCCGACTTAAGCTCCAAACTTTGATTTTGCGAAGACAAGTTTGATAATCAAATAAAATCCAAGTTCTTCTTTTTCTTTTCTTTCTTTCTCTTTGCACTTATTTCATAAGTGTTTGCTAGGGACTAACAAAGGTAAAGTATAGGGGGATGATGAATCCACATTTCATCATCTTTATTCTATCATTTTGGCATCAAAAACCCTGGCAAATGCCTGTAAATAGCATTAAAATCACCATCTTAGCATCCATGCATGTGCATCACAATAGTGTATAAAATACTGTAATTAAGGCCAAAATTATAGAATAAATAAAGAAAAGAAAAAGAATAAAATATTGTAAATATTTTATGACCTGAAACCCCGAGACCTAGGCATCTTGATGAATAGGTCGACAAGGAATAAAGTAGGGGGAGATAAGGTCCAAAATACAGATGAAAGACCTATATTTTCTATTCATTTTGGGACCTATTTTTGGTTCCACTTTTTATACATCAATAAAGAAACTTTGTACATGAAAGTTGTAGGTAATTTTATAAAGAAAAATACAAAATTGATTTCACAGAAAAATAATGTACAGATAAAAAGTTATGGTCTGAATAAGAATCCAAAATCCCAACTTCCCAGACCCGTATCTTACAACTGACAACTCCAAATGCAGAGTACTCACCTTTAATTGTAAAATAATCTATTTAATGGTGGTGGTTCCGCATTTGGCGGAGCTACGGTTTGAAAGTTGAGTTTTGGACCCCTATTGTATACCTGTACTGAATAAAATATTTAATTTATTCTTTATTCATTATTTATTCATTTTTATATTTTTATAATTATGTGAATATTTCTTGTACTAAAAGCAGAATAAAATGCAAAGAAAATACAAAAATAAAAATACTTGTATAAAGGATACATAGGTATACTGCCTATACACATACCTGTACAAAACACTCTTATAATTTATTAATTGTACATAATAAATCAGAAAAATAAAATAAAAATATATTTATGTGTATAAAAGTATTTTATAATTTTACAAAATAAGAAATAAAAATAATAAAATTAAAATATACAAAATAAAAATAAAAAGATACAATATGTAGGTATTATACCTATATAGGGTTAAAAAGGTAACTTATAAAAATATGACTCATAAAAATAATTAAAATTCATAATAAAATACTACAGAAAATAACAAATATTTTTTATTTTATAATCATTATTTAATTCAGCCATTTAATATTTTAATATGAATTAATAAGAGGATTTTCCAGGGTTTTTCCTGGTTGGTCCACGTGGACCAACCAGGAGGGGTCAACAGTTGACCGCGGTCAACTGGACGCCCTACCCCCTGTAGCTCCTGACAACCTCGTTTTTGACCCAACTTCACGGATTTCTCGAGGCCAAAACTTTCACCTTTTTGTGTTGCAACCTTCTGCAACATTATTCCTCGATCTTCCCTCTAGCTCGCCCATGAATAATCTTGGTCTTTGGACCCAAGATTTGCAAGATACTCATTGATCTTTGGACCCCTGTCACCTCGGGTCAAACCACTTAAAACCAACCCCTCACCTTTCTATTCGAATTCGAACACCTTTGGTCCACCCCCTCGCGCCTACTCCGAGCTCCAGCGCTTCCTGGAGGTGACAGCTCCACCGCGAAGCCTTCAGCCAAGGCAGCTGAGGTCGGAGGTGCTTCCACCACCTCCCGCAAAGTCGTCGGTCGAGGTACCCTTCTTCCCTCTGGCCCCGGCCATTGAGGGCTCACCCCGCTCATTTCTTTGCGTCATTTTATTCCTGTTAGCCTAAGGTTCGAAAACCCCCAAAAAATTCGAAGTTCAATCGATCCAATCGCCGAATCAAGCACCTTGGCCGGAGCGCACCTCCGGCCGTGCATCTCCATCTCGATCCAAGCATTCCCGAGACCGTCCAAGGGTCCAGGCACTTTGCCCTGGACCCTTTGACCATTTTTGCAGGTCAAAGCCCAAGTGAAGACGCCTGGAGGCGAGTTTTGAAGCTCGCCGGAGCCAACGAAGCCCTCCAGCTCCGCCAGCCACCAGCGAGCACCACGGCCTCCGCCGTGGCTTTTTGACGCCCCCAGGAGATAGGCGACGACCAGAGGAGGCTCCAGCCCAATTTTGAAGCTCAGAAGCCATCGGAGTCGGCCGGAGGAGCTCGAGGAACCTCGCACAGCCGGAGCTCCGCCGTGTTCTTCCAGCCATCTCCCCCACCGTCCGATCAGGGTGCCTCCCCCAGATCAAGCACCAGCCGTTGGATCTCGCCACGCCCCGACCGTTGATCTTCCCCCGGAGATCTAATCTCAGCCACGGATCCACGAACCGTCATCGGCCGTCCCCGTGCCGCCACGTGGATAAGTGGCATGCTCTCCGCCGCTGGATCGCCCTCAGATGCCAGCCGTTGGATTCTTGCCACGTGTCACCTGCGGACCGCCCCAACGAGGGTATTTTGCATTCCAACCCTCGCGCCTTTTGTATTTATTATTTAGTTTAGTTCCTGGACACGTGTACTTCAACGTATCAATTTAGTTTTTGATTTTCTTTTATTTCTATATTTATTAAAAATCAAAAACAAGCTTTTTCTCTACTGTCTAGCTTAGAAAATGCCAAAAAAATATTAAAACAATTCCAAAAATTCTTAAAAATTCACCTAGTGTCTATTTTATTCTCTATTAGTGTCAGTCCAAAAATCATTAAAAAACTCAAAAGAAAAACACTAAAAATTTAAAAACACTCAAAAACTTCAAAAAAGTATATAAAATCAAGGAAAACTCTAAAAAATACAAACTCAGGTTCTGTTTGTTCCTTATTTTGTTCCTTTTATTTGAAAAATAGTGTGAAAAATTTTGAGTACTGGTTGCTATTTTTAAATCCCATTTTACTCACAGCCAGCATCTAGTTCACTGTTTTGCTTTATTTCAGTCTTTAAAAATACCAAAAACATCTTGAAAAATCCCCAAAAATCACAAAAACAGTAAAAAATCCTAAAAATATCAAAAACATTTTATTTCTGAATTTTTGGTTATTTTTGCACATTTTTATAAATATTTTACCTTGTCTTGTATTACCTTGTCTTTAAATTCCATTATTGAAAAAGAAAAAGAAAAATATAAAATATAAAATTATAAAAATCAGAAAATTAAAAATCAAAATACAAAATTAAAAATTAACATAAAAATAAAAAAAATTAAAAATTAAAAACCCACAAAAATTTATTTGCTTGCTTGCTTAGTGTAGACATATCACACACACACACACTTGAGCACAATTTTTGAATTACCCTGCTTGCTCCCTGTGTTCGAACTCTCTGCATACTTGCCCTTTACATCATTTGTGCAGAGTTAAAAATAAATTTTAACTCCACATTATTTCTAATTTATTGATCTTTAGTGTGGGTTAATTGTTGACTTTAATTGAGATTTGTGTGGTTGACACTTCGACTGAGTTCACGCTTTGTGTTGAACTTAAGACCACCGAATTTCGGTTGAATCAGTAAGACACCACGCCGGAGCTCCTTCGAGCTTCATCGTCACTGGCCTACGGACCTCCCCAGCTTCGTCCAGAGCCTCTAGCGGCTTCCCGACGATTCCACAATCGATTCCAGCTATCCAGGAGATGCCAGCGATCTTCACCGACCTCGGGGGGAAGGCGGTGGAACCAGGACCCCTTCATCGGAGCCCTGCCAAGTCCGCCGCAGGCGGCGGCAGACCGGAGGAACAAGAAGCACAAAGACCGCCCGATCACCTTTATCGGACAGCCCTAGTTCGCCCACATCGTCTGCATCAGCCGCCGTTGGATCAAGAGGATCTAACGGTCTACCATCTGCCACGTCGCCATCGCCTTCGAGCTCCAGATATCGTCTGATCATGCGAGGATCTGCCGACCCGCATCACGCCACGTCGACCGCATCCGCCTCTGTTGGATCTCTCTCTTGATCTAATGGATCCAAGGGAGCCACGTCGCCCACTTCAGCCGCTGTTGGATCTATCCAGATCTAACGATCTATCTTCAGCCACGTAGTCCCGGTCCGAGCCTCTTCCCCGACCCTAGGCTCGGAGCACTCGAAGCAAGATCCGAAGCACGCCCGAGCCTCCAGAGCATCCGAGCCTCTGCCCGAGCCTCCGACGCCTCCCAAGCCTAGTACCTCGCATGTGAGGACTGGGCAAATTGCGCCGAGGCCCCTGCAAGTTTCCAGAATTACAATTTAGTCCCTGTCATGCGCATCACGTGAGGCACACATGTTCTTGTGGACATTTTACGCGCATGACGCCCGCATTATAGGTATTTTCACTTTAGTCCCCGTATGCATGTTTTAAAATTAAGAACTTTTATTTCCTGTTAGTATTTTGGTCCCTATGTTTGCATGCATATTTAGGCATTCATTTAGCAATATTTTTAAATTCCAAAAATGGCATGTTGTAAATAAACTTGTGCTTTATCTTTATGACACGTGTCATATTTTTGTGAGCTTCATAGAATTTAATATTATTATTTTCATGGAAATTGACATAATTTGCCCATTGTATGCTTGAAATTTATGATTAAATTATTTATTACTCCAAAAATCATCATAAAATCACATTAGGTTTAATTTAAGTTTATCTACACTATGCCCAAAAACTAAAATGCTTGCATGCATCCCGAGGCCTGAATAAATTAATTAGTCTTTTGCAAGATTGATTTTTAATGGTCCCATTTGCATCATTTTTTTTCGTTTATTAATTTTTCTAGATTCATCTCACATAGCTATATCTAGGATAATTTTTATATCTGGAAATAATATGCTTTGGTATTTATTAAAATTAACTTTACAAAAACTACCTTGCGTTCATATTAAATTCATATTTAATTCATTGAGTCTAAAAATTCCAAAAAAAATTACAGTAGCTTAGTTTCACTACATTTCATATTCTGGCCAAGTTTCATTAATGTTTGATTTCATTTGACTATCATTTGTGATTTAACTTAAAATTTGGCTTGAAATTGCATTGTCTTTCCTTTAATCGCATAAAAATATAAAAAGACCAAAATATTCTCCTGAAAATCTGAAATCGAAATTAACTTCAAATTAACCTCAGAATAAAGCTGCCTCCTTGAGTTTGACCTTGGGCTTTCCCAAGTAAAATAAAATAAATTTATCGCTTGTGTTTAACTAAATATTAATCGAAGTGGTTTTTGATCAGTCTCGTTTACTCGATTACAACGAACGACGCATTTAGTCCGATCATTACGATGGTTGAATTAGCTAGGGTAGACGAGGGCTCGTCAAATGGAGCCGTTGCCAGGGATACAAACGGCTTAGGAAAACTTTAGAAAATTAGATGTACGTTTTCCATTCATTCGGGTAGTCTGGCCCACGAACCACTTTGTAATTATTCCATTTTTTCAATTATTTTTCTATTTATTTATTTTTTATCTATCTCTTCTAATATAATTTTCATCTTTTTGTGTGAGGGTCTGGCGGACTTGGAGCGGCTTTCTTGAAGTCGACGTATCTCGAAGTGCATCGGAGGCCGACGATTCGTGGATCAAGTCAGCTGTTGAGACGCCAAAAAGATTTTTATTTTTGTTAACTTGTAAAAGAATTTGCATTTCCAACGATTCTCGTTTAGGTTCTCGCACGTGTAACTGAATAAAAAGAGTCTCTGTGTTGTGTGGTTGCTTGACGTAGGATAGAATCTGCATTCATGGCTCTTGGAGCTTCCTAGGATTGTTTATGCTCGTAATATTTTGGACCACACTTCACCATTAAAAGACGTACTTAGACCACATGACTTTAGCCAAATTTAAATTCGTTCTTCACTCGTTAATAGTACTGCCTATCTAGGAGCGGTTTTTCTCGTTTGCATTACATATAGTTTAAAAATTTCAATTCAGTATTGCATCATGTATTGTAGAGAGCTGGAGGCAATGTAAGTCTTCTTACTCAAGCATTCATCATCATTTTCTCGATTGCATCGACTTTTTCCTATTCTCTCTCTCTCTCTCTCAATTTTTCTAACCTAGGATAAAAGAATTGGGACTAGACAGTAGACGTGATTGCTTGTGTGGATTAATTATGGTGACAACTAATCTCTAAAATCAGGACTGCTAATTGAATTGGACCAAAAAGATTGACTAAAATTAACCCTTGTTTGCGGGAAAGCAACCCCGCTCTTGATTTCAGGCTAAGTGAGGGTACAGAGTGCGTGTGCACACCCTAAGGCAGAGCCAAAATCCCTGCCTTCCATATCATGTACCCCGATCCGAGAAAATATCACAGGTTGAATTATGGGTTCAACTGACCAGCGTCAAGTAGCCTCCGCCTGCTTCGGTAGGTAGATAGGGGTGAAATTGCGGTGCACCACAACAAGTTGCTAGTAGCCTCCACCTGCTCCGGCAGGTAGATAGGGCCGAAGTTAAATCCTTGTCAGCTTCTGCCTACTTTGGTAGGTAGATAGGGGCAGGTCCTTCAATTCTCAACTAGGGATAGGAGCGAAGAAAGGAAGGGCCTTGGTATCTTAGACGACAGGTTAAACAAGGGGAGACGCATCCGGCTTTAAGCCGACTTTCCTATAGGTCGCATAATTCTTGCTATTTGCCTGAAAAATCACACTTAAAATCAACCAGATTAATCAGACTCAATTTTGAGTCCTTCACCGTGTTGAGTGTTAACTCAGGGTTTGCTCTTGCGTTTGTCTTTGTGTCTGTCCATGTGTGTTATCATGTGTAATTGCACGTTTTCTCCCTCGATCTGCTTCAAGATGTCGGGATATTGGTCCCCATACCCTGAGACCTCTAGTCATTCCTCCTCGACCATATACCATTCATCTTCACCTTCTCCTTCTTCCATGTATCCTCCGCCATCCACGAGAGACCCTTACCCGTAGTCGGTTCCACCTCAACCCTATTATGAAGTCAGAACTTCGACTAACTTCACCACTTCTTCGCATTTCTCACCTACTCCATATTCTAACACTCCGGATCCACTTCCATCTTGGACTGACTGTCCTTATTCTCGAGAGCTTGTTGGAATAAAAGAACCAAATGAAGAACAAGCCACTACTGAGACCTATGACTGGCAGAATTACTCACCCCAACATACCTCATTCTCACCTCAAGTAGGGACCGAACAACAATTCACATATACATATCTCGACTTGACCTTAGGGAAAAACATGGTCGATAGAACATACCAAATGGAGAGGCATGCACCTTATGATCTTCCTGACTTGATTGACCCTAGTAATCAAGCATGCATTGACCAGCCTTCATATCACACATTCGGAGAGCCTACAGGGGATTGGACTCATGAATTCAATCTACGATCCCCCTCTTTATTGACTCCATCATATAAGGATCTGACCAATATCTGTCATTCGGATGGACTATACTCAACCCAGAATTACATGCCAGAGTCTAGGTATGTTGAGTATGAGACCCTAACATCTCAACAGTATCCTACAATTGAGCAAAACTCTCCCATGATTTGTCATGAGAATTTTTTGGAGGATGACATTTCTAGACTTATTGAGAAGAATGAATCATTTGGTGCCAAGTTAACAGATGTCATCAACATATTGCACTCAATTTCCGTCAGCCTGGGTATGAAAGTGGAAAAGGAAATAGGTGGATTTGATGTTGAAGACCGATCAAACATAAGGAGAAACACACATTCTGTACATCTGGAGTCAATTCTACCTCCCGCTTCTGCTAACCACTTGCCTTCCAATCCAGAGTCTAATCATGCATCCACCAAAAATACCAAAAAATTTGAAAATCTCAAAAAGATCAAAAAATCAAAAAATCATAAAATCTTATAAAAATAGAAAATGACTTAAAAAAAGTGGATCCTGCCCTAAGGGAAACACTCGATGAGAAATTGATTTTCAAACTTCCCTTAATAAAGGCCATAGATCACTTCCCCGACCTCAAGAGATTTGTAAAGAGTAAACTAATGCCCAAGAGGTCGGGCAACAAGAGGACAAGGACTGAAAGACACATAGTGTCTATGGCCACCTCTTTGGTGATGGGGAGAAAGACCAAGAGCTGTAGAGTGAAGCGGTTGCCCCGAGTTGAGTGTTAAATCAAAGATACTATCTTTACCCATGCAAGAATCGATGATGACTCTCCGATAAATATCCTCCCGACCTCTGTGTTTGACAAGCTCAAACTTAGGCCAATCAGAAAGTTGAGAGAGATCGTTCAGCTGGCTGATCGATCTATCAAACGGTCGAAAGGAACCATTTCAGTCATCATAACTTTCCAAGGTGCTCTACTCCATGTAGACTTCACAGTCATTGACATTGAGCACCGAGGAGAGTTTACCCAGTCTCTTTTATTCTGGGGAAGCCGTTCTTAGCCTTGGCTAAGGCGATTATAAATTGCGAGGCTTGAGAAATCAATTTTACAGCATTGAGAACGCTTCGACCTCAACCATTCTTTGATACACTTTACTCTAAGGTGACCCGCATATCCGCTGACAGTCGTGACCATCGAGAGGTAGATGAATCCCACCTCTCTGCTACACCTGAGAGACCGACTGTCCAGACGACCGTTGGTTCAGAGACTCCCCACACCTCCACTTCATCAGCTGCTTGCACCACCACCGTGATAGCTTTTAAGGACGACTCATGACCAGAAGCTATCATTGAGTCGGACACGACCTTTGTTGATTGCCTTGACCATTTTGATGATCCGACACAAGAACCCAATAATGCCAAGCCAACTGAGATCACTAGCACCTTCTTGAGACGCATGCTGACCCTTCAGGAATATTACAATCTATATGTTGACTCGTCTGATGAGGAACCCATGGTCAACACCGCACCATATCCCTGACCTTTAAAGTAAACAACAAAGACTAAATTGACCTCACATAAAAACACGGTTGCTCCTTCCTCTAGTCACTTATCTAGTGAGAGGAAGTCGAGAATTGATTCCTCGAGGTGTTCCCCCAAACCCCTCAAGATGTGTCACTCTCCTCTCCCTCTCAATGATTCGGGTTCTAGAAAACCAACTAAGAAAGTCTCCTTCAGCATTCCAGAGAAGGAATATTCGGAGGAGTCCTCATCTGGTCCGGATAAGCTGATTTATATGAGTGAGCTCAGTTTTGTTGTTCTTAAGCCGTATCTAAGCAAGCAGCCGTGTGTCGACCCTCGTTGGGCGATCCCTTCACCTCACTACTATTCATCAGAGGACGATTCCGACAGCGACACATATGTATATTATCTACCTCCTCTCTCCCGCAAGAAGGTTCGTCACAAACCTTCTTGATCCTTGTATATTGTCACTCCTTCTTGTATATATTTCTTTCCCTCCCTCCCCTGTGATTCGAATCACTCGTCTTGGCTCCATATCTTTCATTTTATGGCTATACTTAGGATGACCAGATCCTAATTATAGGGAAGAGAGTGACCTGAGTCTCTTCACAATTCTATGTGTATTCTCTAGATCTCATCGGTTCTCACACTCACTCTTGTCCTATACTTAGGCTGATCAGAGCCTAAGTATATGGGGGACCGATGCCCATCATGTATATATACTCCTCCATTTCCCCTCTTAACCCCGTCCACCCCATTTTTGATCTTCTTCTACACTTAGGCCGCTAGAGCCTAAGTATAGGGGGCGGAGCGACTTCTATACCTTTTATTATTTTAGCTCTCCTACGTTTAGCACGAGCTATTTTTTTCCTCGCTTTTCGTGCTCTGAGGACATAGCATATGCTAAGTATAGGGGGCGTGTATATATTACATATATACTTTATCCATAGCTTGTACTTTTGTGTATTTTCACGTATTTTTGTATATATTATGCAATAATTATAGGGTAAAATTTGAAAAAAAATTGTATACGTGTATAGTATATCGTATAATACTTGTAAAACTTTTGTAAAAAAAAGAAAAAATTGTAAAATACATGTATACTTGTATAATATGTATATTGTATAACAAATGTGTAATTTGTATAACACTTATAAAACCTTGAAAAATTGTTGTAAAATAGGAGGTATACCAAATTTAAAAAACACAAAAAAAACAAAATAAAAATAAAAATAATAATAGGCTTCTTATTTACTCTTGCATATCATCCTTGCATTTCAAAAAAAAAGTGTCTTGCACTTCATTCATCTACATAGCATGTCATCTACATCTCATCTGCATATCTGGTATATGCAATGTGAAAAGTTAGTGGTTTTTTTAACCAAGTTATGAATAGATGTCGAGGATGGATTTGATTTGACCTTAATCTACCTAATTTCATAGGAACCTTATAGGAACTGGAGTTAGGATTTTTCAGGTCAAGTGACTTAATTCTTTGAGTCCGCAAGTCTATATTCACATGTCATCTTGATTAGTCTAAGTAGAATATTTCTTACACACGCGTGATTCTTTTAGACAGTGACCTAACTTGGACAAGCACCATGCACGTATCTCTTCATTGATGAGGTGGTGAGGAGGTAGAATCCTTTCGCTTGGAGTAGCACACGGGTGGA
The DNA here is from genome assembly GCA_037367405.1 of Ottelia alismoides. Classification (NCBI taxonomy): domain Eukaryota; kingdom Viridiplantae; phylum Streptophyta; class Magnoliopsida; order Alismatales; family Hydrocharitaceae; genus Ottelia; species Ottelia alismoides. The sequence continues at coordinate 135,909 of JAZKJV010007393.1, forward strand.
AACATCTGTCCTCCTCTAGGGAGGGAAGTGCATCTCAACCTAGTCTGGTGGTGTTGACATCTAAGGACGGGATGATGTGGGTTGCAATAATGCTTCAAAAGAGGGATAGTCTACTGGCTCAAGAGGGAAAACTCTTGATGTACATGCTGCACCTTGTATATAGTTCGAAAAAAAGAAAAAAAATAAAAAAAAAGAAGAGAAAACTCCAAAAAAATAGACAGACCGGATTGAAAATAAAAATGCATGCCGCAGTATGTATACTTGCAAGAAGCCTGCAGCTAGATGACTTGGCTACACTGGTCAAGCATCCTAGAATAGGTAGCTACACTGGCTACCGTCCATTCTTCTCTCCATCCCCTCTTCTTGAGTTGGTCGCACTTGAACTTAGAAGGGAATACCTCGCTCCTCGAGGAAAGAGTTACTGGACATGGGAATTAGAGTTACCTTGTTAGAGGAGGCTGGTTCTTAGCCATTTTTGATGTGGAGAGCTATTTTACACTTACACAGTACAAGTAAGAATCATAGTCATCAGAAATTTGTGTATGAGGATTTGTTCTAACCTGACTGTTGAGGCATCGTGAATAGAAGACTTGTGGAACTTGAAGTCTGTTAGGTCTTAAGTTCATATCCCAATAAGGTTCCGCCACACAATTAATCCAAAGGTCGAGTCAAGCTCTATTTTCAACTTTTGTTCATGACCTTGGTATGGAACCCAAAATCATTTCACTCGTGCATTTCATTTTAGTTTCTTGGGGACAAGCAAGGTTTAAGTATAGGGGGTTGATGAATCTGAGATTCTTCACTCTTAAAGTTGAAAATAGAACCTTGTTCCCAAGTAATTAGAGGCATATTTCCACCAATATTGTAGAATTAGCATTCATGCATGCATTGATAACATCTGCATTTTAGCATCCACATTTGCACTAAATAAGAAGCCAAATCCACTTGTAAAAATCACTTGTATATTTAACATATTTCACCTATTTGTATATATTTTACACTAACTCTAAAACCCCTAAAATTCACTCTATAGAGTATATATTACTAACACTAACACAAGAAAAATACAAGAAAATTGCTAACCTGTAAAATTGACAAATAAAATCCCAAAACAAGTTGAAGACCATGGACTTTAGAATGCACATATCTCTCTCATACAACCTCAGATTTAGGTCTCTGAAAATAATATACATTCATAGACCTTCAAAATGAGATCAATTTCATTAAAATCAGAGCTCGTATGCAAAACTTGGATTTTGAGCCCCCTTTGTATACTATATGTATGTATATTTGCACCCCTGTATTTTATTACTTTATTCGACCTCATTTCTGTTTTTAGTCAAATGAAACTTGTAGATCTCATCGAGATTTACAACTTTCATGTTTTGGGTTTTTCCAAATTCGGCCATTTTCTCCCTTTTATTTCACATTCTTTTTCAACTAATCAGATTGGGCCATGTGGCACCCTCTGGTTGTGTCACGCGGCCCGCTCGTAACATGCCACGCACCTCTTATTCTCCACTGTCAGATGGCTCCCCCTCGCTTCAGATCCAAGCTGCTCATCCCCGCCTCAACTCCAACCCTTGGATCATCATCTCAGATCTTATCACGGCCGCTCATTTCCGCATCCACCTCCTTGCGCCACGTGGTTCACCATATGCCACTATATCGCCTCCATCCGTGTTGTTTATCCCACTCCAATTTCTGACCATCTGATCCTACGTCAGATCTCATCTCCACCATTCACCAAATCTGCGCCTACGCCCGCCACGCGTCACGCCCAACGCCCTTCGATTGCATCACCCGGATCTGATCTAGACCCTTCCTTGGCACCTTCTCAAAGCCGTTGGATCACTAGATCCAACGGTCGAGGCGTCGTCTTCTTCCTCCTGAGTCTCAATCTTACCAGATTTCTTTAAGTTTCCCTTGCTTTTTCTTTTGGCATGCTCTTCACCTTCTCAGTATCCTTCTTCTCAAGGGTGGGTTGGACTTTACAGTCCACTAACGCATCCGTCGCAGCGATGGTCGTCTGGAGGTCCTTCACCCCTTACTTCTTAAGCTATGCTTGAGCCTACTTCTTGATACCACCATAAAGTTAAAGAGTTTGTCTTCTTCAGACATAAATATGATGTTCAACATCAATGAGAACTATCTCGCATACTCCCATACAGTTCCTATTTGATTCAGCCTTCGAAGTGCTTCCCTCGCTACCCAAGCAGTGTTAGTGGGTAGAAAGTGCTCCTTCAGCTCCTTCACCAAGCCATCCCAAGATGAGATGTCTGATCTTCCTTTGGATGCATGGCTCGTCCACCGTAACTTCGCATGGTCAGACAAGTACATAACTGTCAAGGATACCTTCTTCGCCTCAGGAGTCTTGACAGCTTTGAAATACACCTCCATGTCTCACAAATAGTTTTCCAAGTTTTTGACACACCGCGTACCTGAGAAGGACTTGAGTTCTAGGACTTTTGGCCTTCACATATCGCTTGATATTTCATCATTCGTGACCTCATTCTTAATTATGGAGATTTTCTCATGTAGCTCTTGCACCATTGTCTCAAGCTCCTCTAGCTTAATCACGAGTGCCTTCACCACCTCAACCGAATGAGGACTCTCACCGTCGATGCCTGACGATCCCATGCTTGCATTGTCCTCCAGACAAGCTGAGCATAAGTACCCGTGTATACTGGACCTCCACTACAACTCCCTCCAAAGTAGAAATGTGATCATCGTTGTTGGGTGCCATCTCGCAAGTTCCGATACCAGTTGTCACATGTGTAAAATCTCAACATCGATTTTGATACTAACATATCTGGAATTAGCTCCTCGCAAGTTAATCATCCTTCATCTTTGTGTATAAACGTACACCAGCATGCCATGCAATCACGCCGCTTGAATACCTCGAATACACAAGTACTCAATCACACAAGGTCACAAAAGTGATGGTGATAACTTCTCTTTGCTATTAGAAATAGACTCTCTGAAGTGTTTGTTGTTTACAAATGAGATCTACCCCTCCTTATATACAGAAGCACGAGTATACGAAGTGACATCATTATTACATGTGCAATGAATGCAAAGACTCTTAACCCTCCGTGGAGAACCTTCGTCATCCGAGGTAAATTTTTGCATCCCTTAGCATTTCATCTTCCTTGCAATCTATTCGTCTCCTGCAATTGAGGCCACGTCACCTGCTTTGTCAGCATGCAATATCGTTTGCCACATCAGCATGCCACATCATCAGTGGGTCCTACGCTCATAAGTAGGATGTTGCAGTTATGCCATGTCAAGTGTCGTCGAACACTTGTGTTATTTCAAGGGGAACCCATGACTTCCAAACCTTCATGTGATAAACCCCATCCTTAATCATTAGTATGCTAAGGCAAAGTCTTCTAGAACATCGTCATGCGGCCACTGAACCACACAGGCATGCGATAAACGATCTCGTACACTATTCTCGGACCTCAAGACTTGGGGATGTTACAGTAGCCATGGTGGGTATGGTGGTAGCAGCGATCTACTGCGGATGTCGAGAAAGAGGGGCATGTAGGTACATAGGTTGGGGTTCTTGAGGAGGTCGTCGGTGAGGGACATGTGCCTCTTCTTTATCGTTGTCTTCTCGCCTGCATGCAATGGTGATCTAAGCTATATATATTTGTAACACTTAAGTTGGTTCACAAATCATACACTTACATACCTGTTGGAACTTGCGCTTGAGCTTGACCTTCGATTTATGTGTCATCCTTGCGTAGGAGCCATGCTAATCTTCTCTATATCGTTCTGATTTTATCATATGTCTTCGAAAAGACATCGCTTGAGCTCGACCATATGATCATTTCCACATAGAGGGGCCCGACCGTGCTTAACGAGAGCACGATTTCAGGTTCCTCGGGCGGCTATGGTGTCGTTCACCGTCAGAGTAACCGCTGCTGCCGTGGGAATAAATAAACAACATCTTTATATCCAGAGCAATGCAGAAAGGAAAGATTCACGTATTTTGTATAGTTGGAATATTTATATTATCTATAACATTTTTATTTTTTTGATTTAACATTTTTTTACTTTCTTAATTTATGTGATTCTCTCCTTTTAATTGCATTTAATTTCAAATATATCATCCACGGAGGATCTTGTGCATATTTTTATTGTGGAGAAATCTCTTTCCAGTCGCGCTCTCTCTCTCTCTTTAATGCATACCGGTGTTCTGATAAAGTACGTGGTATTAGCTTGTATACAAACTTCACATATTCAAAGACAATACTTACTTTATAATCGAAGCATACATACGTTGGTATACTAAGGTAAGAGATGCTATAGCATAGTCAATTGAAATAATCGATCCTCATCCATGTTCGAGCGCTTCATGGAGAGGTCTATCAAGGCCATGATTTGTTGGATGGGTTCCCCTCTTTGTGGGAACTTATTGCATATATATAGGACATTGATAGTTCTATTTGGAAAAGGAAAAATCAATTATTGATTGGAGAAGGAGATCAATTACCTTTTAGGATTAGGAGTTATCTTTTCCTAATCCTATTGGAAGCAGGAGTCCAGGTTTCCTTATTTCCTCATCTTCATGGAGTATAAATAGGACGTTTGAGATGCATACCAGGATCATCCCAACACAAGCTCTTCTAGCATAAGAAAGAAATAAGAGAGAGGAAGAAGAAAGAAAGTTCGTAGTTGCCGCGGAGTTTGGAAGGAGTAACCTCTGAAGTAGTTTTTCTCTAGCATTATTTCCTGTAGTTTGACGACGGATTTACCATTGGATTATATTTATCCTCTCTATTATTCTCCATTGTTTGGTGGTTTGTAGCACCGTATTGAGGGCCGGCCTTTTGTAAGCCCCTCACGAGAGATTACTTCGATTATAGTGCTTGATTTTGTGTTGTTATCAACCCCATGGGTTTTCCCTCACATTGAGGGTTTTCCACGTTAAAAATTCTTTGTGCATATGTGATTGATTTTTTTTCTGCATTTCAATTTATACGGGGAATCCATTCCCAACATGATCCACTTGATTAACGGAGTCGACGCCGACGACGAGCAATTTCCAGGGAAAGAATGTGATATGATTTTGGGAGAGGGCTCCCTATGCGAGGTAATCGTTTGTTCTGTGTGTTCTTCCCCTCCATATGGAGATGGTATTTATAGGGCGTGTTGTACCCCTCGCATAGTCTGCTCCACTCTTCCCACGCCCGATTCGCGCGAGTCTCGTGCGAGACTCGGCCCTCGCGCAACTACCGGAGGAGGCTTGAGCGCGAGGTCACTTCATATTCAAACATCTCATACTTGACTGAAGCGATCAAATATTCTATACTCTCACTATTCGTGTAGTGTACATGGAGATTTATCATGTGAGGATCATTATCTATGAAACCTTTTCGTTGACTCAAACATTCCTTAGTCACATTAAACCAACATGTTTAATGTATGTTCCTGCAGCTATTCCCTTGGTTAGAGAATCAGCCAACATGTCATTGGTGGGTATGTAGGTTACCGTGATTTCTTGCTTCGCCACTATATCTTGTATATAATGATATTGGATCTCAATGTGCTTTCCTTTAGAACTATTAGCCTCACTATTGATCAAGCTTGTCGCAGCTTGATAGTCACAATACATTTCAATTGGCCCTTTGACCAATTCGAGGCTTGGGTTCTCTAGAAAATGTTTGATCCACACAGCACGAGTGGTGGCCATACTACATGCAATGTACTCAGCCTCCTATGTATGTCGAAATACATATCCTTGTTTCTTGCTACCCCAAGAAATGATTGTACCACCAAACATGAACATGTAACCTGATGTGAATTTTTATTATCCACATCCCCTCCAAAATCAGCATTGGAGTATCGTACTATTTCAAGCGATTCTGCTTGATACACAAGTTTCAGATGTACTGTTCCTTTCAGATATCGAAGGATCCTCTTTACAGCTTTCCAATGTGCTAGACCGGGATTGCTTTGATATCTACTGACTAAGCTTACTGGATAGGCTAAGTCACGTCGAGTACATATCATTGCATACATTAAACTTTCCACTATTTGTGCATATGGTACATCTAAGGGTTTCTGCCCCTTTCCAGGACACTGATTCTTACTGAGTCTCTTTCCCATCACAAGCGGTGTTGGAGATGGAGTGCTATTCTGCATTCCAAATCTCCTTAATATAGTATGCAAATATCTTTCCTGACTAAGGCTCAATTTCCTTGAGTCCCTATCTATTGTTATTTGTATTTCAAGAACATAGGATGCTTCACCCATGTCCTTCATCTTAAATTCATTGCTCAATTTTTGTTTGATTTCGTTGAGCATTTGTATGTCATTACATGCAAGCAGAATGTCATCCACATACAATGACATGATTGCAAATCTGCCCCCATTCTTCATGACGTACACACAGTTCCAATTTATTTGAAACAATTCCAAATTGGATAACTTTCTCATTAAATTTGAGATACCATTGTCGTGAAGACTGCTTTAAGTCATATAATGACTTTCTTAATTTGTAAACCCTTTTCTCCTGACCTTCAACATGAGAGCCATCAGGTTATCGCATATAAATCTCATGCCTTAATTCTCCATTAAGTAAGGTCGTCTTCACATCTATTTGGAACAATTCCAAATTCATATATGCGACTATGGCTAAGATCATCCGAATAGATGCAAATTTAGTCACTGGAGAGTAGATTTCCTGGAGATCTATTCCAGCTTGTTGAGTATAACCCTTTGCAACTAATCTTGCTTTATATTTATCAACTGTATCATCAACTCGGTACTTTTTCTTGAATACCCACTTACATCCTATGGATTGCCTACCTTCTGGCAAATCACATAATCCCCAAACACCATTTTGTTCGATTGAGTACAACTCATCTCTCATGGCGGCTATCCATGATTCCGACTCAGACGAAGCCATAGCTTCATCAAAGGATATGGGATCTATACAATCCGCAACATCCTCATCCACGGTGTAGTACGACGCCTCGCATCCATAGAAATGGTAATCTTTCATCCATGCGGATCGTGTTCTGGGTCTCTTGTTGCCGATTATACTCGTGAGTTGTGTGGGTCCACCCATTTTCTCTAAAGGATCATCATGTTCCATAGGTTCATGCTCTATATTTGGATGATCGATATCATCTCCAAGTTCTTGTCTAATGCTCAAGTCGTCTTCATTGTCTTGTAGGACAATCAGAGGATCAGGTTCCTCTACTTCATGCCCCTTTTCTTGATGATTTTCAAGGAAAGTTGCATCACGACTTTCAATTAGATCTTTGGATTCATGGAAGAACCTATATCCTTTAGAATTCTCACTGTAGTCAATAAACATTCCCTTTAATGTCCTGAAGTCTAGCTTGTCCCTAAGCTGACTTGGTATCAGAACATGCGCAACACATCCCCATTCCTATAGATGGCCCAACTCGAGCTTTCTGCCATTCCATATTTCATATGTCGTTGATTCTACGGACTTGGTGGGAATCTTGTTCTGTATATAGTTCGTAGTCAACACTGCCTCTCTCCAGAATTTCTTAGAGAGTCCTGAGTGTGAATGCATACACCTTGCTGCATTCATCAAAGTTCGATTCTTTCTTTCGGCTACACCATTCTACTGTGGTGTATAGGGCATTGTAGTCTGCCTATGAATGCATGTCTGAATACAGTAATCCTCAAACTCCTTTGAGGTATATTCCCCATCTCTATTTGTCCTAAGGGTCTTGATTGATTTTCCCAATCGTGTCTCCACTTCTATCTTATATCTCTTAAATATTTCAAGTGCTTCCGACTTTCTTCCTAAGGGTGCGTTTGGTTGGGGGGTTACCCCCCACTTTGGGTGGGTTACCCCCCAAAACCCATATTCCCAACCCACTAGTGGGGCTCACTCTCTTTCCAACCAAAAATATATATATTATACCATCATATCATCTAAAAATCATAAAATACTCAACTTCTACTCACTATTCCAAACTTCAATACAATCACATCACAACAACCACCCGCTTTTTCAAATTTCAATACAATCATACCATAATAACTACCAACTTTTTCAAATTCCAATACAATCACATCACACAAACCCTTCCAACCCTTAACCCACCAACCAAACACACAAACACAAAATCGGGTTATCCGCCCCTGGATAACCCACTAACCAAACGCACCCTAAGAGAAAGACATAGGAGAACTTTGAGTAGTCATCAATGAATGTTATAAAGTATTCCTTATTTCTATATGTGCTAACGCTCAGTGGTCCACATATGTTCGAAGAATCAAACCTAGTAACTTTGTTGAGTGAATTCCTGTTGAGAAGGGTCTTCTCGTCATTTTACCGGTCAGACAGTGTTCGTCGGGCAATGTCCTTGCACCCGTGATCTTAGGCAACAGATTTACCTTCATCATTTGATCCATATTAGAATTTCCTAGATGACCCAGTCTAATGTGCCATAAGTCATATCAGACAAATAACACAAAGAATACTCAGAAGAGACATTCATTGATTCACTAAAATTTATTACAGGAAGACAGAACAGGTCATGCTCGGGAACAAAGTGTCCCATCGCATAGACCTTCTTATTATAAAAACGGACTTCGAAATCCTTCTTGAGCAGCACTGGGACAGAGATCAGGTTCCTGCGTATTCATGGGGTATATAGTACATCATTCAGAACCATAATGCTATCCCCCAGGTCAAGCATGTATGTCCCAACACCTTCTACGTCCAAGTAGGTGTTGTTTCACATGAAGATCCTCTATTCTTCTATGCTCAGCTCCTTGAAATCCACCATGCCCTCCTTCGTCTTTACGATGTGTCTAGTTGCTCCAGAGTCGATCCACCATCCATCACTGTCCGTGATGACAGAGTTGCATTCCACGACAACCGCGAATTCTATTTTCTTTTTGCCTTTGTTTTCAGACATTTTAGAATTTCCTGGCTTCTTTTTGTTGGGGCAATTGACCTTGAAATGGTCATATTTGTCACAACTGTAGAAAGGGCCACGTGGGTATTTCTCACTCTTGGTCTTGAAATTCACCTTGGAGGGGCCCAGTCTTTTCTTCGCGTGCACGGCATTTACTTCTTCTTCTTCCTCCTCAACCTCAAAGATCTCGACTTTTGATCTTTGCTTTGAGAGGTCTTGTTCAATCGCCAGCTGTGCAGGTAGGTCCGTCATACTCTTTATATTGTCATTCATCCTCAAGGATATAGCAACCATGTTGAATGACAGCGGGAGACTTCTTAAGATGGTTGCTATATGCATCCTCTCTGGAATTGTGCATTCAGCAGTCGTTGGATCCTTGGCCATCACGATCATCTTGTTTACATGCTCGAGGATGCTGTCAGATTCCTTCATTCTATACGAGTTATACTTATGTAGAAGAAGCTGGACACTTACTTCCGATTTGGAGTGATATTTCTCCTTAACTGCAGTCCAGAGCTCATACGCCGATTTACAGGTCTCGAAGAGCCGAATCAGATTCAACTCCATATGCGTCAGCATAAAACTTCTAGCCCTATTATCTGTTTTCTCCCACTGTTCGCAGGACCTAATTTCTTGTACAGTTGGATTCTCAGATAATGTAGGGTCGGGTTTGTCTATTATGGAGTGTATGCTATCGTGTAGTAGGCCAAAGTAGATCTTTCTACTCCACAATTCATAATTAGTACCATTAAGGTACTCTATTTTGCCCACCTCAGTGGTAAAGTTGGACAAATATAAGATTTGTATGAGATTTGTACTATTTTGCGGGAATAAAAATTAACAATGCAGATAGACAATGAAAGTAATTCAATAAGAGAAAGCAAAAAGAAATTAAAAAACAATCAAGATAGATTAAAAAACTGCAAATAATTTTAATCAATTAAGCATATTATTTTTTAAAAAAAACATGGAACACTCCAATAAAATCAAAACCCGTGATAAAACAAACTTGATTCGTGATCAATTACCTACAAGCAACAGGTTGAAACAAAGAACGTTACAAAAAAACTAGCAACTTCTTTTTTTAATATAAACTTTGGTTAGTAAACTTTATTTTCTTAATCTCTTAATCAACAAGTAAGTATTAGGATTAAAAAAACAATCCTTACAGATTCTCCCTCTTTAAAAAATTAATAAGGTATAAAAATAAAAAAAATTGAACACCTCTTACTCTACTTTTTGTTAATTCTTAAAAAAAAATATTACAAAAGGGGCTTATAAAAAACAAAGGGCCAAAAAATGGAACTGTAGAGGCTTTCACGTAATTAAAGAAATAGAAGGATTCGGTGCAAGGGGCTCTCACAAAAACGACAAGGGGCTCATAAGGGTGGGGGTTTCACGTGATTAAAGAAAAGGTTGTAAAGGAAAGTCGTAAAGGCTTTCACGTGATGTTGGCAAGTGGGAGCGATACAGTGCAAGGAGCTTTCACGAAAATGGAAAGAGTGTGAGCGATACAATGCAAGGGGCTTTCACACAATACTTTTCAAAAAAAACTTAATTCACAAGTCACAAAATATATATAGAAAAGAACATGTTTTTCTTTGCTCTAGGGTTTTTTTAGGTCTTGGGGAAGCAACGGCGGCAGCAACTGCGACGGAGGACGAGATCGACGACCGGTGGTTGCCTTGAGTGAAGCGAGTAATGGCCGCTGGCGGTTGCCTCAACGAGGAATAAGATCGGAGCTCTGATACCAATGATTAACGGAGTCGACGCCGGCAACGAGCAACTTCCAGGGAAACAATGAGATATGATTTTGGGAGTGGGCTCCCTATGTTCTCCCCCTCCATATGGAGATGTATTTATAGAGCGTGTTGTGCCCCTCGCATAGTCTGTCCCACTCCTCCCACGCCCGATTCGCGCGAGTCTCGCGCGAGACTCGGCCCTCGCACATGCCGTCTTGCGTAACTGCCGGCGGAGGCTTGAGCACGAGGTCACATCATATTCAAACACCACTCTCATAATGAGATGAACACCACGGGATGAGATGAAGTCCGAACCATCTCTTGGTTGGCCTAGCCACCGAGGACCGTAGCGATGTCGTGTTTCTCAATTCTGGGATAAAGCTTGCTTCAATTGTTAAACTTCCAAATGCTACAAATAGATCCACGAACAATTGAAGCGTCTAAAAAAGAACGAATCGACCACCCGATGATATTGTAGAAATAATCTCCAGCAGTGAATGCCAAAAAAACATACAGATTTCAATCATTGTCATTGACAATAAGTGATGTTCTACTGATTGAGAAGGTTCTTAGCAGACACATTTTTTAAATACAATAAGGATTGTATGCGTATAGGATTTGGAGCATCTCAATCATTGTCATTTAAAATAATAAAAAAAGATGATGGTCGCGGAAATTATAAGTTCAAAATAATTGAACAGGATTGCAAATGTGAATGCGATTGAGGTCCATACCACGTGTTCAAAATATTTACCAAGTAATAAATAGAGGTATTATATACTGAGATTCTCAATTCCGTCCGAAATAATCACACGTTTCAATCCTTTATATCTCATTACAAAATTCGTGGTATTAGGTGGAACCGTGGAAGTCGACTTGTTCAAATATGGCGGCAAGATTAATATTTTTATTTTGGTTTTTTATATTAATTTTGATGTTCTATTTGTTCAAAACCTCTCTGTCCGCAGGTATGTGTGTCTTTCATCATGAGAGAGATCCTTAGAGCGCGTTTGGTAACCTAGTTACCCTTGGGTTACTCCGGGGTAACCTGGTTTACCGCTCTCTTTTCATGGAATGGATTTCTATCATAAATCATAGTGACATCACATCACATTCTTTATTCCAACTACTTCCAACTCTCATAATCATTTCAAATAGCTACTATTCCAATCAGGTTACCTCAACCCACCCAACCCAGCAACCAATCAGATGTTTAAACTATTGAACATATTTTCAAATATCAATTAAACAAAACTTTCTTAAAAAGTTGTACATTTCAAGTTTTTTTCTACTTGCTAAAATTTCTTTACTTTGGATGGGGGAAATGAAGATTAAACGAACTTTTAAGGGATCGAATTAAATCTCATGCATCTGGAAGCCGATCAAATTGGTCATCATATCCCCTCTCGGGCGAACGCCAAACGAATAAAGATATATTTGTCTCCGCTCCATGATAGGAATGCAAACGGTTACGGATAAATCTGTATCCGATCGTCACCGTATCCGTTTTATTCAGATTTTGACATCCGTATCTGTATCTGTTTTAAAATGGATACGGATATGTATCTCGTTTTGATATCCGCAAGTATCCTTATCCGTATCCGTATATCCATTTTCATATATAAATATAGTCATAGATTTATTTTTAACCATGTATAACATAAATCTATACATTCTTTTACCATATTTGTATGATTTTTATGATACAAATACATTGAGTAAATTTATATCATGTGTTTTCCATCCAATTCTTATATATTTAAGTAAATTCTATAGAGTATTTCTAACATTACACGTATGCGATCAATATTCGTTTTATATCTGTATCTCTTTTTTAAGGATATGGTAAGATAGTTTTAATATCCGTCAATATCCGCATTCGCATCAGTATTCGTATTCAAAAACGGATAAGGATACGGTAATGCCTATATATGTATCTATATCCGTCTGTTCGCATCCATACTCCGCGGCCATATCTATTTTAATTATACATATTTTGGCATTCATATCCATATCTGTTTTAAAATAGATACGTATATGGATACCAATTTGATATCCACAAACATCCATATCCGTAGCCGTATATCCGTATTCATATATAAATATAGTAGTATATTTATTTGTAACTATATGTAACATAATTTATACATCCTTTCATCATATTTGGAATATTTAATATGATATAAGCACATTTAGCCATTTATATCACGTGTATCACATCCAATACATGCATGTTTACGCTTATCGATATAATATTTCTAAGATTATTCATATGTGATCAATGTCTATTTTATACATGTATCCGTTTTTAAAGATATGATTACGTAGTTTTCGTATATGTCGATATCTATCCGCATTCGTAATCATATTTAAAAACGGATAAGGATATAGTAATGTGTAGATCGGTATCCTAATTCATCTGTTCGAATCCCTATAAATGGTCGATTTTCTCGAATAGCGAGTCTTTCTATGAAAAAGCAAGGGAAGACCCAGTCAAGAAATTAAAACTAGGTTAATCCTTCCGGCAAAATTTCGAGGGGGCAGGAGTGAAAACTGGACTTATTTGAAGGAGGTAGGAGATTTATATAAAGAAAAAAATAGGCTTCCTCCATCCCTATTTTTCCGTAATTTTTTTTATTTTTTTAAAAAACATTATCATGTATATTCATCTATATATCTTTCCAATATACCATTCGAATGTCGTCAGAAACACACTCCTATGCCCTCTATCTAGAACATGTAATTTCAAAGGTTCAAACATTGTTGTAATCGACATGTTCTAGATAGAGGACATATGAGTCTCTGTTTCTGACGAAATTCGAATGACATATAGCAGGGATTTATTGGGGTTCTAGAACATATTTTGTTATTTAATTTTTTTCTTTTTCATAGATGGTGAACATGCAATAGTTCTTAAAAATAAAAATAAGAGATGGTGTATGAGATGAATGCAAGCTACTTTCATTTTTATAACTTTTTGAATTGCTGTGAATAAAATAATAATGCGACAAACAAAACCTTTGATTTTTTATTTTTGGATTTTAAACTATAACAAACCACTGAATTCGATGAAGAGAAGGGGAGTTTTCACAAATTCCCCACCACGTGAGCTGTTCACTTGGGTTTCTGGTCTGATCCAACGTCTATGATTGAGATGGATGTCTGGTACTGTTCCAGCCACGTGGATGCTTCAATGTGCGTGGGATCTGTTAAATCTAACGGCCGATGATGCTACATCCCTTGGCAACCTCATTAATCTTGGATGTGGCGTTGACGGACCTTCAACGAAGCACGGATCCAACAGTTGACAAGGCTAGGTTGACCCCAATTTTGTGGACACTGCCCACCATGTGGTTGTTCCAGTGTTTCCTAATGGAGAAGTGTTAGGGACGGATCTGATCTAGCATCACACGGCTAGAACCACAATCGAAGAAGAAAGCACGCATAATCGCACAAGACAAGGATTTATAGTGGTTCAGCAATGTGCCTACTCCACTTGCTCACAGCAGACTCTCTCTACTATTACTTGAATGATGTTGGGATATAATATGTGATGTCATTGAGCTCCATTTATAGTACAACAAAAGAATATCAAATATTCAGCAATCCCCACCATCAGCTCTCAGCCAATTAGGATGTAGGATGTGTATTAAGCATCTCAGCAATCCAACCCAACATCTCTCAGCCAATCAGAATGCAGGAGGCGGATCACACACCTCAGCAATTCAGCCCAAGAGCTCTTAGCCAATCAGAAGACAGGAAGGAGATCAGCCACATCAGCAATGATATTCACTTGTATTCAAGTAATCAGTCTTCACAGGATAAATCTCAACAATCTCCCACTTGAAGATTGATTGGTGGTACACACCATAGTCCTGGTGTGAGCTTTCCCTTGTCTTCTATACTTGAAGATCAATAGAAGTTGAACATGTCTTCAGCTTCTCCACTGTTACAGACTTTGTGAACCTATCAGCGGGATTTTCTAATGTGTGGATTTTCTTCAACTTAAATTGTCCATCTTCTAGCTGCGTTCGAATGAAGTGATACTTCACATCAATATGCTTAGTCCTCGAGTGAAAGACGGAATTCTTTGCAAGATGAATTGCAGTTTGACTGTCGCTGGATAATTGACAATCTTCACATTTCTTACTCAATTCTTTCTTCAGACCTTTTAATCATATCATTTCCTTGCAAGTTTCTGTTGTCACCACATATTCTTCTTCTGTGGTCGAGATGGTCACTATCTTCTGAAGCCTAGAGATCTAACCAATGGCTCCACTCTCTAGGGTAAAGACATACCCTGTTGTGCTTTTCCTACCATCGATATCTCCTGCAAAATCTGAGTCCACAAAACCTCGAATAGAAATGTCAGTGGTAATGCCATGTTAGAGGTACCTCTCAGATAACGTAGAATCCACTTAACAGCTTTCCACTGTTCCTTGACAGGATTTGCCATGAATCTGTGCACAACTCCCATTGCATGGGAGATGTCTGGTCTTGTGCAAAGCATTACGTACATCAAACTACCAACAACAGGCTGGTAGGGTACCTTTGACATGTACTCATGCTCCTCCTTCGTAACATGTTCTTTCTCCTTTGAAATTTTGAAGTGGCTGCATAAAGGTGTTAAAGCAGATTTTGTTTTTTCATATTAAATCTCTCAAGTACCTTCTTGATGTAATCTGATTGAGACAATCTCAGCTTCTTGTTCTTCGTGTCTCTGTTAATCTTCATTCCAAGAATTTTCTTTGTAGGACATATATCCTTCATTTCAAACTCCTTGGATAATATTGCCTTCAGATTTGTTATTTGTTCCTTGCAGGAGCCAACAACAAGCATGTCATCTACGTACAACAATAAAATGATATAATACATACCAAACTTCTTGAAGTAGCAACAATGGTCAACATGATATTTGCGCAACCCTCTATTTTTCACTAAATCATCTAACCTTTTGTACCATTGTCTTGGCATCTGCTTCAAGCTGTAAAGGCTTTTTTTGAGCTTGCATACCATGTCTTCCTTTCCAGTAGCTGTGTAGCCCTCTGATTGTTGTATATAGATGTCCTCCTCAAGATTTACATGGAGAAATGCTATCTTAATATCCAACTGCTCCAAACATAGGTTTTCAGTTTCAACAATGCTCAATATTGCTCTTATGTTTGAGACCTTTACAACAGGTGAAAAGATCTCTGTGAAATCGACTCCTGCTTTTTGCTGAAAGCCCTTCGCCACTAGCCGAGCATTGTATTTAATGGAACCATCAGCATCCTTCTTCACCATATACCCATTTGTTATGCAGAGCTCTTTTTTCCCTACGGTTGTGGGACTAAATCCCATATTTTATTTCTTGAGAGAGAGCTCATCTCCTCATCCATGGATAACTCCCACTGATTTCTTGTCTCACCTTGTATAGCTTCATAAGTATTCATGCTCACCATTATCTGTCAACAATTAATAATTTAAGGAAGGTGAATATCTTGCAGTGGATTTACTTCCGTAGCATCGGAGTTTGCGGATTATTCTGTGGGATGGGTTGAACATTTCATCATTTGGTTATGATGTGCTTTATTTAGGCGTTTCATCAAAGTCCACAAAGTCTGGTTCTTCAGTTGTCTTTCCTTTTATCAATCCATCCTTGTATAAGGAAGACTCATTGAATGTGACATCAATGCTTCTAAATGTCTTCTTGTTCTCCAAATCCTACAATCTATATCCATAGTTATATATACCATAGCCAATAAAGGTACACTTCCTTGCTTTGGAATCAAGCTTTCCTCTATCTTCCTGCTCAATGTGAATATAAGCTATGCATTCAAAAATACGCAAATGAGAAAATGTTACCTCCTTTCCTGTTCACGGTTCTTCTGGAAGATCCCCATCTAAAGCAGCAAACATACCTCGATAGATTAAGTACGCAGTTGTATTCACTGCATCAGCCCAATGTTGTTTGGATAGACCTGCATGTATCCTCATGCTTCTCGCACTTCTAGAAGAGTCATGTTCATGAGTTCAGCAACACCATTCTGTCTGGACTTCTTTGGGATCGTTTTCAATCTCCTGATTCCGTTCTTGGCACAGTAGGATTCAAACTCTTCACTGCAGTATTCTCCTCCATTGTCTGACTTGAGATATCTCAACTTTAAACCTATCTCAGCCTCAGCTAAGACTTTCTACATTTTGAATATCTCAAATACATTGGATTATGCTTAATAAAATAAACCCATAGTTTTCTAATTACATCATCAATGAAAGTAATAAAATAATAAGATCCGCCAAGGGAAGGTACCTGAGATGGACCCCATACATCTGTATGAAACAGCTCCAGTCGTTCAGTCTTTCGTACTCTTGCAGTTTTTGTGAAACTGACTTTCTTTTATTTTCCCAAGATACAATCTACACAAAAGTCCAGATCAACGGTCTGCAATCCTATCAAATTTCCCTTCTTTTGCATGATCTTCATTCTCTTTCCACTCATGTGACCAAGTCGTCTATGTCAAGTGTTAGCATCACATCCAAATGATGCAATATTTATCCTATCATATGATCCTGATGCAATATGCATGGTTCCTTCTTTCTTACCTCAAGTAAGGATCAATGATCCCTTTGACATCTTCCACGAATCTGAATCGAATGATTTCACCATACTGCTTTCTGATAGCTAAACAACATATTTGGGATTTCTCGTTAGACTAGATGCATGTCTAACTTTCTTCAATCTCAAGAAGCTATCATTGGGTTGGGATATGTCAATGTCTCACATTCCAATTATGCTGCAGCATTCATCATCTCCCAGATATACCTTTCCAAAATCACTTTTCACATAATTTTGGAGGATATCTCTTTGTGGAGTGGTATGAAATGATGCACCCGAGTCCACAATACAGGACTCACTTCGAGCATCTGCAACACATAATAAGGCATCGTTATTCTCATCATCGGTAAGATTTACATTGTTCTTACCTTTGTCATTTTCTCCTTTCTGCTTTCTTGGGGCCTTGCATTCTGTCTTGTAATGGCCCTTTTGATTGCAATTCCAGCAGACCACCGACTTTGGATCTCTGGATTTGGATCTTCCTCGTACTAACTTTTCCCTAGAATGCTTTTGGTTTCTGTAGCTCTTCCTACTTCTTCCTTCTGTATTCAAGGCAAAACATGACGAGTGTTCTCCTCCAGATGTCTTCCGTCGTGCCTCTTCTCTAAAAAGAAGACCAGCAACATCCTCCAACTTCAACTTTGCATAACCAGAGGAGTTGCTAACTGTTACAACTAAAGCATTCCAACTATCAGGTAAAATAGAAAGAAGTAGAAGAGCTTTTACCTCATCATCAAACACGATCTTTACGAACTCCAACTGGTTGATGATACTGTTCAGATCATTCTAGTGTGAAGCCACCACGGAGTTCTCACGATCTTAAATTGAAAAGCTTCTTCATCAAATACACCTTATTGAATAGCTTCTTGTACATCTTTTCAAGAGCTTTGAAAAGATTCGCCATCGTCGTCTCCTTTGTGATATTTGAAGCCATCGATGGAGCAAGGGTGAGCCTTAACGTTCCTAAAGCCTTTCGGTGTATGATCTTCCACTCATCATCTTTCATGGCTTCGGGCTTCTTCCTTTCGATCAGAAGATAGAGATCCTTCTGTTATAGAACATCTTCAATCTGCATCTTCCAGAACGTGAAGTTTGATCTATTGAACTTCTCGATCTTGACCTTCGATTCTTCTTCCATATGTGCAGAGGTTGATCTCTGAACTTTGTTGTGATAGTAGTTGTTGGGGACGGATCTGATCAAGCACCACACGAGTAGAACCACAATCAAAGAAGAAAACACGCACAATTGCACAAAACAATGATTTATAATGGTTCGGCAATGTGCCTACTACACTTGCTCACACCAGACTCTCTCTACTATTGCTTGAATGATGTTGGGATACAATATGTGAAGCCACAAGGCTCCTTTTATAGTACAACAAAAGAATATCAAGTATTCAGCAATCCCCACCATCAGCTCTCAGCCAATCAGGATGCAGGATGTGGATTAAGCATCTCAGCAATCCAACCCAACACCTCTCAACCAATCAGAATGCGGGAGACGGATCAGACACCTCAGCAATCCAACCTAAGAGCTCTCAGCCAATCAGAAGGCAGGAGGGAGATCAGCCACATTAGTAATACTCTTCATTTGTATTCAATTAATCAGTCTTCACAGAATAAATCTCAACAAGGAGATCGTGCAGTGGTGAGAACATAGCACTTCAACGCTGGATGATAGAACCCGATCACATTGGAGGGTTACCAGTGAGGTACGTGGACAAGCAAAAACCACTTTATCAAGGTCAATCGATCGAGCGGTTGAAGCCTCTCTTCGAAAGGACGATGCCTATTTTAAGGTTTTTTTTACACTTATGCCCTTCTGCAATTATGTAGTTACAATTATATCCATATTTTTTTGCCATCACTTTTGTATCTTTGTATTCTTACGAAATTTGTAGTTCTATCCTTTTACAATTACACATATGCACATGTTTTACCTTAACAGAAGGGTAGAATTGCGACAAAGGCATTGTAATTGCATAAATTTGGGGGGACACAAGTGTAAAATACCCTAATTTTATAATATTTATAATTCGTAGTTCTATCCTTTTATAATTACACTTGATGGGACACAAGTGTCATTGCATAATTTTTATAATTCGTAGTTCTATCCTTTTATAATTACACTTCAAATGTTCCTAATGTTAGTATCAATCCGGAAGTAGTTAAGTCATAAAGTTGTCACTATTCCTAGAAGGTGATCCCATGTCTCGCAAGCTAGAGTATTGAATCGCTTTAATTGGCCAGTGACTTCCACTTTTAAAAGATTAGGTTTCGAATCCCCTACAACCCCTTTCTACCAATAAAAAAGCTAGAGTATTGAGATATTGGTATCGATTTGTTTAAATATACATGTACTGATGGAAAACAAATGATATAAATACACTAAATGTGCTTAAATTATAGAAATTATATCAAATATTGTGAAAGAAGGTATAAATTATGTTATGTACGATTAAAATTAAATCTACAACTATATATATATATATGAAAAACAGATATACAGATATATATATACACGGATGTTTGCAGATATCAAAATGACATCCATATCTATTTTAAAATGAATATGAATACGAATGTCAAAATCTATATAAATTTTATCCGTTTGCATAATTAGTGATGCCCTTTGGAAAATATTCAAATGAAACAAAAATAACGAGATAATCAATTTAATTACCTACACTGATTAATCTTCGTTGATTAATCTTCGTGGAACTAGTCTCATTACCAACGTGGAAAGTAGGCATCTAGTGTTGATGTTACTTATTTAATTATTTGATAACGTAATGGATATACATAGTAGGTCGTTATGATTTGAAGTTGTTGCTGATAATAATGCCTAACTTCGGCTAATGATCAAATATGGCCCACTTTTGTAAGACCATATATCCAGGGGCCGGACAAAAGTTATAATCAAATCCACTTTATTTATTTGGTGTTTTTCAACTTAATAGGATTTAAATCCTGATCACTTCTATTCATCATCTATATATTTGATAGACGTTAACTAAACAAATTGTGACACATTACGAATACGCAACAAAATGTTCCTGAATGACATTGAAATTAAACCACCATTGAAAAGATGTAATCTATTTCGGGTTTTTTTGTTAATAATATATTTTCTGTTAGTCGCTGATACGATGGTCATGCGAACTTTAGCATCAACCACTACAACAAAATTATCTGTAGCATTATCTGATATTAAAGATATGTCAATGAATATTATTATTTTTTGTTCTTGTAATTAGCGACAAATAAAAGGTTCATATAATGATAATTTTTCCGGTGACTTATTCGTCAATTTTTTATTAGTCGTTGCTAAATTTAATAACGATTGGAAGAAAACGTCGGTAAAAAATCCGTTGTTATTAGATTTGTTGTAAGGGATATAACAATAAATACGGTATTCATTGCAAATTTTAAAAATAAAACAATGAATAATACTATTTGTTATGTATTTAACCGAGCAGATACAACAATAGATATTAAAGTATTCATTGTCTCAACTCAATTTTATTTTATCGCACGATATTATCCGACTAAGTTGAAGAATTGAGAGTTCAAACGTTAAACACGAACTTCCCGTTTTCTATAAGATCAATCACATGTTGTGAATTAATAATTAGTCGTTTTCTCAACCGGCAAAATTGACCTAAAATCTATTTATATATTACGTGCATACTCCCCAATGGATGGGCGATAACAAATAGTGTGTATTGACTTGATGCAAAATTCCATCGATATTTTTACGTGAAACGATTCTCACACAGCTGTATGCATCGTCTTTAGCCACACTCTAATTAGGTCATACGAAGTGCATGCATTCGATTATATACGTACCTTCCTCTTCCTCTTCCTTGTGATGAAGACCTAATGAAATTGATGTGATGATGGCGATGGGCTCCTTGACAAGGAAATTAGTTGGAACATTAGAACAGCAAAGGGTATATTCCACGTTGAGCACTTCGCATTCCTTACACGCCACACCCACTTCTTCAATCTTTCCTTCTTCTTCGATTCCAATATATATGTACACACTTGTATTTATTTCCTTATGTTGATCTGCTCCAAACCCACGGCCATATCACGCATTTGCATTCCTAGAGATCCATACGGAACCTGCCATTATAAATAGAGCCCTCTTCCTTCTCTAGCTCTCCTCCTACGGTCGCACACTTTTTGCCGATTTATTACACCATAAGAGCCAAGTCTTTACCTAGCTATGGCTCCGACATGCTTCTCTTGTTTTGGTTCTACTTCTAACCAAACAAGGGAAATATCTCTCGACGCGCCCTTCCGCCTCCCCGCCGCCCTGCCGTCGTGGCCACCAGGTACGTAGGGATGCATACTGATATGGATATATCAAGTTTATATGTGATCTCAACTCAGTTATATTATTTACCAAAATATATTTAAATCTAAAATCCTTTTTTCTAGAAATATGGATTCCATATACATATAGATACACACACATATAATGGGGAAAGGAAGCTACTTAATGAAGTAGCTAACCTTATCTACTCTATGAGCATTTTTCATCGCTTTTTTTTAGAAAATACCACCATGGATTTTCATAATTATATCTCTCTAATATGTCATTCAAATTTCGTCAGAAACTGATACTCATATGCCCTCCATCCAGAACGGGCGTTTACAACAAATCTAAGACCATAAAATTACATGTTCTTGATGGAGGGAATATGAGTCTCTGTTTCTGACAAAATTTGAATGACATGTTAGAGGGATACAGTTATGAAAATGCATGTTAATAATTTCCAAAAAAAAGCAACGAAAAATATGTATGGAGTAGCTAAGGTTAGCTACTTCATGAAGTAGCTTCCCTTTCCTAATATATAATTATAAATAGATCGGTGTCTAAGAATATAACTTGTTATAATACAAAGGAAAAAAGGTATACGTGCAAATATCTACATTTCAAATTGTAATTTTGCAACGCATACCACATAAATGTTTGTGGCTAGATTAATTCGTAAATATTTCAATTTGATATTTTTTTAAGAAAAAAATAAAGATCAATTTCATTCATTCAGATTGCGTGTTTCGCAAGTATTTGTTTTTATTGTAGGGATGCAAATGGATATCAAACGTATTTGAATATTTTTTTCTTAGTAAAAACTTTTTTCCCTTTGAATAAACGATGTGGTTATGTAACCTATTCTTAATTATGCAAATGGAAATATATAAATATATGGATATCGTATCATTCTATAATTGTGTAATTATATATCATTCAGTTCATTCAAACGAATATCAACATAACTTAGATAAGCTGCTCCTTATTCACTTCGACGATATTTGTTACATATGTATATTCTCCATTGATGACATATTCATGTTTTTTATCGTTACAATCCATGCAAAGTTCCTCTGGTTGTTTGCTAATTAGATGTTTGCATTCCATTTATGATTTATATTTTAGTTGATTAAAATCTAAATCAATTGTCGCCTGCATAACATGACTACTGCTCTCCACGTTTTTCTCTATTTTCGGGAAATTAGCTTTCTCTTTTGTGTTTGTATATTTATCAAATATCCAATTTCATATCCTCAATATGTGTTTTATATTATAATTCGGGGCAAGGACATTAACAATCGCTTAATATCTTAATTACCCTAAAAAATGATAGTTACCTATTCGCTACTTGTAAGCAATATTTGCATGATTGATATAAAAGTTAGATCATATTGGGAGCATGGATCCTCTTCAGTACTGCAGAGGTCGGCTGTAAAGAGGTGGGTGGCCCGAGCCGCTCGATCAAGATCGAGCCGTTCACACGATAAGGGTTAAAAAATAATCGGATTTCATGTGAGTCGCTTGATCTCGATCGAGCGGCTCGAGCCACCCATCTCTTTATAGCCGGTCTTTGCAGTACTGCAGAGGATCCATGCTCCTCATATTGGCATCCTTTTCATGTATAATAATATATATCATGTCTCGTCTTGCAAGATTTTATAGCATTTTTCTTTTGTTGTCGCAGGAGGGAATTTTGCGAAAGGAACCCTAGATTTCAGTGGGTTAGAGGTGGCTCACATCTCAACCTTCACGAAGGTATGGTCAGCCCCACAAGGTGGTGAGGGGAATGCTGGTGCAACCTTCTACAATGCTTCCTCCATCCCCAATGGCTTCTCCATGCTCGGTTGCTACGCTCGCTCGAACTCAAAGCCCCTCTTCGGCTGGGTCCTCGTTGCTCGCGATTCATCCAACATCGGCGTCCTTGTGAAGCCCCTTGACTACAAACTCTTGTACACTGGAAACTCCCCGGATGTCGGTAACAGCTACTTCTGGTTCCCCGTTGCCCCTGATCGATACCGACCCGTTGGCATCCTTGTTACTACCTCACAAGATAAGCCATCCCTCGATGAAATCCGATGCGTCCACGTGGATTTCGTCGCTGAATGTGAGAATGACACATGGATATGGGGCGGTAGTGGAGTTGATGTCTATGCCCTACGACCAAAAGATCGAGGAGTAAGGTCTACTGGTGTGCAAGTAGGGACATTTGTTGTTGGAACGCCCCCGACCGATGCACCGCCGATGGCATGCTTGAATAATAAGCACTTTACATACTCCTCAATGCCTAACCTAGACCAAATAACGGCCTTGGCAAGGACATATCTTCCCATGATCTACTTCCATCCTGATGACTCCTACCTACCATCGTCAGTAAATTGGTTCTTCGCCAATGGTGCGCTTTTATACAAGGCAGGGGGCCAAGCACCTTCCACTGTCGAACCAGATGGTGCCAACCTTCCTCAAGGGGGGTCTAATGATGGCACCTTCTGGCTCGACCTCCCCGCAGATGAACCTGCGAGGAGCACTGTCGCAAAGGGAAACCTAGGGAGCGCAAAGGTGTATCTCCATGCAAAGCCAATGCTTGGCGCGACATTCACTGATCTCGTAATTTGGGTGTTCTACCCTTTCAATGGAGGAGGTAGGGCTAAGCTAGGGGCGATCAAATCTATCTCTTTGGGAAGGATAGGAGAGCATGTAGGAGATTGGGAGCATGTGACCCTAAGGGTGAGCAACCTCACGGGGGAATTGTGGAAAGTGTATCTGTCGCAGCATAGCGCGGGAACCTGGCTTGACCCGTCAGAGGTTGAATTTGAACCAGGGACTAACCGACCAGTGGTGTACTCGTCCTTGAATGGGCATGCGAACTACGCGCATCCAGGTCTCGTGCTACAAGTAAGTACATTATGAAGAAAATGGATACAGATACGAATATAGATATGATTTTATCATTCAACAAATACATATGATATGCATCTCAGCATCTGACCATTATGTAAAATGCAGGGGAACGAGAAGATAGGCGTGGGAATAAGGAATGACACAGCAAGAGGAGGGGGAAGGTTGGATGCGGCGGAGAGGTTCGACGTGGTGACGGTGGAGCATCTCGATGGGGAGGTGGTGCCACCGCCGTGGGTCGATTTCTATAGGGAGTGGGGCCCAAGGATCACCTATGACATTGGGAAGGAGCTAAATAAGGTCCTCAAGTTCATTCCCGGGAAGCTCAAGGACGACATAAAGAAGGTGGTAAATGGGCTTCCCTCGGAGGTTCTTGGACAGGAGGGGCCCACCGGGCCCAAAGAGAAGGTCAATTGGGCCGGAGATGAAAAATAGCAACCCCCCCCCTTTCATACCTTTTATTGATTGTGTGATTGATTTTCTATTATTTTTTATTTATTTTGTTTTACAAAGTGGACGAAGGAAATTGTATTTCATATGGTGTTGTGTTTCTAAAAGGATGTAAGAAGTGGGAGCTTAATTTCGCCAGCAGGAAAATTGAGAAAAAATATTTGTTTTTTATGTCTTGTGAATTGAGTTTTTTTATTTAAATGCAACAAAAGTCACACTTAAAAATACTCGATTTACAGAGACATCAATTGAAGTACATGATCGAGAGGGGGATAGGGACCTGCAACATGTTCCATTTACTTTTAGACGGGTTTGAATTTTAAATCTATCATGCGGGTATGGGTATGGGACTGTCTGAGTACTCGAACTCACCCCAAGACCGATTATAAAATAAATATAGATATAGATATTTATTGTATTTTACTCAAACAAGTGAAATCCATTTCTTATCCAATAGCTATCGATATATATATATATATATAAATCCAACCCAATTTTCTCATTTCCATCTATCTATTCATATTCAACTACCTCTTTATTTATTCAATAAATAAAAAGTATCAACCAAAAGGAGTTAAACACCTAATATATGCAAACCTCTAATACTCACTACACATTGTACATCTTTGTATACCACCACATTAAGTAAACTCCCTTTGTTAAATCGTTATGTGAAAATCATGTGTACATTTAAATAGCTTAAGATTTTACTATGGTAAATATGTGGGTACTCATTGGGTGCACATGTGTCCGTCAGGTATATGAATATCTGTTATGAATTACATGTTTAATAAAGAGGGTAGGAATGACTGGTGATTTTATAAATGATTACTGATTTGAGAATATTGATACCGTCCCAAACTTGACCCGTTGACATTCTTAGAGGGAGTGAATTATGTTGAGATTGTATGCATATGGAATCTTTTATATGGTTAAAGTGGTAAGTTAAGGTCCTTGAGTAACATAGATCCTTTGGAGATAACATTTGTGAAATGAATAAATAATGTTTGTTCAATATTTTAATCAATAGATAGTATGTATTAGTCAATTGAATATGATTATTCTCCCGGAAGATAAACTTGTTGAGACAAATGGACAAGACTTTAAAAAGTAAAAATTGCGGGATAAATTGATTAGTCTACTAAATTATTAGTTGAGTGAAAATTACTGTAAATTAATTGAAGGTGATTAGTTAGCATTTTCTGTAAATATGATTTACTTGACTAAAATAAATACTGGTTGACTGGATTTGCATGTAGTTGACTAAGTGAGTTGACAGATTTTTGAATCAATGGGCTGAAAGGGGTTGAGGATTAATTGGTTATCAGAGTTGTTTTAGATGATTATAAGGCAGTTCATGTCGATCATCAAGTATATTTGATTGACTAACTAATCATTTCGTTGGCCAAAAATTTCATGTCATGATTTCCTATGTGAACTTCGAGGAATGAGCTACATAAGAACCCCATCAAGGTTGATTTGCACTTTTAGTCCTTCTAAGTGGGTTTTTTTACATGTGTATCCCTCTTAACTTTTGCAATATCAGTTATACCCTTCTTTAGGGACCCCACCACTGGCTCATCTACCCCCGCTACCACGTACGTTCCATCAGAGAGGACGACTTAGTCTTTCTTCTCTACACCCATCTTCGGAAGACCTTCTGACTTCACCATTAGACAATCTGCCTTCCAGACCTCCGCTACAGGGCTCGAATTCGATTGGAAGAGAGTTGCGATCCTGCATCGCCCGCACCCGAAGGGGGGCAGACGAAAGAGTTTGTGCCCTCTCATTAGTTTGACCATCAATGAGTTGAACTAAACTATGGATTATCAAACCATGGTGTAGTTAAGAGGGGCATATCTGTCAAAACCAACCCACACCTTCCTTCTTGTTTTCCCAAACCCTCCATCCCATCCTCCTCCACTAACCCTTGACGATGTTCTTTGGTGGCGAGGTACTCTCTAGATCTGACGATTGTTGATGACAGTGGTTGGGACACCTTGTTCTAGGATCCTGATAGGCATAGGATGGTTGGGTTAGAGTGTGGCTTGCCAGCGAAGGGATCGGGGTGGAGGATGGACACTTGATGATTACGTCGCCTAAAAATTCAAGTTCAGTTGACCGATTCTCTCATAATCAACAGTTTGTTATAGCAGAACTCAAGGAGGCCTCGCATGTTTGTTATAACAGAAGTCAAGGAGGCCTCACATGATTCAGCATATGAATTTGAACTCAAACCATATTCTTCCGATTCAACAAAAATTCAAACTTCTATTTTAATCTCTCTCTCTCTCTCTCTCTCAAAATCTAACGAAGGAATGGAGGTTGTTTAGGAATCCTAAGGTGTTTTATATAAGAGAGGGAGGTGAAGGGATGGAGGTAATTTGGTGGATTGACCAACATGTGGAGGAACAATCACCGACGTTGGAGAACAACCAGTGATCTTACGTTGGAGAGGGAGGTAGGCGGACGAGGAGGGAGGCAGACGAAGGGGTTGGAGGAGGGAGGTGGAGGAAGGGGCTAGATGGAAGGGAGGGTGGGCAGAGAAAAAGGGAGGAAAATGAAGGTGCTAGAGGGGCATGTGGATAGAGGAGGCGGGAGGCAAAGGAAGGGGCTGGAGTGGGAGGGTGGGCAAAAAAGGAGGGAGCCGGCAGAAGGTGCTAGTGTGTGGGGGGAGTAGGTGGAGGAGGCAGAGGAAGGCACTGAAGGTAGAGGTAGGCAGAGGAGGAGTGTTAAAGGAAAAGGGTAGTTAGAGTATTTGGCATGAATGGTGTTCCCCCTTTTTGTAAACCCTAACCCTAAATCCTCTCTATATAATGAGGATTAAGGGGCCTAATGTAATCATGGAAAACCTAATCACCGTTTTCTACATGGTATCAGAGCCCTAGGTTTCTGACCTAGGGATTCGTACTGCCCCCACTCCTCCCCCTCTCGATTGGAGCGCCGCCTCTCTCTGCCATCTACCTCGCGCCGACGCCCTGATTCCCTCGCGCCCTCGCCATCGCCCCGATTCCCTCTCGTCCTCGCCATCCCCGTCGCCCCATCGCACCTGCACCCCATCCTCCAACCCCATCGCCCTCGGGCTCCCCATCGCCATCCCCATCACCCCATCGCACCTGCGCCCCATCCTCGCCATCCCCATCGCCCCACCTGCACCTGTGCCCCATCCTGCCGTCCACACCACATCGCCCCAGCGCCCCATCCCCATCGCCCCTGTGCCCATCCACGTCCCCCTGCACCTCATCCCCATCCCATCGCCCCTGCGCCCATCCCCGTCGCCCCAGCGCCCCTGTGACCCATCCCCGTCGACCTAGCGCCCCATCCCCATTGCCCCACCGCCGCAGCGCCCCTGCACTCCAGCGCCATCCCCGATACCCCTGTGCCTTAATCCCCTGCCGCCCCCATCTCCGTTCCCCTTGTTGCCCTAGCCTCTCCCACAGCCTCGATCAGGCCCTTTGCTCATACTCCAGGTGTGTCCCGGTGTATTCAGCTCCAGACGTAACGGGCATATCCCCGCCTCAAGTCGTGTGCTCCAGCTGTGTGCTCCAGTCCGGCCGCGCGTTCAAGTACTGCTCTTGCCCCCGACGTGCTCCAGTCCCCGACGTGCTCAAGTCCTTCTCCGTGTGCTACTGCAAAAGCTGCCATCCTCCATTACTATTGCTTCTTATGTGTACTATGTAATATGTATTCCTGAATGATGTAAAAAAAAGAAAAGAAAAGAAAAAAGAAAAAGAAAGAGAGAGAGGGAGGGAGAACTAGTTGAAGGTTGACAGCAGACTACGGTCTTGCTCAAGGGCTACAGCAGACGCTTCCATGGCATCCGAGGTACCTACATCAGAAATGGATGGAGGTGGTCATTCAAAAATGCCATCCTTTGGATCAATACCAAAATTCGATGCCACGAACTACTCCATGTGGTCCCGGTTATTCTTGATGATTATTCAAGGATATGATAAAGAACATATCCTCCTCGAAGAAGAACCAACCAACAAGGTTGGAAAATACGTGTCTTGGGTTAAAGACAATGCCATGGTAAGTTCGTGGATTATGGTTAGTGTCATCGACAGGATCGCTTAGGAGTTAGTCTACTATGACAGTGCACATGATATGTGGAAATCATTGCTAGCCACCTACGGGCAAGATAAAAATTCTACCAAAATATATCAATCATTTCATGATTTGATGCATATGCGTCAGAATGACCGCCCTCTATCGGAGTATTTTTCTGCTCTTAAATCCCTGGTTGCCAGTTACAACGTATGTGCCCCTCTCTGCACATGCCCCACACAACGGCTACATCGACAGAATATGGCAACCATGATCTTCCTTGGTGGATTAGATCAGACGTTTGCAGCACCTCGAGATCAGATGATCACCTCCCCTACTCTACCAACCATGGAGGAAGCATACAACACCTTATGTCGGCTACCGACTGCTTCTACCCCTCTTACAGACACTATGAGTCAAACAACAGCTCTCGTGGCATCCGGACAGAATTTTAGAAGCGGCTACAGAGGCAGAGGATGCGGTCGTCACCTGCAAGGAAGAGGGCGATCACACATACAGTGCACCTTCTGTCACAAATTAGGGCACACCGAAGATGTATGCTACAACAAACATGGACGTCCTAGACCATCGGCTCGGGTTGCGACTACGGACATTGAAGGAGGCTCGATCGAAATCCCACGAAAAGATTTTGAAGATCTTATGCAGCGGCTTTCACAAATAAATCCTAATGAGGCGACCACTTCCGGAGATGTTGCCGCAATCGCCCGGACAGGTACTGTTTTTGCTTCAGCCAGCCATCATAATCACTCACAATGGCTTATTGATACGGGGGCCTCCACCCACTTGTGTGGAAACCCTCGACTCTTCCGAAAGCTCAGAACAGCACCAAAGGGAAAGACTGTTCAGGTTGCTGATGGACGATCGTCACCAGTTACAGGAGTTGGGGATGTACCCCTTACCCCTACAATTCAGCTGCATAATGTTCTATTAGTCCCAGACTTCCCACTTAGTTTACTCTCGATCAACCAGATATGTAAAGAACTTCGCTGCCATGCAATCTTTGACACTTCTACTTGTGTTTTTCAAGACATACTGACTGGGAGGACGATTGGTACGGGTCGTGAAGAAGGAGGCGTCTACCACCTTGAAAACTCATCTGCCATGGTTGCCTATTCCACCACTTCTATGAACCAGTCTACTCTTTGGCATCGGCGTTTAGGTCATCCGTCAGTACACAAACTATGTCGGCTTATCCCACAAATACCATCCATGAATACTATCACTTGTGAGGCTTGTCAAATTGGGAAACATCACCGAGCTACATTTCCCTCCTCTGGTAACCAACATTCTACTGAAATTTTGATCTAGTTCACATGGATATTTGGGGACCCAGTCGGTATCCTGATCGACTGGGCCATCATTACTATCTTGTCCTCATCGATGATTTCTCTCGAGTAGCATGGGTGTTTCTATTGAAAAACAAATCGGATGCTACTAGCTTCATTATTTGATACATAGCAAATATAAAAACGCAATTCGGACGAACTATTAAAACCTTTCGCTCCGATAATGGACAAGAATTTCTCTCTCATGACTTGCAAAGTCTGCTTCTTAACCAAGGCATTTCGCACCAGACCACCTATCCCTACACTTCTCAATAAAACGGTGTTGCTGAACGTAAACACCATCATATCCTAGACACCACACGTACATTACTTCTTGCTTATCATGTCCCATCACTCTATTGGGGAGATGTCGTCTTAACAGCGACATTTCTTATCAATAGACTGCCATCTACGACTCTAAAAGAACAAATACCGGTGGAGATCCTTTTTCCTGGAAAACCCATCTTTCCTATCCAACCACGGGTGTTTGGGTGCACTGCATTTGTTCATCTTCATGCACCGGGTAGGGACAAGCTTGCCGCACGTACTGTCAAATGTATTTTTCTAGGGTATGCTGCAAGTCAGAAAGGATACCGATATTTCGACACTCGATCACGTAAACACTTTGTAAGCGTTGATATCACCTTTTTTTAGTCAATACCTTATTTCTCAACTTCCACAAACTTTCGCTCCTCAAATTCCTCCGTCGAAAGCCTCACCTTTCCATTACCTGTTCCAACTCCCACGTCTCCTTCTGAGCCAGTGCCACCTCCTCAGGTATGCTCCCCAACGCAAGATTTGGAAACTAATGTTGTTGCAGGGAACCAAATAGAGCTCCCGATAGCTCAATGCCGCCAAGCTCGACAATGTCCGTAAGTCTATAGGACTAAACACCCGATCAATGCTGCAGTATCTCTCTCCAAACTTACACCGACCTATAAGAAGTTTGCGATGGTTGTCTCAGACACTGTTATTCCGAAGAATCACATTGATGCACTACAAGATCCCCGCTGGCTTCAAGCAATGCAAGAAGAGATGACAGCTTTAGAGTCCAGAAATACCTGGAAACTAGTGGATTCACCGGGAAATAGTCATATCATTGGCTCCAAGTGGGTCTTCACTATCAAGTACAACCCAGACGGTTCCATTGCACGCTACAAGGCTCGTTTGGTAGCCAAAGGGTTTACCCAAACTTATGGCATTGATTTCTTCGACACCTTCTCACCAGTAGCTCGTCTGTCAATGGTACGTATCCTTATCGCTGTCGCGGTTCAGGTAGATTGGCCATTACATCAACTTGATGTCAAAAATGCCTTCCTATATGGTGATCTTCATGAAGTGGTTTATATACAACAACCACCTGGATTCGAGCGACAAGGGGAGTGTCAGAAGGTATGTCTTCTCCGAAAAGTAATTTACGGATTGAAACAAAGTCCCCGAGCCTGGTTTCACAAATTATCAGAAGCATTACATGTGATTGGGTTCAAAAGATCATCTTCTGATCATTCCTTGTTCACGAAAAGGAGTCCGAAGGGCATAGTAGCAATGCTGGTATATGTTGATGACATCATTCTTACAGGAGATGATTATGAAGAAATTGCCAGAGTAAAAATGCATCTTGCAGAACAGTTCGTGATTAAAGATTTGGGAAAATTACGATATTTTTGGGGGATTGAGATAGCTAGATCAAGGCATGGGTTGGTAATGTCTCAATAAAAATATGTCACTGATCTATTGATGGAAACAGGGATGCTTGGTTGTAAGCCAGCACACATCCCTATGGATCCTAAAGGGCGGATCTTCGATGAAGCAGCACCAGAAGATGCTGGCAGATATAGACGTCTAGTGGGTAAATTGCTCTATCTCACTATTACTCATCCCGATATCGCTATGGCAGTTGGAAGACTTAGCCAGTTTATGGATTCTCCCAATATCAATCACTTTGAGGCATGCATGATGGTCCTTCGATACATCAAGCAGTCTCCTGGAAAAGGGCTACTA
Organism: Ottelia alismoides; assembly: GCA_037367405.1. Taxonomy (NCBI): domain Eukaryota; kingdom Viridiplantae; phylum Streptophyta; class Magnoliopsida; order Alismatales; family Hydrocharitaceae; genus Ottelia; species Ottelia alismoides. The sequence continues at coordinate 168,227 of JAZKJV010007393.1, forward strand.
TTTCGTAAAGACGGCAACCTCAATCTTGTGGCCTACTCTGATGCAGACTATGGAGGATGCTTGCGAGATAGAAAATCCAAAACAGGGTTTTGCACTTATCTGGAAGGAAACCTAGTCACACGGAAAAGCAAGAAGCAAGCAGTGGTGTCACGATCCAGTGCTGAGAGCAAATATAGAGCCATGGCACAAGCAGCAGCTGAACTGGTGTGGGTCAAGTCCGTACTAACTGACCTCCATGTCAGGACCAAGGATATTATGGAACTAAGGTGTGATAACCAAGCAGCAGTATACATTGCAAACAATCCCATGTTTCATGAACGTACAAAACTTGTGGAGATCGATTGTCATTACACAAGAGATCGCATACAAAAGGGACACTTACGCACACAGGGTGTTACATCTGCAGAGCAGACTGCAGATATATTTACAAAGCCATTAGCAAGGATCCAGTTCGAGAAATGTTGTAACAAGCTGAGCATGTATGACTTATATGCTCCAGCTTGAAGGGGAGTGTTGAAGGAAAAGGGTAGTTAGGGTATTTGGCATGAATGGTGTTCCCCCTTTTTTGTAAACCCTAACCCTAAATCTTCTCTATATAATGAGGATTAAGGGGCCTAATGTAATCATGGAAAACCTAATCACCGTTTTCTACAAGGAGGGAGGCAGAAAAGGGACTAGATGGGGAGGGGGGCTGAGAAGTTGATGATGCATCTACTCTGGTTATTCAATCTAATTATCCTTGTCTCCCTAAAGTTAGCGTCCATTTGGGATATGGATGGACGGCAATAAATAGGAGGGGCATAAGAATATTGGTGCAAGAAATCAAGGGTACATTTGATATTCCAAAAAAGGGATAGGCATAACTGATATTGTAGATGTCAAAATGAGCGTACATGTAAAAAAACCCTTCAAAGTATTTGGAATTGGATATTGGTCCTTCATAAATAAATCATTGCAAGTTATTTATTCATTCTGTTTAAGTTAGCCATTTCTTTCCGAAAATGTTAGTCCGAGAATATGAAAGAAAACATGCTATCTTCCATTTTCTTATTATCAAATTATTTGTTCGAATACCTAGCCAAAATGCCCAACATAGGCTGGCCCATGGGCCCATTTTATATTTTTTTTCCATTGATTTTATAATGTTATTTAACAAGAATAAATGATTTTATTACCACCATTTGTCCTAATACCTGTCTAAAGTTTACCATCAAATGAGAAATAAAGTGGTCTTGGGCAGGGCCTCTCCCGGAACCTTCACTTACCTCATAGATTGAGCGAGAACAAACTGCTTTATGTGTTCCATTCACTTGCATCAATCAAAGAGTGGGAGAGAAAACCCATATAAATACTAAGACTTTTCCTTCCCCGTACTACTTTACACTTTTTTGGGAAGAGATTATTCTGACTACTACTCTAATCCTAATGAGGGTTGCGACTAACTTTACTGCTTCCCGGCTCGAGCAGAAAGAGCCCCCCCGTAATAAACTAAACATAGCACCTTCCTCGTGTCCAAAGAAACCTCCCACCGAGATCAATCAAGCTTTTCACGTGCTCACAAGCCCTCCTTGTTTATTAGCAGTCAAGCCTTTCCAACTCAGGTCCAGGGATATAGATATTTGGCCAGATGGTGGGCAGTGACGAGTTTAGACCTTTCGACAGACACTCACTCCATCCTTCTGCTGATACCCGAAGAGCTTATTCGTGCTAAGATTCTAAAACCTTTGTCCAAAGCCTGCCATGGGCTGGCCCATGGGACCATTTTATTTTTATTTCCATTGATTTCATAACGTTATCTGATGAGTATAAATGATTTTATTATCACCATTTATACTTATATAACTAATATAAGTAGTTTACATTTTACTTGACATGTAAACTATTGAATTTTGTGTAAAAACTAGCATAACATATGAAAATTTTGAAGTATATCATATTAATACATGTATTATCTAGCTTATATATTTTTTATTTTTTACGGGCCGAGCCAGACCGTCCCATAACCTCAATTCTCCTAGCCCGAACCCGACCCATGAGTGGGGTGGGTAGGCAGACCCCGACCCATTGGCCATGTCTATCGAACGCCATCATTCCTTACTGTACTTTATTGTTATTTTACGATTGGCATGTGATTGATGCCAAGTGCTGCAATAAGAACTTTGTAGACATTTGAATACATTGTGTTTTGTTTTATGCACATGAGACATATGGTTTACATGTTTCACATGACTTTGAATTCTATGTGTCTCTATGATGACATGTGTTGACATGCCTTGAATCCTAATTATATATTCTATTGAACCCAGTTAAAGAGTCTGATGTCTCCCTTTGCCATCATATCATACAAGTTGTATAGGACTACTATATAAACTCTCTAGGGTTAGGACTCTCAGTATCCTATGTATTCTCATTCTCCACAAATAGTGAAAATCGATTGCTATCATCCATGGATATAGCCCCATTACAAGTGAACGTTGTAAATCTTTTTGTTTGTGTTTTCTTGATCGATCGTGTTTGTGTGTGTTTACTTACATGATTCACACATATATCCCAAGGTTAATGAATCAGCATGTCGTATTGGGCCGGATATTAGAATGGGGCATTACATGAGATGTAAAATCAATCCTGAGGGAGAAATTAACAAATGATCTTTAAAGTAAGATTTGCAATAAAATGGATTTGTAATTTATTGTTCATGCAAAATTTGAGTTGGATATCTTTTTGGTGTTATACCTATAACTATTTGAGGAGATCTTATCCGTAGGTGATGATCATAAAGAGAGAAAAGTTGAAGTTTAAAGGTTTTTACATGGTCGACAATATTGATTCATTCTCATTTATGTCAATGCAATACCCGTACATAATTAATCATTTTCGCTATATCGAGAGATGATAAACCGACCACTCCATTCTTTCACTTTATGGGAAGAAGATTCTACTATAGATTTCATGTTCTTCATGGTTAATTAGGTGTTTGTGTGCTTGGTGTTTTGACATGTGATATCTTGATATTTGTGTCGACATTTATTTGAGTTTGGTGATCTACGTAATGGATAACAAGCACTGTGAACACAAATTTACAAAGTTCATCCATAACCAGACTATGTTGTTGGGAAACAATGATCAATCGTCATTGTGGATATAAGAGAGTACAGAGGGTCACACTAGAATTCTACCAAGGGAGTTTTATATAGGCACTCATGGCACAACAATTGTGGATATAAATTTAACACCAAATAATCATACATTTGATTATGTTTCGAGGGCATGACGCTCTTGTTCCCCCTCGACCATCCAGACTCACTGACTAGGCAACGAGACCTTCATTTTTGGATGAGGTATTCCCTTCATTTGCAATGAAGAGATTGAGCATCTCTGCATCTGATGATGCTGATGATAGGTTAGGATTAGAGGTATATCAATGAAGAAAAATAATGTTGTGATGCTGGTAGAAAGAGGAATGCAACTATTCCTTTCTTTTCATTCAAATAAAAGGCCATAATTTAGTTACATCATCTCTGTAATTATTTTTATATTAGATGTTCTGTTCACCAAAAATATTCATCTTTTCATCAATAAATGAATCCTGTACATGGAATCCTACCCGGATTAACTTTATGATTTTCTTCAATCCTTCAGGAAATGTCAGAAATCCGAGAAGGGTTCAATAATGGCGCGCAATGAATGATTCTACAAGGGGATTTACAAGTTCAGGAGCCTCGTCCTGTGAGAAACAACAAAGAAACTGATCATGTGAATAGGTATTCGAAGAAGAGTTAACCGAGTGATACTCAGGTAGATAGCGCAAGTACCTGCGGGCAATGTCCGACGTTGGGGATAACGACAAAATCTTCTACTGTCGAGAAATTTCCATAGGCTCTTCCAAGTTCGATGGGCTCCCATGGATCTTTATCACCCCAAGCTACAACTACAGGGCACTGCAAGCAAGTTTATTAGTTACAAACACGGAAAAAACCAAGCCCTTAAAACAAAAAAAAATATCTGTTTTATGAAATTGCAAATGTGGTTCTAACCTTTACTTGGGGCAGCAACTCTTCAGGTAGCGGGCCATCTGAATAGCAGATGAACTCGAGAAATACATCTGCAGCACCAGGCTCAAGCCCTGGCTTTAGAATCTTTTCTACCAGTTCATCTGTAACTTTGGAGGTATCGTAATAACACTGGAAAGAGCAGATGTGAAATTTAATATGACAACAAAAACAAAAAAACATGATATTCCTGAAGAGAAAAAGATAACTACCTGATAAGTTGTCTAGCTTTATAAAAAAGGAAATTAACGTAATGAACATCATGCATGCTCAATATGGATACACATCGATAACATAGGTTTTGTGCTAGCATCTTAGTGTAAGATGTCTGAAAGCTATTCACTAGATGACACGTGGAGTCTAAAGGAGTGCTTTCTGAATCAGATCACTAGTGACCGCCAATCTCCACATATTTTGTCCTCTGCCATTTCAAACATGTTCTCGAAAAATCAAGGTTTGATTAATGCTCGACCGTCGGGAGAGGGAAGCGAGCAGCTTATACATGACAAACTCTAGAGAGGTTTGATGAACTGAAAGACGAGATTGTCTGTGATAAAAATTGAGAGAATGGTTGTTACACCACATCTGCATGGATCTTGTCATCTCAATACTCAAATCTTGAAGACCAAATCTGATGCGTATCATGTACTCATATTCTGTACTTGAATAAGCAACCGTTCTCTTTTTCTTGCTATGTCATGTAATAAGATTTCATCCAACAAAGGTGCAAAATAATGTATAAGATTTCATGGCATGCAGTACCGTTCTTCATGGACCCTAGGCAAAAGGGAAAAAACTGAGCCCTTATAATAAGTTTTTTAAGTTTTTAAAATAATTTTCTGAAGATTCTTAACTTTTTATAAAAAAAAAGTTTCTAAAATTTTACAAAGACATGGATGTTTATATACCAACGAGCATCACACAAGTCATGAAGAAAAACTCATAAAAAAATGATTTCTGCGAGCATTTTGAGATGCAAAATCATCAATGTTTTCTAATAAATCTTTCTCAATTGATAAAATTATCAAACCATTCAATATTTCTTGTGACATTGATGTTCTCAAGTAGGTTTTTATCAAATTTTAGCTTTGAATTTTTTTTTCAGTTGATGCCACAGTTACATGCCTAGTTAAAAAAATATGCATGCAATAAAAACATTTGGATAACAATCCGTATACTTTATAAACTTAAGAATTTCAACAGCAAACATTGACTTATTTGGCTAAGTCATTTGCAACACTTTTAATTCAGAGTAAAAATCATTGAAATCAACATCACACAAATCATCATGAGAAAATTTGGAGTCAAATCTAGCACAAGATTCTCCGAACTCTATCATCCAATGCATTTAGTGTGTTTGAATCAAATAAAAATCCAAAAATATTTTTAAATTCGTGTAATTGCTAGAATCTATTTTTAAAATATGTGATTGTCATATCTACAACAATTAAAAAGTAATTAACTCTAAATAACTCATCGACGGATTGCATCTCTTCGCCTCATCAATCTCATCAAATTGTTGTTTTCTAATAATACGATGCTTTACATGATGACTTGGTTCTATACCCATCTCAAGTGCAATACTTTCAGCAATTTCTAAACAAGTATCCGTTGGGGAAAATGAGAAACTTGGTTTATTCCTTGATCCCTAGGCTCTCTTATATAGGGGAGAGGCCTATGGGTAATTTACATATGATAGACAAAAGAATAGAAAACTAAGAAAACAATACATAGACATAAATATAACTCTGCATTCTCCCTCAAGATGGAACATAGATGTCAATCATTGATGCAAACGGGTTCCGGCGTCGTCGATAAAAAATAAAATAATTTGGAGGTGGAATATTGGTGGAGAAAAGGAGAGGTTGAGAAGAAGAAATCTCGTCGGTAACGAGGGATTGAAGAAGGAGAACCGCGGAGATCGCGTGGAGGGAGAAGGGAGAAGGAGAGAGATAAAATGAGATAACTCAAATTTTAATTCATAATCGACTCCCTAAAACTGATGGACTACCCTCTCTTTATATAGGAGAGAGGGTTTACAAAAATAGTAAATAATCAAATTACAACTAATTTAACCCTAATTGACCTCTAACTAACTTAATTGGACTCTAATTATTTAATTGACCAACAACTATAATTAAATTCTACGAAATCAACGTTGAGATCACAGGCGATCTCAATTATTCAATTAGACCCAAAAAACGTAAATAAAATTGATAATTATCTAATTAAATAAATGTGGCCCCATAATTTGGGGTCACGCTGCATCAACTCTCCACCGCTTTAAAAATTCGGCTCCTGACGAATTGCGTGAACTGCAAGCTTGGAGGTTGATTCGGCGGCTTCAATTGACTGCTGGAAGAACATGTGGGGCATGAACGGCGGAATCCATGTGCGGGCGGGAGAGGCGCGGCTACCGTGGTTGAAAAACATATGCGGTGCGTACGGTGGCGTCGTCTCAATCGTCGTCTTCTTCCCATGGTGCTCAAAGAATTGATGCGGCATGGAGAATATGGCACTTGAATAATCCATAATGAAGCAATGGCACAAGGAGAGGAGAAGGGGAGATGTGTCTAAAAAATAGAGCCATGGGGTACTTATATAGGGAAAACCCAAGGTGATAGTCCTATTTGGATAAGGCATAGCCCCTGATTTTCCAATTTCAGTCTTGTTGTTCAAAGATTTCGGTCGCCAGGGGTACTGGTGTAATTTTCGCACCCCTTTATTTTTCCTTCCTTTCTTGTGGCTTTTGACTTTTCTGGAAATATCGGGAAACTGGGTTTCTTTCTCGCAATTTTCCCCACTTGGTGTCCAACCCCTCAATTCACGGGGTGGAAATCCCGTCGTTCTCGCCCCTTTGGTTAGGGCCTGCGCTACACGCGCGCGGAAGGAGGCCTTCTTGAGACCCGGGAAGCAGCACCGAACGGCTAGCAGGCCGCGGGAGGTCAGCGAGGCGACCACGAGCGGTCGCGCGCTTGATGACGGCAACGCGAGGTACGGCGGAGTGCGCTGGGGCGTTCGTCTGTGGCGCGCGGTATCGTTGAAGCGCCGCGAGGCTGGCGCGATGTCGCCGGCGGTGTGGTTGCAGGGTTTACGCGCGGGAGGCGCGAATCGCTGGGTGGCGAGTGGGTGGGTGAGGTCGGGGCCGATTTTGCGGACTGCTGGGGCGAGGGGTGGGGAGGCGTTGGGTGGTGGGTAAGGGAAAGAGGGGTGGGGTTGGGGGGATTCGGAGGTAGAAGGGATGCGGGGCGATGAGGGCTGGCGAGTTGATGGCGCTGCAGTTGGCGGCGGGGAAGGGAATAGGGATACGAGAGAAGAAGAATCGGGGGTGGGGGAAGGGAGAATGCGGGTCGAGAGGGGGAAGAGGAGAGGGTTTGGCGATGGTGAAGAGGAGAACAGGAGGCGGCGGGGAAGGGAGTAGGGTTCGAGAGAGAGGGGTCGGGGTGGGTACGGTGGTGGGTTGGGGGTGCCGCTGGGGGGTTCGGGGGGTAGCAGGCGGAGGAGGGGAGACCCGGGGAGAGAGGCGAGGGGTTGTGGCTGGAGGCGCCGCAGAGGGCCACTCGCGCACGGGGAGGCGGGAGGATGCACCGGAGTGGCGGAAGGGACCGCGGCTGGTGCTGTGGCGGGCTGGACAGCCCGCGGAACTGTCGTGGGGGCCGGGGCTGCCCTCGGGATCGCCGTAGACGACGGGGACTGATCGGAAAACTCCTGGACAGCCCTTGTTTCTTCATTTTTTTCTTCCAAAACGATCTGGACAGCAACCGTTTGGTCTTCTTTCGCGACGTTTTCTTCGTCCAAACTGGCGGTATCGGCTTCAACGGGTGGCGGCTTCGATTGGGCGTCGCGGTAGGCCTCAAGGTTGGCCGTGAAGTCCCGAAACATTGATGACATGGATCGGAAGTTATTCTGCAAATCACGTAACATGCGCTCCGTCTCCTTGTCGTAGGCGTCATTGGTTTGTCGCTTTCGTTCGGATGAATGATGGTGTCGGTGCGGACGCCGGGGCGGATCGTTAGATCGTGAGAACGATCTAAATGCCATGCTCTGATACCAAATGATGCAAACGGGTTCCGGCGTCGTCGATAAAAAATAAAATAATTTGGAGGTGGAATATTGGTGGAGAAAAGGAGAGGTTGAGAAGAAGAAATCTCGTCGGTAACGAGGGATTGAAGAAGGAGAACCGCGGAGATCGCGTGGAGGGAGAAGGGAGAAGGAGAGAGATAAAATGAGATAACTCAAATTTTAATTCATAATCGACTCCCTAAAACTGATGGACTACCCTCTCTTTATATAGGAGAGAGGGTTTACAAAAATAGTAAATAATCAAATTACAACTAATTTAACCCTAATTGACCTCTAACTAACTTAATTGGACTCTAATTATTTAATTGACCAACAACTATAATTAAATTCTACGAAATCAACGTTGAGATCACAGGCGATCTCAATTATTCAATTAGACCCAAAAAACGTAAATAAAATTGATAATTATCTAATTAAATAAATGTGGCCCCATAATTTGGGGTCACGCTGCATCAATCATGCTCAGCTTGGATGAGCATTTCTGGAACGGCCCTCTGAGCAACACCTTAGTTAAAATATCTATAGTTTGATCCCCTCAGCTGACATGAGAAGTAGAAATAAACCCTTTCTAAATCATATCCCTCATGTAGTAGCAGTCCAATATGATTGGTTCTCTCATGAAATGCATGATTGTTTGCAATGAACATGGTTGCTTAGTTATCACATTGTAGCTGCAGAGGAATAGGTACATCTATATGTAAATCTGTTGGTACAGCTTGAATCCGCGCCATTTTTGTACTAGCTTTTACCATAGCCCTATATCCTGACTCAACACTGGACCTGGCAACCACAGTTTGCTCTTACTCTTCCAAGAGACAAGAAAGCTACCAACGAAAATTGCAAAGTACGAATGGACTTTCTATCCTTTGGACATTCTACATAATCAACATCAGCGCATGCAAAAATGGTAAGTGTTGCCCCCTTTTTGAATAATAATCCTGCACCTTGAGAAGACTTTAGCTATCTCAAAATCATATACAACATCCATGTATACCTGTCGGGGTTGTTCCATGAATTGGCTCACCCGACTGACTGCAAATGAGATATCGGGTCTGGTTATAGTAATGTAAAGAAGCTTCCTCACTATTACTCTATATCGTCTCATGTCGACCTCCTCTGTATCATCATCATATAACTTCATACTAGGGGCCATATGAGTGGTAACTAGCCGACATCCAATCATTTATATCTCAACTAGCATATTTGACACATACTTCCATTGGGTCATCACAAGACCCTGCTGATTTCTAGACAATTCTAATCCCAAGAAATATCGTAAGGTGCCAAGATCCTTGGTAACAAATTGTCGTCCAAAAAATTCTTTAACCTTTTTTATCCCTTGCACGTCATCACCTGTGACTAATATGTCATCAACATATACCATGATAATGATCGTGCCTCTAGAAGTTCTCTGTACAAACAATGAAGGATCTGCATCGACCTCTGAAAACCCTGCTTCTCAATTAAATCCGAGAGCTTCTGAAATCATGCCCTAGGACTCTGTTTAAGGCCATATATTGCCTTATGAAGTCTGCAAACCTGCGGATACTCCCCCTCAGCAACAAACTCAGGAGGTTGTTGCATGTAGACTTCTTCCTGTAGGTCCTCATACAAAAAGGTATTTTTAACATCAAGCTGGAAGAGAGGTCAGCGTACCACTGCATCAAAAAGAAGAATCCGTAGAGTAGAATGACGAGCCACCGGGGAGAATGTGTCTAGGTACTCCATGTGTTTGAGTAAATCCACGAGCAACCAGTCTGGCTTTGTACCGATCCAGACTCCCATCTACATGGTGTTTAACAGTAAACACCCACATGCAACTGATGACAGATGCTCCATCAGGAGCAGGAACCAAGCTCTAGGTACCACGTGACTGTAAGGCGGCCATCTCTTCTTCCATAACTAATCGCCACCGACTATCCTTCAAAGCCTCCTGATAATTCCACAGAATGTCCACGACAGACAATGCAACCGCAAACTTCCTGAATTCCCCAGTCAAGCGATCAAAGGAGACCACGGATGCTAAAGGATATGATGTACAACTACGCTTCTGCTTCCGAAGCGCAATAGATAAGTCTGGATCATCAACCTACACGTATGTCCCCTGTAAAGAACCCTGCTCAGGCAGACCATCAGACCCTTCGTTAGGAACTATGCATTCAGAACATACCTCATGCATGCTAGATGATGAGCGGTGAGTCGGTGACCATGAGAAGAAGCATGCCGGCAAGTATAGTGATGCAGCAATAGTGGAACAGGGACCATAGGAGGAGGCAGATGTGGTGGCGATGGTGGTGAAGGAGGTAATGATGGTGGTGGTGTCATGTAGATTTCATCATCGAAATCTGAGGAATTCAACCGATCACCTTTTGGAGAAAAGTACATCACGGACTTGAAAAAGGTGACATCTGCACTAACATAATACTTCCTACGCATAACATCTATACCCTTTTGTGTCCTGGAGTACCCAACAAAGACACACTTGACTGCTCTAGGAGAGAGCTTATCAATATCTGGAGACAACTAGTTGACAAAGGCGATCGAGCCAAAGTAAGAAGTAAGTGAGAACAATTCTTTAAGGAGTAAATGAGAACAACTCTTTCTCAGGAAAAGCAAAAGAAAGGAATTTTCTCACCCAAGACCTACGAGGGCATACGGTTAATAAGATAGCATGCCGTAAGAACAACATCACACCAAAAAGAATGAGGAGCACGATTCTGAATGAGAAGAGTTATGGTAACATTAAGCAAGTGACGATGCTTCCTCTCTGCAACACCATTTTGCTGGGAAGTATAGGCACATGATGTTTGATGAGTAATACCTCGAGTTGAAAAATAATTGGAAAGAGTATGAGTACAGAATTCCAAAGCATTATCAGTTCTCACAAATTTCACATAAGAAAACACATTCTGCACTTCATTGAGAGAGTTCTTGATAACATCTCCAGCTTCAGATTTATTCTTTAATAAAAAGATCTAGGACAGACGAGAAAAATCATACAACAACAAGATAAAACCTATGTCCCTGATGATCGGTAACACACCGGGACCCCAAATATCTATATGAAATAACTAAAAAATAGAGCTACTGCTCCGACTCTGATGACTGAGGAAGGCAGACCGATGATGCTTTCCCAACTGACATGCCTCACATTGAAAGGACGAGTGAGGAGAGATATGAGGCAGAACACAACACATTTTCTGAAGCAGGATATGACCAATGCGCAAGTACCACGTAAAGGGTGAGACGGGTCCAACAGAATGAGAGGAAATGCCAGCATAAGGAGTTCGAACCAAGCGATAGAGACCGCCCTGCTGACGGCCACACTCAATCACCTTGCCTGTAAGGATGTCCTGAAATACAAGAGAAGGATCAAAAATAGCTTGACAATGTAGACCCTTCGTAACCTAACTAATAGATAACAAATTCATAGAAAAGTCGGGTGCGTGCAATACAATCTGTAAACGCATAGAGGGCTCCCCTAGTCCAGTGATAGGGGAATGAGTTCCATCTGCTATAACCACAGTTCGTCCAGGAGGAAACCTGTCTGTATGATGTAAGTTGACCTCTGTCTCCACACAAGTGATGTGTAGCACCGTAGTCCATAATCCATTCTACAACATCAGATCCACTACAGCTAGTAAGTGCATAAGTACTACATGACGTACTCGAAAAAGCTGAAGCAACCACTTTTGAATGACTTCCGGAGATCGATGAAGAAGTAATGGGACTGGAAGGAGGTGTAATGCCCCTCAATCGTGCTACAAGGTCACCAAATCCCTGATCTAAAGAAGAAGCAGTCGGGGGCTCAATCTGCTCAGCTACTCGAGAAAAAGCAGGAAATCCATGCTTGGAGTAGCATGTATCCTCTGTATGTCCAGGACGATGGCAGTAAGTACAGGGCTGACGAATACGACCTCTGTTGGCATGAGGTCTACGTTCACGAAACTGAGAAGTGCCTCCTCGACCTCGGGAGACAGCCATAATTGAAGAAATCTGACTGGCAGTAGTGGATGGGATATTGATCCTACTGAGCCTGCAGAAAGCTTCCTCTATGGGAGGAATAGTGGCATCTACCAGATCAAAGCTTCCTCCAGTTTGTTGACTCTAAATGGGTCTATACGATGCAATATGATGTTGATGGGAATGTTGGCACATTCAAAGCTCAACTTGTAGCTAGAGGATACAACCAAAAATATGGGATTGACTATCTGGAGACATTTTCTCATGTTGCCAAGATGAATACGATCAGGGTTGTTATTTGCCTAACAACTCATTTTTCCTGAAAAATGTATCAGTTAGATATTAAAATACTTTCTTGAATGGTGGTCCTAAAGAAGAAGTGTATATGAAAATGTCGCATAGGTTTGAGAAGGATAACAAGTGTTGCAAACTAAAAGGCCTTTATGTTGGGAAACGTGAATGAGATGATTCTATTCCATAGCCCTAGGCTCTCTTATATAGGAGAGTAGCCTATGGGTAAATTACATAAAGAGAATAACAAGAAAATAAAATAACAAAGAGATACTGTTACTTAATATGCGTCAACACTCCCCCTCAAGATGGAGCATAGATGTCAATCATGCTCAGCTTGGAAGCACACTTCTGAAATGGACCTCGTAACAATGCCTTGGTGAATATATCTGCAGTCTGGTTCTCTGAGGTAACATGAGATGTGGCAATGAATCCTTTCTGAATCATATCACGTATGAAGTGACAATCCACCTCAATATGCTTGGTCCGTTCATGGAATGCAGGGTTGTTTGCAATAAACAAGGCAGCCTGATTATCACACTCCAAGTTCATACGAAGTGGTACATCTAAGCACAAATCTGTCAGCACCGCTTTCACCCACATCATCTCTGTAGTAGCCTGGGCCATAGCCCTATATTCGGATTCAGCACTAGATCTAGCTACCACAGTTTGTTTCTTGCTCCTCCATGAGACTAGGGCATCTCCTACATAGACAGCATACCCTGAGGTGGACTTCCTATCCTTAGGACATCCTGCATAGTCTGCATCTGCGCATGCTGAGATAGAAATTCCCTTTCCTTTCTTGAATAGCAGACCTTTACCTGGAGAAGATTTGAGATATCTAAGAATCATGTGTATTGCATCCATATGCACCTGGCGTGGCTGCTCCATGAATTGGCTCACACGGCTCACTGCAAATAGTATATCTGGCCTAGTGATCGTGACATATAACAATTTGCCTACCAGTTCTCTATATCTTCTCCTGTCCACCTCCTCTGTGTCATCATCATACAGCTTCATGCTAGGGTCCATTGGTGTCGTAGCAGTTCGACACCCTAGCATACCTGTCTCACTCAGTAGATCTGTAACGTACTTCCTCTGTGACATGACTAATCCATGCGGATTTCTGGCGAATTCCAGCCCCAGAAAATATCTAAGGACTCCCAGGTCCTTGGTGACAAACTCAGTCCCCAGCCTTTCCTTTGCCTGCTTAATACCCTGGTCATCATCACCTGTAATCAAGATATCGTCAACATAAACCATGATTACAATAATACCTCTCGCCGTCTTCTGTACAAACAAGGAATGATCAGCATTGGAGCGTTTATATCCTTGTTTCTCAAAGAGGTCTGACAGCTTCTGGAACCATGCTCTGGGGCTCTGCTTAAGGCCATAGATGGCCTTATGTAACCTGCAAACCTTGGAACACTCCCCCTCAACAGCAAAACCTGGTGGTTGTTGCATGTATACTTCCTCCTGCAGGTCTCCATACAGAAATGCGTTCTTCACATCTAGTTGATAGAGTGGCCAGTCTCTAGTAACTGCAACTGATAACAGGATCCGCAGAGTGGAATGGCGCGCCACAGGGGAGAACGTGTCAAGGTAATCTACTCCATATGTCTGTGTGAATCCCCTTGCGACTAGGCGTGCCTTGTACCTGTCAATGGAGCCATCTGCATTTTGTTTAACTGTAAACACCCATTTGCAACTCACCGGGTTGACATCTGGAGGTATAGTAACCAAACTCCATGTTCCTCTAGACTGAAGTGCCGCCATCTCTTCCTCCATCGCTAGCCGCCATCTAGAATCCTGCAAAGCCTCATGGTGGTTCCGTGGAATATCTGTAGCTGAAAGTGCCAATGCAAACGTCCTGAAGGGTCCAGATAGCCTCTCAAACGATACAGCTGCTGATACTGGATATTTGGCACAGCTTCTCTTCGGCTTGCGTAGAGCGATTGGAACGTCCAGATCCTCTGTGGTAACACCATGCTCCTGTAATGCATCCTGCTGAGAAATGTCGTCAGATCCATCAACATTAATATTTTCATTACATACCATAGGCGAGCTAGTTGACTGGTCAGGGCCATGAGCTGGATGCGGCCTGCGGGTGTAATGGAATGGTAACGGGGATACTGTTGGTGGCGGTGGAGGTGGCGGCGGTGGTGGTGGTGGTGGTAATGGTGGTGATGGCTGTGATGTTGGTGGTGACGGCTGTGATGTTGGTGGTGCCATGAATACGGTATCAGGGGATAATAGTGGTGGCTGCATGTTCCCGGATTCTGAAAAATACATAATGGATTCAAAGAATGTAACATCTGCACTGATCATATATCGCCGACGCACAGGGTCAAAACACTTGTACCCCTTTTGAGTTCTGGAGTACCCCACAAAGACACACTTGACAGCCCTAGGAGAGAGCTTGTCAGACCCAGGCAACAACTGATGGACAAATGCGACTGACCCAAACACACGAGGAGTAAGAATGAACAGATCCTTGTCCGGATAAATAAGTGAAAAGGGAACCTGTTCATTCACGACAGACGAGGGCATACGATTTATAAGATAACATGCAGTGAGGACTGCATCACCCCAGTAGGAATACGGAACATGACTCTGAATGAGAAGTGACCTTGTAACATCAAGAAGGTGACGGTGTTTTCTTTCTGCAACCCCGTTTTGTTGAGACGTATGAGCACAGGATGTTTGGTGAACAATTCCTTTAGAGGAGTAGTAGTTGGCTAGATTGTTAGTGCACAACTCTAAGGCATTGTCAGTTCTCATAACTTTGACCATTGTGGAAAAAACATTCTGAATCTCATTTAGAAAGTGAATAATAATATTTCCAGCTTCAGACTTATTTTTCATTAGAAATACCCATGATGCTCTAGAAAAGTCATCCACAAATACAATATAAAACCTGTGCCCCTGATGATCGGGAACACGACTCGGACCTCAGACATCGACATGAAACAACTCAAACTTGGAGTTACTACTCCGACCTTGACTACTGGGAAAAGATGACCTGTGATGTTTTCCCAACTGACACGCCTCACACTGGATAGGTGTGTTAGGAAGACTATAAGGTAGGACTAGACGCAACTTCTGAAGCGGTAAATGACCAAAACGCAGATGCCACAAGAGAGGAGATACTTGTTCTGCGGGAGAAGCTGTGATTCCGGCAAACGGGGTCTGGTTCAGACGATAAAGGCCTCCTTGCTCATAGCCATGACCAATCACGTTGCCCGTACGGATGTCCTGAAAAATCAAGGAAGATGAATCAAAAATAGCTCGACAATGGAGATCCTTCGTAATCTGACTAATCGACAACAGATTCATAGAAAAATGTGGTGCATGCAAAACATTCTTAAGCTGCATAGAGGATGTCAATCTAATCTCCCCCTGACCCGTGATAGGGGAATGTGTGCCATTGGCAATCACTACTGTCCGTCCTAGAGGAAACTGAGTATATCCTGTAAGTAGACCCTGGTCGCCACATAGATGATGTGTAGCGCCCGAGTCCATGATCCATGGCAATGTATCCGATCTACTACTGTGGAGAGCAAGTGCACTACCTGAAGTACTCGTAGAGGCAGAAGCAGACGCAGCAGCATCAGTATGATTCTCTGTCGACGGTGCAGGGCCAGATGGTGGTATAATGCCCCTAAGACGGGCAACCAGATCATCAAATCGTTGATCCAGTGTAGCTGCAGACGGGGGCTCTATCTGCTCAGCGGCTCGTGCGGATGCAGGAAATCCATGCTTTGAGTAGCATGTATCTTCAGTATGTCCGACTCGGTGACAATATGAGCATGTTGGCCTAGTGCGGCCACCCCTTCCACGGGGAGTACGTCCACGGCTCTGGTAATGAGAACCACGGCCTCTGTTGGCCGCCATGGCAGAGGGATTCTGACTCGCAGCTGCTGAAGGTACTGTGATCCTACTCAATCTGTGAAAAGCCTCCTCCATGGGAGGAATAGTCGAGTCTGCCAAAATCTGTGAGCGTGCTGCCTCATATTCTGGATCAAGTGCAGCGAGAAACACACCCACCATCGTCGCATTCCTATATGTCTTCTGCTGTTCTGGCGTGGCGGTAAGAGGCATGAAGCTGTAGAGCTTCTCAAACATCCCTCTCAATGATGTATAGAGGGAATGTAAAGGACGGTCGTTCTGCTTTATTGTGAATATGTCATGTTGTAGCTGCAGGATCTTCGTCTCATTTTTCGCCTGTGAATACGTTGCTGCCAGGATATCCCACATGTCTTTAGCCGTGGGTTGATGTAAGATGTCATTGGCAATTTCAATAGCCAATGTACCGGATAGCCACACCTTGGCATATGCATCATCGGCCTCCCAAGAGGCATGAACTCCAGTCTTCTCTGCAGGCTCTGGCTCGGTAAGAATGTGCTTCTTACCTGTAGACTTCATCATGCTCATGAACTGCATTGCCCACAGTTCATAGTTCGTACCATCCATTTTGACAATAGGCGCTGGACCACGAAATGCGCCAATAGAGGGGATATCTGCCTTGTTGTCCGACATACTGGAAACGGAAGACTGGAGAGACTGAAAGAGAAATAATCTTTGTCTACAGTGACATAAACGGGATTAGTTGCGTGTGTAGACTTCAAGCAACTAACCCCATATAGATCCGGATCTGTGCCCTAGGGTTTTGGGACTTAGGGCACGTAAGCGCGTGCGAGAGGCACGCGCGCACGCACCTGGAGTATCACGCGTGCACTGGAGCGCGCTACTGGAGAATCACACGCGCACTGGAGCGCACAACTGTGCACGTAATAGTGCGCACAGTTGCACGGGGATGCTGCGCACAGTGCTGTGCGAGTAGAGGCGCAAGACTTATGCGCGTAGGCGTGCAGCGATGCACGCACAGGCGTGCGAGGCTATGCGCGAGCGTGCGAGGTGCGCGCAGATGATGCGCAAGGTGCAGGCGATGCACGCAGAAGCGCCGATGATGCGCAAGGTGCGCGCGCACAGGCGCGAGATGCGCGCACAGGCGCACAGGCGCTGGAGTCGATGCGGCGTCGCCTGCACGGAGATGGTGGCTGATCGGCTGGGCGGCGCCGACTCGAAGGAGAGAGGGAGAAGAGAGGCCGGCGGGTGGGGTTAGGGTTAGGTTTCGAGAACTCCGGTCTAGGACCGTCGCTCTGATACCATGTTGGGAAACGTGAATGAGATGATTCTATTCCATAGCCCTAGGCTCTCTTATATAGGAGAGTAGCCTATGGGTAAATTACATAAAGAGAATAACAAGAAAATAAAATAACAAAGAGATTGTTACTTAATATGCGTCAACACTTTATATGGACTAAAGTGTTACCAAGAGATTGGTTTCAACGTCTTCGTGTGGTCGTGATTAGGAATGGATATACCCAAGTGAATGTAGACCACATTATTTATAAGGAGGAGTGATGAAAAAAGATATATTCTTTTGGTGTATATCGATGACATGATCCTTACAGGTGGTGATGAACAGAAACTTCCAGGATAAAGAAAACACTTGCAACTGAATTTGAACTGAATGACTTGGGGAGGTTAAAGTACTTCCTAGGTATTGAGATGGTTCGATCTCCAAGAGTATGTATCTAAGTCAACGAAAATATGCTATGGATTTATTGAAGTACTGTGGCAAATTGAGATGAAAGCTTGCTACGACTCATATTGAGGCAAATCATAAACTGAATAAAGAGGATGGCGAGCTTCTTAGTGATGTAGGAAAGGGTAGGTATAAAAGGTTGGTGAGAAGATTGATCTATCTTACCCTTACTAGACCAGATATTACATATGCTATAAATGCGGTGAGTCAATTCATGCATGCTCCTACTACCTCTCATGCTAATGCGGTAAATAGAATTATGTGCTAAATAAAAGTATCACCAAGAAAATATCTTATGTTCAAGAAAAAAACTCGAAGTCATTATTGAAGAATACATCGATGCTGACTGGATTAGCTCTGTTGATGATAGAAGATCCTCCATTAACCAAGAGTGTTCAAAATTGAAATGTTTCCATGCTCTAGTTGTAAAATTCTTCATCTAGACGAATGGAATAGAGGATCATGAAACTTTTGCACATATTGCTTGGTGATCAGAGTAAGTTTTCATATGAATCGAGAAGTAGACTACTAGTATCACAAATGGTGATGATAGTTTCGGACTCACGTCGCAACTTGCAATATAATTTAAGAAGAAATATTTAGGGGATCTAAAGTACTTCCTTAGGAGAGTATTACTAAATTTAGTAATGGAATGGCATATATCAATGGAATGATATTCTGAGCCTACTCAAAAAAAAACTAGAAAGTTGGAGCAAATAAACATGCAGTAACAAATGAACAAGCAAACCACATAGATGACAAGGACTGGCCACAAAATCAAGCATGTACAACAACCACCTCCCCCCCCCCCAACCCTTTCAACTTTGTATAGATCAATTTGGATGCAACAAATTCAAGTAGCCTCCGGCAAATGATTTGCTAAGAAAGGTTTGGTTTTAATGTCTTGCCCTTCTTTGTTATGGATGCTACAATAATGGTACGAGTAATTGATGTCTGCCTATGCCTTTGGATGTAGCATATGAAAAGAACAAGAATAATTACTTGTACAGGAGCTTCAAACATTTTAAGGGATGTCAGCATGAATGAGAACCGTTACTTATCATTTCCATCATTTAAGACGCATTTTCCCGCTGAGAAAGCACTTTGAGATCAGATGCGTAATCTCCTGAAGATCCAAATACCTTAAGGTTCTGCAACTTAAAAACGACAGTACACACCCATCTAATTTGTGGTTTAACGTAGTGTCATAAAAGAAGACAAAAAACACTTCAACAAGAGATTTTTTAGGCATTTGTTAATCATTTAATGAGACAAATTCTTGCGAACAGAGTAAAAGCATACCTGACAAAGAATGCTTCGAACACTTTCAGGTGTTGCAACAGCATTGAAGAAAAATTTTCCAATAGTAGTATTCCTGGTTTAGTCCATGCGATTAGACTTCTTTTAAAGAAAACTAATTAATTTGATTATTAAAATAAGTTTTCGAGCTTAAGTAAAATAACTATTAGAAAAGTGGGGGCATCGCCTTTTGATATATGCATCATATACCCACAAATCACGAGCTTGAACTATCCACGGAGTTGACACCTAAGAATTGGATGCTATGTGCCAATAACCAATGTACAACTTAAACCTTGCCCTTGTGATAGGCTAATCTTAGGGCCCGTTCGGTAGGAGAATAAGCAGGAATAAGGATGGGGAATAAGGGTCTATTCTTCGTTCGGCTGGAGGATAAGAATAAGGAGAATAAGGTGAAATAAAGGTAGGCAAGGTGGGATAAAGATAGGAATAAGAATGAAATAAGATAGAATGAGGAGGAATAATCGTACCATAGAAATCCGTGTCGAAAGGAGAATAGGCCCCTTATTCCGGGGCCTATTCTCCAAACGAACAGGCCCTAAGACCCGTTGATCAATGAGCGTTTGGACATGGTATCTACCAATTTGAGAAATAGAACTGCAGAAATCAATGCAAACAAACGGACCACACAAAAGGAGTTACGTTAAAAAATCTCTCTGTGGAAGGAAAAATACGGAAGTGGATATCTTAGTGCGGCTAAAGTTTTCACTTTCTTAATGAAAGAAAAAGTTAGATGGGTTAACTAAATAGCCCAACTGTCAGTCAGATAATTTTTTATGTTAAATATTGTTAGAATAATTATGTTATTTTAGTTTTAATTGTCCTGTTTCTGTAATTTACCCATAGAGTTTTTCTCCTATATAAGAGAGCTTTAGGGTTTGATTGAATTCATCTCGCTTATTCCCTTTCAACATGGTATCAGAGCGACGGTCCTAGACCGGAGTTCTCGAAACCCTAACCCTACCCTACCCCACCCGCCGGCCTCTCTTCTCTCTCCTCCGATCGGCGTCGCCGCCTCTTCCACCGCATGTACGGACACGCATCTTCTGAGGTCGCGGCGGCGGCGTGCCTTAGGCTCTCGCGCATCGTCAGGAGCCTGCGCGTGATTAACACCGCGCCCACCCCCTTGCGCCTCTCCTGCGCACCGCGCCCCTTTGCGCGTGAGCCCCTTTGCACGAGGCTCCCTGGTTTGCGTCCTTGCCCTAGCGCCGCGCGCGTCCTGTGCACAGGCAGTGACTCTTGTGCCTGCTTCCTTGCCATGGTTTGCGTGCACGTGATCTTCAGTGCGCGGAATCTTCCGTCTGCGCGAGCCATACACGCGCGTAGGGTGCGCGTGTTTGGGTTGTAGTCCCACCAGTTCAAAGTAGAGGACCTAGTCAGAGGAACTCTCAAGGTATGGAGGGCGTTGTGGTTTGAGCCTACGTCCACAACGGCCTTCATAGATGTTCACGTAGACGTTACGGTCTAGTCGTGTAACCCCAGTTGCAGAATATTGTTGTCATCATGTCAGACAACAAGGTAGATCTTCCGTCTCTGGGTGCCTTCAAAGGTCCAGCACCCATTGTGAAAATGGACGGCACGAACTATGAACTGTGGGCCATGCAGTTAAAAAGTCTTATGCAATGCAATGGCAAGAAGCATATCCTCACGCAAGAGGAACCTGTTGAGAAGACTGGGGTTAACGCCTCATGGGAGGCTGACGATGCCTATGCACGTGTATGGTTATTGGGTATTGTATCCATGGAGATAGCCAACGACATTCTGAGTCAACCCACTGCGAAGGCTATGTGGGATATCTTAGCTGCCACTTATTCTCCGGCGAAGAACGAGTCCAAGATCTTACAACTCAGCATGACATTTTCACCTCGAAGCAGAACGGGCGTCCTCTTCATACCCTGTACACCTCTCTGAGGGGTATGTTTGAGAAGCTACACGGGTACATTCCGTTGACAGCCACACCAGAACAGCTAAAGGCATACAGGGACTCAGTGATGGCAGGAGTATTTCTAACAGCCCTTGATCAGGAGTATGATGCCGCCAGAGCGCAGATTCTTACAGATGCCACCATACCTCTAATGGAAGAGGCCTATCGCCGGTTGAGTAGACTCTCTATATCCCATGGTGGAGCTCAGACGCCCTCAGCCATGGCAGCGTCTCGTGGCAGGGGAGGATATCCACAGTTTCGAGGTAGAGGTGGTCGTGGCAGAGGAGGAGGTAACAGACCTCCTCGACAGCCGTGCACTTACTGTCGTAGGACTGGTCACACTGAGGAAACATGCTATTCTAAGCATGGATTTCCTACTACTACAACACGTGTGGCGGAGCAGACTCAGCAGGAAGGGGGTCCTTCCCATGTCCCGGATCAGAGGTTTGAGGAGTTAGTGGCGCGACTTAGAGAGATCATGCCTGGTCAGGGGCTAGCAAGTACTTCAGGATCTTCGGAGATAGCCGGTTCAGCATTAACATCCACGTCAGGTACAGCATATGCTCTTACTAGTTGTTACCGAGCAGATCTATCAGAATGGATCATGGATTATGGAGCCTCTCACCATTTATGTGGTGATAAAAAGCATTTGGATGGTTTCAATGCAACTCAGACAGGACGCTCTGTGGTGATAGCTGACGGGACACACTCTCCCATTACTGGTCAGGGGGAGGTGCAGTTGACCCCTGCGATACGGCTTCAGAATGTTCTTTTTGCTCCCGATTTTTCAATGAATTTACTGTCGATTAGTCAAATCACTAAAGATTTACATTGTCGTGCCATATTTGACCCATCTGCTCTTGTGTTTCAGGACATCCTAACGGGCAGAGTGATTGGAACTGGCCGTGAAGCAAGGGGGTCTCTATAGACTGGTGCAGTCTCCTTATGCTGGTGTCTCTTCTGTGAGTGCTGGATCTGTCTCTCCTTACACATGGCATCTCCGCTTTGGTCATCTTCCGTTGCAAAAGATGGTCCATATCCTTCCACAGATTTCTCCCAGGTCTACTTTTCAATGCGAGGCGTGCCAGCTCAGAAAACATCACCGGTCGTCGTTTCAGAGTCGTCTAGGTCCAAGTCGTCATGGTCTTTTTGAGTTACTTCATTTTGATATTTGGGGTCCCACTCGTGTCCCTGATCTTCAGGGGCACAGGTTTTATCTTGTTGTTGTCGATGACTTTTCTAGGTTATCTTGGGTCTTTCTGCTTAAAAATAAGTCTGATGTTGGACATGTTATTCAGTCTTTCACTATTGAAATAAAAAATATTTTCTCTACTGTAGTGAAGTTCATATGGTCTGAAAATGCTCTAGAATTGTTTAGTACTCAACTATCTAAATTCCTTATGTCTCATGGAATTGTGCATCAGACGTCTTGTGCATATACCTCCCAACAGAATGGGGTGGCTGAAAGGAAACATCGTCATTTGTTGGATATTACCAGAACCCTTTTGATTCAGAGCCGTGCCCTTCACTCCTATTGGGGGAATGCGGTTCTAACTGCCAGCTATCTTGTTAATCGTATGCCTTCGTCAGTGTTAGGGGAGAAGATTTCGTTCTTGACCGCGTTTCCCGAGAAGGATCTTTTCTCCCTAACACCACGTGTTTTTGGGTCCGTTGCATTTGTTCATTGCTTTTCTCCTGGTCTTGACAAGCTCTCTCCCAGAGCTGTCAAATGTGTTTTTGTGGGTTATTCCAAAACCCAAAAAGGATATCGGTGTTTTGATCCAGTTAGACGACGGTACTATGTCAGTGCAGATGTCACCTTCTTTGAGTCCATTATGTATTTTTCTCCTACAGGTGCCAGACTCACTCACTCAGAGGAAGGAGACGATATATATGTGCCTCCTCCACCTCCATCTGTTCCATGCTCTACTCCACCACCACAACCTACTCCATCACCACCACAGCCTACTCCACCACCACCGCCGCCACCACCAGCTACTACTTTTTATCCTCAGGTCTATCAGCGTCGGCCCTCTGCTCATGTGCCTCCTCCATCATCCAGCATGCCCGAGGTATGTACTGATCATTTGAGTTCTACTGATGGCACAGGTGATTTGCATGCGCAGATGGATGTACAGGGTACTGATGGTACTTTCACTACTCCAGTTGATGACCTAGATATCCCTATTGCCCATCGAAGGCAGAAGCGTGCGCTGACGATGAATCCTAAATATGGGATAGAGTTTAGATCTCAGGCTTCGTTGGAGCGTTTATCCCCGGACTTTCGTCAGTTTGTTGTTGGGTTATCAGCAGTTGACATCCCACGGTCATATCAGGAGGCACTATAGAGCAGTCCGTGGCGTTTAGCTATGGAAGAGGAGATGGCGGCGTTGCAGTCGCGTGGTACGTGGAGTATTGTGCATCCTCCACCAGGTGCGTCAATAGTGGGCAGCAAATGGGTCTTTACTGTTAAGCATCGGGCTGATGGTACGGTTGATAGATACAAAGCCAGGTTGGTTGCTCGTGGGTTCACTCAAACATATGGGGTGGACTATCAGGAGACGTTTTCTCCAGTAGCACGTCATTCTACTTTACGGATTCTCATTGCAGTTGTTGTTGTCCGTGACTGGCCCCTGTTTCAGTTAGATGTCAAGAACGCTTTCTTGTATGGTGACTTGCAGGAAGAGGTTTATATGCAGCAGCCACCAGGGTTTGCTGTTGAGGGGGAGTCCAGTATGGTTACCCGTCTTCATAAGGCCGTATATGGCCTGAAGCAGAGTACACGGGCTTGGTTTCAGAAGCTCTCGGAGTTGATTGAACAAAAGGGCTTCGTCAGATCTACAACAGATCATACTCTCTTTGTAAAGAGAGACCAGCGAGGTATTGTGATCATCTTAGTGTATGTTGATGATATAGTTATCACTGGTAGTATGAGCAGGGCATTCAAGCAGCCAAGGATTTTCTTAGCGAGCAGTTTGTTACGAAGGATCTGGGTACACTTCGTTACTTTTTGGGATTAGAGTTTGCACGAAATGAGCAAGGCATGGTAATGACACAAAGGAAGTATGTTACTGATCTGTAATCTGAGACAGGAATGGCAGGATGTAGACCAGCTACTACTCCTATGGATCCTAATGTTAAACTTTATGATGATGACTCTGAGGAGGTGGACAAGAGACGATATAGAGAGCTCGTGGGGAAGTTGTTGTATGTCACTATTACCCGACCTGATATATCCTTTGATGTTAGTAGGGTAAGTCAATTCATGGAGCAACCCAGACAGGCTCACATGAATGTTGTTTTTATGATCTTGAGATATCTGAAGGCGTCTCCAAGTGCTGGTCTTCTGTTTAGAAGTGATACCTCTATATCTGTCACGGGTTGTGCTGATGCAGACTATGCTGGGTGCCCTAATGATAGAAAGTCTACTTCAGGATTTATTGTATTTGTTGGCAGCTCACCAGTAGCTTGGAAAAGTAAGAAACAAACTGTCGTGGCTCGATCCAGTGCAGAGTCAGAATATAGGGCAATGGCCCAAGGTAGTGCTGAGATGATGTGGGTCAAATCTGTTTTGACTGATTTAACTATTGAAGTACCTCTTCCTATGCATCTTAAATGTGATAATCAGGCCGCCTTGTTTATAGCCAATAATCCAGCCTTCCATGAAAGCACAAAGCACATTGAAGTGGATTGTCATTATACATGGGACTTGATTCAAAAGGGGCTTATTTCGACTTCTTATGTATCATCAGGAGAGCAGATTGCAGACATGTTCACCAAGGCTCTTGCTAGAGGTCCTTTTCATCTCTGTTGTTCCAAGCTGAGCATGATAGATATATATGCTCCAGTTTGAGGGGGAGTGTTAGAATAATTATGTTATTTTAGTTTTAATTTTCTTGTTTCTGTAATTTACCTATAGAGCTTTTCTCCTATATAAGAGAGCTCTAGGGTTTGATTGAATTCATCTCGCTTATTCCCTTTCAACAGATATTTTGTAACTCTTAGGAGTATGTCTTTTTGTTTAACTCGAAGTAACATCTTTCTAACCCTACCCCTATTTTGTTTGTAAAATATAAAAAAACAAAATACTGCCCCATATCGTGACCAAATATTTAATTTATTAAGTACCATATAGAAGCCCATCCTTAAGGGACGGCTTTGTTTTAGCACAAAGCCACCTTCAGAAGAGGCGGCTTCAATCGGAGGTTGGACCGGAGTTGCACCTTGTAGAGGCGCCTTTTAGTAAATCTCTGAATGTAGATGCCTTTCTAGGAGGAGGATTTTGTAGCTACGTAAGCTGCCACTTCAAGAGGTGGCTTAGGCCTGCTCCTGGAGCTACTGCTGTCCCATTTTGTTGCTATCATTGCACACTTCTGATGCAATCTTTTGTTACAATTGCAGAAATGACATTGAAAAATTTCAGCACATGCTGACGCAGATTATGCAGGGTGTCCCAAGGATAGGAAGTCCACAATCGGATATGCTATATTTGTTGGAGATTCACTTGTCTCGTGGAAAAGCAAGAAGCAAACTGTAGTTGCTAGATCTAGCATTGAATCTGAGGATAGAGCTATGGCACAAGCATGTACAGAAATGATGTGGGTTCGAGCAGTCCTTACATATCTACACATAGATATACCTCTTCCCAATGTTCCCATGTCACTAAAATGCGACAATCAGGTTGTCCTATTTATTGCTAATAATCATGCATTCCACGAAAGGACGAAGCACATTGAGGTTGATTGCCATTATATACGTGACATTATCCAGAAGGGATTCATTTCTACATCCCATGTCAGCTCAGGGGACCAGACAACAAATATTTTTACCAAGGCCTTACTTAGAGGATCATTTCAAAAGTGTTCATCCAAGCTGAGCATGATAGATATCTATGCTCCGTCTTAAGGGGGGTGTAGAGATATGTTTATATATTTCTATGTTTCTGTATTATCAATTTTCTTTTCCTCTTATTTGTTTTATGCAATTTGCCCATAGGCCTCTCCTCTATATAAGAAAGTCTAGGGCTCAAGGAATAAATAAGTCTCTTATTTTTCCCAGCAAAGGGGAATGCGGATAGCTAATAGAGGAATTAACAGTGGATTGTGGAGGCTACAAAGATGAGTAGCCACGTTGCGTAAAAGAGAGTACATTTTGGTGGGGGTGCAGCTCGCTTCTAATATTGAACTAAAGGTGGCTTTGTGTTGAACCAAAGCATTAGACAATTTCTCTATGATAATAAATTAAATGTTTAATTATCGCATGGGGCTAATATTTTGTTTTTTAAGTTGTAACAACGAATTTTCCTCCTAGCATCATCTTATGTAACCGTTAGGGTATCCTTTCAACATAGAAAACATTTCATTCTCTCTCTACATGGTAGCAGAGCCACCTTGAAACCCTAATGGTTAACCATCCTCTCTCTCTCTACAACACCTCCCAGCAGCCCTACACTTAGCAACCCATCACCTAACGACTCCCAAGCCACACAACAGCCCCCAATGTGCCCCTGCACTAACACATGTCCCCATGAGCACTGCTCTTTCGGAGGCCCTCCTTATAGTATTACACAATGTGATTTTGATCACCATCTGATGCATAGTCGTGACAAGCTCTCTTCTAGAGTTGTCAAGTACAATGTTCAGGAAGGCGCTATGCGGTATTCAGTCGGAGGGGTCACTGCATAGAGAGTATGCGGTATGCGGGAGAGTATGCAGGGAGTATGCGGTTTTATGCGGTTTGGTATTTTTTATTATTAAAAATATAAATAAATATTTAATATTATGGTAATATCCTCAGTCGGGAGAGTATGCGGGGAGTATGTGGTTTTATGCGGGAGAGTATGCGGTTTTATGCGGGGAGTATGCGATTTTATACGGGGAGTATGCGGTTTTATATGGGGAGTATGCGGTTATGC
Source organism: Ottelia alismoides (assembly GCA_037367405.1). Taxonomy (NCBI): domain Eukaryota; kingdom Viridiplantae; phylum Streptophyta; class Magnoliopsida; order Alismatales; family Hydrocharitaceae; genus Ottelia; species Ottelia alismoides. The sequence continues at coordinate 195,382 of JAZKJV010007393.1, forward strand.
GGGTGGGGCTATTTGGCTTTAGATTAAATAAAAAAAGTTCTATCAGAAAAGCAGCCGAGTATGCGGCCGCATAGGGGGTATACTCGGCTGAGTATGCGGGTCAACCCGCATACATGACCGTTTCATCGTACTCGGAGCAGTAAGGCTACCGAGTACGAGTATGCGGCCGAGTATGCGGCTTATTCGGTCGTTTTTCTGAACACTGGTCAAGTGTCTTTGTATGCTACTCTCGTACCCAAAAGGGGTATCATTATTTTGACCCGATTCGATGGAAATATTATTTTAGTGATGATCTCACCTTCTTTGAGTATATTATGTATTTCTTCTACATGTGACAGGTTGACTATATCCGACTCTGGAGAGGAGGAATTCATGCCTCCTCCTACAGTTGCACACCTCCAGTACCTGCACCACCTCCAGCACCTCCACCACCACCACTACCACCTAATACATTGGCGCATATATTACCACATTTTTATGTTCGTAGGCCTCGCAGAGCTCCCCTACTCATGGGCCTTCACCATCATCCAGCACGCTCCAGACATGTAATGAGCACATTATTTCTACTGATGGCACTAGTGACTTGTCCATGTAGCAGGGTTCTTTACAGGATGAGCAGGTACCCTCTCAGGAGGGTGATTTACAGGTTCATGAGGAGGAAGATGATCTGGATGTGCCTATTGCTCCGTGAAAGTAGAGACGTACTTGTGCTACATATCCTCTTGTAACCCATGTTTCCTTGGGCTGACTCTCAGAGGACTTCAGGAGATTTGTCGTGGGACTGTCAACCGTGGAGATATCACAGACATTAGGAGGCAATACAAGATAGCCAGTGACGCCTTGCCATGGAGGAGGAGATGGTCGCGTTACAGTCACGTGGCACATGGAGAATTGTTACATCTCCTACAAGAGCATCTGTTGTCAGATGCAAGTGGGTGTTTACGGTAAAGCACCAAGCAGATGGCATCATGGATCCCTACAAGGCGAGACTTGTGGCTCGCAGGTTCATCCAAACATATGAGATGGACTATTATAGTACTTTCTCCTGATGTGATAAAGAGATATAATTTATGTTATTTGTATTGTTTCATATTTTCTATATTCTTATGAACTCTTGATGTAATTTACCCATAGGCAACTCCACTATATAAGAGAGCGTAGGGCGTATGGAATAAACAACTCTCTTATTTCTCCCAACATGGTATCAAAGCGACGGTCCTAGACCGGAGTTCTCGAACCAAACCCTAACCCTAGCCCCCACCTCCAAGCCCTCTACGGGCCGCCCCTCAGCCCTCGGCCCCGCGCCACCCCTCGGCCCTCGTCCCTACGTCGCACCTCGACACCGTGCATCGTGCCTCCGCATGCCACGCGCCTCGCGCCGTGACTCGCGTGCCTCGCGCGCCTCGCTACTCGCGTGCCTCTATGCGCGTGACTCACACGTCATACTGTGCCGTGCTTCCGTGCATGTCGCCTCCGCCCAGCACGTCGCTTCTCTTTCCCTTTTGGGCCTCTTAGGTCTCGCGCGCGGTTCCGCGTCCTAGGGTCCGGCCAACCATAGGGTATCGTCGTCATCTACGAGACTTTCGCCTGCATCTCCACGTTAATGGGTTGAATTGCTTGAGTCTACACATGCAACCGAACCCGTGCATGTCAGTGTAGACAATCATATCGTCAATCTACAACCCTAGTCTTCTATTATCATCATGTCAGAAAGCAAGGCTGATATTCCATCTACAGGCGCCTTCAGAGGTCCTACGCCTATTGTGAAGATGGACGGGTCAAATTACGAAATGTTGGCAATGCAGTTCATGAGTATGATGAAGTCGACCGGTAAGAAGCACTTTCTTACTGAGGAAGAGCATGCTGAGAAGACTGGGGTCAACGCCTCATGGGAGGCAGATGATGCATATGCCAAGGTTTGGCTATCAGGAATGTTAGCAATTGAGATTGCAAATGATATTCTCCATCAGCCCACTGCAAAAGCAATGTGGGATATTCTAGCTGCTACATGTTCACAGGCAAAGAATGAGACGAAGATTCTGCAACTCCAGCATGACATCTTTACAATCATGCAGAATGGATGACCTCTATACTCATTATACACGTCTTTACGTGGAATGTTTGAGAAGCTCTACAGCTTCATGCCTCTCACAGCCACTCCTGAGCAACAGAAAACCTACCGGAATGCCACTGTGGATGGTGTATTCCTGGCAGCCCTTGATCCTGAGTACGAGGCAGCACATTCCCAGATCTTGGCAGATTCCACTATTCCTCTGATGGAGGAAGCCTTTCACAGATTGAGTCGTATTATTGTTCCTTCATCTACTGCCAATCAGACCGCCTCAGCTATGGCAGCATCTCGAGGTCGTGGGGGTCATCATCAATTTCGTGGTCGTGGACCTCGAGGCAGAGGGAGTCGTGTTCGGCCATCATGCACTTTCTGCCATCGTTCTGGACATACCGAGGACACATGCTATTCCAAACATGGATTTCCTACTTCTGCATGAGTAGCTGAACAGATCGAACCTCCATTTGCTTCTTCTTTGGATCAGCGATTTGATGATCTTGTAGCTCGTTTGAGGGGTATTATACCTCCATCCGATCCTGTTACATCAGCACCTGCCTCTGAGAATCATTCTGACGTTGCTACTTCTGCATCCAATAGTACCTCATGTAGTACTTATGCATTCACTAGCAGTAGTGGATCTGATACTTTGGAGTGGATTATGGATTCTGGTGTCACACATCATCTGTGTGGTGACCAAGATCTGCTTACGGCATACCGACAGGTTCCTCCAGGCCGCATTGTGGTTATTGCTAATGGGACACATTCCTCGATTACTGGTCAGGGGGAGATTAGCCTGACACCATCTATGCATCTCAAGGATGTGTTGCATGCACCTGATTTTTCTATGAATTTGTTATCCATTAGCCAACTTACAAAGGATTTACATTGTCGAGCAATTTTTGATCCATCTTCTCTTATTTTTCAGGAAATCCTTACAGGCAATGTGATTGGGCGTGGCTATGAGCAGGGTGGCCTGTATTGCCTCAGTCGGACTCCATATGCCGGAATCTCCTCTCTTCCTGCTGGACCTGTCTCTCCATTCATGTGGCACTTGTGCTTTGGCCATCTACCGCTTCAGAAATTGTGTCGTGTTTTACCTCAGGTTTCACCTCACACGTCCATCTAGTGTGAGGCTTGTCAGTTGGGAAAGCATCATCGGTCTACCTTTTCCAGTCATCAGAGTCGGAGCAGTAGCTCCAAGTTTGAGTTGTTTCACGTTGATATCTGGGGTCCTAGTCGTGTTCTTGATCATCAGGGACACAGGTTTTATATTGTCATTGTGGATGATTTTTCTTGTGTATTTTGGGTCTTTTTATTAAAGAATAAATCAGAAGCTGGGAATATTATCATAAATTTCTTAAATGAAGTTCGTAATGTCTTTTCTGCGTCTGTAAAAATTGTGAGAAGTGATAATGCCTTGGAATTTTGTACTCGTACTCTCTCAAATTATTTTTCAACACAAGGGATTACCCATCAAACATCATGTGCCTATACTTCCCAACAAAATGGAGTTGCAGAAATTAAACATCGTCATTTGCTTGATGTCACCAGGACGCTTCTCATACAGAGTCATGATCCTCATTCTTTCTGGGGTGATGTTGTCCTAATGGCATGTTATCTCATTAATCGCATGCCGTCGTCTTTCTTAGGTGAGAAGATTCATGTCTCCTTGGTTTTTCCTGAAAAAGAATTGTTCTTACTTACCCCACGTGTGTTTGCCTCGGTTGCCTTTGTCCACCAGTTGTCTCCAGGTATTGACAAGTTCTCTCCTAGGGTTGTCAAGTGTGTTTTCGTCGGTACTCCAGGACACAAAAAGGGTACAGGTGTTATGATCCATTGCGCAGGAAATACTTTGTTAGTGTTGATGTCACCTTTTTTGAGTTTGTTATGTACTTCTCTCCTACAGATGATCGGTTGGTATCCTCAGACACTGATGAAGCCATATACATGCCACCACCACCACCACTTCCACCACTATCTACATCACCTGCACCTCCTGTTACATTTCCTGTTCCCCTATTGCCACTCCACTATACCCGTCAGCATGCTTTTGCTCATGGTCACCGCTCATCATCTAGCTCACCTGAGGTATGTTCTGAAAATATAATCTCTAATGATGGATCTAATGATTTACCTAAGCAGGATGTGTTACAGAGGACAGATGAGGATGCAAGTGACTTGGATCTACATATTGCGCTTCAGAAACAGAAGCGTAGATGCGTGTCATATCCTATAGAATCCACGGTTTCTTTTAATCGGTTATCTGATGAATTCAAGAGCTTTGCTTTTGCACTATCTGCTGTGGATATTCCACGGAATTACCCAGATGCATTGAAGGACAGTAGATGGTGTTTAGCTATGGAAGAAGAGATGGCTGCTCTTCAATCAAGAGGTACCTGGAGCCTTGTCCTTGCACCTACCGAGGTGTCTACAGTGAGCTGTAAGTGGGTCTTTACAGTTAAGCAGAATGCAGATGGCAGCATTGACAAATACAAGGCACGCCTGGTTGCTCGTGGGTTTACACAGACATATGGGGTGGATTAACTTGATACATTCTCACTGGTTGCTCGCCATTCCACCTTACGGATCCTTCTTTCTGTTGCGGTTACTCGTGATTGGCCATTATTTCAATTAGATGTTAAGAACGCATTTTTATATGGTGACTTGCAGGAGGAAGTCTAGATACAACAGCCACCTGGTTTTGTTGTTGAGGGGGAGTATTCTAAGGTGTGTAGACTTCATAAGGCCATCTATGGCCTTAAGCAGAGCCCTAGAGCTTGGTTACAGAAGCTCTCAGATTTGTTTGAAAAACAAGGGTACAAACGTTCCAATGCAAATCATTCCCCGTTTATACAGAAAACATCCAGAGGTATTATTGCAATTATGGTGTACGTAGATGATATCATGATTACAAGTGATGATGGACAAGGAATTTAGAGGCGGAAAGAAATGCTGGGCCATGAATTTGTCATCAAGGATATTGGAGTCCTTAGATATTTTCTGGAACTGGAGTTCGCCAGAAATCCACATGGACTTGTAATGACCCAGAGGAAATATGTCACTGACCTATTGAGTGAAATAGGAATGCTTGGATGACGACTGGCCACTACACCTATGGATCCGAGCATGAAATTATATGATGATGACACTGATGAGGTGGATAGGAAAAGATACAGAGAACTGGTGGGAAAACTCCTTTATGTTACCATTACCAGACCCGATATTTCTTTTGTTGTTAGTCGGGTGAGCCAGTTCATGGAGCAACCACGTCAGGTACATATGGATGCTATACATATGATACTCAGGTATCTTAAATCATCTCCAGGTGCAGGTCTATTGTTCAAGAAAGACAAGGAGATTGCTATCTCAGCATGTGCAGATGCAGACTACGCAGGGTGTCCCAAAGATAGGAAGTCCACCACTAGATTTGTTGTATATCTTGGAGATTCTCTTGTCTCATTGAGAAGCAAGAAGCAAACTGTTGTAGCCAGATCCAGTGCTGAGTCTGAATATAGGGCTATGGCCCAGGTTAGTACAGAAATGATGTGGGTGAAAGCTGTTCTTAGAGATCTATATATATAAGTCTCACTTCCTATGGCTCTGGAATGTGACAATCAAGCTGCTATATTTATTGCCAATAATCAAGCATTTCATGAACGAACCAAGCACATTGAGGTTGATTGTCACTATATACGAGATATGATTCAGAAGGGTTTTATTTCTACATCTCATGTTAGCTCAGGGGACTAAACTGCAGATATCTTTACCAAGGCGTTACTTAGAGGGCCATTCCAGAAGTGCTCGTCCAAGCTGAGCATGATCGACATCTATGCTCCATCTTGAGAGGGAGTGTAGAGATATAATTTATGTTATTTGTACTGTTTCATATTTTCTATATTCTTATGGACTCTTGATGTAATTTACCCATAGGATATTCCACTATATAAGAGAGCCTAGGGCGTATGGAATAAACAACTCTCTTATTTTTCCCAACAAGAATGTGTTTCTCTATGGTGACCTACAGGAGGAGTTCTACATGCAGCAACCACCTGGGTTCATTGTTGGGGGGGAGTGTCTGAAGTTTTGCAGGCTTCACAAGATGATCTATGACCTTAAGCAAAGTCCTCGAGTATGGTTCCAAAAGCTCTCAGATTTGATAGATCAACAGGGATTCATGAAATTGACCTATGATCATTCACTATTTGTTCATAGGTCTCAGAGAGGTACAGTTGGATACTTGTTTATGTTGATGATATCGTTGTTACAAGGGATGACGAGCAGGCATTCGGGCTGCTAAGGATTTCCTAGGTCAGCAGTTTGTAACCAAGGACCTTGGTAGTCTATGTTACTTCTTTGGATTGGAATTTGCCAGAAACCGGTGAGGTCTTGTGATGACCCAGAGGAAGTACATCACAAATCTTCTCTCTAAGAAAGGCATAATAGATTGCAGGAATGCCAGTACTCCCATGGACCCGAGTATGAAGATGTATGATGATGACATTGAGGAGGCAGACAAGAGGAGGTACATGGAGCTCTTGGGAAGCTCCTATATGTAACCATCACCATGTCAGATATATCATTTGCAGTAAGCAAAGTGAGTCGGTTCATGGAGCAGCCTAGACATGCACATACGGATGCAGTCCATGTGATTCTGAGGTCTCTGAAGACCACACCCGGCACATCCCTTGCCGCTACAACTTATGCAGATGTTGATTGTGCGGGGTATCCCAAGGAAAAAAGTCTACATCTGACTTTGCAGTGTTCATAGGGAGTTCCTTGGTGTCGTGAAAGAGAAAGAAGCAGACAATGATCGCCAGATCTAGTGCAGAATAAGAATATAGAGCCATGGCACATGCAAGTACAAAGATGATGTGGGTCAGGTCTATTCTTACTGGCCTAGTTGAAGTGCCTCTTCCCATGCACCTCCAATGCGACAACCAGGCTTCTCTCTTCATTGCCAACAATCCAGCCTTCCATAAGAGGACCATGCATATCGAGGTAAACCGTCACTACACTCGAGACATGATTCAAAATGACTTTATCTCCACCACTCATGTTAGCTCATGGGATCAGACAGAAGACGTGTTCACCGAGGCCCTATCCAGAGGGTCGTTCCAAAGATGTTGTTCTAAGCTGAGCATGATTGATATCGATGCTCCAGCTTGAGGGAAAGTGTTGAGATATTAATTATCTTTTGTTTCTTTTATGTACTGTCTTTTCTTTTTGTCTTCTTTATGTAATTTGCTCAACAGGGTCTCCTCTATATAAGAGAATCCTTTGACCTCATGAATAAGCAATTCTTTATTTTCTCTGAACATATGGTATATCCCACACCATTATATGAAGAGGTATCCGCATAGTGTAGTTAATTTTCTTGAAATCCTCTATAACTACCAATGTTATAAGCATAAGGAGGAGCACTGAAGTACCTGAGAAAAAAACTATATGATTCCTTTGTAACTGTTATAAAATATGAAGAATACGGAAGCGATTGATAAACAGAGCATAAACAACAAGAAAGATAGACATGGGAACACCATGATTTTACGTGGAACCCTACTCCATGAGGAGCGGGATGAAACCACGGGAGAAGCCCTCAAAGGGGCGGATACTTCATTCCTTTTTCTCAATGAGTACAGGAGGTATGGGGCTCCTTATATAGCCTCTCCAGAGCCTCCAAGTCCCACCACTGGACGATGTGGGACTAAACACTGGATGGGATAAATGGATCTCCTCCAGGATCCATTTACCCTGTTACAACTCAATGGGCGCACACAACTTATGCTCCAACACTCCCCCTCAAGCTGGAGCATGCAATGCTCAGCTTGGACAAACAGACAGAAACGCAACTCAACGCTACAAGACACTACGGACAATATCAACCCAACGCGCACATGCTGCAGTCGAGGACGTTGCTTCTCATGCCGTGCAGGTGAGGAGGACAAACGGGCTGGAGTGTGAGTCAAATGAAGACTCGGAATCTGACCATCGAGTCTGAACTTGCGCCTGAAGTCTCCTCGTCGGAGAACTGGGTCTCTCCCATCTGGCTCAGAGAATGGTGCACTACTCTGGTGTACCTATGATACCACATGAAAACCCCTGCCAACATGGCGTAGGGAATGGTCCTCTGCTCTGGAGTCCCTATGGCTCACATGAAAACTCTGGCCTGACAACTAGAAGAATAATGGGGACCACGAAACAAAAGATGGCAATTTATGCACATCTGACAATGACCGCATACTCGTGCGTGTCTGAAAACTGGACTCGGAATGAATCGTCGAGTCTGAACAACTGATCATCTGCAGAGTCTGGAAAATATGGCTGGTCTGGAGACTGGCATCTGAATCTGGATCTGGATCTGGATCAAGACCTGTGACTCTACATATATACTCCCCTTTCTCCCATACTGGTCGAAATAACATTGGTGACCAAGTTGGGAGAAGACAAGATAAATGGGGACATAATACTAAATAAGCCGTTACATTTTCTCAGCTTTACTTGCAATTTTTTTTTAAATGCATACAGCTTTTCTTTGTATGCGACTCTTTCAAAGAAAACTTTTTTTTGTTGCAAACTTCATGTACAGCTTTTTCTTGTACGCAGCCTTTTTTTTTAAAATACTTGCGTACGGCTTTTTTTCTTGTGTACGCGCCTTTTTTTTTCTCGGCCCAAAGGGCCCAAATCAGCCACTTTTTTTATTTCACAGCAGGCTCATTTGGGACGAATCCCACTCTCTCATTTTTTTTACAATACTGCCGCAGCCTCCACAGGATTTTTTTTTGCAAATATTGGCCCAATTTCTCTCTTCCAATTTTTTTATATATAGCCCAAAAGGACCCCCTTCTTTTCCTCATACCACGGTCCTCTTGGGCCTTCAAAAAAAATCCCCTTTTTTTGTTTGCTGACGGAAGGCCCGTGCTCTTCACACCCCTTATTTTTAAAAAAAAAATGCCCACTAGGGTTCCCATCGTCTTTTCCTGTGTTTCCCCCGATGGGGGACTCATTCCTGGCGCCGCCTCCCCCATTTCCACGGCCCCGATGGGGCTTTGTCTCATGCGCGCCGCCTCCGCATGAAATGAAGAAGGCGCCGCTTCCGCGGGACTGGAGCGCCTGGATGGAGGAGGCTCCCGCCTCGCGCGGAGGAGGAGCTCGCCACCGATCGGGAAGCACGAGAGCTCTGCGCCTGGGGGGGTCTGCCTGGAGGTTGCGGGAAATGGCTGATGATGCCGGAAGAGAGGCCGCCTGCAGATGGAGGAGGGGGGGGCGATGGTGCCTGGAACCGCCTGCAAGGCGCATCGCGCCGCCTGGAGCGTCTTTTGGAGGTGTGCGCGATGAGGAAGGACCCGCTTGGACTGTTGGTCGCCTGGACTGTTGGTCGCACGAAGAAGGACCCGCCTGGAGGTCTTTGCACTGCGCGATGGGAAAGACGCGACGCGGGAGGGTGCGCCAACTGGAGAACTGAAAGCATGGGGCGCCGCCTGCGCATGTGACTGGAGGGGTGCGCGCCTGATGTGTGAGGGACTGGAGGGTTGCGCGCCTGGAGGGGAGAAGGGGACTGCCGCATAGGGCGCTGCCGCTGCACCGCCTCCGCTAGAGCATCGAACAGTATCATCAGGAGAAGAGGGGGCATCGCCTCTATCTGCTCTTGTAATCGCGTGATGTGCAGCTATGAGAGCCGCTTGGACACGGCGCTGCTGGATATCGTCTGGAGCGGCACGCTGGATGTACAGGTTGGGATATACGTGTCTGACGATGGTGCCCTAATACCTAGGGTTGTGCCAAGAAGAAGAAGGCGCTGCTTGGGCATCTGGACAGAGAGCAGTGCCGCCACCGATGTTTGCACCGTAGAATGAACCATAAAAAAACTCAAGAGATCTGATCTGAATCTAGGGTTCCAGAGCAAACCCTCCAATTTCTTGATCTTAAACATTAACGATAATAAATCTTCAACAATCAAATCTCAACAGAAATATTAGGGTTTGAACAGAAATCCTAGAACCGAATCTCAAACATATAGAACACATAATAAAAAATTCCGAGAATCGACCCGCTCTGATACCATGTTATAAACTATGAAGAATGCGGAAGCGATTGATAAACAGAGCATAAACAACAAGAAAGATAGACATGGGAACACCATGATTTTACGTGGAACCCTACTCCATGAGGAGCGGGATGAAACCACGGGAGAAGCCCTCAAAGGGGCGGATACTTCATTCCTTTTTCTCAATGAGTACAGGAGGTCTGGGGCTCCTTATATAGCCTCTCCAGAGCCTCCAAGTCCCACCACTGGACGATGTGGGACTAAACACTGGATGGGATAAATGGATCTCCTCCAGGATCCATTTACCCTGTTACAACTCAATGGGCGCACACAACTTATGCTCCAACAGTAACCTAGAGCCATATCCAACAAATGGAATTAATGTCGTTCTGCCACTAAATATATGGAATTTCCTCCTCCCACACCATAATGAGGGATCCCACTGAAAATATCATATCTTCCATCACAATGTCATCATGGTTTTTTTTGTTGCAAATGTGGATATGTAAACTAGAGGCAGTAATCCATTTGTTCAACAGAACTTGACCTAGGTTTGGACTTGAAATATAGTCTGGCTCAGACTGCTCAGTCATTCTGCAAATTTGTGCCTAGTATTATATGCTCCCAACAAGGAGATGGTGAAAGAATCACAAATAGTATGTCAAATAAGACTCCTAAGAATGCCAAACAACTCATAAATATCTTCGAAGAAAATCGAATGAAGCTCGTGTTATGTTAATCAAAGCATTTATGGTCTACCATATTTAAGCATTCCCTGCGTTTTTGCAAGAAGCTGTTTCCACGGGTCAGATCTATAATCTTTAGGTTACTCAAAACCAAAGGACATTGCTTATCTAATTAATACTTGTCCCAACAAATGAATCAAATCCTTCCAACTAGTTCCACCAAAAATAATATATCTCACTTACCGTAGAACATTTTGGAATGATTTGATGAAAGGCCTCCCATACCAAGGTTGCTTCTTAATGTGGAGCATCCGCAATGAAATGTTCAAAAGAAAGACACCTTTGCAAAGACAAGGATTGTTTACAGTGGCTTGTAAACCGACAAGACCTGTTTGAGAAAAATGAATATTCAATTTTTTTTGAAATGATAAATGATTTAAATATCACAAAGTTACTGTGGAGTGAATAAGAGGATGTGAATTCCATTCAAATGGATACATGCACTCTTACTACTGTCATCGGGAAACAGGGAGCTGGAAAACAGAACCTACGACAAGGTGAGTATAAGAGCAGTTAGAAGAGGGGGGGGTTTATATTACAAAGGTTTTAGGCTATCACATTCCTCTATTTTCTGCTCTCATGTCATCACAGAGGACATTGCAAGATTTTTTTTTAATCCACCCTTGATATCTTGCTTGTAGGGAGATACGGCATTGTGAGAAACTTTCTGAGATGGCATGAACACACGTTCTGACATGAATATTTAAACAAAGAAGACCAAGGTTTTGCATTAACCAATTATATCACCGAATAAAATTAAGGCTGAAGACCATGGTCAGAAACGTGGGGAAAAACTCTATCATTAGAAGATGGTTTTCTCTCTCCTTCACATCGATCAAAAAGTCAAAAATCACGAAAGATCAGAAATGGATTATAGAATCCAATAATACAACATAATCCTTGTTGAAATATGAAATAAAAGAGAATTGCATAAAAAAGAATATCAAACCTAGAACTTACATGATTCGAAATGATAAATAGAACCCCCCTGCTCACAAGAGATAGGAACTAATAGCAATGTTTTTAGGTTGATTCTTCTCACTGAAATATGTAGTACATGATCCTATAAGTAGGCCTCATTCGTGCCTAACTCTCTCATAATAAGTGGTGCGTGACTAAACACTTGATCCTATAGTATCTGATAGATGGTTCTTTCCACAAGATTAATTATCCAATTGACCCAATACTTCTCTATTCTCGACACTTGCCTCAAGTTGGAACATCGAATTCTCAACTTAGACAAAATGAAAAACTCTACATAAGGTTTAAAAAAGCGTGAGGCGGTCCGAGGCGTTTTTTTCTGAAATTGAGGCTAGGCATAAGCCTCGAGGCGGTCGAGGCGTAAGCAAAGCAAAATACATTTAAAAAAGTATACAATAATATTAAGTTTTGCCAAAAATACATTCAAGAATAATTTAAAACTGGTAAAAGATACAATACATAAGTGATGAAGGCGTTGAAATTAAAAAAAATTAATACTAAGCCACTAATATACGGAATATCAAGTTCAAATTCCAACTTCAATGATTCTATATGAGTACTGAACTAAATTCTATACTTAATACTAAAGTATAATAGAAATCACAATCTTTAGTGCGAAGTAAAAAAATATTAATATGCATTGAATCCCAACCATTTGTCTTGCTAAACGTAGTTGGAAAACCGTCATACGCATCCCCTCCTGCCGTATCATACCCCAACAAGACGGGGGTGTGCTCCCCCTTGCAGGGTTGTGGGGGCAGCGCCCCTGGCGATTTTTTTTTACTAATCATATTATTTGTATTCAGCTACTCACAATAAAATGCAATAATTATATTACTTCATGTGTTTATTTTTCAACATTGCTTCTTCATATATGTGATAATTATTCTAAGATTCACAACTTATACAACCAAACAACAACATCAAGTTGCAAACTTGCAACTAAAAATGTACTAAGCCTTCTCCCACTATAAGTAGGGTCGGTTACATGAATTCTTGCTCAAATCCATGTTGAAAGATTCGACTATTATTTATGTTGGTCGTCGACTACCTAACGCAACCCCTACAAGAGTGGGATAAACTTGCAACTAATATAAAATTTTTATTACAATTCAAACAAAAATGTGTGTGCAATATAACTAGTATGTGTAGATGTATGATAAATTGAATATGATGTATACAAGATCATAGAACTTCGCTTATTTCAAGCGATCTCTTCTCTTTACATGGAGCTATATATAGAAATATGCAAGGTTTAACATGGAAACAAAAATACAAACATAAAAAGAATAATGTTGACAAAAAAATAGGGTCATGTGCAAAGCACATGACCAAAAATGTAAAGAAAGCCTCGTGACTCGAGGCTTACGCCTCTGCCTCGCCTCGAGCGCCTCACGCCAAGTCAAGGCGCACGCCCCACCCAGAGAACCCGAGGCGTGCGCCTCAGGGCGAATTTGGTGCGCCTCGCCTCGAGGCGTACGTCTTTGCGCATCGAGGCGGTGCTTTTTAAAACAATGGATCTACTCAAACAAAACGCAGGACACCACAGACCATCTTGACTCCATGCATGCTCCTTGTGTTATTGATGGCGACAAAAATGTATCTAAGTTATTGAAGACTATATTCAGATTATGTGGGTCGGTATGACCCTCATCCCCTAAATATTGCACCACATCCCTCCTTGCTTCCATAAGAGAGAGAAATCCTAGCTGCCTATGAAAGGCTGCTAGGTAGATGCTTCAGTAGTCTTCCCTCTCCCGCAGAAGAGGGTTTACACTTAAATCCTTGTGTGATTTATGTATTTTTGAGCTTTTTCACATCGTACCAGAGCTAACCCAATCGAGGATTGAATGTTCCGAGGAGGTCTTACATGTTCTTGGCGTTTTCACATAAGAAATAACGTAGAAGATTCAGTTTTTAGATCAAGATGAGATTTTTCCAGAGTTCGCAGTCCCTCTTCGTTATCATGATAGATCAAGAGAACATCTTTGATTGATCATGTTACCCCATCTTTCTTTGATAGTTTGACATTAGAATCAGTAGAGGAAAAAGACTTGATTAATTTATGAGAGGCTCTTGGGTTCTCTTATATAGGAGAGGAATCGATTGGGCAAATTACATGAAGTAGACAAAATAAATAGACAACAGGAATACAGTAAGAAAGATAAGAAATATCTCAACACTCCCCCTCAAGCTGGAGCGTAGATATCGATCAGGCTCAGCTTGGAACAACATCTCTGATTAGGCCCTCTAGCTAGGACCTTAGTAAAAACATATGTTGTCTGATCTCCAGAGCTGACATGAGTAGTGGCAATAAGACCCTTTTGTATCATGTCATGAGTGTAGTGACAGTCCACCTCTATGTGTTTGGTCCTCTCATGAAAAGTTAGGTTGTTGGCAATGAAAAGAGCAGCCAGATTGTCACATTAGAGGTGCGTGGGAAGATGCACCTCTATAGTAAGATCAGTAAGAATAGATCTAACCCACATCATCTCCATGCCAGCATGCGCCATGGCCCTGTATTCTGACTCAACACTTGATCTGGCAACCACGCTCTGTTTCTTGCTCTTCCAAGAAACCAGGGAATTCCCTACGAACACAGCGAAACCTGAAGTAGATTTCCTATCATTTGGACTCCCAGCATAATCTGCATCTGCATATGTTGTAACTGAAAGAGATGTATCTCTGCTGAATAGAAGACTCGTACCTAGTGAAGTCTTCATATGCCTCAAAATCAATGGATTGCATCCATATTTGCCTGTGTATGCTGCTCCATAAACTGACTCACTTTGCTCACGGCAAAGGATATGTCGGGCATGGAAAAATCAGATATAGTAGCTTGCCAACAAGATAGAGCATAGATATCATTCATGCTCAGCTTGGACAAACACTTCTGAAATGCCCCCCTGAGTAATGCATTGGTAAAGATATATGTTGTTTGCTCTCCTGAACTGACATGAGAAGTAGAAATCAAACCCTTTTGAATCATATCTCCAGTATAGTGGCAGTCTACCTAAATATGCTTAGTTCTTTTATGGAATGCAAGATTATTTACAACAAAATAAAGTAGCATGATTATCACATTGTAGCTGCATGGGTAGAGGTGCATTTATATGCAAATATGCTAACATTACTCGAACCCACATCATTTATGTGCTTGCTTGGGTCATAGCCCTATACTCAGATTAGGCACTTGATCTAGCCACCATCATTTGTTTCTTGCTTTTCCAAGACACAAGAGAACTGCCAACAAACACAACGAATCCTGAAGTAGACTTCCCATCCTTAGGAAATCGTGCATAATCTGCATCAGCACATACAGACACAGACAGAGTTGCTCCTTTTCTGAATAGTAATCCTGCACCTGGAGAGGATTTTAAATATCTCAAAATCATGTATATAACATCCATGTGAACCTGTCGAGGTTGCTCCATGAACTGACTCACCTGATTCACTGCAAAGGAGATATCAGGTCTAGTAATAGTAATATAGAGGAGCTTTCCCACCATCTCTCTATATCTCCTTTTATCGACCTCATCGGTATCATCATCATATAACTTCATATTGGAGACCATAGGAGTAGTAGATGGTCGACACTCAATCATGCATGTCTCAACAAGCATGTCTGTAACATACTTCCTTTGTGTCATCATAAGATCCTGCGCATTCCTAGCAAATTCCAACCCAAAGAAATACCTTAGGGTACCAAGAACTTTGGCAACAAACTGACGACCCAGAAATTCTTTTGCCATCTTGAACCCCTGCACATTATCTCCTGTAACAAGTATATCATCCACATAGACCATAATGACAAATGTATCTTTAGATGTTCTCTGCACAAAGAGTGAATGGTGTGCATTTGACCTCTTGAACCCTTGCCTTTCAATCAGAACCGAGAGCTTCTGAAACCACACTCTTGGACTTTGCTCAAGGCCATATATTGCCTTATAGAGTCTACAAACCTGCTGACACTCTCCCTCAGCAACAAACCCCGGAGGTTGCTACATGTAAACCTCCTCCTGTAGATCTCCATACAAAAAAGCATTTTTAACAACCAATTGAAACAAAGGCCAGTCACGTACCACTGCAACAGAAAGTAGGACAAGGAGAGTAGAGTGACGAGCCACTGGAGAAAACGTGTCAAAGTAATCCACACCGTAGGTTTGAGTAAATCCTCATGCCACTAATCTTGCCTTGTAGCGATCAAGGCTCCCATCTGCATGATGTTTAATAGTAAACACCCATTTGCAACTAACAACAGATGCTTCAGGGGGAGAAGATACCAAACTCCAGGTATCACGTGATTGCAACGCAACCATTTCTTCCTCCATAGTCAGGAGCCAGCGACTATCCATCAAGGACTCCTAATAATTCCGTGGAATGTCCACGGTAGATAAAGCCACTGCAAATCTCTGGAATTCCCTTGTCAAACGATGAAAGGAGACCTGAGAAGCAAGAGGGTATGGAGTATAAGACCGCTTCTGCTTCCGAACTGCAATGGGTAAATCCAGGTCATTGGGAACCTCCTCCAGTTGTTGGCTATGCTCCTACAATGATTCCTGCACAGATATATCTCCAGACCCATCGTTAGAAATCATGTTATCAAAATAAACTGTTAGAGTATTTGGAGCATGCGTCACTTATGTAATAGGAGGGTAAATGGATCCCTCCAGGATCCATTTACCCCACCACTGAGTTTAGTCCCACATCGTCCAGTGGTGGGACTTGAAGGCTCTGGAGAGGCTATATAAGGAGCCCCAGACCTCCTGTATCCATTGAGAAAGTCAATAGACAAACACGCCCCGTTGAGGACTTCTCCCGTGGTTTCATCCCGCTCCTCACGGAGTAGGGTTCCACGTAAAAATCCTGTCTCCTTTATATTTCTTTATCTTTTTCCATGTTCGCTTCCGCATGTTGATTTTCTAACATGGTATCAGAGCGGGTTTGGTTCTTGCAGATTTGTTCTTGAAATTTTTTTTCTGTTCGAGAATCGATTATCAGATTCAATGTGGGATTTATGTTCATTTTTTTATCATGTTCCAAAATCTGCTCATGTTCATATATCAGGGTCTTCAGAAACCCTAGCATATTGTGAGGTTCACCAGATCCAGTCCTCTGTCCAGGCGATGTCCCCAATACCCCAAGGGCCAGCAACGCATCTTTGATGTCTCCAGATCTACGTGAGGCGCAAGCCCAGGCGGCACCCTCCTGCGATGTCTCCTCCCACACCCAACGGCGACGCAACATTTCTCCTCGTCCAAGGCAGCACCGCCCTGGCGCGCCTACTCCAACCAGCGGCCCTCGAGCTCGCCTCAACGCGCGAGATTAGCGCAATCGCATACAACTCCGGTCTACAGAGGCGACGTACGGGACCCTGATGCCGCGCTACAGAGGCGGCGCACGAGACCCTTCTTCCAAGCGGGGTGCGCATCCTCCTCCCGTGCGATAACCCAAGACGCAGCATCTTCCAGGCCTCGCGCACAACAGACCCCTTCTTCTTCGGCGAAGCCATCCTCGCGCACACCGCCTAGCGCCCCGCGGTGTCCCTTCCTGCCTTCGCGCATCCAGGCGCAGGCCCTCCCAGAAACCCTAGCCGCCCGCCTCTCCTTGCGATGCACAGCTTCAAGCGGCGGCCTCTTTCGAAGTCTTTGGTTCCCAACCAGGAACCCTAACGTGGGTAAAAAAGGGCCTGAGACCCTTTTCATTTAAATAAAAGGGCGCCACTGCAAATGGGCTCTGTATGGGTGAAGAGTTTATTTTTTTTGTGATGAATACGGTTATTAAAAAAAAGGGGAGAGAAAGAGAAAGAGGAAGAGAGCCCTACATTATTGTAAGCCCAAATGGGCTATTGTATTTTCTTTTAAAAAAAAAGAGGCGCGTACAAAGAAAAAGCCGTACGCATGTGTTAAAAACAAAAAAATCAAAAAAATAAAAAAAAAAGGTGCGTACAATAGAAAAAGCCGTACGCATATATTTAAAAAAAATGTGATCTTTGAAAAATGCCAAAAAAAATGATGAAAACGGCATAAAAAATGTTTAAAAAAAATGGACGGCATATTACAAAAAAATGAAGAAAAGCTGCAAGAGAAATTTTTTGAGAATATTCATGTCTTTCCCCATATTTATGTATTATCTTATCTTCTCCCAACGTGGTCAACAACGTCATTCCGACCAGTATGGGAGAAAGGGGGAGTATATGTAGAGTCACAGGTCTTGTTCTAAGATTCAGATATCAGATTTTCCAGACTGGTCAGATGTTCAAACTCTACAAATTTCAGACTCGATGATGACGCATGCCAATCATTCTTGTTGGTCGGCCAGAGCTTTCATGTGAGTCATAGGGACTCCAGAGCAGAGGACTATTCCCTATGCCATTAAGGGCAAGGGTTTTCATGTGGTATCATAGGGACTCCATAGTAGAGTACCATTTTCTGAGCCAGATAGATCCAGTTTCACACTCCAGCCCGTTCGTCCTCCTCACATGCACGCCATGAGAAGCAACGTCCTCGACTGCAGCAGTTGTGCGCGTTGGGTTGATATTGTCTGTAGTGTCATGTATTGTGAGTTGAGTTTCTTTCAGTTTGTCCAAGTTGAGCATTGCATGCTCCAGCTTGAGGGGGAGTGTTAGAGTATTTGGAGCATGCGTCACTTATGTAATATGAGGGTAAATGGATCCCTCCAGGATCCATTTACCCCACCACTGAGTTTAGTCCCACATCGTCCAGTGTTGGGACTTGAAGGCTCTGGAGAGGCTATATAAGGAGCCCCAGACCTCCTGTATCCATTGAGAAAGTCAGTAGACAAACACGCCCCGTTGAGGGCTTCTCCCGTGGTTTCATCCCGCTCCTCACGGAGTAGGGTTCCACATAAAAATCCTGTCTTCTTTATATTTCTTTATCTTTTTCCATGTTCGCTTCCGCATGTTGATTTTCTAACATAAACCTGGGGCATACTTGATGACGGACGATGACCATGAGCAGAAGCAGTCCGACGGGTATAGAATTTAGGTAGTGGTGGAACAATGGGCACATGCGACAGGATAGTAGGAGGGGGTGGAGGAGGTGGTAGTGGTGGTGGCGGTGGTGGAACTACAGATACAGGAGGAGGTGATTGACTCGTAGGAGGAGGTGGCATGTAAACCTCATCATATGAGTCTGATGAAGTCAACATGTAACCTGTAGGAGAGAAATACATCACAGACTCAAAAAATGTGACATCAGCATTGATATAGTATTTCCTCTGCAATGGATCAGGACAACGATATCCCTTCTGAGTCCTGGAGTACCCAACAAACACACATTTGACAGTCTAGGAGAGAGCTTGTCAAGACCTGGAATCAACTGGTGAACAAAAGTAACAGAATCAAACACACGAGGAGTAAGTGAGGACAACTCCTTCTCAAGAAAAGCTAAAGAGAAAGGAATTTTGTCACCCAAGACAGACGATGGCATGCGATTCACCACGTAGCATGGTGTAAGAACTGCATCACCCCAAAACGAATGTAGGGCACGACTCTGAATAAGAAGAGTCTGAGTGATATAAGTAAATGACGATGCTTGCTCTCTACAACACCATTCTGTTGAGAAGTGTAAGCACAAGATGTCTGATGAATAATTCCACGAGACGAAAGAAAGTGGGATAGAGCATGAGTACAGAATTCCAAAGCATTATCAGTCCGCACAAATTTGACATAGGTAGAGGAAACATTTTGTACTTCATTAATAAAAGTTTTGATAGCATCCCCTGCTTCAGATTTATTTTTCAAAAGAAATACCCATGACAAAGGAGAACAATCATCCACAGCAACAAGATGAAAACGGTACCTCTGGTGATCAAGGACACGACTCAGACCCCAAATGTCAACATGAAACAACTCAAAAAGGGATCTACTTCTCCGACTCTGACGACTAGGAAAAGCATAGTGATGATGCTTTCCCAACTAACATGCCTCGCATTGTAAAGAAAACCCTAGTGAAATAGGCAGCAACATATGATACATCTTCTGAAGAGGGAAGTGACCAAACCGTAGGTGCCAGATATATGGAGAGACTGGTCCTGTTGCATAAGAGGATACGTCAGCATAAGGAGTTCAGACCAGACGATAAAGACACCCTGCTCACGGCCACGCCCAATCACTCTGTCCGTAAGAATGTCCTGAAAAACAAGAGACGGTGGGTCAAAAATATCTCTACAGTGCAATTCCTTTGTACCATGACTAATGGATAATAAATTCATAGAGAAATCAAGAGCAACCCATTCTGCAGACGCATCGAAGGAGTCAAACAAATCTCCCCCTTGTCCAGTGATCAGGGAATGTGTCCCATCTGTAATCACAATAGTTCTCTCTGGTGGAACCTGTCTATATTCTGTAAGTTGATCTATGTCCCCGCATAAATGGTGTGTTGCTCCAGAATCCATAATCCAGTCAGTAATCTCAGATCCATGATAGGATGTAAAAGCGAGGGTACTACATGAGGTTCTAGCCGTAGCAGACGTACTGGCAGATGCGAAGGCTATGACATCTGAATGACCTCCTGGAGATGGTGAAGAAACTGGAGGCATGATATCCCACAGTCTAGCTACGAAATCATCAAATCTCTGATCAGAAGTAGGAACAGTAGAAGACTCAACCTGCTCTGCGACATGAGCTGAAGCCAGAAAGCCATGCTTGAAATAACATGTATCCTCGGTATGTCCTGAATGGTGACAGTACGTACATGGCCGACGTACGTGACCTCCTCTACCACGAGGTCCGCATCTACGGAAAGAATAAGAGCCTCCTCTTCTTCGAGAGGCTTCCATAGCCAAAGAAGTATGGCTAGGGGCTGTGGATGGAATAGTAATCCTGTTGAGCATGTAGAACGCTTCCTCCATGGGAGGAATGGTGGCATCTGCGATAATCTAGCAGCGAGCAGTAACATATTCAGGATCAAGAGCTGCTAGGAATACACCAACTATGGTAGCATTCATATATGTCTTCAGTTGCTCTGGAGTCGCCGTTAGCGGCATCAAGCTGTGGAGGTTCTCAAACATCCAACGCAGGGATGTATACAACGAATGAAGGGGGTGTTTGTTCTGCTTAATAGTGAATATATCATGCTGGAGTTGGAAGATCTTCGTCTCGTTCCTCACTTGAGAATATATTGCTGCGAGGATATCCCGCATCGCCTTAGTCGTAGGTTGATGTAACACATCATTGGCGATCTCAATCGTCAATATACTAGAGAGCCAAACTTTGGCATACGCATCATCCACCTCCCACGAGGCGTTTACCCTAGTTTTCTTCATCGGCTCCTCATCGGTAAGAATGTGCTTCTTACCATTCGACTTCATAAGGCTCGTGAACTGCATAGCCCAGAGCTCATAGTTTGTCCCCTACATTTTGACAATAGGCGTTGCACCTCTGAAAGTGTTTGTGGCGGGCACATCGACTTCGTTCTCTAACATATTGCCGGATGTAGAAGACTAGGGTTTTGTAGACCAAAGAGTGAATGTCTACACAAACATACATAGATTTAAATACATATGTAGACTTATGCGCCCAAATCCATTAGGTACAAGGGGAGACCATCGCCGGCGATGGAGCGGCTAGAGGGTGAGCGGTGCACGGAGGCGCTACACGCGGAAGAGGCGGCATGCAAGAGCGGCACACGGGGCATCGACATGCAAGGGCGGCGCTGGGTGGCACGTGGTGGCGCGCGGGGAGGCGTGCATGGGGCAGCGTACGCGAGGCTGCGGTGTATGGGGTCGATGTGTGCGAGGCGACGACGCGTGGGGTGGTGCGCGGTTGTGGGCAATGCGTGTGTGAAGATGAGGGCAGAGGGTGGAGCTAGGGTTAGGGTTTTGCGTACGAGAGCTCTAGTCTAGGGTCGTCGCTCTGATACCATGTTGGGAAAAGTAAGAGAGTTGTTTATTACTGGGAACCCTGAGCTCTCTTATATAGAGGAGGAAACCATGGATAAATTACATAAGATAGACATAAGTAAATAAAATAACAGAAAAGGTACATATGAACATGTATCTCTGCATGCACAAACAAGGAGTGACCTACAGTCGATTGCACAAACCCCTACTGGTCTATCAAGTCCAAGAGCTTTTGAAACTATGCTCTTGAAATCTGCTTAAGTTCATAGATAGCCTTGTGAAGCCTGCAAACCTTCTGATATACCCCCTCAGTAGCAAACCCAGGTGGCTGCTGCATGTAGACCTCCTCCTGTAAATCACCATAGAGGAAGGCATTCTTCACATCAAGCTGGTAAAGGGGCCAATATCGTGTCACAGCAACAGAAAGTAGTATGCATAGAGTAGAATGTATGTCAACTGGAGAGAAAGTATCATGATAGTCCGCCCCATAAGTCTGGGTGAACCCACGTGCCACAAGTCTTGCCTTATAGCGATCCACACTGCCATCTACACGTTGTTTCACAGTGAACACCCATTTGTATCCCACAACGGATGTGTCGACTGGAGCAGAAACAAGATTTCAAGTACCACGTGACTGTAACACAACCATCTCCTCCTCCATGGCTAATCTCCACTAACTATCCTGAAAAGCCTCTTGATACGTCCGTGATATCTCCATGGCTGACAGTGCCAAGAAAGACCTCCTAAAATCTGTTGGCGCATATTGAGTAACTGTATCTCTTTGTTATTTTGTTTTTCTTGTTATTCTCTTTATGTAATTTACCCGTAGGCTACTCTCCTATATAAGAGAGCCTAGGGCTATGGAATAGAACAACCTCATTCACGTTTCCCAACATGGTATCAGAGCGACGGTCCTAGACCGGAGTTCTCGGAACCCTAACCCTAACCTGCCCCACCCGTCGGCCTCTCTTCTCTCTCTCTCTCTCGGCGCCGCTCCGATCTTCGCCGCTCGACTGCGGCGTCTCTCCGATCTCGCCCCTGCGATCTTCGTCTTGCGCGACTCCAGCGCGCAGCGTGCAGCACATCTAGCGCATCCAGCGCGCAACGTGCGCACCTAGCGCGCAGCGCATCCAGCGCCTGAGCGACTGTGCGCCTCTCCAATCTTGCGCGCATCCATCTTGCACGCGGCGACTGTGCGCCTGAGCGCCTGGCGCGCAACGTGCACCAGCCACTGTGCATCTAGCGTGCGACTCCAGCCACCGCGCATTCTGCCCCAAGCACGCATCCTGCGCCTAGCGCGCATCCAGCCACCGCGCGTTCTCCTGTGCGCTGTGTAAAGCGCCTGCACCTGCATTCAGTTGTGCGCGCGCGTGCTTCCTGCACGTGCCCGCGTGCCCCAAGTCCTAAAACTCTAGGGCACAGACATTGATATACATGGGGTTAGTTGCTTGACGTCTACACACGCAACTAATCCCGTCTATGTCATTGTAGACAAAGATTGTTGTCTCTCGGTCGCTCCAGTCTTCCATCTCCAGTATGACAGAAAGCAAGGCAGATATCCCATCTATGGGCGCATTTCGTGGTCCAGCGCCCATTGTCAAGATGGATGGTACGAACTATGAACTGTGGGCAATGCAGTTCATGAGTATGATGAAGTCTACGGGTAAGAAGCATATTCTTACCGAGCCCGAGCCTGCAGAGAAGACTGGAGTTCATGCCTCATGGGAGGCTGATGATGCTTATGCCAAGGTGTGGCTATCTGGCACATTGGCTATTGAAATCGCCAATGACATTCTACATCAACCTACAGCCAAAGACATGTAGGATATCCTGGCAGCAACGTACTCTCAAGCGAAGAACGAGACGAAAATCCTGCAACTACAACATGATATCTTCACGATAAAGCAGAATGGTCGTCCTTTACACTCTCTCTATACATCATTGAGAGGGATGTTCGAGAAGCTCTATAGCTTCATGCCTCTGACTGCCACACCAGAACAGCAGAAGACATACAGGAATGCGACGATGGTGGGTGTGTTTCTCGCTGCACTTGACCCAGAGTATGAGGCAGCACGTTCACAGATTCTGGCGGACTCAACTATTCCTCCCATGGAGGAAGCTTTTCACAGATTGAGCAGGATCACAGTACCTTCAACAGCAGCGAATCAGAATCCCTCAGCTATGGCGGCCAACAGAGGTCGCGGATTTCATCATCAGGGACGTGGACGTACCCCTCGCGGAAGGGGTGGCCGCTCTAGGCCAACATGCTCATATTGCCACCGTGTCGGACATACTGAAGACACATGCTACTCGAAGCATGGATTTCCTGCATCTGCACGAGCCGCTGAACAGATAGAGCCCCCGTCTGCTGCTTCACTGGATCAGCGTTTTGATGACCTGGTTGCCCGCCTCAGGGGTATTATCCCACCATCTGGTCCAGCACCGACTACAGAGAGTCATACTGATGCTGCTGCTTCTGCTTCTGCCTCTGCCTCCACCAGTACTTCAGGTAGTACACTTGCACTCCACAGTAGTAGATCTGATACATTGCCATGGATCATGGACTCGGGCGCTACACATCACCTTTGTGGCGACCAGAGTCTACTTACAGGATACACTCAGATTCCTCCAGGACGGACAGTAGTTATTGCCAATGGCACGCATTCTCCTATCATGGGTCAGGGGGAGACTAGACTGACGTCTTCTATGCAACTCAAGAATGTCCTACATGCACCGCATTTTTCTATGAATCTGTTGTCGATTAGTCAGATTACTAAGGATCTCCATTGTCGAGCTATTTTTGACTCATCTTCATTGATTTTTCAGGACATCCGTACGGGCAACGTGATTGGTCATGGCTATGAGCAAGGAGGCCTTTATCGTCTGAACCAGACACCGTTTGCCGGAATCACAGCCTCTCCCGCTGAACAAGTATCTCCTCTCCTGTGGCATCTGCGTTTTGGTCATTTACCGCTTCAGAAGTTGCGTCTTGTCCTACCCTATAGTCTGTCTCACACACCTATCCAGTGTGAGGCGTGTCAGTTGGGAAAACATCACAGGTCGTCTTTTCCCAGCAGTCAAGGTCGGAGTAGTAACTCCAAGTTTGAGTTGTTCCATGTCGATGTCTGGGGTCCGAGTCGTGTTCCCGATCATCAGGGGCACAGGTTCTATATTGTATTTGTGGATGATTTTTCTAGAGCATCATGGGTATTTCTAATGAAAAATAAGTCTGAAGCAGGAAATATTATTATTCATTTTCTAAATGAGATTCAGAATGTTTTTTCCACATCCGTAAAAATTATGAGAAGTGACAATGCCTTAGAGTTGTGCACCAACAATCTAGCCAACTACTACTCCTCTAAAGGAATTATACACCAAACATCTTGCGCCCATACGTCTCAACAAAATGGGATTGCAGAAAGGAAACATCGTCACCTACTTGATGTCACAAGGTCACTTCTTATTCAAAGTCATGTTCTGTACTCCTACTGGGGTGATGTCGTCCTTACTGCATGTTATCTTATCAATCGTATGCCTTCGTCTGTCTTGAATGAACAGGTTCCTTTTCACTTATTTATCCTGACAAGGATCTGTTCATTCTTACCCCTCGTGTGTTTGGGTCAGTCGCATTTGTCCACCAGTTGTCGCCTGGTTCTGACAAGCTCTCTCCTAGGGTTGTCAAGTGTGTCTTTGTGGGGTACTCCAGAACTCAAAAGGGGTACAAGTGTTTTGACCCTGTGCGTCGGCGGTATATGATCAGTGCAGATGTTACATTTTTTGAATCCATTATGTATTTTTCAGAATCCGGGAACATGCAGCCACCACCTATATCTCCTGATACCGTATTCATGGCACCACCAACATCACCACCGTCACCACCATCATCATCACCACCACCACCGCCACCACCACCGCCATCAACAGTATCCCCGTTACCTTTCCATTACACCCGCAGGCCGCATCCAGCTCATGGTCCTGACCAGTCAACTAGCTCGCCTATGGTATGTAATAAAAATATTAATGTTGATGGATCTGACGACATTTCTCAGCAGGACGCATTACAGGAGCATGGTGATAACACAGAGGATTTGGATATTCCAATCGCTCTACGCAAACAGAAGAGAAGCTGTGCCAAGTATCCAATATCAGCAGCGGTGTCTTTTGAGAGGCTATCTGGACACTTCAGGACGTTTGCATTGGCACTTTCAGCTACAGACATTCCACGGACCCACCATGAGGCTTTGCAGGATTCTAGATGGCGGCTAGCAATGGAGGAAGAGATGGCGGCACTTCAGTCTAGAGGAACATGGAGTTTGGTTACTATACCTCCAGATGTCAGCCCGGTGAGTTGTAAATGGGTGTTTACAGTTAAACACAATGCAGATGGCTCCATTGACAGGTACAAGGCACGCCTAGTTGCACGAGGATTCACACAGACATATGGGGTAGATTACCTTGACACGTTCTCCCCTGTGGCTCGTCATTCCACTCTGCGGATCCTCTTATCAGTTGCAGTTACTAGAGACTGGCCACTCTATCAACTGGATGTGAAGAATGCATTTCTGTATGGAGACTTGCAGGAGGAAGTTTATATGCAACAGCCACCAGGTTTTGCTGTTGAGGGGGAGTGTTCCAAGGTTTGCAGATTACATAAGGCCATCTATGGTCTTAAGCAGAGCCCCAGAGCATGGTTCCAGAAGCTGTCAGACCTCTTTGAGAAACAAGGATATAAACGATCCAATGCTGATCATTCCTTGTTTGTACAGAAGACGGCAAGAGGTATTGTTGTAATCAGGGTTTATGTTGATGATATCTTGATTACAGGTGATGATGACCAGGGCATTAAGCAGGCAAAGGAAAGGCTGGGGACCGAGTTTGTCACCAAGGACCTGGGAGTCCTTAGATATTTTCTGGGGCTGGAGTTTGCCAGAAATCCGTATGGATTAGTCATGTCACAGAGAAAGTATGTTACAGATCTACTGAGTGAGACAGGTATGCTAGGGTGTCGACCTGCTACGACACCAATGGACCCCAGCATGAGGCTGTATGATGATGACACAGAGGAGGTTGACAGGAGAAGATATAGAGAACTGGTAGGCAAATTGTTATATGTCACGATCACTAGGCCAGATATATTATTTACAGTGAGCCGTGTGAGCCAGTTCATGGAGCAGCCACGCCAGGTGCATATGGATGCAATACATATGATACTTAGATATCTCAAATCTTCTCCAGGTAAAGGTCTGCTATTCAAGAAAGGAAAAGGGATTTCTGTCTCAGCATGCGCAGATGCAGACTATGCAGGATGTCCTAAGGATAGGAAGTCCACCTCAGGGTATGCTGTCTATGTTGGAGATGCCCTAGTCTCATGGAGGAGCAAGAAACAAACTGTGGTAGCTAGATCTAGTGCTGAATCCGAATATAGGGCTATGGCCCAGGCTACTACAGAGATGATGTGGGTGAAAGCGGTGCTGACAGATTTATGCTTAGATGTACCACTTCCTATGAACTTGGAGTGTGATAATCAGGCTGCTTTGTTTATTGCAAACAACCCTGCATTCCAAGAGCGGACCAAACATATCGAGGTGGATTGTCACTTCATACGTGATATGATTCAGAAAGGATTCATTGCCACATCTCATGTTACTTCAGAGAACCAGACTGCAGATATATTCACCAAGGCATTGCTACGAGGTCCATTTCAGAAGTGTGCTTCCAAGCTGAGCATGATTGACATCTATGCTCCATCTTGAGGGGGAGTGTTGGCGCATATTGAGTAACTGTATCTCTTTGTTATTTTGTTTTCTTGTTATTCTCTTTATGTAATTTACCCGTAGGCTACTCTCCTATATAAGAGAGCCTAGGGCTATGGAATAGAACAACCTCATTCACGTTTCCCAACAAAATCCTCTGACAATCTGCATAAGGAAACCTAGATTGCAAGTGGATAAGTAGCATACCTACATTTCTGCTTACGCAGAGCAATCAGCACATCAAGATCACCTGCCAAGGGCATCTGCTCATCCTGTATGGAATCCTGCTACACAGACATCTCAGTAGTGCCATCAATAGAAACAGTGTGCTCATTACATACTTGCGGTGTGCTGGATGATGGGCAAGGTTTGTGAGCAGGGGGGACCAATCGAGACCTGCAAGTAAAAATACATGGCAAAAACTGAGTCACAGTACGAGGTGGAGCTACAGGAGCAAGTGAAGAGGCAGGAGTAGGTGTAGGTGGTGGCGGTGGTGGTAGTGGTTGGGGAGGTGGTGGTAGAGCAGGAGTAAAGGGAGGTGGTGGCACGACAGTAGGAGGTGGAGGCTATATAAGGAGTAGAGGGAGGTGGTGGCATGACAGTAGGAGGTAGAAGCTAGACAGAAGCACGACTCTGTATTAACAATGTTCGGGTCACATCAAGTAAGTGACGGTGTTTGCACTAGGCAACACCGTTCTGCTGAGATGTATAGGCATAGAAGGTCTGGTGAACAATACCAAGAAATCTAAGAAAGTCAAAAAGTTGTAAGGTGCAGAACTCTAAAGCATTATCAGAACGAATATATTTGACATTGGTAGAAAAATATTCTTTATCTCATTAATAAAAGATTCGATAACTGATCCAGCCTCAAACTTATGCTTCAATAAAAAGACTCAGGAAAGTCTAGAAAAATCATCGACAACAACTACATAAAAATGGTGTCCCTGGTGGTGAGGAACACGACTCAGACCCCACATATCTAAATGAAGGAGCTCAAATACCTAAGAACTACTCTGACTCTGACGGGATGGAAAGGAAGAATGGTGATGCTTCCCAAGCTGGCATGTCTCACACTGGAAGGAGGATCTCGTGGAAATCTAAGGGAGAACATGACATAGCTTCTGTAGAGGAAGGTGGCCAAAATGAAAGTGTCACAAATATGGTGGGACCGGTCCAATAGGTATAGTAGAAACGCCAACATGAGGAGGTTGGACCAGTATGTAGAGTCTCCACTACTCACGATCACATCCAATCACCCTGCCCGTGAGTATGTCCTGAAACACAAGAGACGAAGGGTCAAAGATGGCACGACAATGCAGGTCCTTAGTAATCTGATTAATGGAAAGTAAATTCATCTGAAAGTCAGGAGTATACAAAACATTCTAAAGACGCATGGAGGGCGTCAAATGCACCTCCCCATGTCTTGTAATAAGTAAATGGTTGCCATTGGCAATGACAACCCATCTACCAAGTGGTACGGTCCTATAGGTCCTCTGTTGGAGTATTTGGTTGTGCGCAGGTTGAGTTGTAGATGGGTAAATGGATACCTCCAGGATTCATTTACCCCATCTATGTGTTTAGTCCCACATCTACCAATGGTGGGAGTTGGAGGCTCTGTGGAGGTTGTATAAGGAGCCCCAGACCTCCTGTATCCATTGAGAAAATCAATAGACACATATGGCCCTTTAAGGCCTTCTCATGTGGTTTCATCCCGCTCCTTAGGGAATAGGGTTCCACGTAAAAATCTATGTCAAGTTTATTTTTCTTTTCTTTATACTCTGTTTATCATTCAGCTTCCGCATTCCTATTTTCTAACATGGTATCAAAGCGGGCTGATTCCCGAGGATTTTTCTTCATCATTTGTTTGAGATACATTTTTGTTGTTTTGTTGTTGAAAATTATTATTTGTGAAGTTCATTAAAGATTCAGTTCTAGGGTTCCTTGAAACCCTATTTTTTTTCTATCATCAACAAAGCTCAAGGTGCTTCTACTCCACGTTACACGTGATTGCGCGCATCTTCCAGGAGCAGCCCCACGCAAAGTGGGAACCTCCCTTGCTGTCAACCCCAAACGGCGGCGGCAGTTCGACCATATCTCCGAGCCCTTCCTGCATCTTCATGCGACGCACCTCTCTCTGTAGAGAGTATTATTATTACATGTTATGTACCGTTTAGTGTTTTCTTATTGTTCTCTGGACTACTATGTATTTTACCCATTAGGTCTCTCCCTATATAAGAGAGGCCAGGGTTCTCTTGAATAATAAGTTGCTCATTCCTCCCAACATGGTAGCAGAGCCTAAACCCTAGGGCTCATCCCACACGCCACACGTCGCCCCCCCCTCCCTCTCTCTCGCCGCCGCCGCCCTTCTCTCGCGGCCCAGCCCCTTCTCGCCGTCGCCCTTCTCTCGCGGTCCCAGCCCCTCCTCGCCGGCTCCCTCCTCTCGTCGGCCTCCAGCCGGTACACAACCCCCGTGCCGGGATCCCCCCCACCGCCGTGCCCCAGCCCGGCTCTCACCAGCCCCGCCTCCAGCCCCACTCGCCGTGCCCTAGTGCGGCCCCCGATCCCGCTCGTCGTGCCCTAGCCCGGCCCCAAGTCCCACTCGTCTCCGTCTTCAAGTTCGGCCACGCCCTAGTCGGCTACCGGTCCCCGCTCTAGCCGAATCTATTGATTTGGGTGCGTAACGTCTACATACGCACTAAAATCCTATGTAGTCTCTGTAGACATTTATCAATTTGTCTACAAACCCTAGTCCTTCTTCAGCGGCGATATGTCAGAATCCAAGGTGGACATGCCCTCCATAGGCGCGTTCAAAGGTCCCACGCCAATAGTGAAGATGGATGGTTCAAACTACGAGCTCTGGGTGATACAGTTCATGAGTCTCATGAAGTCAAACGGTAAGAAGCACATTCTTACCGAGGATGAGCCAGCAGAGAAGACAGGGATTCATGCCTCGTGGGAGGCTGATGATTCGTATGCCAAGGTTTGGCTGTCAGGAACACTGTCGGTGAAGATTGCTAATGATGTCCTCCATCAGCCCACTGCCAAGGCAATGTGGGATATTCTGGCTGCAACATATTCATAAGTGCGGAATGAAATCAAGATGTTACAGCTTCAGCATGATATATTCACGATGAAGCAGAACGGCAGACCACTTCACTCCTTGTACACGTCCCTGAGAGGGATATTTGAGAAGCTATACAGTATCATTCCACTCACAGCAACCCCTGAGCAGCAGAAAACGTTTCGGGATGCCACGATGGTGGGCGTTCTACTTGAAACCCTAGACCCTGAGTACGAGGCTGCCCGCTCTCAGATTTTGGCCGATGCAGTTATTCCTCCAATGGAGGATGTTTACCGGAGGCTAAGTCGCATAGCAGTGCCTTCCAGCTCATCTACTCCGCCCCCATCGGCGATAGCGGAATCGCGTAGGAGAGGTAGTCAGTCTTCTGGTCGTGGACGTGGACGTGGAGGTGGTAGGGGTAGTCGCTTTCGTCACCCATGTTCGTACTGTCACCGCACAGGCCACTCGGAGGATACATGCTACTCTAAGCATGGGTTCCCAGCATCGGCGCGTGTAGCTGAGCATGTTCTGCCCAGTCAGCATCCAATGCAGACAACCGTTTTGAGGAGCGTCTGGCACGTCTACGTGATATTATGCCACAATCTACTGCAGATTCTTCTGTTGGACCTTCTGATGTTGCTGCCTCTGCTAGTTCCTCGGCTGTCGCTAGTACCTCAGGTAGTGCTACTCATTTACGTCTTGTCATGATATATCTGATCAGATTATAGATTATGGTGCTACACATCACATCTGCCGAGATCGAGAGAGACTTGAGTCCTACAGGGACATTCCCCATGGTCGTTCAGCACATATCGCAGATGGTACCCATTCTCCCCTTATTGGACAGGGGGAGGTCGTTCTATCTTCTTCCATGCATCTACAGAATGTGATGCATGCTCCCGAGTTTTCCATGAACATGTAGTCTATTAGTCATATTACGAAGGATTTGCACTGTCGTGCTATATTTGACCCCTCTTCTCTTATTTTTCAGGACATACTAACGGGCAGGGTGATTGGTTGTGGCTCTGAGCAGAATGGTCTCTATCGCCTAGTCCGGAATTCTTATGCTGGCATCTCTTTTTATTCCGCCGGACCAGTATCTCCGTACATCTGGCATCTTCGCTTTGGTCATCTCCCACTCCAGAAAATGCGACACCTTCTGCCTCAGATCTCTCCCAGTTCTTCCTTTCGTTGTGATGCGTGTCAATTGGGAAAGCATCATAGGTCTAGCTTTCCTAGTCGTCAGAGTCGGTGCAGTAGCTCCCCGTTCGAGTTGTTTCATATTGATATTTAGGGTCCAAGTCGTGTTCCTGATCATCAGGGACACAGGTTCTATCTAGTTGTATTGGATGATTTCTCTCGTGTATCTTAGGTCTTTCTTTTAAAGAATAAATCTGAAGCAGGAGATGTGATTAAAAATTTGATTAATGAAGTGCAGAATGTTTTTTCCTCTATTGTCAAATATGTTCATACAGATAATGCCCTGGAATTATGCACACGGTCTCTCTCTCAGTTTCTCTCCTCAAAAGGCATTATTCGCCAAACTACTTGTGCTTACACATCTCAGCAGAATGGCGTGGCAGAAAGAAAGCACCGTCACCTTCTTGACATTACTCGAACTCTTCTTATTCAGAGTTGTGCTCCTATATATTTCTGGGGGATGTTGTTCTGACAGCTTGTTACCTGGTCAATCGTATGCCGTCATCTGTCCTAGGTGAGAAAATTCCTATGTCTATCCTTTTTCCTGATAAGGAATTATTCTCACTTACTCCTCGTGTCTTCGGTATTGTTGCCTTTGTTCATCTTCTCACTCCAGGACTTGACAAACTCTCTCCTAGAGCTGTCAAGTGTGTCTTTGTTGGTTACTCTCGGACTCATAAGGGCTATCGCTGTTATGACCCCATAAACAAGAAATACTTTGTCAGTGCTAATGTCACGTTCTTTGAGTCTGTTATGTATTTCTCTCCTGCAGGTGACAGGCTGGTACCATCCACTACCAATGATTATGTCTATGTTCCTCCACCTCCTACTTGGGGTTCACCTGAGTCTACTCCTGCACCAGTTTCTACGCCATCTTCACCACCACCACCTCCGCCACCACCACCTCCACAATCTCCTATTCCACCTTTACCAAAATTCTATACGCGTCGGTCAGGTCCTGCTCAGGCTACGCGTCCGACATCCATCACGCCTCAGGTATGTGTTGATGACATTACTACTGACGGGTCAGATATGGTACATGTGCAGGATTCTTTATTGCAGGAGGAGACTACACCATCCAGTACAGTGGACGATGACCTAGATATTTCTATTGCTATTCCAAAGCAAAAGAGGACGTGTGCATCTTATCCCTTTGCTTCTCAGGTGTCTTTTCATCACCTCACAGGCGACTTTCAGAGATTTGTTGCAGCTTTGTCATCCGTGGACATACCACGGACCTATCAGGAAGCTATGAAGATTGATTTCTGGCGATTGGCTATGGAAGACGAGATGCGGGCCTTACAGTCTCGTGGCACATGGACTTGGTTACTGCTCCTCATGATGCATCTATTGTTAGCTGTAAATGGGCATTCACAGTTAAATACCACGCAGATGGCAGTCTAGATCGCTACAAGGCTCGGTTGGTCGCTCGAGGTTTCACACAGACCTATGGTGTGGACTATATGGATACATTTTCTCTGGGGGCTCGTCATTCTACCCTTCGCATACTCCTATCAGTTGCAGTGGTACGTGACTAGACTATATCTCAACTTGATGTCAAGAATGCATTCTTGTATGGAGATTTGCAGGAGGAAGTCTACATGCAGCAGCAACCAGGGTTTACTGTTGAGGGGGAGACGTATAAGGTGTGTAGACTTCACAAGGCAATTTATGGCCTTAAACAGCAAGGGCGTGGTTTCGGAAACTTTCTCATCTGATTGAACGATAGGGGTTCAAGAGATCGAATGCATACTACTCACTGTTTATTCAGAAGTCTTCTACAGGTACGGTTGTCATCATGGTCTATGTAGATGATATTCTGGTTACAGGAGATGATGTTCAGGGAATAGAGAGGGCAAAAGCGTTCCTAGGCCGTTAGTTCGTCACGAAGGACCTTGGAACCCTAAGATACTTTCTGGGGTTGGAATTTGCCAGGAATGCACAGGGTCTAGTGATGACCCGAAGGAAGTACATTACAGATTTTTTGACTAAAACAGGCATGGCTGGATGCAGACCATCGAGTATTCCCATGGATCCAAGCATGAAGCTGTATGATGATGACACTGCTGAAGTAGACAAGAGGAGATATAGAGAAATGGTGGGTAAGCTCCTTTATATTACCATAACTCGACCTGATATTGCCTTTGCAGTAAGCCGGGTGAGTCAATTTATGGAGCAGCCAAGACAAGTTCATATGGATGCCATATACATGATACTGAGGTATCTAAAGTCTTCTCCAGGTTCAGGGTTGCTATTCCGAAAGGGCACAGATCTATCTATTTCAGTATGTGCAGATGCCGATTATGCAGGATGCCCTAAGGATAGAAAGTCAACCTCAGGATTTGTCGTTTTTGTTGGGAGCTCTTTGGTCTCTTAGAAAAGCAAGAAGCAAACCGTTGTGGCAAGGTCCAGTGCAGAATCTGAATATAGGGCCATGGCGCAAGCAAGCACGGAAATGATGTGGGTTTGATATGTGCTAGAGGATCTACATGTAGCCGTACATGTACCTATGCAACTTCTGTGTGACAATCAGGCAGTGTTGTTTATTGCCAACAATCCAGCATTCCATGAGACAACAAAGCATATTGAAGTTGACTGCCACTACACTAGAGACTTGATTCAGAGAGAGTTGATTTCTACATCTCATGTGAGCTCAGGGGATCGGACTGCTAATATACTCACCAAGACGTTGCTCAGAGGACCCTTCCAGAGATGTTCTTCCAAGCTGAGCATGATCGACGTCTATGCTCCACCTTGAGGGGGAGTGTAGAGAGTATTATTATTATATGTTATGTACCGTTTAGTATTTTCTTATTGTTCTCTGGACTACTATGTATTTTACCCATTAGGTCTCTCCCTATATAAGAGAGGCCAGGGTTCTCTCGAATAATAAGTTGCTCATTCCTCCCAACACTCTCCATCGCGTATACAGAGAAGCCATCGCATGTGGAACCTCCAGAGCCTCTCGACCCCTCGCATCTTCCACATCACGCAAGGTCAGCAGCAGCCCCTCGACCCTTCAGATCCCAACAATCTTGCAGGAAATTTCGAAAAAAAAAACAAATTCCTAGGCGCAGGTCCAATTTAGGCATCGAGTCCCCTCTTCTTCCGATCTTTTCTCCAGTGGTGGCGATCATCCTCCAGTTCCCCATACACGATTCATCTCGCATCTCCAGGCGACGCGAGAACTCCCAGCGGCGCCGCCTCGCATCTGCCAAAACCCAATCTCATGAGCTCCTCCTCAAGCCCAGGCAGCATCTTCAGCGGTAGCGCTTCAAGGCGAGTCGCAGATCCTCCTTCACTCGTACTCTAGGCGGTGGCAGCGCCTTTCACCAAACTCTCCAAGGAGGTGGCGACCTCCAGCAAGCTCCAGGCAGAGCCCTTGGTATCACGTAGGCAGCATGCGAAGCACCCCAGGCAGGCGGAGCCTCTACCTTCTCCATCTCCACGCTCATCGCGACCAGCCCTAGGCAGCCTTCTTTTGCGCGAGCCCTGTTGGAGTATTTGTTATATGTGTCACATGTATGGGAGATGGGTAAATGAATCTCTCCAGGATCCATTTACTCCATCCACAATTTAGTCCCACATCTACCCATGGTAGGACTTGGAGGCTCTTTGGAGGTTATATAAGGAGCCCCAAACCTCATGTATCCATTGAGAAAGTCAATAGACAAACCTGGCCCTTTGAGGCCTTCTCCCGTGGTTTTATCCCTTCTTAGGGAGTAGGGTTCCACATAAAAATCATTGTGATCCATGTTTCTTTATCTTTATTTCTGATTTCACTTCCGCTTCTTATTTTCTAACATGGTATCAAAGCGGGTTCGATTCTCGAGGTTTTCATGTTATTCATATTATTTTCGAGATTCGATTATCAAACTCAATTCTCGATCGTTCTTGTAATTTCTATTCGTGAAAATTTTTCGAGAAGAATATTATTCTGAATTTTTTTTATCAAGTTCAAGATAGAGCTCTAGGATTCAGATCTGGAACCCTAATATACGTTCATGTCCAGCAATCCTCGCGTAGCCACCTTTTGTGCGCAATGATCTTCTCCAGGTGAAGCTGTGAATCGCGTGCACATCCTCCCTGTGCGCAGGTGCCGCACACGTTGCCTCAGGCGAAGGCTTCCTCCTTCCCATCGCACAGGCGGCAGCAATCCTCGGTCCTTCAGGCATGCCTCTCCTGAGTGCATGCATCTCCAAGTCCCAGATGCTCTTTCCCAATCGGGGGAGGGGGGCTTAATCAAGAAAGGTTCCCATCGTGGGAACCCTAAAGGGGGTTACCGACGATATTTAAAAAAATTGGTTATTTGTTTGAAGAGCCCAAGTGGGCTGGTTGCTCAAAAAAATGTGTTTCAAAAAAATAGAAAGCTGAAAAAAATGGTGAACGGCTTAAAGATTGATGATTTGAGAAAAAAAGAATGGAAAATGGTAACAGCCATTATTTTTTTAAATAGCCGATAAAAAAATGATCTAAAAAATGTGAGAAGAAAAGCCGAAAAAAATATGTGTAATCAACTTATTTGATTTTTCTCCCCATCTACCTTGTATTCTCCCAACTTGGTCGATGTCTTCTTTCCGACAAGTATGGGAGAAAGGGGGGGTATATGTATAGTACTACATGCTAGATTCATCAGATTCAGATCATCAGATTCTTCAGTCAGATTCTTCAATCTCGATGGCCAGACAAATATTCCAGACTCTACAGTTCAGATTCCAGACTCGACGTCAGATAGTTTCTGAGTCTTCCGTTCAGACATACACATGGATGAGGTCTTCCTTTTATATGAGCACTTGTATGCCATCATTTATCGTGGTCCCCATTATTCTTGCTTTTTCGTCCAGAGTTTTCATGTAGGCCATAGGGACTCCAGAGTAGAGGATCATTCCCAATGCCATGTAGGCAAGGGTTTTCATAATGGTATCATAGGGACTCCAGAGTGGAGTACCATTCTCTGTGTCAGATGAGAGACCCAATTCTTCGACGAGGAGACTTTTTCATACTTCATTCTCCAACGATCGTGAACTCCGACGAGGATTGCTCTCCACGACCTTTCAGTTCGGCCCTTTTCAGAGATGGAGCAGTTGTTCACATCGTTGTGGTGTGCCAGAATTCTCCATGTGAAGACTCATTTTCAGTTGCAGTGACTCTGATAGGCGTAGTACAGAGCACATGCTCTCCGACGAGGAGATTCAGTTGACTCACACTCCATCCCGTTCATCCTCTTTACCTGCACGGCATGAGAAGCAACATCCTCGACAGCAACCGACAGTTGTGCGCGTTGAGTTGATATTGTTTGTAGTGTCATGTAGCGTGAGTTGAGTTTCTCTCTGCTTGTCCAAGCTGAGCATTGCATGCTCCAGCTTGAGGGGGAGTGTTGGAGCATTTGGTTGTGCGCAGGTTGAGTTGTAGATGGGTAAATGGATACCTCCAGGATCCATTTACCCCATCCATGTGTTTAGTCCCACATCTACTAATGCTGGGACTTGGAGGCTCTGTGGAGGCTATATAAGGAACCCCAGACCTCTTGTATTCATTGAGAAAATCAATAGACGCATATGGCCCTTTAAGGCCTTCTCCTGTGGTTTCATCCCTCTCCTTAGGGAGTAGGGTTCACATAAAAATCTGTGTGTCAAGTTTATCTTTCTTTTCTTTATGCTATGTTTATCATTCAGCTTCCGCATTCCTATTTTATAACAACCTCAGATGTGCTTTGTCTCCACGAAGATGATGGAAAGCACAAGAGTCCATAATCCACTCTGGTATATCTGCACCATTACTACCCGTGAAAGCATAAGCGATACTTGAGGAGCTCGAAGAGGCTCTGGCCGCAGCAGATGTATCTGTAGTGGTGGTTACTGTAACAAGAGTCATGATCTCTCGAATACGAGAAACAATATCATGCCGACAAGAATCGGCCTGGGAAGCAAGAGTATCAGAAGGCTCAATCTGCTCTACCACGCGACCAGAGACAAGATGTCCATGCTTCTGATAGCATGTATCCCCTACATGTCACAGTCGACAGAAAAAGGTGTAAGGGCCACGCGGACGTCCACAGCCTCTGCCATGAAGGGTATGTCCTCTAGACTAGGTCATCACTCCTCGGGCATGAGAAACGGCCATAGCAGACGATGGCTGAGGAATGATAATAGCAGGTATGATAATCCGGTTGAACGGCTATAGGCCTCCTCCATGGGAGGTATGGTGGCGCCAGTGAGAAGCTGAGTACGTGCTGCATCATACTCTGTATCAAGATCGGCCATAAAACTCCAACCATCATGGATTTCCTATATACCTTCTACTGCTCAAGAGATGCAGTGATAGGCATATATCTATGAAGCTTCTCAAACATGCCACGAAGTGAACTGTAGTACATGTGTAGAGCATGATCAATCTACTTGGCCTTGTAGATGTCAAACTATAACAGAAGAATCTTGGCCTCATTCTTCGCTTGAGTATAGGTGGAAGCCAAAGTGTCCCACATAGCCTTGGCAGTGGGCTGGTTCAGAATATCATTGGTTATCTTTGTGGCAAGGGACCCACATAGCCAACTCGTGTATACGCATCATCTTGCTTCCAAGAAGCATTTGCCCCAGTCTTATCCATTGGCTCCGGATCTATCAGGATGTGCTCCTTGTTGTTGCACTGCATAAGGGTGAGAAACTGCATGGACCACAACTCATAGTTGGTCTCATCAATCTTAGTGATGAGAGTCGGGCCCTTGAAGGCTCCGGACGAGAAAATGTCATCATTGTTCTCTAACATGATGATAAAATGGCCAAATAACAGAACTCAACTGGGGAGTAGACCGATATAAACGAGTCTACATGATCATATGGAGGATTTGTTGTACGTGTAGACTCATACAACCAGCCTCATCAATCGTTGTTGCTTGCTAGGGCCGGAAAACATGATTTGTAGGCCAGAAATCACATTTTCCGGTCAAAATCAGACCGGTTCAGACTGTAGAACGACTTGCAGAGGTGCATGGAAGCCCATGGGAGGGTCGACGGCGGCCGAGGCGACAGCCGTGGAGGCCTGGCTGGCTGAGGCGGCGTCCTAGGACGACAGGAGCAGGGGTCTAGAGGACTGAGCAGCAGCCTAGACAGGTCAGAACGGCAGCCTGAGGGCCGAGGTAGCTGCCTAAAGGCCTGGTGGCGGCCTAGGTCGACCAGGCAGCGGCCTGGAGGCTGGACGGGTGCCTGGGCTAGCCTAGGCGACGGTATGATGGATGGGAGGTGGCCTGGGACGGTAAACGACGACAACCGGGGGAGGAGGGGCGGGCGGGTAGGGTTAGTGTTAGGGTTTGGTGGGGTACGGGAACTTCGGTCTAGGACCATCGCTCTGATACCATGTAGAGAAAAAATACTTGATTATTTTATGAGAGGCCCTCGGGTTCTCTTATATAGGAGAGGAACCAATTGGAAAAATTACTTGAAGTAGACAAAATAAATAGAAAATAGGAAAACGGTAAGAAAGATAAGAAATATCTCAACAGAAACTATTACTCTCCCTCTCTACGATCAATCACCTCATGCTCCTATGACTGATTAAGGTTCCCATGGTTGATTAATCATTCATAGTGTGATAGATCATTCACGAGTATGGCATGAATGCTCAATCCCCCAACTCGATCACTCACTGGATATTATTGTGTATATATGAGAGAATAATTCTTATTGGTTATTAACAGTGTTACAAAAGATGCCCGACTGGCCCGGCTAGTAGGTCCGACTAGTCTAGTCAGTGGGGTGGCTGACCGAGTACCGACTAATTCCGACCAGGCACACTAGTTGACCAATTTTTGCTTGGAGATACCATATTTTTTATGTCTTGCTTTTTTTATAAGCAAACTTATTATATATGCTTAATATTTTATTTAAATTCAATTACTTCTTTTATTTCATTATGATAGTATAAAAATGTACAAAATCTATGTAAATATGTGTATAAAAATGAGTTATATATTTAAAATACACATAAAATTCAAAGCTGATTAAAGTCTGATTAGTCGCCCCACTGTCGATTAATCCTTGGTCAGTGTCCTAGCCGACCGAATACCGACTATCGAATTTTGCAACCTTGGTTTTTAAACTAAAACTCACCCTCAAGTTGGGATATTGAGACCCATCATGCTCATCTTGGAAGTGCATATCTCAAAGGTACTACAAGGAAGAGACTTGGTGAAGAGATTATTTGTCTTTACAACTGAAGAAATGTGCGAAGTAACCATATAACCTTTCCATATCATACCCGAGTATAGTGACTATCATCTTCCATTTGTTTGGTTCTCTTGTAGAATGTAGGATTGTTGGCAATAAATAAGGATGCTTGATTCTCACACTTTAGTTGCATTAGGATACGTGCAATGAAAGGATGCGTGATAACAGTAGCACCGTTAATGATATTGTTGATTGCGTCTAGATCGAGAAGCAAGATGTTGGTGTTCTTTGGTATAGCGAAAGAAGAGGTGTTTGTGGAAATCCTCATTACCGAGAGTTCAAGCACGGAGGGGAATCAGTGGTGTTAGGAAGGTGAGAAGATGCCAGGGGAGGTCGAGTGCAGAAGAGACGAGACCGAGGGGAGACAAAAGTCATCATTGAAATTAGTTCAAGGGAAAAACTGTTATGCAAGCGCCAAAAATTAATAGGCGGGGGGTTCGGCGTCCCTCTCTAATATGTAGTAATGGATATGAAATATAAGTTATTTTTGGTATGTTTTTAGGTTAAAATGATTAAAACATAATGTTCGAGTTATTTAATTATTTGATTATTTCTCTTTATCTCTTATCGAGTCTTGTAACCCCTTCGAGGTCTTTACGCAATTTTCTCTTTTGAGTTTTCGAGGGTTTCACGATATATAAGAAACCCTAAACCCCTTGAATAAGATATTCTATTCGTTCTCAATTCTCTCTCTACAAGGCCATCAGCACATTGGTCTTATATCAGGGTCGTTACCCTAATCCTCACTGCCACCTCCAGCCTTTTCTTTGTCGTCGGGCCTCTCCACCACCACAAGAGGCCCTTGGAGCATCTCGCCGCTACCACCAGTGACTGGGTGGGCCTCCAGCAGCATCCTAGCACTTCTACTTGGACTTTAAGTCCCACCTGGGGCGCTCCAACGTCGCCACCTGAAATCCAAGCCCCTTAGAGGGATTCTAGGAGCACATTCAGGGCTTTGATAGGACATCCCAACATGCCATCCGATCCCATGCCCCTTCGAGGGCTTTTTAGCGGCACAACCATGGCCCTGATATGGCACCCCAGCACTACCATCTGACCAATAAGGACACTTGAGGGCTCCCAGTGGCACTTGATTGTTAGGGCTCTTCTAAGTCCCTGATAAATCCTTTCTAAGGCCGCCAACAGGCATTCAAGGTCTCCTCTGGGCACCACCACATGCGTGATTAGACAAACTTCATATTCCTTTTGATTACCTCTAATTACGATGGCCACGACAACAACCAAGATGAAACCGTTGTTTTCTACATCCTTTGTAATGATGCAGGGCATCTCAATCAAACTCAAAGGCATAAAGAAATGGGTGCTGTGGTTTTGGGCTTTCAAGGTGTTTGTGAGTGGACATAGGAAGATATCGATCTTTACAAAGGAGCATCTAAAGGAGGGAGATAAGGACTACGAGTTTTGGCTTGGGGACATCTATCAGATCATGACATGGATGATCAATAGCATTGAGTCCCATATTATAGCAAACCTCATGTATAAGGATATCTTGAAGGATATGTGAGATGAACTAGCACAGACGTATTCTCAGCAGACTATCAAGTCTCGTCTTACTGACAGCTATATGTGGATATTGTTCGCATCTCAGGGAGAGTCCACTCTAGTAAAGTATTATCGTCACCTCACTGGCTTCTACGAAGAGCTTGTCGCATTTCAACCGACATGTATGAAACATGTGACAGAGAGATCAAAATGGCAGTTCTATAGATTTCTAGCCGGCCTACATCCTCGCTATCAGAACGCAAAGGAACATTTCATTAAATATGATACTCTTCCATCCATCAAGATCATCTTTGGGTGTATACAACTAATGTTACTTCTACTATCCGTACTCTGTCTCCATATATTACAGAGAACTCTGCCTTTCTTGCTTCATCTAGACCTACTTGGGAGGATGTTGTCGTGACTTTGGTCGTGGTTGTGGTCATGGTCGCATGCTATATATTCATTGCAACAAGACCAATCACCTATCTGAGAGGTGTTGGGAGAAGTTTGGCATGTCTCTACAAGCCAATATCGCATCTGACTATGATGCAATAGTGATAGAGGCAACTTCTGATCAAGATTCTAGTGGACATGCAGTCCAACTCTCAGCTGCAGATTACCCATGTGTGATCCAGCTGCTATAGAGATCCGATGCCACTCCCAGTGAGACTATTCCTATTACGCACCTTGCTGCTACTTCAAGTACCAAAGCAAACTATGTTACTTCCACAATACCGACATGGATTATTGACTCTGGTGCATCTAGTCATTTAATGAGAGGAGGTATCATGTTGACCTCTTCTCAACCCTCTTCTGCTATAAAGTTTGTTCGGGTTGCCAATTTGCTCAATCTCCTAATACAATAATTGGGACCATGGAGTTTTCCTCCAAGTGTAGGCTCGTCGGAGTGAACTACACTCCTAAATTTCTTTTGAGTTTGTTGTTGTTCAGGGACTTTAAGTTGAACTAAATTGTTTTGTGATTTTTGATGAGTTCTATTGTTATTTTCAGGACATAAGGACAATGCAGATTTTTGGTAAGGACATGAGAAGAACAATTTTACTACCTTTTTTATGTAGTCTCCATCTCAATTGACTCGTTCCTATAGCATTTATGGCTTAGTCACCCTTCTGCCAAAGCTCTTTCCCAAATGTTTCCGGAACTCTCCTCACTGAAGCTATTTGAGTGTGAAGCTTATCAGTTTAGCAAACACCATCGAACCTCTTTTCCTCGAAGGGTTGAACAACATTGATCTTCTCATTTTTCTTTGGTCCATTGTGATATTTGTGGATCTTGTCCGATCCGTACTATTGGTGGTCATGGATATTTTGTAGTCTTGTAGATGATTATAGCATATTTTCTTGGGTTTATTTAATAAAGGAATGGTCAGAGATTAATAAAATTGTGAAGTCCTTCCGGTCTATTAGATTTTCTTTCTCTACTTGTATTTAGACTATACATGATAACAATGCTCTTGAGCTTACCCAATAGGACTTGGTGTCTTTCTTTGTCTCTCAGGGAACCCTTCATCATGCATATTATCCATATACTTCTTAGCGGTGTGGGATAGTGGAAAGGAAACTTTGTCGCCTTCTCAAAAATACTCGTATATTGCTTACTAATGTGAAGGTTCCCAAGACCTACTTGGGGTATATCATTCTCATTTCCACTTATCTCATCAATAAGGTTATGTCTTCTATCTTAAAGGAGGTAACTCATTTCTCTCTCTTATATCCTGGTGTAACATCCCTTCCACTCCCATGAGGACTCTTTGTTGCATTGCATTTGTTCATAATTTCCAAACTGCAAAAAAATTATCACCTCGTGCTATCAAATGTGTTTTCCTTGGCTACTTATCACACCCAAAAGAGGTACAAGTGCTATGATTCTATTGGTCATTATTCCTACATTTCTATTGACGCCACTTTCTTTAAAAAGACCAACAACTTTACCTAGGCTGTCAGTGGTATACCCTTGAAGCTCCAACTACTACCCATTGTCCACAAAAGGAAACACACTAGTCATTATGATCCTGTGTCGTTCATGTTCTTTATTTGCAGGATGTTGTGCCTTCTTCGAGTGATCCCCACCACTATAGCTCCAGATGCTCCACCAAAACTCGCTATAGCTCTTTGGTGAACAAAAAGACAATGTACTATGCATCATATGGCACACTTTACTTCCACTAACAGGCTATCCAGTTGTAGCGGGCGATTCGCATATGCTCTTATGGCTATTACTATTTATCGTGATCATCACAGTGTATTGTAGGACCATGGTTGGAAAAAAAGCCATGGATAAGGAGATGGGCACGCCTATATTCAGGAGAACATGGGATCTTGTGTCGTCTCCTACAGGTGTCGTGCATATTGCATGACGATGGATCTTTACGACTAAACAATCCCTTAATGGTTCTATTGACAGACTGAAGGCTAAGCTTGTGGTAAAAAGATTCACTCAAACTTATGGAGTGGACTATTGTTGAGATAATTGTATCTCACGGTGTCATCTATGTTTTATGTTTTCTTGATATACCTCTTGTGTAATTAACCCAGGGCTTTTCTACTATATAAGAGAGCCCTTGGGTCTCATTTATGTTATGAATTTCTTTTCTCCCAACATGGTATCGGAGCAACGGTCCTAGACCGGGGTTAACCGTATCCCACCCTAACCCTACATGTCCAGCCCCCCTCCCCCCGTCGCCGCCGCCGCCGTCGGGCCCTCCCCGACCATCCCGCGCCGCCAGGGCTCCTCCAAACCCTCCCACGTCGTGCTGCCAGGGCTTCCCAACCCTACCGTGTCGCGTCGCCGCTGGATACCTCGGCCCCTCCAGCCGTCGTCGCCGAAGGGGGCCCAACACCTGCCGCTTGCCGCTGCATGCTTTCTGCGGCCTGGTTGCTGCCTGGTTGTTGCCATACGCCCTACTCTACGATGTCCAGCGGTCTGATTTGAGTCGGAAAACGTGATTTTTCTCATCTAAATCACGTCTTACGACTCTAAACCTCACAAGGAAGAT
The DNA here is from genome assembly GCA_037367405.1 of Ottelia alismoides. Classification (NCBI taxonomy): domain Eukaryota; kingdom Viridiplantae; phylum Streptophyta; class Magnoliopsida; order Alismatales; family Hydrocharitaceae; genus Ottelia; species Ottelia alismoides. The sequence goes on from JAZKJV010007393.1 coordinate 239,843, forward strand.
ATGAGGATGGTAGTATGAGTCTACAGATACAACCATTCCTCCTTATGATTGTGTAGACATTCTCTAATCAGTCTACTCCTCAGTTTGTTCGTGGTTCTATTTCTTGATATGATGTCAGAAACCAAGAGTGGTGTCTTTTCTTCTTCCGGGGTCTTCAAAGGCCCGGCTCCCATCGTGAAGACGGATGGGACCAACTACGAGTTATGGTCCATGCAGTTTCGTACTCTTATGCAGTGACATAACAAGGAGCACATTCTGACAGAATCAGAACCAACAGACAAGACTGGGATTAATGCATCTTGGAAGCAAGATGATGCATATGCTCGCATCTGGCTCTCTGGGACAATTACCACGGAGATTGCCAACGATATTGTTAATCAGCCCACAGCAAAGGTTATGTGGGACATATTAACAGACACATACGGGCAGGCAAAGAATGAAAGCAAGATCATTCAACTGTAGTTCGACATTTTTTCGACCAAACAGAATGGTCGACCACTCCATACACACTTCTCTTATCTGCGAGGCATGTTTGAGCGACTACACAGCTTCATGCCCATTACCACCAGCACTGAACAGCAGCATCAGTATCAGAATGCCACAATGACGGGAGTCTTCCTGTCATCTCTTGACTTTGAATACGATGCAGCTCGTACTCAACTTCTGCCTGGAGAGACGATACCACCGATGGAGTAGGTCTACCAACGATTGAGTAGGATTACTACCACATCCACTATTATGGCCCAGATGACTCACACTGCTATGGAAGCTTCTCGTGGCAGAGGAGGGTCTTCCCAGTTTCGTGGTCGCGGACCTCATGGTCGAGGAAGATGTCGTCATTGTGGCCCATGTTTCCATTGCCATCGTCCTTGTCATTCGGAGGAGACATGCTTTCAAAAGCATGGATATCCGGCGTCTGCGTGTGTTGCTGAGCAGACTGAGTCTTCGTCTGCGCCTACTCTGGATACACGTGTAGATGATATTGTGTCAAGACTTCGAGAGATAATGAGCACTCCTACGACTCTGACTGTAGGTTCCTCAGATGCAACAGCTACTGCCTGAGCGTCGTCCAGTTCATCATGTATTCCTTATGCGTTTACCAGTTATAGCAGTTCGGATTTGACTGATAGGATTATGCATTCTGGAGCATCACATCATATGTGTGGAGATCGGACGTAGTTTAGCTCTTACAGGTCTATCCCACCTGAAAGATCTGTGGTCATTGCTAATGGGGTTCGACTACCCATTATTGGTCAGGGGGAGATTGTTCTAGCCCCTTCTATACATCTTCATAACGTCTTATATGCTCCTGATTTTCATATGAATCTTTTATCTATTAGTCAAATTACAAAAGATTTACATTGTCATGTCATCTTTGATCCCTCTTCTCTTGTGTTTCAAGACTAACTAACTGGCAGGATGATTGGTCATGGCCGTGAACAGAGAGGATTGTATAAGCTTGCCATACCACCATGTGCTAGGGCTGCTACTATTCCTTCAAGATCTATTTCTCCTTTCATGTGGCATCTTCGCTTTGGCCACCTTCCTCTTCAAAAGATGATTCATGTGCTCTCGCGAATATCTACTCGTACTGCATTGGACTGTGAAGCCTGTCAACTTGGGAAGCATCATCACTCTTCATTTCTGAATCATTCGAGTCGTCACAGTAGTCAGTCATTTGAGTTGTTTCATTTTGACATTTGGGGTCCTAGTCATGTTCCTAATCATCAGGGGCATCGTTTTTATATGGTTGTTATGGATGATTATTCTAGACTATCTTGGGTATTCTTGTTAAAACATAAGTCTGAAGCAAGTACTATCATTAAATATTTTTCTTATTGAGGTCAAAAACATCTTCTCTGCTAATGTTAAATTCATTCGTACGGATAATGCTTTGGAATTTTCCACATTACATTTATCAGAATTTCTCAGGTCTCTTGGTATATAGTTCGTCAGACTTCTTGCAATTGTACTTCACAGCAAAATAGTGTGGCAGAACGTAAACATCGTCACCTTCTCAAAGTCACGAGGACCTTGTTGATTCAGAGTCATACCCCTCATTCTTTCTGGGGGGATGCGGTTCTCACCGCCTGCTACTTCGTGAACCACATGCCATCCACTATTCTTGGAGAGAAGGTTTCCTTCTTGATTGTGTTTCCCGAGAAGGAAACTCTCTTACTCCCAGAGTCTTTGGATCTGTGGCCTTTGTCCACAATTTCACTCTTGGCATTGACAAGCTCTCACCTAGAGTTGCCAAATGTGTGTTTGTCGGTTATTCTCGTACCCAAAAAGGGTATAGATGTTTTGATCCTGTAGGACGAAAATATTATGTGAGTGCTGACATTACATTTTTTTAGTCTATTATGTATTTCTCTCCTACATGTGACAGGTTGTCTAATGCTAGTTCTGGAGAGGATGTTGTGGTTCCTCCACCTTCGTCTTCTCCATCATATTCCCCCCATGTTGCACCTCATTCTTCTCCACCTCCACCACCTCCACCTCCGTTTACCCAGTCCAAGTTTTTACCCCATGTTTACATTCGCAGGTCTTCTACTCGTCCCTCTGCTCATGCGTCGTCCACATCATCCACCACACCTCAGGTATGTCATGAACACATTATTTCTATTGATGGCACTGGAGATTTGAATGATACACAGGAAGAATTGACTCCAGAGAACAGAAAGGCTGATGACGTGAAGCTACCTATTGCCTAAGGAAACCTCGTCGCCAATGTGTCACGTATCCTCTTGTTGCACATGTTTCCTTGGATCATCTTTCAGAGGAATACAAGAAGTTTGTGGTGGGACTCTATTGTTACTATCCCGCGTACATATCAGGAGGCGCTACAGGACAGTAGGTGGCGACTTGCAATGGAAGAGGAGATGGCAGCTCTGCGATCGCATGGTACCTGGAGCATTGTGTCTGCTCCGTCAAGTGCCTCTATTGTGAGCTGCAAATGGATATTTACGGCAAAGCAGAGGGAAGATGGCAGTGTGGACCGCTATAAGGCCAGACTTGTGGCTCGTGGGTTCACCCAAACCTATGGGGTGGACTATCAGGATACCTTCTCTCCAGTGGCCAGACACTCGACACTACGCATTCTTCTATCCGTTGTTGTTTCACGGGACTGGCCTCTTTACCAGCTTGATGTGAAGAATGCATTTCGATATGAGGACCTACAGGAGGAAGTATATATGCAGCAACCACCAGTTGTTTGCTACTGAAGGGGAGTCCCAGAAGGTGTACAGGCGCCAGGCCTGAAGCAGAGTCTGAGAGCTTGGTACCAAAAGCTATCGGAGTTGATAGAGCAACAAGGATTTGTGCGGTCTACTGCGGATTACTCACTTTTTGTTCAGAGGACACAGAGAGGTACCGTTGCTATTCTTGTTTATGTGGATGATATAGTTGTTACAGGGGATGATGAGCAGGGTATTCAGGTTGCCAAGGAGTTCCTAGGTCAACAGTTTGTGACTAAGGACCTTGGCAATCTTCGATACTTCCTTGGATTGGAGTTCGCCAAGAACCAGCGTGGTCTTGTGATGACTCAGAGGAAGTTTGTGATGGATCTTCTATCTGAGATAGGTATGACAGGGTGCAAACCTGCTACTACCCCTATGGATCCAAGTACGAGATTGTATGATGATGATACTGAGGAGGTAGACAGGAGGAGATATAAAGAGCTTGTTGGGAGCTCTTATATGCCATCATCACCATGCCAGATATAGCTTTTGCAGTGAGCAAAGTTAGTCAGTTCATGGAGCAGTCCAGGAAGGTGAATATGGATGATGTCCATATGATCTTAAGATATTTGAAGACCTCACCTGGTTTGAGTCTTATATTCAGTAGGGATACATATGTTGAGGTGACAGCGTGTGCAGATGTAGATTATGCAGGTTGTCCCAAAGACAGAAAGTCTACTTCTGGCTTTGCTATTTTTGTCGGCAGCTCACTTGTTTCATGGAAAAGCAAGAAGCAGACAGTGGTGGCTAGATCAAGTACAGAATCTGAATACAGGGTCATGGCACAGGGAAGTACAGAAATGATGTGGGTTAGATCTGTGTTGACTGGCCTTACTATTAAGGTTTCTCTTCCTATGCAGCTTTTATGTGATAATCAAGCAGCTCTATTTATTGCCAATAATCTTGCTTTTCATGAACGGATGAAGCATATAGAGGTGAATTGTCATTACACTAGAGACATGATCCAGAAAGGTCTCATATCCACCTCCCATGTTTCCACTGGAGATCAGACGGCTGATATCTTCACCAAGGCCCTAGCAAGAGGTCCCTTTCAGAGGTGTTGCTCCAAGCTGAGCATGATAGATATATATGATCCAGCTTGAGGGGGAGTGTTGAGATAATTGTATCTCACGGTGTCATCTATGTTTTATGTTTTCTTGATGTACCTCTTGTGTAATTAACCCAGGGCTTTTCTCCTATATAAGAGAGCCCTTGGGTCTCATTTATGTTATGAATTTCTTTTCTCCCAACAACTATTTTGGGACTTTTTCTCTGGTGGCTAGGATAGGCTCAATTCGCATTATTCTCTTGTTACAGATAATAAGAATTTGGCTCGTCTTTCAGCTTGATATGAAGAATGTGTTTTTATACAACGACCTCAAGGAGGAGGTCTGCATGATGTAGCCACCGAGTTACTCTGTCGAGGAGCATGTATGCCGACTTTGCAATACCATTTATGGCCTAAAGCAGAGTCTGCGAGCTTGGTTTGACATGTTTACCACTAAGATTGCTCTCTTTGCTTCCACAAGACACATCTGATTATTCTATGTTCATTAGACGATGATCCACTAGCATTGTGATATAGGCCATCTATGTTGATGATATGGTGGATAGTGGTGATGATGAAGTAGGCATTTAGAGACCAAGGACTTACCTCCATAAGGTGTTTGTCACTAAGGACCTTGATCAATTCTGATACTTCCTCAGCATTAAGGTGATACACACTGTAGAGGGAATACACCTATCACAATGGAAGTACTACCTAGATATTCCTACAAAGGCTTGTTTATTTGGATGTAAACCATATGGCATCCCAGCAGAGTTACAGAAGCATTCTACATCTGATGATCTTGAGTTTGAGGGTACTTCACATATAGAAGCCTAGTGAGCATACTGCTCTACCACATTGTTACTAGACCAAATATATCATATTATGAGTAAAGTTAGCCAGCACAAGACCTCTTTACAGTAGTTGGCATGATGTTCTTCTAATCATTCGATATCTGAAGGAATCTCTGGGAAAGTGCCTCTTCTATGGTGCTAATGGTCACACTGACATCACTAGCTATGCATACGTTGATTATGCTAGTTCTCCAGAGGACAGATAATTTACCACAAGTTACGCCATGTTTGTTGGTAGCAACCTTGTTACATGACGAAGCAAGAAGCAGAAAGTGGTTTTTAGATTGAGTGCAGAAGTTGAGTACATGGTGATGGCTCAAGACACTTGTGAAATTATATGGCTTATTTCCTTTCTACAGAATCTTGGACTTCCTGCTACTACTCTGGTCCCATTGTATTGTGACAACAAGTCTGCTTCATATATGGCTACCAATCATGTGTTTCATGAGGGGGACTAAGCACATTGAAGTTGATTGTCATTTCATTCGAGATACAATACAAGGAGCGAGGATCATTACTCCTCATATCTCTTCCGATCTTCAACTTGCAGATATACTCACAAAGGCTCTACCGAAGAAATGCATCTCTTGGCTAACTGCCAAGTTGGGAATGATCGATAGATATGCTCCAACTTAAGGAGTGTTAAAGTTATTTAATTATTTAATTATTTTTCTTTATCTCTTATTGAATCATGTAACCCCTTCGGGTCTTTATGTAATTTTCTCTTTGAATTCTCTAGGATTTAATGCTATATAAAACCCTAAAGCCCCTTGAATAAGACAGTCTATTCATTATCAATTCTCTCTCCACACATACAAATTAAAATACCACTTAAAATGTCCATCATGTAGTATTAGAGATATGCTCGTGGACACAATTTGCAATACCCAATCCCATAGTATCACAACACTGGAGCCCATAAAAGTGATAATATTGAATCTCGGTCCAATCCCTTACTTGGACTAGAATATTAAGATTTGAATAAAAAGGAAAGTGAATTAGAAGGTAAAAAAATATGTTACTTTCCAAGAAAATACCAAAGGAAAACTAAAGATACTAACAGCGCTGATTTTTTCCTAAGAATGGAAAAAATCAAATATGTGATACTTGTTTAATTTTCCTTCTTCGTGTATGAGCAATCTCCCATTAGTATCTATGTTTTTTTGGATTTCAAATAGGCAAATGTACATCTTTGCAGGGTTGGGTGTTGAGTAGCCAGTTAGCTAGGCAATCATCTACCTCAAGTTGTTTTACCTTTTGTCCTTTGTACTCCCTTTTCAGCTTTAACACATACTTCTTAGTGAAACTTTTAGGACAACAAATGGAAATCATGTCCAATGTGTTCCTATTACAATATTTCCTGCAAATAGATTATAAATGTTAGCAGTTAATATTGGACGTTATTGTCAAGTATCTAGATCTCGTCGTGGGAGGATCAAATGACCCAAAAATAGGGTTTCTGATAGGATATCAGGTATTCCCCTTATTACGGCTTTTTTTCTTGTGCTTTCAGCATTGCACTGCATGCTCCCTACGTCACTATGTCACTATGATCTGAGCTACATGCATCACTTGTGTGATGTCGTTGCAGCTTTGGTGGAGCCGTGGTCAATCTTCCTTGTATTTTCACTATTGCAGAGGCCACAACCTCTTTTATGGGTGACTTAAGGAACCAATTATTAGTGAAGTATGTATATTGTGCAATATGAGACTTTTGCAGCTCATTTCTGCAGTGTGCTGCTGCACATCGTCGACATTGCAACATGTACACTACCATGGACTTTCTTGCCCAGTAACCATATTTCGTCATTTGGCAGCGCAATATATGATTACTACTGCACAAACAATTGAGATATTAGTTATCTTTTATTCATTCCATTTATTTCATTTTCCTTCTGTCTGCATTATATAATTTGCCCAACAAGTTTCTCCTCTATATAAGAGAATCTTAGGACACATGGTATCAGAGCGACCGTCCTAGACCGAAGTTCTTCGTATCATTTGCCCTAACCCTACTCGTTGCCCCCTTCTCCTTCGCCTCACGCACCACTGGGAGCTAACCCCACGCTGTGCACCATCGTCGGGGGCCTCTCCTATGCAGTGTGTTATCACCGCCGCATCCCATCCCTAGGCCCTTGGGCATCTCCAAGCCCTCCTTAGGGCTTGCGTGAGTTGCTCAAGTGGTCGGTGGCCCTAGTGCCACTGCCCAGGCAACCCTTAGCCCCTCGAGCCACTGCCCAAATCTGTTGGGTGTCGTCCAGCACCACCATGGTCATCCGACAACCCCCTAGGTCCCCCTATCGGCTACCTCTAGGCCTCTTAGGGCCCTCGTATTCCTCTCCGGTACTGCCCAACACTCCTGAACGGTCTGATCTTAATGGAAAAGGGAATTTCATACCAAAAAATCACATTTTTCGATCCTTGCACTGATCAAGGATTGCTAAGGATGGTTGTATAAGTTTACACGTACAACTAATCCTTTATATGATCGTATAGACTCGCTCGGGTTAGTCTACTACCCTACTCGAGTTCTGTTTCAACATCTTTTCTTCATCATGTCAGAAAGCAAGGGTATATCTTTTCTTAATCCGGTGCCTTCAAGGGCCCGGCTCCCACAGTGAAGATAGATGGGACCAACTATGAGTTGTGGTCTATGCAGTTCTTGACCCTCACACAATGCAATAACAAGCATCACATTTTGACATGGCCGGAGCCAACGGATGAGATTGAGAGAACGCTTCGTGGAAGCAAGATGACGTGTATACACATATTTGACTCCCTGGTACTCTCACCACGAACATTGCCAATGACATTGTGAGATTGCCAAAGATATTCTTCAGTTGCAGTTCGACATCTACACGACCAAGTAGAATGATCGACCTCTGCATAGTTTCTACTCTTCACTTCGTGGCATGTTCGAGAAGCTTCATAGCTTCATGCATGTCATTACATCTACTGAGCAGCAGATGGTGTACATGAACTCCACAGTGGTTGTAGTTTTCTTGACTGCTCTAGACCATCAATACGAGGCAGCATGTGCACACCTTCTTATCACTGCATCTATATCTCCTATGGAGGAGGTATACGGTCGCCTTAGCAGGATCATTGTTCCATCTCCTCCTTCCATCAGACATACCTCTTCATCGATAGTCGCATCTTACGATAGAGGAGGCTCTACTCAGTTTAGAGGGTGTAGTCCTCATGGCAGGGGAGGAGGGTGTCAGCGTGGCCCATGCACTAACTGTCGATGTCCTGGTCATTTAGAGAATACATGCTATCAGAAGCATGGATGTCCCGCTTCTACTCATGTGGTTGAGCAGGTTAAGCCTCCTGACAGTCCGGCTACTACAGATTTGCGATAAGATGACATTGTCTCCCGTCTGAGGTAGATAATGACTCATGCAGTTGTCACCACTATAGGTTCCCCGGATATTTCAGCCTCTGCTACTGACTCGTAAAGCTCCTCGAGTATAGCATATACTTTTACCATTTGTAGTAGGGCAGATATGACAGAGCGGATCATGGAGTTTGGTGCTTCCCACCATCTGTGTGGAGACAGAGCGCGGTTCAGTTCATACAGATTGATACCCCTCGGTATATCAGTCGTCATTACGAACGGGGTTCACTTACATATTACAAGACAAGGGAATTTTTATTTGACGTCATTTATGCGCCTGCAAAATGTGCAATATAACCCTGATTTTCAGATGAATTTACTTTCTATTAGTCAGATCATTAGGGATCTGCATTGTCGTGTCATTTTTGACCCATCTTCTCTTGGGTTTTAGGACATACTCACGGGTGGGGTAATTGGATGTGGTTGTGAGCAGAGAGGGCTCTACATATTGGCCCAGTCTCCATGTGTTGGTGCATCTACTTTTCCTACTAAATCAGTCTCACCATACACGTGGCACCTTCATTTTGGTCGCCTTCCTTTGCATAAGTTGTGTCATGTCCTCCCATAAATCTCTACACGTTTTACCTTCTAGTGCGAGGCTTTCCATCTTGAGAAGCATAACCGCTCATCTTTTCGTAGTCGTCAGAGTCATAGCAGCAGTTATTTGTTTGAGCTTATCTGTTTTGACATTTTGGGTCCTAATCGTGTTCCTGATTATTCTAGACTATATTAGTTTTTTCTTTTGAAAAAAAATCTGAAGCTAGGTTTATTATTAAATCTTTCATTGTGGAAATAAAAAATATTTCTTCTGCTACTATTAAGTTTATTCGCTTTGACAATGCCTTAGATTTCTGCACATTATAGCTTTCTGAGTCCTCTCTTGGCATCGTACACCAGGCATCATGTGCTTACACTTCTCAGCAAAACTGTGTTGTCGAACGCCAAGATCATCACTTACTTGATGTGACCATCACACTTTTGATCCAGAGTCGTGCTCCTCTTTTTTCTGGGGTGATGCAGTTCTCGCTGCTTGCTACTTGGTGAATTGCAATCTTCTGTCTTAGGAGAGAAGATCCCTTTTTCAATTTTATTTCATAAGAAGGGCATGTCCTCCCTTACACCCTGAGGTTTTGGATACGTTGCCTTTGTTCACCATCTGATGCATGACGTGACAAGCTCTCCCCTAGAGTTATCAAGTGTGTCTTTGTAGGCTACTCTCGTACCCAGAAGGGGTACCATAGCTTCGATTCAGTTTGACGAAAGTACTATGTTAGTATTGAAGTCACCTTCATTGAGTATATCATGTATTTCTCTCCTACATGTGGCATGTTGACTCTATCTGACTCTATAGAGGAAGCATATGTGCCTCCTCCTATGGCACCACCAACTACAGTACCACCACCACTACAACCTCCACCACCACCTACCACTCTTGTGGTTACTGCTACATCATCACTCAATACCTTAGCCCAAGTGTTGCTACGTTTTTAAGTTCACAAGCCTCCCATGGTTCCCTCTGCTCATGGACCTTCCCATCATCAAGTACACCCAAGGTATGTGCTAAGCACATTGTTTCTACTGATGGCACTAGTGATTTGTCCATGCAGCAGGCTACTTACAGTATGAGCAGGTTCCCTCTCAGGACGGTAGTTTATAGAATGAGGAGGCAGGGGATCTTGATGTGCATATTGCTCTGCAGAAGCGGAGATGTACTTGTGCTACTTATCCTCATGCATCCGATGTGTCTTTGGGGCAACTCTCAGAGGATTCTAGGAGGTTTGTCATGGGGTTGTCATCCCTGGAGATACCATGGACATATTAGGAGGCGATACAAGATAGTCAATAACATCTTGCCATGGAGGAGGAGATGGACGTGTTACAGTCACGTAGCACGGAGAGCTACAAGAGCATCTTCCATGGGATCCAAGTGGGTGTTTACAGTGAATCATTGAATAAATGGTAGCGTTGATCGCTACAAGGTGAGGCTTGTGGCTTGTGGGTTCACCCAGACATATAGGGTGGATTATCAAGATACTTGTGACTCAGTATTCTATATTGTGGATCCTTCTCTCTCTTTTGCGGTGACACGGGATTAGCCCCTATATCAGCTTGATGTGAAGAATGTTTTTCCGTATGGTGACCTGTAGAAGGAAATCTACATGCAGCAACCACCCGGATTCGCTGCTGAGGGGGGTGTCATATAGTTAATAGACTTCATAAGGCTATATATGCCTTAAGCAGAGTCCAAGAGCATGGTTTCAGAAGCACTCAGACTTGATAGAGCAGTAGGGTTCGCGAGATCGATTGCAGATCATTCACTATTTATTCAGAGGTCTCAAAGAGGAACAGTTGTTATATTTGTTTTTATTGATGATATCATTGTTACAAGGGATGATCTGTAGGGCATTCAAATAATTAAGGATTTCCTTGGTTAGCAATTTGTAACCAAGAAACTTGGCAATCAACATTGCTTCCTTGGACTTGACTTCTCCAGAAACCAACAAGGTCTTGTGATGACCCAGAGGAAGTACGCTACAGACCTTCTCTCTAAGACGGGCATGGCAGATTGCAGGCCTACCATTACTCCCACGGACCTGAACATGAAGTTGTATGATGATAACACAGAGGAGATAGACAAGAGGAGGTACAGGAAGCTCGTTGGAAAGCTCCTATACGTGACCATCACTAGGCCAGATAATCCTTTGCATTGAGCAAAATGAGCTGGTTCATGGAGCAACGTAGACAGGCACATATGGATGCAGTTCATCTGATTCTGAGATATCAGAAGACCTCTCACGGTATTGATCTTTTATTTAGCAGAAGCGCATCCCTTACTGTCACAGCTTGCGCAGATACAAATTATGTGGGATGTCCTGATGCCAGGAAGTCTACCTCTAGCTTTGTAATATTCATATGAACCTCCTCGATGTCATGGAAGAGCAAGAAGCAAACGGTGGTCGCCAGATCTAGTGCAGAATCAGAGTACAGAGCCATAGCATAAGGGAGTATAGAACTGACGTGGGTCAGATTCATTTTGAGTGACTCAGTTGTTGAGGTGCCTCTTCCCATGCACCTCCAATTCGACAACCAGGATGCTCTTTTCATTGCCAACAACCCAGCTTTCCATCAGAAGATCAAGCATATCGAGGTAGATTGTCACTAACACTCAAGACATGATTCAGAAGGATTTCATCTCCACTTCTCATGTCAGCTCAGGAGAACAGACAGCAAACATATTCATCAAGGTCCTAGTTAGAGGATCATTCCAGAGATGTTGTTCCAGGCTGAGCATGACTAACATATACGCTGCAGTTTGAGGAAGAGTGTTGAGATATTAGTTATCTTTTATTCATTATATGTATTTTCTTTTCTTTTTGTCTACATTATGTAAGGTGCCCAACAAGTTTCTCGTCTATATAAGAGAACCCTAGGGCCTCATGAATAAGCAACTCGATATTTTCTCTCCACATCAACAAAGCCCAATATGTGTATAAAATAATCAATATAAAAAACGTACATTTAAGAATGATTAAAATCAGGAACGACATGCTATGATACCATGTTAAAATTTGAAATAAACAAAAATCATGCCAAAATAATATGCTAACTTGAATTTACATTGTTCGAAGTGGTCAGATGACACCACTACTCCATGGGAGAAGCAACTAGTAGCATCATTTGTAGATCGATTCTTCACACTAAAAACTTGTAGTACAAGGTCCTATATAAATGCCCCATTCACGCTGAATCCACTCAGAATAGGTGTAGTCGGACTAAACACATGACCCTGTACAACGTAATAGATGGATTTTTCCACAAAATCCAATCTAAACCTCTCACTATTCTCAATAAGCCTTTTAATATTAGATAACCAATCATTTCCTACAGCGAAATGGAAAAAGCAACATTCAAATATACGCATTTGAAAACTTTTAACTTCTCTTTAACTTGAGCATGCTAACATAATTACAGAGAGTATTTTCCTAGAAAAGAAAACATGTTACCTCCAATTGAGTTGCATATGTAGAATGCTTTATCTTTCACCACCTCAATGCAGAAATCATTTATCTGTGAACCCCATGTCTCAAATGTATAGAACACATCATCACCAAGATCACGCGGATTTGGTTTGTCAGAATAACCGTAGCCTATAAGATCAATGGCAAAAACTCTGTTTGACTTAGCAAGAACTGGAATATTCTTCCTCCAGTGATCACTGTCCAATGAAGGTACAAAACTCAAACAAATAAGTCAACAGAAAATGTAATGTTTCATAAACTAAAAATATGCAGTATAGCTTTTTAACAAGATATAACATCCCAGATAATATTGAAGTGTTGGTAATTTCCTTCGTCACACGACAAATTACTGTACCTCACAGATATCCCAATTCGATGCACCTCTAAGCAGAAGTGCTAAAATTTTAAATGATATGCCAAATACCGCACCCTGACAGACTAAGTGGCTGAAAGATACTACAAAATTTGTAAATTGGCAAAAAGGATAATCTCCCAATTTCACGTGAAGACTTATTCATAAAACAGCAGCAAAATTTGGCTGGAAGCCTGTAACATAATAAATACAAATTCCAGTACTTGACCGTACACACTTAAACCATGTGAAGGAGATTCAAGATGTCTATTGTGCAGACCTGTTAGCCCCAAAACCATGGATCAAAATGAGTGCAGGGCCACTGCTGCCACAAAACTGATAGCGAATCCTGTAACCACGCCAGATCCAAATGCTGGAGATGCCAAAAGAAGAAAAAGTCAAACAATAAACAAAAATTTAACAGAGTTTTGTGTGTAAGTGCATATTTATGTGCATTTTGTCATGCTTATTTACATGTGTAAGGGAGATTAGGAAGGTCAATGATAACTGTTAAGCATAGCTGGGAAGAAACATGGGATGAATCTGAAATACAAATCTGAAGTTGATAACTGTTGAAATTTTTTTTAAAAAGACAACGTTCATTTGACATCAGTGGCCATCCCAATCTATCAAATTTCGTAAGTAGGTTATGTAAGTAGGTTATGCGCTGCTCTAGACTTGGGCCGAGTGAGAGCATGAGAAGAACAAATGGTCCAAGTCTTCCACCTCCAACCCGCATTTGTCGAAGAAAATTCGCCTGAGGGGTACCCTTGGAATCTTATTCCACGGGACCCCCATGCGAACATATAATTTTTTAAGTACCCTAAGGAAGCCGTGACCTCAAGTCACGGCTTCCATAGAAGGAAGCCGTCGCTTGAAGTCACGGCTTCCACTGAAGGAAGCAAGTCACGGCTTCGGGTCCTATATACCCAGACCGCGCCCGCCCGCACCCCCCACGCGAACAGAACACCCTCCGCCCTTCTCCCCGCGGCAAGCCCCCCTCCTCCTCCATTTGCGAGCTCCACCCGCCGTTACACCCCGTCCCCGACGCTCTGTACGCGTGCACGCTCCCTCCCGTGCCACCACGTCCTCTCATTCCTCTTGTAGAGGTTCTTCATCTCACCCACTGTGAGTGAACCCTAGCATTGGTATTTTAACTTTTTATTTGTATTTTGTGTAAGCCATATAATTTAATTACTCATGTTTTTCAATATAGTCGAAGCAACGGAAGTGTTGTGCTTGTGCCATGTTGGTGGGAAGATTTGTAAGGTGGACAAAGAAGTCCGATACGAGGGTGGTCGGGTAAAACCCATAAAAATTGGGATGGGTATGACATTCAATGGATTGGTCGAGATGATTGCAAAATCATTTCGTCTTGACCTAACCAATGGTTCCGAGTTACGTGTGTTTCACAGGATGACAGAGAATAATGAGACCTTTTTGGTTGATGTGGAGTATGATGGTGACATTGCCGATGTTTTGAACTACGTTGAGATGATAGGAAGCTCGTACAGACCAGTTCTATTTACTGACCTTGTATGTACAAGAGATCCTATGTGTATACGCCAGGCTGTTGCGACGGCTCCAAGAGCACATGTTGTTCCCCAACCTTTGGGGCCCTCTCTGAATGACCCCATGTACACTATAGGGGAGGATCACGATCCCGAGATTGATCGTATGATGGAGTATACCCCACAGAACACTGATGATGAAATGGAAAATGATGATGATGAAATGTTGAACGATGAGAACGAGACGGTGCATGTTGAGTCTGTCATTCCATTTTATAACACACGAGGCTGTGATGGTTACATCCGTAATGGTGATGACGTGATGGGAATTCGCGTTGGAATGGGAAGTTCAGATGAGCTTAGAAATGGGATGACCTTCAAGTGCAAGGAAGACTTGATTTATTCGGTCAAGTTATTTCACATCAAGCATCATTACAATTTTGAGATGCACGAATCTGATCGTCATTTATGGGTTATTTATTGTAGTGAGAAGAGCAGGGGTTGCCTTTGGCGGTTGCGTGGACATCGTCGCCCACTTGATGGCCTCTTTGTGATTTCAAAATTAGATGCACCACATACCTGCTTGCACCGCGTAGCAAACCAAGACCACCCTCAACTTGATTGCAACTTCATGGCACAGAAATTCCTGAATCAAATCAAGATTTCACCCGCAGTGAAGGTTTCCTACCTGCAGCAATCTATTTCTGACGAGTTCGGGTACATGGTGAGTCGTCGGAGGATATTGGATGCTAGGAGAAAGGGAATAGAGATAGTGCACGGTGATTGGGCGGCTTCCTACAATGAGTTGCCGTACTTGTTTCGTGCGCTGGAGACATCAATTCCAGGAACCGTTACTGATATCTGTGGGGAACCTGTTGGTGGATATGAGAAGGTATTCAAGTGGGCTTTCTGGGCATTTGGTCCATGTATCAGTGCATGGAGACACTGCAGACCTATTGTTAGCATTGATGGTACTCATATGTATGGTAGGTACAAGCAGAAGGTGCTAATTGCGTGTGGCGTTCATGCAGCAAATCACATCCTTCCTCTTACGTTTGCCTTTGTGAACGAGGAGGACGAAGACAGTTGGTGTTGGTTTCTCGAGAGAGTTCGACTTCATATTTTTGGGGATCGTATTGGTCCAATTTGTGTTATATCTCATCGTGCACCAGGAATTCAACCTGCCATGTGGCGTCAAGAAGTGCAATTTCAGCCGCCCTATGTGTATTGGCGTTTCTGTCTACGTCAAGTTGCTAGTAACTTCAATGATGTCTTGAAGAATCAGACGATGAAGAGTTTGGTGATGAGGGCTGGGAGGGCTTACACTCAAAGAAAGTGGACCACTTACATGGACAAGTTGAAAGAAATGGACGAGAACGCATGGTACTGGTTTGACACACACAATTGCCCTCGTGATCAATGGACCTTGGCATTTGATGGCGGACATCGTTTTGGCTACATGACATCTAACTTCTCTGAAAGTTATAATGTTGTTTTGAAAGATGCAAGATCCCTTCCCGTGGCAGCTTTGGTGCAGAAGAGTTACTACAATTGCATTAAATATTTCTACGACCGTCATAGTGAGGCAATGTCTCATCTTGCTCGTGGTGACCGGTTCACCAAATACGCCGCTGACATGCTGAAAAAATGGATGGATAGGAGCAACAGCCATCGAATCACTTGAATCAGGGGTGCTCCACTACACTTATATGAAGTCATCACAGGGCAACGGATGACACGGTTTGGTTTAAAGGGGGGACGGAAACATTCAGTGCTACTTAGTGACTTATCTTGCACATGTCAAAAATGGCAGGTTCACAGAATCCCTTGCTCCCATGCATGCGTTGTGTTAGCACATCCCAATGTTGATGTTGACGAGTATATGGGTCCGTGGTATACATGGCAGTGCCAACAAGACATCTACGAAGATGTATTCTACCCCATTGACGATAGGGAGGTATGGCCAACATTCACCACGGAGAAAATAATTCCAGATCCAACAAGAGCTCGGTCGAAGGGCCGGCCTAAATCAAAGCGTATTCATAATGAAATGGACATGCGTGAGGATAGAGTCCAACAACAGTGCGGGGCATGTCGTCAACTTGGCCATAATCGTCGACATAGTAGGCACGGGCATTCAAGTTTAAACAAATGTGGGTTATGTCGCGAGAGCGGCCACAATAGGAGGAAATGTCCCAATCGTGGTAACCAAGGTTGTTTAATTTTAGATAATTGTTTCTAATATTTTAATGATGCATGTATCTTGTTTAAATTGATTCTAATCATTTAGTGATTTCTGTAAACACTAAAATTTTTAATTGTTGCAGATGGAGCCGGGTCCCATTGATAGATCTGTTTTACATCTACAGGGCTCCCACAGATCTGGAGCTGTTTGGCAGGGCGATGTATGTGTAAAAATAATTATATTGTAAGTTTTTAACATTTCGTTGTATTTTGTTATCTGACCTATTTTTTTCTCCAACTACCATAGGTTGCGAGATGGTTGAGATGTCGACAACGAGAGGGAATACTGCGACATGCCCCCATTGATGCACGGATCGTGGAACATGTTTATGCTGCGGGTTTTGCAGGAGTGATGCATCTGGACTTCATATCACTTGATTGGCATTTAATTACTGCACTTGTTGAGAGATGGCGCATGGAGACTTATACCTTTCACATGCGACATGGAGAGATGACGATCACTTTGCAGGACGTGGCTTATATTTTTGGATTAAAGATCGATGGGCATCCTGTGATTGGGTATACAGCATCTCCTAGTTGGCCAGGACTATGCGAGAGACTTCTTGGAGTGAAGCCTGAGAAGCCAAATATTGATGGTGCACGTATCCGCATGACATGGCTTGTTGAGCATTTCTCCGTGCTTCCAGAGTTTGCTGATGAGATCACCATCCTGCAACACACTCGTGCATATGTACTACAGCTATTGAGCGGAGTAGTCTTTCCGGACAAGTCCGGGAACGAGGTTTCTCTTATTTATCTTCCTTTGCTCGAAGACTTGGAGGCCTGGGGACAGTTTTCTTGGGGATCTGCTTGCCTCGCTTTTCTCTACAGACAGTTGTGCATAGCATCCAAGGCAGAAGCAATAGAGATATGTGGGCCTTTGGTCCTATTACAGGTATGGGCGTGGGAACATTTTCCTCACATAGTCCCCACTGTTCACCGAAGGCCCGGATGGGGGGGAAGTCCCTTAGGATGCCGTTGGCGAGCTCAGTTTGATGTCACTACAGAGCCAACACATGTGGTGCGTCCATATCGAGATGCATTTGACCTTCAGACTGCTTCACAGGTAAGAGTTTAAACATTTGAACTTCAGATGTATTTGCCTCAGATATCTAATAAAATTCTACCTATTTTGGCAGGTTGTTTGGAGACGTACACCGCAGAGGTGATACAGATGCTTCCTCTGTACTGCTTGGAAGCACCGGATCTTCATGTCGCACAAGTACCGCTGATTCATTTCTGTTTGGTTGAGTTGTACACTCTGGATCGTGTGTTACGATAGTTTGGAGCAGTTCAGGGGATCCCATACCCATACAACACATGTCCGAAGCTCCACTCGATAGATCTGCGAGGGAAGATCACCGTTGATTGGATTCAATTCCACGCCAATTACTTGGGGGATGTGGGAGCGCAGGCGAGATTACATTGTGGAGACGGTACCCATAGTTACAGGAGGAGATGGGGTGACAGATGAATACGTGAGTTGGTACAACCGTATCACCCGACGGTTTATTGGTAGACACGGGTGTATGATGGACTTTGTTGTGAATAATAATTACATTAACATTTCATTCTCAACATAGAGGGAATATGACTCGAACATGTCTCATTTTGCAGGTGTCGAGGTTTGGAGACATCCATCTAGCAAGGGATGATCCAGAACGTGTGGCATTTTTGGCGGTTGATTTTAAACGGCGACTACTAGAAGCCATAAAACGACAATTCAGAGATGGGCCAGATGATGATGAGGAAGCTGCCGGAAATGAAGAAGGGGTTTCCGAGGACCCCACGCGTACCAGCAGGGCCCGTGGACGAGGACATGGACGAGGACGCGAAAGATCAGGAGCTAGAGGTGGTCCGAGGCGACAAGTCAGAGCATCTACTATTGACGATTTTCAGACTCCTTTTCAGAACATTGCCATCCCTACTAGCCCATCCACACCAGCTACCCCGGTGAAGGAGGGGTCCTTCTGACGCCGGCCCTTCACGATGTTCTCCGCTCCCAGTGCTACAAATGGACGATGAGGGAGCACACGATGGATCTATGATCTCACAGATTGATGAGGCTAGCCAGATCATGCCCTCAAGCCAACTGCAGCATGAGTCGCTACCGCAGGAATCTGACGAGAGGCCACCAAAACTAAGAGTTTTTCGTAGAAGGAAACGAGTGTAATGTATTTGTAAATTAGTGGACCTTATTTCTATCACAATGTAAATTCACTAGTATATGGAATGAAAACATTCTTATGTCCCTTGTATCTCTTCTTAATATCAATGGATATGTGTTATGTTTGTGTATGTCTTCATGTTGGGTTTTAAGCTGAAACAAAATCTCCACAATCAATTTTTGTATATGTCCTATTTAGACAAGTCTCCACCACAATGGGTGGGGACTTGTCTGTTCTGTCCTGGTAACAGAGAAAGCCGTGACTTGAAGTCACGGCTTCCTTCAGTGGAAGCCGTGACTTCAAGCGACGGCTTCCTTCTATGGAAGTCGTGACTTGAGGTCACGGCTTCCTTAGGGTACTTAAACAAAATATATGTTCGTCTGGGGGTCCCGTGGAATAAGATTCCACCGGTACCCCTCAGGCGAATTTACTTCTTTACAATCGTCCACACCTAATAATTGGTGGTAAGAACCCTACCAAAGCTGAATAACCACAGGAAAACTTTGACTCTGTTAGGCACCATGCTCCTTCATATGACTCCAGCATGGAGTCTGACATCACGGTGTACCTTCCCTCCCTCGTCCGGTGAAAAAATTGTAGACCTTCTTCACCATGAATCTTCCATCACCCCGCACAAAATGGTCACTGCCAGTTGATGGAACCTCTACCTCTGTTAACCCCCTCTGATAACTACCTTTGCCTCTAGCCATCAATAATACACAACATCAATACAAGACCATCAATCTCAAATTCTGAATTCCATCTCAACCGAATTCCCTGCTTGGTGTGTAATAATTCGTACCAGATGTAGAAGGGGATATTCTGTATACCTTGTGCTAACTCGCACCTCCGGCGGGCCCTCGGAGGTTGAGGGTTCGGCTGCGGCGCTCTCGCGGTCGCGGTAGGCAGCAGCGATGGCCCCCGAACAGTGAGAGCTCTGGATGGAGAGCCTGGCAGGCGGGTGGCTGCGGTAAAAGCGGAAGGTGGTTGATGGAGTGGTGGCGCTGAGGAAGTGACAGTGAGGCGTAGGTGTGGAGAAGGAGATGTTGCAGTTAGAGGCGGAGGTCACCATTGTGGAGGCGGGAGGGGAGTGGGAAGGCATTGGAGCGATGGCCTTGACATTCGTTTTATTTTATTTTATATATGGTTCGGGTCGTTCCTACTTCCTACATGTGGATTCGTTGGGCGGGCAGACGTGGCGGCAGCAACGCCTCTCTGCTCCCAATTCGAAACCCGGTTCTACCGAGTCCGGTTCGAGTCCGGTCGGACCAGCGGTTTATGTTGGCCACCATGTCAACCGAAATTCGAGCGTATTTTATTATAGAGTAAATGACAAAAAAAGGCCTTGATTATGACTCAATTTTAATTAGAGGCCTCTTTTTTAATATAATAAAGAAGAACATGATCTTAAATTGTTATCTCACATACAGACCTGATATAAGCTTCAACCATTTTTATATGTCAACGTTACACCCTTAAGTTAAAACTTCATGCTCCTATTTATTACAATTGAAAAATAGGCCTCTTATTGGGAATTTATAAATAGTTGAAGCCTTTTTCGTAACTTATCCTTTATTATATATTACCTTAAAACCAAGTTAGGTCCACAACCCATAATTTTCTGAAGTCTCGTTGGTATTTATTTGGGTAGATAGCAAGGTTTTAAAAATCAGATCGGATATTGAACCGATCATTCTTCGATTTGGTCCAACCGAGTCGGACCATCAATCCAAATCGGTCGCATGGTGATGATGTCAGCATGACATCACCATTCCTATCGACTTAGAAAAAACCGGATTGGGCTTAATTTACTGGTATGACCAGTCGAACCATATTTTTTGAATCGATAAAATCAGATACATATATGTAAATATGTATTTATATATCAAAAATAATCATTTAAAATGACAAATCTTTTACTAGAATAACATTATTGTTTATTTCGAGTAAACTCTACAAAAGGTAGTCATATTTTCTAACATTTATATAAAAATAATATTGTAATAATTTATTTAGACTTGCTTTTAGAAAATTACTTTGAGAAAACAGTGGCGCAAGTTATATTCCAAAAAAGAGAGGGACATAACTGAAATTGTAGAAGTTAAGAAGGGCATAAGTAATAAAAATTCTATTATTACATTATTTAAATCTTTATTTTTTGAAAATATACCAAACATCAAAACTGGGTCAATCCGGATCAAATCGGTCCAACCACCCGGATCAACTCGGTCCGACTATCGATCAGACCCGATATTTTATTTTCTTTTAAAAAAATAATTACATAAACCGGCCGAACCAATCGAGTCGAGGCCGGTTTCCAATCTAACCGGTCCGACTGGGTGGTCCGATCTGATTTTTTAAACCCTGGTAGATAGGTATTATTGGCTAACTGTTTACTTAATGGGGTATTCTTTTTTCACGGTTAATACGAAAAGAAATACGTAATTGATAGGAAAATATAATTGGTGTATTACATAATCTAAGGACTACCACCCTCTATTTGATAGGAAAATATTAATAATGCCATATGTGCCCGCGGCCCTGCCAGATTTAGTACATCATACAGTAACTCTTCAGTTAGTTGTGATAGTATAAGTTTGATATCATTTAGTGTAATTTACAAGGAAGTCTCAGGAACTTTCTACTCGGTAACAACGTGGTCCAAAAACTTTCAATCGTGACAATTGAGTCCCGGACATAAGTCTCAGGAACTTTCTACTCGGTAACAACGTGGTCCAAAAACTTTCAATCGTGACAATTGAGTCCCGGACATTGCTTATGGCAACAATATGGTTATAAAACGCGGCAGAAGCTGTTCGAAATTTTCACGAATGGACGAAATTGTCCTCTTTTTCCAATCCCTTCTCAATAGAAGGGCCTCAGTGCCAATCAGCAAACTTCAGATGGCCTGCTTGTAATTTTACCGACGATGATTCTTTCAATGAGGATGTTTACATTTGAGAGTCTGCCGACCCTGAAGAATGGGGATTCTTCCGGCGATTCTTGATCGGTAGTGGCTCAGATCGATCTCTCGTTTGATTGGCGGTGTACCTTGGATTTTTTCGGAGTAATCCGATAAATCACCTTACAAACTTTGGGTTGGAATTACATCACAAATCAATGTGACATTACATCACATTCTCTATTCCAACCATATACCAATCCTCATAACCATCCAAACAACTACTATTCACATGAGGTTACCCCAATCCAACCCAACCAAGTTACCAAACAGACCCTATGCATTCGGAGCACGAAGGAAGCCCAAGAGCAGCAGAACATGGAAGATATTGACGTATAGAGGAATTTTCAATTCTACAAGATGAGTTATGAAAAACTCGTGCTATCATATTCTATGTTAGAGGCCTAGTTCGATTTCTTGGCTACAACTCTTCGTGAACACACAAAAGTTTTTCAAAAAAATAGAGAGTAATAATGAGTACAGAATTTGTGCTTTTAGTTTGTGTTTCAAATTTAGAGAATAAGATCCTCTTGTAAGCTTAAGGGAGACATGAGAATAGTAACTCATTTAAAAGATCTCAAGAAAAATGTCTAAGAAGCACATTCAAATTACATGTGTATGTACCACCGCACAAAATGATGTGCATGTGCATCAACATAGAAACGGACTATAAAATAGGTTAAATGGCTAGTTTGTATTGGTGTATATAAATGTGTGTCTGTGCAGAGGCAGTTATAAAAATAGGCACATTGAGATGACCTAGTTAAAAGTTCCAAAATTCAAAAGTGTATCGGTGTATATGGGCATGTATTGATGCAACAATAATTACAATACCGAGAGATGAACATATCAAGGCTTGTACCTATGTGATATAGTGTACATGTGCATATAACTGTCAAGTACATGTACATGATGGTCTTGTACTGGTGCAACAATCAAGGATGAAGTCGGAAATTTTTGCTTGGGAGCAAACTACTAAGACATTATTTGTCTACTTTATTTTCTCATTCTTTGTCATTTTAGATGTAAGTGTTTGTCTAATTTAATTGCTTGTGTAATTTAGGAGAAATGATCTGAAATATATGACGCTAATATTTACAAAGATTTTTTTCAAAGATACCACTCCAAACTTATGATTTTACATAAACATTCATATAAGATTGTACTATTACCTAGAAACCGATCCTTACACGATTTTAATTTTATAAACATTTCCGCTAATGTGATGTTAAGTAATTCGGTTAACTTTAACTTTTCTAATACATAATAATATCTAATATCTTGTGTGGAGGGTTAGAAACACATGTAGATATGTCGATATCAAATGTCTTTCTATTATACGTATTTTGACATCCGTATCTATATCCATTTGAAATGGATTTAAATCGAGAGGTCAATTTATTTTTTGCAGATATCTATGCCCTTATGAGTATCTTCATTTGCATGGTTGTATTTTATTGTAACTCTGTTGTACAAATTGTTGTACTCGTTTTTGTTATATTTTACACAATTTCTATAAAATAAATTTAATATAATTGTATGTTTTCATATAAATTTATATTATTATATAAATTAATTCCATTGTTATATATTTTTATTTGTATTTTTCCTTTATTGATAGCCATGATACTTGTATATGCATCAGTATTCATACTGTAAAACTGACAAAGATATGACAACTAGGCACGCAAATGGATGGATATTAATTAAGGTGTTACCATTATCTAAAAATTTTTATATAGATACCATAACATATATATCATTTTTATATAGATACCATAATTTCATCAAAAAAAATATAGATACCATAACATATATATCTTGGATATTGAATGCAGCAAAAATAGCATTAAATACGCGGATATGAAAACTTATAATCGCGATTTAGGTACAAACATTTAATAAAGGGATATAGGTTATCCTATTGATTATAAATTACTCTATCACATATATCAAGAAGAAATGTCTTGGCCAAGTTAAAATAAATAATATGACTGACTAATCGAAATTACATAATTTACAAAAATAATAAAAGAAAAAGGTAGAGTCCCAAATTAAATAACATGTGCAAAAATAATTAAATGACAGGAAGATATTTGTTTCTCCATACATTTGAAACTGACACCGAGATGCAACATACTATGTGCAAACCATGATTTACAGAAATAAATTTATACTCAAAATGAAACATACTTATACAATATACATAGGTAGATGCAAGTACTACTATGTATATTTGTATCCATACCAGCAAAAACTAACGACATTTGTATCGATATCCTCAAAAAAAAACAAAAGTAATATGCATGGGAAGGGGCTGGTTGCAAAAACAACACCAATCAAAAATAGAAGGATGAGGTGGCCACCGCGCTCTCTCGTCGTCATAAGGAAGGTAAGGTTTGCTCAAGATTAGTTTTGATCAATGATGACTGCAAAAGCGTTTTTATTTGCTAAGCTCCGGTCTGTAAAGGAGATTAAGGATTAGAACAGCTCGCTGATTTAAGGCGATATGAGGGCATCATTGGTAGGATTATACCCTGTACACGAAAGGGGAGTATTCTGTTCTTATTTATGACATGCAAGAATCACTCTATTTTATATTTAATAGATCTTTTTTAATTGTACTAAGAATGAGAAGGAAGAAAACGAGTAGATCCGCTAATTCCTCATCCTCAAATCAGTAGGTATTTGTTACACTGAATAAGTAATTGTAAGAGTAAATTCTAATATAATTCGAAAACGATTCCAAAGTATTGGACACTATGTTTTTAAAGTTTTTTTTATAAACATCACCATGTAAACTTATGGTTTTACATACTACCTTAACTTTAACTTATACTAAAACAAATTTGGAGTAAGGCAACACAAAATATTATATGTGTTGCCATATCTTCAATCCTTAAAATTATTAAAATGAACATTATTTATTTTCCATTTTATGTTGACTTTTTCTCATAACCATTGTATTAGCAACAATTAACAAATAATCTACTTTATATAAATATTGAGCAACAAATATTTACTTCATCAAGAATTTCAAGAACAATCAATATAATGTTTCCATTATCATGGATTTAACATAAGAATATATGGCAATGAATATTCTAAGTATTTGTTGTTGTTCGACCAATTTAATTTGCTATAGCAAAATAAAAAAATTCCCAATGAGATTCTTCATGTTATTGAATTACACTTTCCATTATAATGATGTTATGTAAAAATGTTAAACTCATCTTTTATAAATAAATAATACTATGCAATGCTTCATGTGTAATGATATAAATGTGTAATGATATAAATGGGTGTAAATATATTAGATCCAATTTCTTAATGAATCTTTTTTATACAAATTTTCACATTTGTATTTATATATATATATATTAAAATAGGTACGGATATTACAACAAAATGAGATTATAATGATATTTTATTTTAAATCAGTGACTATATCATTCGTTGTTAAACATGTAATACCGAATATTATTCATTGCGAAATGATTTTTTATGTTAGAAAGTAGTGATAGATGTCATATTTAGGGATATATCATTAACAATAGTCCATATAACATTGTTAATTTCTTATATAAAAAAAATATTTCGCAACAAATAGTACTCTTCACTAAATATTCAACAATAGATCATATATAGTGACGGATTTCAAAAAGAGCGGCACCATAGATTCATTTTTTGTGGTGGAATAAAATCTCAATTTAATTTCAATCAATACATGTATTTGTTTGTGTATCCATTTTTAATATATAGTTATCGATTTATTTGAAACTCTATGCAATCATTTTTCATTATATTTTATATAAATTTATATGAACTACGTACATATAGTATGTTTGTAGGAGATAAGCCTGCCAAACCATATATATTTAAGTTAATCCGTACATTATTCATTTTATAATATGCATTTGACTCGTATCCTTTTTATCTTCATCTTTTTTATGATATACGGTGACATATTTTTCTTGTCCATCACCATCATATTTGCATCAATATTCATATTTTAAAAATTGAAATAGATGTGGTTAACATGTACATTTATCAGTAACATCCATATTTACATCCATGTCTGGTATCCTACGGGATATTGTTACATGTGTGTATACGCTTGAGATATTGTGGTTAAGATCCACGAGCAAGATCTTTGAATCCAAAATTTTCCATCCTTAGATTAGATAGAAAGCTAGTCATCTTTTATTTTGATTATTTCATAATCGAAATAATTTTCTCGTATGAAGTCATTGTCCTCCAGTACAAAGTCAATACCAATAATTTATCCTCCTTGATTTTTATCAATTGTCATCTTAGTCAGGCTTCCATGTATGCATGTTTTTCTTTTGCTTCCATTATACTCTCTCAACGAATCATTGTTCTTTTTTTCATAATATATGCTAATTAATAATTATATGCATTCATGATGATGAATCGCAGTACTTTGTGTTTTTTAAGAAAGTTGATAATCAATTATTTTATTTATACTTTTGAATTACTAAATGTTTATATATCTGGAATTAAGATCACTGGTGTAATACTGTTTAAATGTTTAATCTGCTCTTGTGTTAACCATTGTTATCATAAATTTTAAATACCCAATATTAGTTATAAAATCCTTCTCTCTATCTCAATATTAGATGTAACTATTGATTACTTGTGGTTAGCTTTGAAAACCTATTATTGTATCACTCTAAACATTCGCATGAAAATAAAAGTAAAATATTTGTATCCAATCCTCTATAGTAGTAATTGTTTTATAAACATTTTAACATTTATAATCATATATATTTTAAAATAGGTACAGGTAAACGGATACAAATTTTAGTTTTATATCTACAAATATTTATATCCCCACTCATATATCCATTGTAATATGTGTATATCATTGTTGATTTACACAGTTGTATGAAATAAAATGTCATGGATTCTTTTGCTATAATGATAAAGCTCACATAAAATAAATACAATAGGTATTCTTATTTTATATATAAATCATTCAATTTATATTTATCTCGGAAGTATTTCTACTAATATGCATAATGCGTATCCCTTTTATAGTTGCATTTTTTGAAGGAATTTGCAAGTTTTTGAAACCGAATCAATGGTCGAACCGGAAACCTTATCAAAAAAGCTGAATTGGGTTGGACCACGAAATTAAATCGCTTCAATCGGATGATGACGCTATCATTTTTTTAAATCGAACTAAATCAAGCCAGTGAAAAAAAAATGATTCGATTGGCTGATGCAATCGGGAAAAATAAAATCATGTTTAAAATATAAATTTAAATATCATCGAAATAATTGATTCAACCAACAAAGATACACATATACATTTACAAATATTAATAAACAAACAGAAAAGATATAAACTTGTAAGTGCATATATTAGCATGCTTTTAAAAAATAATGCGTATTTGTATGAAATATTTTGATCTACATATGTTGTAAATATGTATGTGTATACACACACAAAATCATATAAGTGTAAACAAACCCATGCGAATAAACAAAATATATACGATATATTATGGATGCCTATATGATGCAATGTAATACATACTTTTATATATAGATAATAAAAATGTTGCGTATCATAAATATATTGCACACGTACAATATTTTATTATATGAATCATTACATATTCTACATATATAGTATACGAATTAAGTTCTTTAAAATATAATAATAACATAATAATATTTGGGATCAATTATTTATAAGAAATGGTTGGGGTTTAGTTCATTAGTAAGTTGTGTTGGATGATCAAATAATCTCATGGGTTCAACCCCATGAATTGAACTATTTTTGAATTTAATTAAGTTGAATTCCATTTCATTTTTGGTTGAAGATGGTTAAATCGAAATCCAAATACCCGACTAAACCAGTGGTTGGATCAAAAAGTTCACTATTTGAACCAAACTAGGGAAGTTTGCATAATTAGTCGGGCATTGGTCCAGTTCACCATGTGATTCGTACGGACTGAATCTCAAGTCCAATTTCATAAACACTCAGTATTATGTGGGATTTATTTTAATTAATATATTGAACGTTCATTGCCCTTGTCCCAAGGATTTCCTCTCCATCGGGGATATGGGATTTTGAACCCATTGCCTATTATAATGTTACTTATAAAACCAGTGCCAAGTCCTTATCCTCAAGGCTCTTCGAGGTACTCCGACACCCTATCTCTCCAAATCAGATGGCTTAGTGATATGGAGGTGCATCGGGATAGCATTCGCTTGGCTCACATAAACTAGTAATTGATTTTGGTAGGAAAAGTCATGCCTCAGAAGCATAATTCAAAGTGGATTTTGTCAAATCTTGACTCGGTTGATCATTGTTTTCTTCTTGATAGATTGGCAAACACGAGACTTGGGGATTTATGGAACTCTTGGATGCAAAATAGTATCGAGGCCACTTCTTTCTCAGTATTGGTCAATGGTGTTCTGCATGGTCTCTTTAAAAGGGTTCTTGGTTCCTCCGCCAAGGGACACCATAAGCTCGTTGCTTTCTTCGTGGGTATGGAATCTCTCTTATGCTTAGTGGAAATTGAAGTGGTTAAGGACCTTTTCTGATGATGGGGCGTGGGTGCAACCTATCTCCCGCTCATTTAATATATGCAGACGATCTCTTACTCTTCACTAAGTGCACTCCAAAATCTTTACAAATTGTAAGGGACATCGTGGGAGAGTTTGATGACTTTTCCGACCTCAAGATGAATTTTTCCAAAAGTCATATATTCTACTCTAAGAAGGTGCGAGGACAAATTTCTTAGAACATGTCATTCAGCCTCATTGATGATTCGTTCCTGACAACTTATCTTGGTATACCGTTAGACCACAGATCTATCTCTTTCTCCACTGTAAAGACCATGAATGGAAAAAATATGACATGGTTGTGTAGGTGGAGGCAAAATTTCTCTGTATGGTCGGTCATATGCAATTAATAAATTTGATGATCAATGGAATACTCTCTTTTTTTGGCGGATCGGACCAATCCCCTCAGCAGTGGTGGTACGTGTCATATCAATGTGCTTGAATTTCCTTTAGAACCAAGGATGACATGATATAGCATGGAGTACTACTGCTTGTCTACCTTTGGATGAAGGTGGATAGGACCTTATGTCTTTATCAGACCTTATCAATACGGCGACGATCTTCTGAGCATGGAGATTCCTTACGGTCGAGAACTCTTTTTGGGCAGATTTTCTCCACCCTAAGGGTGCGTTTGGTTGGGGGGTTACCCCCACTTTGGGTGGGTTACCCCCAAAACCCATATTCCCAACCCACTAATGGGGCCCACTCTCTTTCCAGCCAAAAAAAAATATTATACCATCATATCATCTAAAAATCATAAAATACTCAACTTCTACTCACTATTCCAAACTTCAATACAATCACATCACAACAACCACCCACTTTTTCAAATTT
The DNA here is from genome assembly GCA_037367405.1 of Ottelia alismoides. Lineage (NCBI taxonomy): Eukaryota > Viridiplantae > Streptophyta > Magnoliopsida > Alismatales > Hydrocharitaceae > Ottelia > Ottelia alismoides. Next base: position 269,071 of record JAZKJV010007393.1, read on the forward strand.
CAATACAATCATACCATAATAACTACCAACTTTTTCAAATTCCAATACAATCACATCACACAAACCCTCCCAACCCTTAACCCATCAACCAAACACACAAACAAAAACCGGGTTATCCACCCCTGGATAACCCACGAACCAAACACACCCTAAGTATTTAAAAGACGAGTACTTCTAGGATGTGGTTCTTCCTAGGGTTTATTCTCTGTTGTGGAAGTCTATGCTTGGGTTGCGGCCTCTTTTGTTGTAAATTTTGGTCACCCATATCCCCATCCCCAATGGAATGTAGGTTCAACGTGCTTTTTCATTTAGAGTTGCTTTTGATTTGGTTATAAGTCATGCAAAAACGTTGAGCTGGTGGAAGGAAGTATGAATCTCCAAGGCACCTCCAATGCCGAAATGTTTATTTTCTAGATGGTAAAAAAAGCAAGGCCCCACACCAAAATTCTTAGCTCAACTTGGTATTTGCTTTTATTTATGCTACATATTTTGTGACCCATCAATTTGAATAAAGATGTCTTTATTTTGGGATTGCTTTCTTCCTAAAGAGGTTTGGAGAGGAGGTTGCAATGTTATTAGCCTTCCTATTCACCGAAGCGATACGATTATTATGGACACCTCAAATGACACTAGGGCAAGATATGAAGTGAATGAATGCATTGGTGCTCGCTTAAGGGCCACTCTAGCTACTATTGTTTGGTGGGTCTAGAAAGAAGGTAATCGTCACTAGATGCCATTGTTGAGATATTTGTAATTGGACCTCTATGAGTGGAAGTAATTTAGTCTCACATGGATGATTGGTGAGACTTGTTTAGTTGGTGGGGCTATAAATAGACATTTTATTCAATGAAAGACATAATGAAATAGCATGCCCTTAGTGGCTTCTCCCATGATTTTCATCCCACTTCTTAAGGAGTAGGGTTCTACGTAAAATCAATGTGTTTATATTTTGATTTATTGCTTCTGATTCTGTATCCACATCCCTATTTTCTAAATGGTATCATAGCAAGTCGTTTATGGACATGTCTTTGAGTTGCCAATTATATTTTCTGATCTCCGAAGTATATGTTGCATTTTTTCATTCTTTTTTATTCTTCACATCGGTGGTGACAAGAGCCGTTGCAACAATATTTGTTCTAAATTGGGCTATTCTCGAACCCTTTTGCAAGAAAGGAAAATGAAGCAGCAATGTCCATGATTTGCGGTAGCAGTAGAGGCCGCATCTTGGTGCTGCGAAGAAAATGGCATTGATGGTGGCAAGTTTCATATGAAGATTCAATCAACAAACCTTAAAATATCGCGTCGCCTCCCCCTTTTCGACTTCTCTGGCATGGGATGTTAGCGATTGAGGCACTTCTTTGCATGTGAAAAGCCCTCTTCAACTTCTTCATCATGCTTTAGCACCGACCATGTAAATGGAACCTCCAGACTATTGGGAACACGACCCTCCGATATCGTCTCCTCCTCTCATATACCGGTTGTTGGATACGACCCCCTCGGGTACAGAAGCGGATGCACAATCGACCACCACCATGGAAGCACGTGAAGAAAAGACAACCATATATACTGGTGGTCGGTCACCTTTTGTGACCACCGAAGAAGAAAGATCACTATAAGAAGACGAGTACAACTCTCTCTGCTCCCTCGCTCTCTTACCTCTTTCTCTCTCTCTTCTCTTGTGGTATTCCCTCTAGCTGTGGTGAAGAGGTAATGTCTCCACTCTCCTCTTTATATAGCCTAAATACAACCCCATAGTCCTATTCCACTTAAGATTATAAATAGAATACAACTTAATAACTATTAGGATTTCGAGTCCAATCCCATTAGGATTCCTAATCCTAATTTGACTATAATTCTAACAATCTCTCCCTTGAGTTGAATTCCATCATGATCTCTTCATCGTCTTGAGTTTGCACCGAGCCATCCTCGTCATCTACATGTACCGTTAGCAAAATCTCACCAACTCTAGGTGACACACCCGTTACTGTGCGCTCTCAGTGTGCCCCTCTTGGGCACTCGCACAACTTAGCATTGTGCCTCATGACACGCATCACAAATCTCTTCTGACTAGAGATTGTACCGACATCCTTTGGAAAAGTGAACCGCACTTGCTTCTCCTTTTTACGCACTTCTGCAACAAAGATGTCGACAACCTACCGCTCTCTCATCGTATTGTTCGTCCTAGGAAGAACTGGAGCTCCATCACTTGTCATGACCCTTTCCTCGAGCTTATACACCTTGTTCAACATCCTCACCTCTCGCATCACTACGCGCGCTCCTTTGCTCGCTCTGAGAACTCCCCTTCAATGGTGACTCGATGTCATTGTGACTCGATCGTTCCCAGTGAAATCGGATTTTTCTTGGCTATAGGAATGTGTCTGACATCTGTCAAAGTCTGTACTACTCTATCAAATATGCGGAACTACACTGATCCAATCCCCTTGACGCGGTGAACCTCTCCGCCTCCCATCTTAATTGTGACATCATTGCATGTCTGATATGTATTGAACAGCTCTCTGGATGAGCACACGTGATCTGAACATGCTGAGTCTAGAAGCCATATTGAATCTGCCTTCATCCCTTAGAGCACGCTAGCAAGTCTCCCTCACAGGCTGCAGTGGAATCCTCTTGGTCGGATTCAAAATCACCAACCTTCTTATTTCCTTTCTCTCTCTTACATCTGGGACAATCAACTATCTTGTGACCATCCTTGTCACAATAGAAGCATATGATCGGACCTTGTGACTTGGATTGACCTCTGAATCATGCCTCCCTTGATCTTGAGCGTCTACCCTCGGTTGGTAGCATATGACCTTCATCATTTGTTACCTCATCCATCGACCTCCGTCGAGACTCATTCATAAGTAACGAAGCATCTGTCTCATCCAATGTGATAGTCTCCTTGTCATAGAGTAATGTCGTCACAATATGATCGTAGGAAGATAGAAGGGAACTCAACAAGATCAGTGTCTTGCCCACCTCCTTGAAGAGAGATTCTCCTTTTGCATTCTTCTCCACAAGTGGGAGCACGTCTGTCAGAATCTTCTTGAATTCATCCAAGTGCACTTTGAGCTTTGTCCCATTGGTCATCTTTAGACCATAGAGCTTCTTCTTCATCAATAGTTGATTCGTCAACGATTTGAACTTGTATCATCCCTCGAGCTTCATCCAAACATTCGCTGGATCCTCCGGTCTTAAGACTTCATGAAGAGTGTTATCTGCCAAGAATAATTGTGTTTTACTGTTCGCGAGATCTCTTATCTCCTTCCATTCTTCCTCTTTCATATTCTCTGTCTTCTTTTCTTTATCCCAGATAGCTTTCACAAGTACTTCTCATATGAGTATATTCTTCACCCATTGTTGCCATAAGGTGAAGTCATTCTTCCCGTTAAAGGATTCCACGAAGAATGATGCACCACTCGATGAAAATTTTACCATTATTTTCCTATCATACCTTTTGATACGATCTGAAAGATTAGAGCAGAATCCTCCCGATCTGAACTGTCCAACTCATCCGGAGTGCATAAAACCCCTATTTGGACTCTTAGATCACCTCAATCGGACTCCGGATGCTCTCGATTTAGACGGTTCACCGTAAATGTTGGATCTGAACTACCTCTAAAGAATGCGCAACTGTTGTGTTGCATCGTCTCCTTGACGACGAATCTCTCTGATCCTCCACGTCGTATCCCTCGTTGTCATCGAACCATGCTCTGATACCTGTTGTTGGGAACACGATCCGTCGATATCGTCTCCTCTCGGATACCCCATCTGTATCCGAGGTGTTCGTATCCAACAACCGGTATCCGAGAGGAGACGATATCGACGGGTCGTGTTCCCGACACATGTCGTACCTCCAGTGTATCTCAACACACCCCTTGCATCCCCAACCATTGCACACCTACACCCGATCCAAACAACGGAGCTCCCATGCACAATACACCTCTCATATACCGACATCAACAACAACAAAGCATGAACACTACTAGCAGCACCTTGCCAGTTGTGCTCTCACCTCCCAGTGGGTTCCTTGATATCGACTTGTCATTCCTTGGCAATGTCTATATTCGAGTGCTACAAGATGGGCTTCCCTAGTGGGAACCCAAGATGAGTTCAAGTTAGAGGTTACCTTTGGTTATCGGGATTTCCCTCGAAAATTCTCTGGTTTTCCCTAACGGTGCGTTTGGTTGCCGTGTTAACCTGGGTTAAACTGTGGGAGGGTAAATCATTTTTATATTTTGGTGTTTGGATATAAAGTTAGGGGTTGAGTGGGTTTGTTGTGATGTGATTGTATTGAAGTTTGGAAAATTGAGTAAATATTATGATGTGATTGTATTGAAGTTTGGAAAAATGAGCAGAAGTTGAGTAGTTTATAATTTTAGATGATATGATGGTATAATACATTATTTTTTGATGGAATAGATGAAAGAGAAATGATTTATTTAATGTATAAAAAAGAGAGAGGGAGTGGTCCCAACAAGTGAGAGAAATAGAAAACCCCTCAGGGGGGTGTTAAACCCCGAACCAAACATGGCCTAAGGTTATCCTTCAAAACCCCCATTTCCAACATGTGGACCCCACCATATATTTTTTATTCTCCATCATGTGAGGCTCATCCGAAAACTACTCATCCGAAAACTATCATCTCTGTCATTTAATATATCAAATGGACTTCTCTTTCATCCATTCAACAAAAAAATATTATAGTATACAATCTTTTCATCTAAAAATTATAAAATACTCAATTTTTAATCATTTTTTCAAACTTTAATACAATCACATCACAACAAACCATCGCAATAGTAAAACTCTCTGCCTAAACATCAAAATACACAAAAAGATTATCCGATGGCATTATTATCCACGTCGAGATAACCCCATCCAAATTCACCCTAAGGAAGAAAATGGCATGATGCCCTTCTCTTATTTTCATATAGGCTCGGGATGCTAGTTTCTGTTCTTTTTTTCCAAGCCTAGTGGGCTACTGCTGTAACCGAAGCGAAAAAGAAGATGATGAGTCTGGAAAGAAGGCTACAACCCAAAAAAGGAGGCAGAGGGCTTAAAAAAAGTAGCAAAAAAGGGGTAGAACATCTGAAATGGCCTCCAATTTTTGCATTTATGGTCAGGTCCAACAATGCCCACGGTCTGCTGTAGTGACCATGTGCTAAAATAATTTTCGAAAAAAAAGACATGAATAGTTGAATACAATCCAAAAAAAGGAAGTTGGTATTAAAAAAATTGAAGGAGATGGACAGTGAAAAAAATTAGAAGTATGGAAAAATGAGATGGATTAAAAAAGTATGCCAAAAATGGGGTGGGGGGGGTATTTATTTGTATATTTTACATGGATATGGGAGATAGGGGTAGTGTCCATGGATACGTTCTTGTTTCAGCTAAGGGGCATATGCACGTGATCATTTGTTTTATACGCCCGCATACTCTTGATTTGGACTCAGGCTTTCATGTGGGTCGCATGTGCCATAGACCTATGATAGGGGCTCGATATAAAAAGAACCGTTTTTGGTCTTTCATATCAAGAGCTCATCAACAACAATAGATTCCTCATGTCGCAAATGCAAGAAGACACAATTATATGTACTCGGCTTGTGTGTGTTGTATTGTCCAAACTGAGTATTCCATATCCAACTTAAGAGGGGGAGTATTGAGATATTTGTATAATTAGACCTCTATCAGTAAGAGTTATTTAGTCCCACGTGGATGAGTTATAGGACTTGTTAAGTTGATTTGGTTATAAACATAGTTCCACACCCCTTGTATTCAATAAGAAACACAATAAAATGTTGAGTGCTTAGTTGATAGAGGGGAGTGTTGAAGAATGTCTTAGGTAGATAATAGGATCTTTGCATGATCCAATTATCACACCCTCCTATTTATGTTGTATTTAATTATAACGTAATATGTTTTAATTTGGTAAACCAATGCAATTGCATTGGATAACCGATTTGGTTTCAAGTGGGAAGTCAATTGGACAGAAGGAAAATTTGAGAATTCTCATTTTGAAACAAGGTGAGTTTAGGTGGATTTTTTAGTAACATGGAGTAGTGCTAAAACTTTGATGGACATATATAATAGTACTCACCCCAAGTTCTTGTAACAATAATAGAGAGGAGGAATGGAGGATCCCACACGTGCGTTCCGCTCTGTCTCCGACTCGGGCTCGGGCTCGGGAGAGCCAATTCGGAACTCGGATCTCGATACTTTTACCACGGACTTTAATTAACAGATTCAGATAAATTAGTCGGTCATATTAATTTGAAATTTGTCCATTGAGGGAATGCGAACCGACACCCAGATCTGCCATTTTGAGATTGGATCGACACCCGTTGAATGGGCGATTTTACGGATCTCAAAGAGGCATTGCGTGAGCTAATAAGAAGATATCCCCAGCCACGATTTTTCTTCACGCGTAAGCTTCTCTCTCGCCCTATGTTCTGCCACCCTGAAGTCCATGTATTCTCATCGTTCGGTTGTTGTTTTCTGAGGTGCTTTTAACAGTTTAGTCCTACATCATCAAGTGGTGGGACTTTGGTATCTCAATGGTGCTATAGAGAGGCCCACATCCATTATACCGATTGAGAAAGTGAATAGAAGAAGCAACCTTTAGTTGCGTTAGCCCGCAATTTCATCCCGCTCCTTAAGAAGTAGAAGTCCGAGTAAAATCAAAGTATTTCTATATATCTTAGAAAGGCCCGTTGTCAAAGGTCTCATTGACTCTGCTCTCAAAGACATCTGCATCCTCCTAAACCGGTTACTCTTTGGTACTGCAGAATGTCCTGCTAGTGTCAGCTTTTTGTTTCCAATGTAAACAACCCCTCGAAGTTTTGCTGCAGAATGGCCATTTTTTGTAACCTGGGACAGCACCAAGCCTATTTTTTGCATATTCAATAGAAAGCATCACATACTTTCCATTAAAAATGGGGCTTATATTTTGTTAACAAATTTGGTCCACTAGGACGCAAGGGGAATAAAGGTTCCTTTGTAGAATGTTTGTGCGTAATTATTGGGGACTTGAGCAGCTGATCGGTTTTAATATAGGTATAGATATAGATAGATGTTGAAGAAATACAAGTGGTATTTTGCTTATTAGAAAGTGATGGATGGGATTGCATGTGAAATACTTTCCACCCCAAAACCAATCGTTTGGTTGCAGGGTTCAGCAGAGTTGGGTTGGATTGAGGTACCCATGTGAATAGTAATCTGAGAGGAGGATTGGGAGGATTGGAAAGAGGGGTACTCCGGATTGGGCCAACCCAACTCTGCTCCACCCTGCAACCAAACGGAGTACTGCACGATTGATCGGGCCCTGCAGATTTTGTAAGCTTTGGACGGCTATGATTAATTCAACCATTGAAATTGTGCTTCGAAGATCGGACAGGATGATGTGATCGATGAAAGTATAAGCATCCCCATTGTGGTCAGCAGAGGTGTTAATAGAAGATGCAGACCAGTATGCTTTGCAAATCGCAAACAATGATTGGTGCAGCACAAATAAAGTATACCAATATATCTGTATTGTAACGACGATTGCCCTTTTGTAGCCATTATCTCAAGTCCACGTCATATTGATTAATACAACAGGAGACCTCGGATCATGGGCAGAGATGAAAACAGATTAGTGTACATCCCTATTCGATCTTTTTGCATCTGTTTTATATAATATTATTTGATATTCCATCTATATTGTTTTATTTAAAAATGAACGTGGATACATAGAAATCCATAGATATTCGCATATCTATTTTAATATATTATACATATATATATAATCATAAACGTATTTATAATTAAATTTAACAAAATTATATGACTCATTTTACCTTTTTCTATGCAATTCTTATTAAATAGACACTTATCCTGTATTTTTTATATTTAACTATCGTATACAGGTATATTTAAGTTAATATATATGTAATTATGCAGTTATTTCACTACAAAGAAAATAAGTTGCAGCCACATAATTATGTCCATGATTATGGGGCTTGTGGCTACATAATTGGGCTATGACAACAACACTTCATGGCATATGACCATAGCCACAAGTCTCGTCGCGAGAGTTCTCTAACCACGTATATGTCGTGACCACTACAAGTAACCACGGAAATTATCGTGGCTACAGTTCAAGCATGAATGTCCTCCTTACATCTTTGAAGACTTTGACAACGGAATTGTAGCTACGAAAAACTAATGACCACGCAATTATCGTATCACACCTTGTTTTTCTTGTAGTGTTTATTTACAATTATTTCCGAATTTTAAGATACAGTAGTGTATTTTCACACATGTTATATTTTTAAGTATATTTTCAAATGAATAAAAATATTGTAACATCTACATTTATATCCATATCAGATCATCCCTAGCTAGTTATGGGTGATGAGTCTAGTGAAGGACTGATATAATGATGCCCAAAAGGAATGTTGACAGGTTATATTTCGGATAATTTTTCTGTGGGTTCAGCTTAGAGGCGACGCTGCGCAGAAATATGGGCAGTGATGTGATAGCAACTGGAGCTTGATATGCTATGCAGTCCAAATTTTGCGGCCTGACCCGATCAAAGATAACTGAGTCAGTGAGTCGTCTCGACCCATCCACATGGGCACCCATATCAGCATATTGTGGACCTGCTTTGTAACATCCCGGACTTAGGTCCCCGATCCGTTATCGAGGAAAATTGACCCTGACAACTTGTTGAGTACGGACCCAGATAGACCCGTTGGCAACCACCCCAAATACTTAAGCTCAAGTTGTCAAGTAGTAGTCCCCACCACTTATAAACCACACCCACACTTCGTGAATTTTAGATGTGACACTATATTTAGATGTGCGGGTGTTACATGCTTCTGCCCGTAGGCTAATATATCTTAACTAGAAATGATTTTATCTGTTAAATCACATCTCAGACTCTCTCGTCGCCGCTGTAAAACTGGTATATATTTCTTAATGGAAGTTATAGAGTTGATGTGAATTCAGACACGTGAGACTTTGCCAGCTCGAGTTTATTAACTTGTTCAGCTAACATTGGATTCAATATGGTAGAGCTTGAACGACTGCAACGTGAAGATACAAGTGAATACCATTATAGCCAAAGACTTTGTAGCTTTTGTTAAAAGGGCCACCTTTGGTTCTGATCCCATTGTATAGACATTTTTCTTCCTTGAAAAAGAAACCAGTAAGATGGAGGTGTTCTGAGTACGGAAAGGTAACTTCAAAGAATAAGGTATGTATTTCCCTTTATATTTTACATTTTGTTATTCTGTACATACACAAACACTTGTATGAATAAGGATGTGAATATCGATTTGAGATAATATCTAACAAAGACTTGGGTTTCAATTAATACTTGATGTTATGTCTACATAAAAAACATACATAGTCTAAAAGCAAGAATTAATTATTAGGGATAATTACACCCATAACCCTGAGTAATTTTGCAATCTCAATCATAACCTTGTATAATCACGAATTACACTCAGGACCCTGAGTAAGTGCGCCGTCTTACATCTACAACCTTTCGTTACTTTATCTCATTAACTCAACCCAATGATTGGGTTAATCTAACTTATCAACAATCTAACGGTTGCGATTAACCCAAATAAAAAAATATCCCACTCTCGTCTGCTCCCTCCTCCTCCTCCTCGCAGCCACCTTCCCTTCAGATGCCGCGGCACGGGGGCTCAGCGACGAATTCCCGGCGTGGGGGTGGGGAGAGGGCATCCAGGTCGTCGTGGGGGTGGGGTGACCTGCAGGCCATTGGAGGGGGGCGGACATCCGCAGGTCGTTGCCGGGGAGGGGGGCAGGCGACGCACCTGCAGATCATCGCGCGAGGGGGGGGGGCGGCTTTGGTCGGGGGGTGGAGGGCCTGCGGGTCGGGGGTGCAGGGCGCGGAGGTCCCGGGGGAGGGGGGGCTTTGGTCGGGGGGAGGGTCCGAACCCTTCACCCGCTCCTCTTTCTGCACTGCGCGGGGGTCGAGGGCCTGCAGGTCGGGGGTGCTGGGCGCGGAGGTCCCGGGGGAGGGGGGAGGAGGAGGTCGCGGAGGTGCGGGTGGTGGCTGGAGGTCGTGGGTGCAGGTCGTCCCGGCGGGGGTGGGGGGGGGGGGCTTCGATCTGATCGGTTCCTATTTGATGCCATAAATGGGAGAAGGAATTTGTAGTTGGTTCGGCTTTGGGGAATCGAGGGATCTCTGAACAGTTTGTGATTTTTTTTGTAGATTGTAGAAGGATCGGTGCGGTGGAAGTGTGATCTTGCTTTGAGGAGCTTAGAACCAGAACAGAGGTATTGAGTGGAGGTGCGGGTGCGGAGATTGAGTGGAGGTCGCGGAGGTGTGGTTGGTGGCTGGAGGTCGTGGGTGCAGGTCGTCCCGGCGGGGGGGTCAGGGCCGGAGGTGCAGCTCGCGGACGGGGGGCTTCGCAGGTGGTGGCTGGAGGTCAGGGACAGGTCGCGGAGGTTGGGCGGGGCTTCCCAGGTGGTTACTGGAGGTCGGGGAGGTTCGGCGGGGGGCGGTGGTTGGCTGGGAGGTCGGTTGAACTGGGGAGAGGGGTTGGGGCATGTTTTGCAAATACAAATAAATATCTGGGGTATTTTGGTCTTTTTTGACGGAAACCGTCAAGTATAACGGCTAAATCAAACGGACCCTAACATAGGGTTATGTCATGTAAGAGTTAAGCATTACTCGGGGTTTCTCATGTAATTCGCGATTATACAGGGTTATGATTGAGATTGCAAAATTACTCAGAGTTATGGGTGTAATTATCCCTAATTATTAACATTTACATGTTGTTTAGACCAGTGGCAGAGGAGAGCAGGTGGGGGTCATGTTTCAAACGAGAAACCATGTAGTGCTCTCCCGCCAAAATTAGAAATGCACATATTTTGGTCTACCCACTCACTATCTATTAAAAAAATTTGCATTTTCCTTTCTACCAACTACGAACCGCTAGATCACTACAAGGGGTTTACCAAGTAGGAAGTTACGGTCCCTCTTCCTCACATTTCAATTCACTTTTTATTCTCTTTCACCCTCATCAAGGCCCCTCCCATTGCAATTTCTTTTTTTTTTTAAATTCATTTCCAACATAAGAACCCTTCCCTTCCAATCTCCACCCCCCTCTTTTCCCACAATCTCATTATCCCGTGTCAAGAGTTCGTTCATCGCCTCTTGTTCATTCTCCTTGCGAGTACAAGGAAATTCGACATCGACCACTCTTTCCACAACCTCCAAAATTTGAATTTTTTTAATCGGCATGAGATCCAGAATGAGAATCTTTCCGGGTCAAGTTTTGTGAATCCTGTGGTATCGTGCTACTCAATTCACTTGAATCACTAGGGTGTAGTGTTTTGACATGTCGAGTTGTTTATCTTCTTAAGGTAAAATAAAATTTTCTATATAATTATTAAAAATTCAATGGAATTTGCATGATTAACTTTATGTTGGATGATAGCTTAGATGAGCATGGTGAATAGATGAATCACTTTATGTTGAGTGATTAATTATACTCCATTCACGTACATGTTTAATATTTTACATATATGAACATGGTTGACATAATTTTCATTTTTCGTGAATACAGATACATATAAGATTATATTTTTTCCGTTAAAACAAATATAGATATCATATTGTGCAAATCTTCTACATGTTGTCCAATTATTTTGAATAATGATATATTTTATGCAAGTGATCTGGTTCCCAACGATGTAAAAATCCAAAAGTGTCCTCAAGATGATAAAAATGGCAACATTGATGGGTTTTCAATTGTTCATGATTCGGGACTGCAGTATAAAATTTGGGAGTATGCAGTAAATGAGCATAATACGATTCGACATGCATATATAGATTATGGACAATATTAGCATTTCTTTCAAATAATCCAACATCTGATCATGAAAATCATTAACATCAATTCACGCCTCTTAGTTTCTTAAATATCGATCATGTTTAGAATAAGATATTATTATATGATTAATATGTTTCTTAGCAGTTGTATGATTATTTACGTCGAGAGGAGGCATCAAAAGAGTCAACACAGAAGATATTATTGATGATTTCTATGTAATAAAAAATCGTCGAGCAAAGCTTCAATAAAATTACATATGTTTCTTTTAAAAATTTATTCATCATATTATATAATAGAACTCAATATTAGTATTTTGAATTATCTGTATGTCAATACACGTATTTTGATTTTTTTTCGCAATTGACCCCACCTATGAACAAAGCATGGCTATGCCCCTGGTTTAGACCCCCCTCCTGTCCCGGATAAAAACTCAATAGACATGTATCTGTGTGTGCACGTGTATGTCTAGTTATGTTATCTGGTTATGCATGGTATATTGCATTTTGAAATCATTTTCAAATGCAGATATATATATATATATATAATTTAATAATTTATTATAACATATATATATATATCTTTAATTTATTTAATAATTATAACAACTATTCAGTTTAGATTATATTTAATTTTCTTCTTCACTTTGTTGTATTTGCAGCTTATATAATTTTGATTTATTCAACTACTAAATTGAACTTTATAAAAAGATTTTTTGATATACGTGTTAAAATATTTTTATTATACGTAGATAATACGCATCCTTTTGTTATATAATCATATTCGAATCATGATTATCTATTTCTATATGCATATTATATGTAAGATATTTGTTTTTTTTGTCGTATGCGTATTATAAAAGGGACAATGATATGGTAACAAATATATCCATAATAATATCCTTTTATTACAAGGTAAATTTTATTTATATCCATTTTACAACGAATATAGATACACATATCAAAATATGTATAGCATATATGATAAGGATCCGTACACAAACATATCCATTTTAAGTAAAGCATCGTGTATTATTGTTTATTTAAAAATGTTAGATTTAACAATATTATTTAACATCACATAAATAAAAAATGTACTTATGTGAAATGAAATTTTTGGTAAGGATCTTCTTAATCAATAGAATTTTTATAGTGATATTTATGTGAAATTGTAAGTTTGTATGGACATTTTGATTAAAAACTCTTGTATGTACTGGTTTCAGCCAATTACCAACTAATTCACTCTAATAAATACTAAAAAGTGAATTGATATATATATATATATATTAAATAAATAATGCCTAACTAGTTTGCTCTCCCCAAGCTTAAATGTTGTCTTCATCCCTTTCATATATTCACTTTAAAACATATGTGTTATTTCATATATTCACTTTAAAACATATATGTGTTATGTGTGCATTAGTAGATTTATTTATTTCTTATCTAAACATATTTATATCTTATCTAAACATATTTGATATAATCGGTATAAAAGATATTCAATTATTATATTCTATACCAAGTGTAAGCAACCAAATACACACATATACACACACATATACATACATACACATATATATATATATATCTAAGTTTATGTAAAGATTATTTCTTCAATTAAACACTTTTAATTCATATCCATTTTGAAAGATATGTTCATCATAACATCATAGGTGCTAGACAACTCACGTATCCGTCTAACTCTATATGACTTGATAACCCTACCTCCATCAAAGATTTCCTCAAGGAAATTATAAGCATTTGGGAGTATTGTAAGCATAACTACTCTTAATGTGGTCCATTGGCATTTGAAAATATTTCATTTCACTTCACATCTATATATAAATTAAAGTCGGAACTTTTCCTTCATCTCTTGTCAAGACATGTAGTTGTTGTCACAAGGTAAAAATCCTAATTCAATTTCGGAGCTCTAACATGTGTGACGTTAGCTTCCTGCAATCTAACGACCTTCTTTGTCGTGTAACAACACGTACCAAAAAACCCACGAATCACATTGCTAAATCGCTCCTCTACACAAGCATATAAGAAACGATATTGAAGTTTTCTCTCTTGTTAGCCATGTCGCTTTGGAGAGGAGGGAAGAATGAAACCCGACAATCTCAGGAATACAAAGGGACACCAATTTATTACTTGTAGATTCATCACAAGACTCTTCATCTTTTATGGAGACTCTCCATGTTTCATGATGGCTCTTTCATGGCTAGTCCTTTTAGCTCCATTGAAGCCCCTTCATCTTCAAAAACTGATGCCACATCATATACTACGTTAGGATACCATGTCGTCTACCATGTCATCATTCCACGTTACCGGTCACATCGTAAGTGAGCCCCGCACTCGGTGTAGGATGTTGTAGTTGCGCTTGTAGTTTTGAATTTTGAATAAGTGTCACCTAATATTTGGTATGTATCAAAAGGGAAACTACAACGTCTGTGCCTTCATGTAGTACCCATCCTTACTCCCCTAATAAAGTGAAGTCAACAAGAACTCCATCATGTGGTCACTGAACCACATAGGTGTGTGCAGATTTCCTCAAGAACTCCATCATGTGCTTATTGAACCGGGGTGTATGCAGAATTCTTTTGTACATAAATCCGACTGTGGACTGAGATAGTGAATCTGGACCACTAGATTATGCTCTTCTCTCTCCTCCTACAATCAATGAGAAGAGAGAGATGACGGAATTTAGTGGTCCATAATCAGTGCTCTCATGCTCTCACGGATTTTGGCTCTCATAGGATCAACCCTACATGTGTGTGTAGGAAAAACATCCAATGAGTTGTGTCTTTCCTAGATGCATGGAAAGGCAACCATCTCATACCTTCGTAATCATTCCGACAGTTACGGTTAATAACCTGTTATATATAACTTTTTTTATATTGAAAAATATAGTATGATCATTTTAACATGTTCTATATTTATAATGTAACAAATGTCTCCATAATAATCTGCCCAACAATCTCTCTCTCTCTCTCTCTCTCTCTCGACGATGGTGGTGTTAATGGAGAAGGTGGATGCGTGCCAGTGATTGCGTGCAATGATGGTGGAGGGAGAACTTTAGGCAGTGGTTGGTGATGGCGTGCTGCGTTGTGGGCATACAACGGTTGCTTCTCCTGACTGTGTGATCTTCCTCTGACCTTCGGATTAGGGGGAAGAAGATGGGTTCTCGAAGGTTTTTCTCTTGCATGTAATGAAGGCAACGTCACATGGAGGCGATGGCTGCACATGATGGATATGGATCATGGAGGATAAGGATGAAGGAGGATGCGGGTGGAGGAGCGGTGTGGACGGAGGAGGGTGCAAGTGGAGGAGGTGGATCATGGAGGAAAAGGGAGGAGGAGGGTGAAAATGGAGAAGGAATGCGGGCGAAGGAGGGCACGATCAGTTTTTGCAATCGGTGATCGCTTTTTTAATCTTCGATCCTTTTTTACAATACATTTACTATTTCTTCTGTAAATTTCAAACAATCCCGGATTTTTTTACGGTCTTAGATTTTTTACAATACCATATCATTTGTTATAAATCTCAAATCATTTTTACGATATCAGATTATTTTTTTACATGTATCATTCTTTTATCAATTTCTAATAATCTCGGAATGTTTCTTTTACATCTCAAATCATTTTTTATATCCCAGATCGTTTTTTACAAATCTAGGGTCATTTCTTATAATTTGATATTGTCTTTTTATATTTAGTGTTTTTTTCTATTTCTAACTGTCTATTTTTGTTACAGAACCCAATGAAATTTTTATAATCGATCATGAAATTTTACAAAGGAAGCGTGAGTATTACAAACCTTATTTTTTTACATTTTTTTCTTTTTTCTTAATAATTGTTGAATGATAACTATCTTTTTTTTGCAGACCCCCAAACAAATATTACAAAAATAATCACGAAGTTTTATAGAGGCATTACCTAAATTACAAATACAATAATAAATACATTACTAACTAAGATTTTATTTTACAAAGCAGGATTCAATTTTACATTTTCAATGAGTACTTTATAAAGAGATTTGTCATTTTTATAACTTAAAAATGTTACAACGTTGGCGAAACCTCATCGAATAAATAACAATAAAAAATACCAAATCAGAAATGTAAAAATGGTAAAATAAAAGGATAAATGGTGTTTTAATTCAAAATGAAAACACATTGACTAAAATACCCTATTGGATAAAGAACTATTAAATTGATATATAAGGGATGAGATGGTTAGCTTTCCATGCATCCAAGAAATGTTCTTCTCATTGGAAGGACCCCTATATATATGGGTAAAGTGGGGAGCTAACTTGGCTTCCCTCACCTCATTTTCCTATTTTTATTTTATTTTAAATAAAATAGTGAAAATTCATCATTATATACCTGTATTATATCATTTCAAGTTTTGTGCAAAACATACTCCTACGGCCTCCATCTAGACGGAGTCGATTTCAACAATTCTACAACTGTTAAAGAATGGTTGTTTGGATAAAGGTCGTTGAAGTCTCTGTTTCCTACAAAATTTGAATGACATAATATAGGGATATAGTGATGGATTTTTACAGTTTTATTTTAAGAAAAAAATAGAAAAATGGATATATATATATATATATATGTTCAATGGGGCCGCCCCGCCCCATTTCCAACGATTTTTTAATTTTTTTTCAAAAATACCTTCATGTATTTTTATCATTATACCCCTCTGATATGTAATTCTAATTTTGTTAGAAACAAAGACTCATATGTCCTCCTTCTATAACAAGTCGGTTACAAAAATTCTAAGACCGTTAAAATTACATGTTCTAGATGAAAGCATAGGAGTTTCTATTTCTGATGAAATTGGAATGACGTGTTAGAGGGATATAGTGATGAAAATAAATTACGGTATTTTTGAAAAAAATTGACCAAAAAATAGATGGGGGCAGTCTCATTTTTCCTGATATTATAATTGTTGTAAACGACCTGTTCTAGATGGAAGGATAAGTCTCTATATCTGATGAAATTGGAATGATATATTAGAGAGATATAATGATGAAACTACACTGCGGTATTTTTGAAAAAAAATTAAAAAAAATCATCGGAAAATGGGACGGGGGTAACCCCATTGAACATATATATATATATATATATATATATATATATATATATGGGGTTGGGGAAGCTGCACCGGCGGGTGTAGCTAACTAGCTGCACCCGGCCATTTTTTCATTGGTTTTTTTGTGTTTTTGAAATGAAACATAGGGGGATTTAAATCACCATATATCACCATGATATCATACCAATTTCAACTAAATTCGACATTTCTATCATCTCCATCAAGGCTATTGATAACCGCGAGTGTTCAGCAAAGGTCACCATAAATAATATGAAAGGTGTCGCTGAGGCGACCGCTCACAAAACACCCGGGTTGATCAGCAATTAACCCACAATCCAAACAATACAATAATCTAGCTCAAAAATAAATGTGAATTAATTTTTATTTACTCTACCATAAAATGTATAGGGAACAAGCATGTAGAGGTCGAACCACAGAGAGCAATACAAAAATGTCATAGCCTACGTGTATCTCAGAGTCATCCTTGTGTGGGTTTTTGATTTTTAGAATTTTTTTATATTATATTTTTTATATTATTATTTTTATTATTTTTTATTTTTATTTTTAATAATATAATTAGGTAATATATATATATTTAATATAATTATAAATATATGTATACCCATAGAGGGGTAGTATATAGCTTATAATGCATACAATGTATATATATAGATATATATATAAATATAATAAAATAAATATATATATTTTATATTAAGGTTAATAAATAGATATAAGAATACATATATATAATTAGATATATATATTATTTTTTTTCTTTTTTTTGGAAATACATATGTATACATAAAAGGGATACTATAATATTTTATAAAAATACTCAAAAATAATCAAAAATTCAGGGATAAGGTCTTTTTGGGATTTTCATGATTTTTACTGTTTTTTGTGAATTTTGGCATTTCTGAAAACATTTTTAGTATTTTTAAATAACAAAATAGGAGCAAACAGTGGAATAGGGGCTGGCTGTCATAAAAATAAACAATAAAAATAACAATCAGATCAAAAATTTTCCACACCATTTTTCTAAGAAAGATAATAAAATATAGCATAAATAGGGCCTGAGTTTATAATTTTCTGATTTTTCTTTGATTTTTTATATTTTTTTGAAGTTTTTGGGTATTTTTGAATTTTTAAGATTTTCCTTTTGAGATTTTTAGGGGTTTTTGGATTGACACTAGAATAGAGCAAAATACACCATAGGTAATTTTTTTGGAATTTTTCGAGGCATTTTCATATTTTTGGGATTTTATAAGTTAGACAGTGAATAAAAGACATATTTTTTATTTTTAATAAATGCAAAAATGCAACAAAATGCAAAACTAAAAATATAGCGTTCAAGCACAACCAAACAGGAACTTAAGTCTATTTTTGCAAGATTTTTCGATTTAATATGGAGCACAAAATAAATAGACAAAGCATACAAAAATTAAATGGCCTGGCAGGGGTATTTTTGCAAATAAAATATCTCTCAGGGGCATACATGCAAAAATCACCATAAAAATACACGTGAACTTTTATTTTCAGGATCATTTTGTAATTACAGAAACCCGACGGGGTTTAAATGCAAATTTTATGCGCCTCACGTGGGTGCTGCACGTGAGGCGCGGAGGGACTAAAGTGTAAATATAAAACAACAGGGGGCCCAACTGCAAATTATACAATTTATTTACAACTAGAACTTTTATTTTTTGGGATTAAACTCTAAATACAAAAAGCGGGGGGAGGGGGGGTGAGATGTGAAATTTACCCCCAACGTGGGCGCTGATGGACGGCTGGATGCGAGTCACTTATACACGTGGCGCCTCCACATGAGCCGATGACGCTTCGCCGATGAGCGGTACGGATTAGATCTCGTGGGAGATCTGACGGTCTGGACAGGTCTCCATCGAACGACTGGTCTTCAATCTGGGGGAACCTCCTTCATCCAACGGTGGAGAGCTCAGGTGCAAGAACAGGGAAGAACACTCGCCTTGGCGAGCTTCTTCCTCCTCGATTTCGCTCTTCAACCGATCATTGCTGCACTTGAGGGTCCAAGTAGCTTCTTGGCAGGGTCCTCTATCTGCTGGAGGTTGTAGATCGGCCGGAGGTGCCCTGGAACGGCGCCACGAGCTCGGAGAAGAAACGCAGCTCCAGGTGCTTCCGCCCGCTGATAAATCGACTCCTGATGCTCCTTGGGGCATTTAGCCTGCACAGGAAGGAGAGGGGCTCGAGGCGATGCTCCTCGACCCGGGGTTTGAAGCTGCGATACAAAAATGAAGGTGGGCGGAGGGGCTCCGGCGAACGGCGGAGGAGGAGCCCCGATTCGCCAAGACCTATGGTCCTGGGTTGGTCCGAGATGATAGAACGATGGGAGAACACGATGGGAATCGAGATGGGGTGCTTGGGGCGGTCGGAAACAGTAGGGTTCACGGTGAAGAAGTCGCCAGAGCGGAGCTTCGGCGAACTTCGAATTTTGATTTTTAAGCTAAGGAGATTAACTACTAACTAATCTAACTACTGGGATGAAACGCTAACATTAAAAGCTAACTAAAAACGCATAAAAAGGTAGCTCTTATACCTGGGGGCCTCCAGGGAGCAGGGCGGACGCCGGAGCTCCGCCACGTCAAAATTCTCCGTCCTCCGGCCAAGTCGAGGTGCTGGGCGACTCCCCCTGTCACGAGGAATGGTCCAGGAACAAGATCGAGGCGTTTGGGTGGAATGAAAATGGCCAAATTTGAAGAAGGAGGCGGAGCTTATTATTTATAAACATTGGCAAGAGGCCTTATTACCCGGCGATTATTGACTGATCCAATGAATATCTCGTTGATCTATGATTTTGGCGGGCATCATGGAAGATTAGGGAACAATTCTTCTGAAGGAAGCATCGTCGATTAATGGATGGTGTGCCCGGGAAAAATGCATGAAATCGGGGGAATGGACAGTTCAAAGGCGCCAGGCGAGGGATGGGACAGTTGACCAGGGAGTCAACGAAGGCCGGCGCCTCATTGGGCCACGTCAGCCGCTACGAGACAAAATAGAAGACCTGATTAGAGATTGATTTATTTGACACCCTAAATGATTTTATTAATTTTTTCTTATAAAATAAAAAATGTGTATTATTTTGTCTAGTATTTATTTATGATTTTTATTGAATTTTTCGAGGTGTTTTATTATAGTTTTATTTGAATAATGTGTATATGTATGTATTTACATGTATTTTTGTGTATTTTATTTTTAATTTCTTTATTTTCTTTTATTATTTTATTGGCTTATTTTATAAATTTATAATTTATTTTTGTGAGTATAAAGGTATTTTTGTTTGATTTTTATGAGTTTATTTATATTTTTAAATAAATAGGTATAGGTGTATGTAGGTATACCTATAGGTGTTTTATCTATGTATTTTATACACCTAATTTATTTATTGTATTTTCTTGATTTTTATTTTGGATTTACATTTTTAATGAGTTAAGTATAATGTGCACATTATTATAAAAATATAAAAGAATAAAAGAACCAAGGAATAAAATCCTTTTTATTTATGTATAGGTATATAACATAGGTATTTTGTCTATGAATTTGTAGACTTGTTTTATTTTACAAATTAATTTTGGTTTTCTTTAACTTCTCTTATGTGTATGCATTATATACCTTATTTACAAAATTCTAAAAATATGAATTTATACAAATAATGAATATTGAATAAAGTGCATATTTTAATCAGTCCTATATACAAGGAGGGCCAAAAACCTAACTTCTGCATATGGACTCCAAAAATTATGAAACTAATTTTATAAAATAGTTTATGGAATGCTATATACAATTAAAGGTGAGTTTGGGTGATTTGGAGTTTTTATTTGCAAGATATGGGTCTGTGAAGTTGAGATTTTGGCTTTTTGTTTTGTGTATAAAATGTACACTGGGTATTATTTTTACACAAATTCAATTTTATATTTTTATTTACATTATTATCTACAACTTTCATGTACAAAGTTTCTTTATTTGATGAAGAAATAATTATGTACAAAATAGGTGTCAAAAATGCATAAATGGATGAATAAATAAATGAGGTATTTATTGTACACTGGCCCTTATCTCCCCCTACTTTATTCCTTGTCGACCAATACCATGCTGGCCTTGGTCTCGGGGTTTTGGGTCATAAAATATTTACAATATTTTATTCCTTTTTCTTTTCTCCTCTTTATTCTATAATTTTGGCATTAAGACCTTATTTAATTGTGGAATTAATACAATGAATCATGAATGCTATTATGTACAATTTGATGCTATTTACATGCATTTGCTGGGGTTTTTGAGGCCAAAATGATAGAATAAAGGTGATGAAATGGAGATTCATCACCCCCCTATACTTGCCTTTGCTAGTCCCTAGCAAACACTTATGCAATAAGTACAAAAAGAATAAAGAAAAGAAAAAGGAAAATGAAAGAAAGATAGAGTGAATAGGGGTGCTTTCAGTGCAATGCCTGTCCTTACAAATCTGAACTTGGAGCTCCTGTCAGACCTTGGGTGTGAATGTGTGTGGAACCTAGTCGGGAACCAGCTCTAAAATACAACAGCCTTCGATAGTCACAGAACTCGGTTCAACCCACCTCAATAGCCGGGTCAGAACTAGTCTACATCATACGCAAACCCTTATAACTATGAAGCTGACTTGTATGGTGTAAGTGATAGTGGCTCTCCCCAACTGAAATGACAAAGGAGCTGACTTCTCCAGAATGACAACCCAATGATTCCCCAATCCAACAGCTCTTTCCTCGAGGAGCAGGGTATTCCCTTCTAAGTTCAAGTGGCAACCAGCTCAAGAGGAGGGGGTGAAGAGAAGAATGGACGATAGCCAGTGTAGCTACCTATCCCGGGATGCAAGACCAGTGTAGTCAAGTCATCCAGCTGCAGGCTCACATATTTGTCTTTGGAACTCAAGCTTGCTTATTGACTTTGTACATACCTTGCATGCATTTTATTTTTGTACAGGCCTGACCATTTTTTTTCAACATACTATTCACAACAGCATTTACATAAGGAGTTTTTCCTCTTGAGCCAGTAGACTATCCCTCTTTTGAAGCTTTATCGCAACCCACTATCTCCTGTCTTTAGACCTCATGGCTATTGGACCAGGTTGGGGTACACTTCCCTCCTAGACGAGGACGAATGTTTCCACCCGTGTGCGTCTCAGACTGACAAATCCAACCCCCTCACCACTCCAACTGAGTTGAGCCAAGTGAAAGGTGCAAGTGTCCAAGTTAGGTCACGGTCGGCAAGAGTCATACGTGTGTCTCGAAAAGTTCTAGTTAGTCCACTGAGGTGACTTGAACCCAGCCCTGATTCTCAAAGAATTAAGTCTGTATAGACCTGAAGTACCTTAGATCTAGTTCCCATAAGGTTCCAGTGCAAGTAGGTGCGGTAAGGTCCAACCAAGCTCCAATTTGAGACTTTGTTAGACTGATTCAATCATCAAGCTCACTCAAAAAGAATATGAATGGTATGCTTATGCTATGCACAATGAATGATGCAAATTTTTCACAAAAAGTTTGAAAGAATCAAAGAATATTTTTACAAAAAGAATTTTTGCAAGTAACTAATAACTGGACATATACAAAGAGTATATACAATTATTTACACGGGCGTGCCGCTTTATTTACAAAATGTATGAGTTTCTAAAAACTTTACAGGTTTGAATGAAGTAGTTTATTTAGAGTTGTACAGAATGAAGTGTATGTGTCTTATTCAGGATTTACAAGTATTTGTAATGGTGTTCTTATTAGTTTTTGAAAATAATTTTGCAAACTATAGTACACAATAATTTTTGCAATCATTTACACATATTTGAAAACTAATTTTGCAAAGATTTGTCACACTATATAAGTATAATTTTTACAATAGTTTTGGCAAGCATTTTTCAAAACATTTGCACATAAATTTTTCAAATCCTTTCTTTCACACAAAGAAAAGTTTTGCAATCAAATATTTTCACACATTTGAAATCATTTCACATCAAAATTTTCAAAACTGGTCTCACTATTTTTCAAATCATACTGTATAGGTATCTGATTTATTAATCAGTATATACAAAAGAAGAAAAACAGTATTTGATGTACAATATGGTTTTAGTTCTTATAGGTTTTGTTTGGGCTTATTTATTATTTATAAATGAGAGATTTTTGTGCGGACTCCTCAGACTTACTTGAGAATCATTTTCACAAGGATTTTGAAAACTATAGTCCAAGATAATTTTGCAAACATGTTCACGCATTTGAAAATCCTTTTACAAAGGTTTACACAGCATAGATAGATTTTTCAAAACAATTTTGTCAATCAAATTTTCACAATCATTTGCACACTGATTTTCACACCTTTTGGTTTCACTCAAAGAAAATAAATTTTACACACAAAACTAATTTTTCAAACGTTAAATACTTGTACACACTACTTTTCAAACATTTTTCACAAGATTTTTCAAAAGAGAATGTTTTGCACAACATGCTTTTCTGATTCAATAATCAGTACAATTACAAAGAGTCTGAGGAACTCACAATCATCTTTCATTATTATAGAGCTACTTATTACATTTTAATTTATATTGAGGTGGTCTTTTATTTTTCAGTATGAGTTATGGCTTTTAGTATATACAGGGTATATACGACCCCCCTATACTGAGCTTGATCTATGTCCTCATAGATCGAAAGGAAAAGCAAAGACATAACTCGTACTGAGTATAGACAGATCTAAAGAATAAATATGAATGAAATGAATGAATGAGAAGTTGACCGTCCCCCCTGTACTTAGGATCAAATAATCCTAGGTATAGCAGATTGTACAAAAAGCAGGGAGGGTCAAGGGTGGGAATACACAAATCGTACTCAGATTGTCTCCCCCTATACTTAGGGTAAGATACTCCTAAGTATAGACAAGAAGAGGAGACAATGGAGAGGATCGGAATGAAATGAAAAACTCGGGGTGCACATCCCCCCTATACTTAGGACCAAGTACGTCCTAAGTATAGAAAACTGTCTACAAGGGTGGCACCTTTTAGATACAAAGAGAAAATAGAAAAGGAAAAGAAGAAAAGAAGAAAATCAGATAAACATAGGTTGTAGTACATCGTCTGAATCTTTTGATGCCGTAGGTGCTGTGAAGATGTCATCGTGGTGCACTAATTGAATAGAGTCTACAACGGCCAAGAATGCGTCTGGTTCGAGGTAAGGCTTCAGTAGTTGGCCGTTGACGACGAAGGGCTGTGCGTCAGGGGACAATTCTGATATAGCAATGCTTCCATTGTCACGCACTTCACATACTCGGAATGGCCATGTCCACTTACTCTTTAATTTGCCTGGGAATATCTGCAACTTTGCATCAAATAACCACACTTTCTGTCCAACATCGAAGGTCTTTCGTCTGATGTGCCGGTCATGCCGGCGTTTCACCTTCTCCGTGTACATTAAGGTGTTATCGTGTGCATAGTCTCGGAATTCCAAGAGCTTGTTCAGATCGTCCTTTCTCTTCTGATCACTTCTGCGTGAGTCCAAATTACAACTGTTGATTGCCCAAGGAGATTTGTGAATTAATTCCACGGGCAGATGGCATGGTTTCCCATATACAATATGGTAGGGCGACATGCCCAAGGGAGACTTGTAGGCAGTTCGGTAAGCCCATAGAACTGAGTCCAAGAGTTGAGACCAGTCTTTTCTGTTTGGCCTAACAAGTTTCTGCAATATGGTCTTGATTTCTCTGTTTGATAGCTCCGCCATGCCATTGGTCTGCGGATGATAAGGAGAGGCGACACGATGATCAATGCCGTACGCCTTCGTTAATTTCTTGACCTCTTTGTTGATGAAGTGACTACCCCCGTCGGAGATGAGAATCTTTGGTATCCCAAACCGTGAAATGATATTCTTCTTTAGAAACTGGCAAACTGTTTTGCTGTCGGCGGCTCGGGCGGGAATAGCTTCCACCCAATGACTCACGTAATCGACGGCGAGAAGGATGTGCTCAAAACCTTGACTGTTAGGGAAAGGTCCCATGAAGTCAATGCCCCATGCATCGAAAACATCTGCTATCTGAATGATTTTCAGGGGCATTGAATCTTTGGCAGTGAGTGTACCTTTCAGTCGCTGACAGTCAATACATCTTTTAACAAACTCTACTGCATCCTTGAATAATGTGGGCCACCAGAAGCCACACTGAAGTACTTTGGCTGCCGTCCGATCTCCAGAGTGATGTCCACCAGATTCGAGCGAATGACAATGCTCGAGGACTCTAGATTGCTCCATCTGAGGGATGCACCTGCACCAAATACAATCTGCTCCTTCTCTGATAAAAGAGGATCCTCCCATTGGTAGAAGCGGATGGTCGACATGAATTTGTTCTTCTGATTCTTCATCCAATCCGAAGATATTACCCCAGAGGCGAGGTAATTAACAATATCAGCATAGCAAGGGAGAGAATCCACAGCTAAGATAGCTTCGTCAGGGAAGGTTTCTGTGATAGGTGCATTGCTCAGAGGAGGCTCATGCTGCTCTATTCTGAAGAGATGATCTGCTACCACATTCTGAACTCCAGGCTTGTCCTTGATTTCCAGATCGAATTCCTGGAGGAGAAGGATCCAACGAATCATTCTTGGCTTAGCATCCTTCTTCTGCTGTAGGTATCGGATAGCAGAGTGGTCCGTGAAAATTGTGACTTTTGATCCCAACAAATAGGATCTGAACTTCTCTAAGGCGAAAACCACAGCCAGCAATTCTTTCTCTGTCACTGTATAATTTCTTTGTGCTTCATCTAATGTTCTGCTGGCGTAGTGAATGGAATAGGGCGCTCTGTCTTTCCTCTGCCCAAGAACAGCTCCGACTGCAAAAATCTGACGCATCGATCATTATCTCAAAGGGAAGATTCCAGTCGGGAGGCTGTAATATTGGAGCCTGAGTGATAAGCTCCTTCAACTGATTAAAAGCAAGGAGAACCAGCTGATCAACAATGAACTCGGTTTCCTTGCACAAAAGTTCTGTCAGAGGTCGGGCGATGCGGCTGAAATCCTTGATGAATCGTCTGTAAAGTCCCACATGCCCCAGGAATGACCTCACATTCTTAACTGACTGAGGTGGCTGAAGATTTGAAATGACATCCACCTTTGCTGGGTCGACTTCCATGCCACGTTTAGAAACGACATGGCCCAGCACAATACCTTCAGTGACCATAAAGTGGCTCTTTTCCCATGAGAGCACTAGATTGACTTCACGGAATTTCTGAAGCACTCTGTCTAGGTGCTCAAGACAAGAATCGAAACTATCACCATAGACAGAGAAATCGTCCATGAACACCTCGAGAAAACTGCCTACCATCTCGGCGAAGACTACTAGCATGCATCTTTGGAAAGTTGCAGGTGCGTTGCACAATCCAAAGGGCATTCTCTTGAAGGCATAGGTGCCGAACGGGAAAGTGAAGGTGGTCTTCTCTTGATCCTCGGGGGCGATCGCCACTTGGTTGTACCCGGAGTACCCATCTAGGAAGCAGAAGAACTCCTTTCCTCCTAATCTCTCCAAGACTTGATCAATGAATGGCAAGGGGAAGTGGTCCTTCTTGGTTGCTGCATTAATCCGGCGGTAGTCAACACACACCCGCTAGGATGTCGGTACCCGAGTTGAAATTTCCTCTCCTTTATCATTTGTAACCACGGTAAGCCCAGATTTCTTTGGAACTACATGCAGTGGGCTTACCCATTTTGAATCGGAGATGGGATAGATGAAGCCTGTGTCACACCATTTCGTGATTTCTTTCATAACGACGTCCCGAAGGTTAGGGTTCAGCCTTCTCTGAAATTCACGGGACGGCTCGGCATCTTCTTCTAGGTAGATATGATGTGAACACAGAGCTGTATTTATCCCTCGGAGATCTGATACGCTCCAACCAAGTGCCTTGCGGTTCTTTTCTAGAACCTCGAGAAGTCGAGATTCTTGATCCAGATTCAGCCTGCTGCTGATGATGACCGGATACATTTGCTCTTCACCCACAAGGAAAGCGTACTTCAGGCCTGCAGGAAGTGGCTTGAGTTCTGGATTTGATCTGTCCACTTTATCTGTCACTTCAGATACCATGCTGGTGGTGGAATGCACTTTGAGGCTGCTACCATCCTCACCATCCTGTTGAGATCCCGGAGATGCACCGAATGGTTCTGCGCTAAGCTGATCATGTTCGGTCTCGAGTGAATGCTCAAGAAGATACGCCTGCATCTGCGAATCGGTCTCCCAAGAATCATCGGAGCATATGCTGACTGCGCTTTCCAAGTCTTCCTCAAGAGCGAGGATTTCTCGGGTCCACGGATCGTCCAATGATAACTCTGAATCTCTGATCTCTGCGATGAAATCACAGTCTGCTTCTGATGCTGTCTGGCTCTCATCAGTCGTGACATTCTGCTTTTTGTTCATGTTTATCGTGATTTGTTGGGTATTCGAGCTAAAAGTGATCTTCCCAGACCTGTAATCAACCACAGCACCTGAAGTACGAAGGAATGGTCTGCCGAGGATGATAGGGGTCTGGAGCAGGGGTGCAGGCGAGTTCATATCAAGGACTACAAAGTCAGCTGGGAATTTCATCTCCTGCACGGTGACTACCACGTCTTCCAATATACCTCGGGGCTGCTTGACGGATCGGTCAGCGAACTGAAGGATCATGCGTGTCTGCTTGAGCGGTCCCAGCCCGAATTCTTGCATTATGGACGAGGGCAGAAGGTTGATGGAAGAACCACTGTCAAGAAGAGTACGCTCGAAGACCTGGTCAAAAATCACACAACTGATCAGAGGTGCTCCTGTATCATGCTTTTTCTGGGGGAGGTTGCTGATAGCTGCAACTGTGGCCATGGAGAGAACGTGTTTTTCTACTTCTCCGCATTTGTTGTCTTACGCTGGGCGATGCCTGTTAGTACATGCCTCTTTCAGTCCTTTCTTTACAGCTGGCATGTATTCCACGGCCTTCAACAAGGGAATCTCAACAGTCAATTTATCCAAAATATCCACAACACCTGGATCAGATAATGCCTTTTTTCGTTTTGCAATTTTTTTGGATTTTTGTATTGCATGCGGAAAAGGGATATTTACACCACTAGAAGGAAAATGAGAGTTCTTATTTACATCAAAATCATTGCCCACAGAATGTTGTACATCCGGACTACAAAAAGGAGTACAAGCTGGATCTGAAAATGCTGGTGCTGCGGGGCAATCAAAAAGGGTAGCGTCGGCTCCATCGGCTGGCGAGGGATCGGCTGCTGCTGGCGGCTTCTCCAAGGCTGGCGCGGCTTCGCTTCTGCTACAAGCTTCTTTTTGGTGTTTTTGCTTTTGCTGATTTTTTGTATTTTTGGCTGGAGTTGCTGCTGACAAGGCACGACGGCTGGATTGACTTCTCCTTCTTCTTCCTCCTCACCCGCCCCTGGAGCTGGCATGGCTGATGCGGAAGATGACGATCCACCTATTTCTTTATTCACCCCACTGGTAGTAGCAGGCGGAGGCAAGGCCCTACCGCTCCTGAGAGTAACAGCATTAGAATAAACAGTAATATCGTTACCAGACACGGACAGGACATCACATTCTACCTGCTCTTTCTTCTTGAAATTGTTGGGGTTGGCTTCGACCTGCGCCGGAATAGTAGTTCGGGTGGCGGTCAGGTCATCAAGCTGTTTTGTCATCTCCGCTAGCCCTTTAACAAGCTGGGATAGACACTCCATGGTGGGATTTGCAGGGGACATTTCAGAAGATTCAGCGTGCAGACCACGCTGCTGTTGGGTAGATTGGTGTGGAGGTTGTTGTTGGTGGTGCTGCGGGGGTGCAGGAAGTTGAAGCTGTTGGTATGACGGAGGAGGATACTACTGATATTGTGGAGAGGGGGCAGTCGCGTACTGGTGATACGGCTGTGGGTGGCGGTACTGCGGCTGCTGCTGATAATGCTGGTGTTGCTGGTGAGGCTGAGAGGTTTGACCAAAACGACCACCCTGAAGTTGGTGGTACTGCCGGTTGGCAAATTGCTGACCTTGGGGTTGTCCCTGAGGACGGGTCGGCAGTGCATCATTACTCCATACCCCATTGACTTCTTGGATTAGGGGTGGTGGTGGAAAGACTGGATCAGGAATAGAAAGGAACTCTGGCTGGTATACGACCATCTGCTGCTGCGGCGGGCCCTGGTCGGGCACCTGCACGTAGTACACGTGCTGGACTGCCGGTGGCTGCTGGCTCGGCTGAGGCTGATGCTGCGGTTGCTGCTCGTCCTTCTTCTCAGCGGGAGCGTCTGATGGTGTAGCCGACTGGACAGAGTTGATCGTGCCGACCAACAGTTCGAGGTACTTATTGATCTGATCTAGCTTATCCAGGTTCTGGGTCCTCTTCTCGATCACAGCGAGTTTCTCGAGGTCCTGTGATCGCTTCTCAATGATATCTACCTTAGAGAGATGGCCCCCGATGATGCTGAGGTTGGAGCTCTCATCTCTCTCTGCTTCCTTGGATGCAACCATGTGAACTTGTTTCTGGAGGATATGGGGCTGCTTCTGGTATGCCTTGGATGAAGAGAGGGCGGCCTCTCCTTCGGCCATGCCCCCACATGCTGCATCCACAAGCCGTTGGCTTTCAATGTTCAGTCCCCCAAAGAAATGCTGGACCAAGCTGGTCTTCGGGATATCATGATGGGGACACTTCTCCTGCAGGTCAGTGAATCTCTCCCAAGCCTCGTGTACTGACTCATGTGCTCCTTGGGAGAAATTACTGATACGGGCTCACATCTGGTTGAGCCGACCGAGAGGATAGTATTTGTGCAGGAAGGCGGACTTTAACTCCTCCCAGGTCGTCACGACCTTTCCCAAATGATTGACCCAATAGAGGGCCTTGTCCTGTAGACTGAAGGGGAAAGCCATCATCTTGACAATGTCCAGGGGGACATTCGGATAGTGGGTGGTGCGGAAAATGCGGGAGAACTGCTGGAGGTGAATGTACGGCTCCTCATTGGTGTTGCCATGAAATGCAGGGAGAAGGGATATGAACTGGGGCTTCAGCTCAAAGTGAGCGTGTACCGATGGAATGAGAATCCACTCGGTCATCTGACTGTCTCCCGGATTGTATGTTTCTTTGAGTGTCGGCTTCGGTGGTGGTAATTCAAGGTCATCATCAGGAGGATCACCACCTCGACCTCCACCTCCACCTCCTCCTCCCCTGCCTCCTCTGCCTCCTCCTCTATCGTCACGGTTCATCACGTCATTCAACATATCCTGGAATGCGGTCTGTGTGAGGGCCTACTCGGTCAGCTGCTGTTGTATGGCCTGGATAGATGCCAGCAACTGTGCATTGACTTGGTTCTGATCTGGCACCTGTCCCTCTGGTGGTGGCTGCTGACCCTTGCCCTTTCCTCCTGGCGCCATGTCAGGGTCTGAGTCGGACGAAATGAACTCTGGAGTAGTCTTCAGGGCTCGAACTATCTTCTATCTGCATAATGAGATGGTCCGAATCAGATCACTTGCAATTAACTTTCAGATGCCGTGATTAAGATGGAATTCTGGTCAACCCCAGCATGTTGTGAACGGAAAAGGATGTAGACTGTAATCGACTCACATTCACAACGACGGTCGTGGGACAAAAGTGATCCCAGTTTATTGGGTGGCCAAGAAAAAGGTAGAAAACGAGGAGTCTGGAGATCGATCCGCAAAGTCCGGATCGGGTTCTCGGGAATCGCCTCGAAATTATTGGCGGAGTTGAGTCTATGGAATCGATGTAGGTGTTGGCATGGTCCCGACGAAACCATCCATGGACCAACTTTGCGAAGCACAAGAGAATGTCGGATTGTTGGAAGAATGATACGATGGTCAACGAGGAATAAGAGGAGTGTAAAACAGTAGAAAGGCTCGGTTGAGCGGGGTGGTCAAAGGGAGAAACAACAAAATGTGCGCAAATACGCGGGACTTGATCTTTGAACCTTAATCTAGATCCATTCAAACACAATACAAAATCGGGTTCACCAACTCACGCCATGTGAAGCCGTGAAAGTTCGGCTATTTATTATCTTTTCATTTTTAGAGTTGTGATTTTTCAGGCATATCTTATAACAAGTCCTTAGTACGCTACCCTATAGGAGAGAGAGTACCGCCGGAAGAGTATCCCGTACTTGTCCTCCTCCTGTGTAACCTGTAGTCTGTACTTTTTGGAGTCCTTGTAACCCTTCCTGGATCCCTACTCAGCCAAAGAAAAGAGAGAGGAAGCCGATAGGCGAAACCAATACTTCGGTTCTCGCTCGCAACGGAATCACCCGTGAGCGTGCAAGAACCTACTCGGACGCAGGACGATGAGACAGACACCCCCGTGAAGGCGTGACCTATGCTCAATACTTCGGACAGGGTCGATGCTCTCACAACAAAGAGTCACCATTGGTGACCAAGTCCTACTCGCCTACGTACGATAGAAGCGCCATTACTTCGGAAATCCAGGCGATACACAAGGCAGTTGCAGACTGGGTTTTGGACTTTTAATCCTTAGGAGTCGCACTCGCTCAAGGGAGTAGGGTTTTGGTCCCCCTCCAAGGTATCTGAAAACAATGAGGGCTTTATGAACCCGGTACAATGATAGTCCATTACAGATTTTAATTAAGGTCAAAGTTTATTTAGCAGTCCCCTTGTTTTAATTTTTTGGTTTTCACTTTTTTTGAGTCTGTTTCATACCAGCGCCTAACGTTTTTGTAGATTTTCATTTAAGTCCTAGGTGCTCAAAATCAGAGGGAGATAGCGGAAAAGCCGTGCAAGTGGTTCCATGATGGAAATCTCACCATTGAACCGAATGATGCATGCTGAGTTAGAAGATTTACAGTGCATCCCATCTCTCTCCATGTGGTATGCAAAACAGAATTTTTTAAACCTATCTACATGTCGGTATGCAAGGCACGAAATCGTCCTAAACATAAGCTGCTATTAACGTGAAGAACCATAAGTCACTCATTCATCTCTAGCCCGAAGGGTCCGGTCTTGGCTCACCCCTCCTCTGTACTCAACACACTTGAGCTTAGGAGAAAGCGCTTTACAGGGCTCGCTGCGGCACAAGGGCTAAGAGATAAATGAACGACCTGTTTAAGTTTGACTAGATCCAAGCGAAGTAGACTATAGGAACATGCATTCTTATTAATGTTTGGACCTAGCTACCGAGTCAAGCAATCTATATCTAGGGGCTCCAAGCACACAAAACAAAGTAAAAGAAAGGCGGAAAGCTCAAAACTTCGGAAAATAAAATAAAAGAAGGCGATGAAAACTCGAAAAAGCCGCGATGAGGCCCTCAGGTGAACAATCACCCGGGCACTGGACCTCATTGTGAAGAGTAGAGTCATGTTTAATTACATGCCAAAAATGTCTCTCTCTCACCATAAATTACAAAATAAATACTCCTAAGTGTCTAGCCTATCTAATGCACATCTCCTTGCTTCTTTGGTGCACTCTCCAGATGGTCATGAGAAGAGAAGACCATCCTCCTCCAAGCTCAGCTGCCTTGGCCTCCTAAGAAGCCATCCTCGCGTGGCGGACCCTCGCATCAAAGTCACAAAAAACATTGCATTAGAATAGCTCAGTCAATCAAATAGAGCAGATAAAAGAATCACAATGAATGAATAAATGAAGCATGGTGATTAATAGCAATAAAAATAGCTGCTCACAAAAAGGAATGATAAATCAAGAATTTTTTTTATACAAGAATAACAACATGAATTAGGCTATGCTCATTGCTCCCCGGCAATGGCGCCATCTGATAACCGCGAGTGTTCAGCAAAGGTCACCATAAATAATATGAAAGGTGTCGCTGAGGCGACCGCTCACAAAACACCCGGGTTGATCAGCAATTAACCCACAATCCAAAGAATACAACAATCTAGCTCAAAAATAAATGTGAATTAATCTTTATTTACTCTACCATAAAATGTATAGGGAACAAGCATGTAGAGGTCGAACCACAGAGAGCAATACAAAAATGTCATAGCCTACATGTATCTCAGAGTCATCCTTTTGTGGGTTTTTGATTTTTAGAATTTTTTTCATATTATATATTTTTTCATATTATTATTTTTATTATTTTTTTATTTTTATTTTTAATAATATAATTAGGTAATATATATATTTAATATAATTAGAAATATATGTATACCCATAGAGGGGTAGTATATAGCTTATAATGCATATAATGTATATATATAGATATATATATATAAATATAATAAAATAAATATATATTTTTTATATTAAGGTTAATAAATAGATATAAGAATACATATAAATAATTAGATATATATATATATTATTATTATTTTCTTTTTTTTGGAAATACATATGTATACATAAAAGGGATACTATAATATTTTATAAAAATACTCAAAAATAATCAAAAATTCAGGGATAAGGTCTTTTTGGGATTTTCATGATTTTTTACTGTTTTTGTGAATTTTAGGCATTTCTGAAAATATTTTTAGTATTTTTAAATAACAAAATAGGAGCAAACAATGGAATAGGGGCTGGCTGTCATAAAAATAGACATTAAAAATAACAATCAGATTCAAAAATTTTCCACACCATTTTTCTAAGAAAGATAATAAAATACAGCATAAATAGAGCCTGAGTTTATAATTTTCTGATTTTTCTTTGATTTTTTTATATTTTTTTTTGAAGTTTTTGGGTATTTTTGAATTTTTAAGATTTTCCTTTTGAGATTTTTAGGGGTTTTTAGACTGACACTAGAATAGGGCAAAATACACCATAGGTAATTTTTTTGGAATTTTTCGAGGCATTTTCATATTTTTTTGGGATTTTATAAGTTAGACAGTGAATAAAAGACATATTTTTTATTTTTAATAAATGGAAAAATGCAACAAAATGCAAAACTAAAAATATAACGTTCAAGCACAACCAAACAGGAACTTAAGTCTATTTTTGCAAGATTTTTCGATTTAATATGGAGCACAAAATAAATAGACAAAGCATACAAAAATTAAATGGCCTGGCAGGAGTATTTTTGCAAATAAAATATCTCTCAGGGGCATACGTGCAAAAATCACCATAAAAATACACGTGAACTTTTATTTTCAGGACCATTTTGTAATTACAGAAACCCGGCGGGGTTTAAATGCAAATTTTACGCGCCTCACGTGGGTGTTGCACGTGAGGTGCGGAGGGACTAAAGTGTAAATATAAAAACAACAGGGGGTCTAACTGCAAATTATACAATTTATTTACAACTAGAACTTTTATTTTTTGGGATTAAACTCTAAATACAAAAACGGGGGGGGTGAGATGTGAAATTTACCCCCAACGTGGGCGCTGATGGACGGCTGGATGCGAGTCACTTATACACGTGGCGCCTCCACATGAGCCGATGACGCTTCGCCGATGAGCGGTGCAGATTAGATCTCGTGGGAGATCTGACGGTCTGGACAGGGCTCCATCGAACGGCTGGTCTTCAATCTGGGGGAACCTCCTTCATCCAACAGTGGAGAGCTCAGGTGCAAGAACAGGGAAGAACACTCGCCTTGGCGAGCTTCTTCCTCCTCGATTTCGCTCTTCAACTGATCATTGCTGCACTTGAGGGTCCAAGTAGCTTCCTGGCAGGGTCCTCTATCTGCTGGAGGTTGTAGATCGGTCGGAGGTGCCCTGGAACGGCGCCACGAGCTCGGAGAAGAAACGCAGCTCCAGGTGCCTCCGCCCGCTGATAAATCGACTCCTAATGCTCCTTGGGGCATTTAGCCTGCACAGGAAGGGAGAGGGGCTCGAGGCGATGCTCCTCGACCTGGGGTTTGAAGCTGCGATACAAAAATGAAGGTGGGCGGAGGGGCTCCGGCGAACGGCGGAGGTGGAGCCCCGATTCGCCAAGACCTATGGTCCTGGGTTGGTCCGAGATGATAGAACGATGGAGAACACGATGGGAATCGAGATGGGGTGCTTGGGGCGGTCGGAAACAGTAGGGTTCACGGTGAAGAAGTCGTCGGAGCGGAGCTCCGGCGAACTTCGAATTTTGATTTTTAAGCTAAGGAGATTAACTACTAACTAATCTAACTACTGGGATGAAACACTAACATTAAAAGCTAACTAAAAACGCATAAAAAGGCAGCTCTTATACCTGGGGGCCTCCAGGGAGCAGGGCAGACGCCGGAGCTCCGCCACGTCAAAATTCTCCGTCCTCCGGCCAAGTCGAGGTGCTGGGCGACTCCCCCTGTCACGAGGAATGGTCCAGGAACAAGATCGAGGCGTTTGGGTGTAATGAAAATGGCCAAATCTGAGGAAGGAGGCGGAGCTTATTATTTATAAACATTGGCAAGAGGCCTTATTACCCGACGATTATTGACTGATCCAATGAATATCTCGTTGATCTACGATTTTGGCGGGCATCATGGAAGATTAGGGAACAATTCTTGTGAAGGAAGCATCGTCGATTGATGGATGGTGTGCCCGGGAAAAATGCATGAAATCGGGGGAATGGACAGTTCAGAGGTGTCAGGCGAGGGATGGGACAGTTGACCAGGGAGTCAACGAAGACCGGCGCCTCATTGGGCCACGTCAGCCGCTACGAGACAAAATAGAAGACCTGATTAGAGATTGATTTATTTGACACCCTAAATGATTTTATTAATTTTTTCTTATAAAATAAAAAATGTGTATTATTTCGTCTAGTATTTATTTATGATTTTTATTGAATTTTTCGAGGTGTTTTATTATAGTTTTATTTGAATAATGTGTATATGTATGTATTTACATGTATTTTTGTGTATTTTATTTTTAATTTATTTATTTTCTTTTATTATTTTATTGGCTTATTTTATAAATTTATAAATTATTTTTGTGAGTTTAAAGGTATTTTTGTTTGATTTTTATGAGTTTATTTATATTTTTAAATAAATAGGTATAGGTGTATGTAGGTATACCTATAGGTGTTTTATCTATGTATTTTATACACCTAATTTATTTATTGTATTTTCTTGATTTTTATTTTGGATTTACATTTTTAATGAGTTATGTATAATGTGTACATTATTATAAAAATATAAAAGAATAAAAGAACCAAGGAATAAAATCCTTTTTATCTATGTATAGGTATATAACATAGGTATTTTGTCTATGAATTTGTAGACTTGTTTTATTTTACAAATTAATTTTGGTTTTCTTTAACTTCTCTTATGTGTATGCATTATATACCTTATTTACAAAATTCTAAAAATATGAATTTATACAAATAACGAATATTGAATAAAGTGCATATTTAAATCAGTCCTATATACAAGGAGGGCCAAAAACCTAACTTCTGCATATGGACTCCAAAAATTATGAAACCAATTTTATAAAATAGTTTATGGAATGATATATACAATTAAAGGTGAGTTTGGGTGATTTGGAGTTTTTATTTGCAAGATATGGGTCTGTGAAGTTGAGATTTTGGCTTTTTATTTTGTGTATAAAATGTACAGTGGGTATTATTTTTACACAAATTCAATTTTGTATTTTTATTTACATTATTATCTACAACTTTCATGTACAAAGTTTCTTTATTTGATGAAGAAATAATTATGTACAAAATAGGTGTCAAAAATGCATAAATGGATGAATAAATAAATGAGGTATTTATTGTACATTGGCCCTTATCTCCCCCTACTTTATTCCTTGCCGACCAATACCATGCTGACCTTGGTCTCGAGCTTTTGGGTCATAAAATATTTACAATATTTTATTCCTTTTTCTTTTCTCCTCTTTATTCTATAATTTTGGCATTAAGACCTTATTTAATTGTGGAATTAATACAATGAATCATGAATGCTATTATGTACAATTTGATGCTATTTACATGCATTTGTTGGGGTTTTTGAGGCCAAAATGATAGAATAAAGTTGATAAAATGGAGATTCATCAGCTATGACATTTTAACGGTTTCAGAATTATTAAAATTGTCCTTATCTAGATGGGCATGCTAGGAGTGTTTGTTTTGCATGAAATTTGAAACACATATTCTTGTCAATAAACTAAGTAAATCTCCATAAGTTTTTTTCAAAAAAATAAAAAACCAATAAGAAAAATGGTCAGGTGTAGCTAGTTAGATGCACCCGCCGGTGCATACTCCATTTTCCCTATATATATACATATATAGAGAGAGGGGGTTGATCTTGTGAGAGCCAAAATCTGTGAGAGCATGAGAGCAGTGAATGGAACATTAGATTCAACTCTTCTCTCTCTCCTCCTCCTCCAATCAATCGAGAGAGAGAAGACATAATCAAGTGGTCCAGAATCACTGCTCTCATGCTCTTGCAGTTTTTGTCTCTCAAAGGATCAACCCCCTCTCTCTATATACATGGTAAAATAGGGTTGCCCAAGGGAGTTAACTTGGCTCCCCATCCCATTTTCCCCTTTTTTATTTTTTTTTTGAAAAATGAATCCATAAAAATTCATCACTATATCCCTATATTATACCATTCAAGTTTCGTGCAAAACAAAGACTCCTACGACCTCCATCTAGACTGTCATTTTTAACGATCTCAGAATTGTTGAAATCGATCCCGCATGGATGGAGGCCATAGGAGTCTCTGTTTCATACGAAACTTGAAAGACATAATAATGGGGCACAATGATGGATTTCTACAGTTTTATTTTAAAAAAATAATAAATAGGAAAAATAGACGTGGGGAGCCAAGTTAGCTCCCCAAGAGGACAACCCCATTTACCCATATATATATATATGTGTGTGTGTGTGTGTGTGTGTGTGGTGGGGGGATTAATGGGGTTGCCCCGCCCTTTATTTTGATGATTTTTTTGGAAAATACCATCATGTATTTTCATCAATATATCCCTCTAATATGTTATTCCAGTTTCGTCGGAATCGAAGACTCCCATGCTCTACATCTAAAACATGTAATTTTAACATTGTTGTAGTCGATATGTTCTAGATGGAGGACATATGAGTCTCTGTTTCTAATGAAACTGGCATGACATATTAGAGTGATATAGTGATGAAAATACATGACGATATTTTCCAAAAAAAGAAGAAGAAATCACCGAAATAAGGGGCAGAGGCAGCTCATTGGTTGCCCTAAGAGGGCAACCCCATTAAACCCCCACCCTCCCTCCACACACACACACACATGTGTGTGTGTGTGTAAGTGTGTGTGTGTGTGTGTGTATTGAGAGAGAATTTCTAGTGAGATGGACCTTTCCTTGATGCATGAAAAGTCACGTTAATTTAGATATTTTTCCTATTTATTTTACAGTTTCTAACTCCATAAATTTAATAATAAATATTAACATAGTATGTATATCAAGAAAGATTTATGAAAATATTATTATATTGAACATAAAATGTTAGTTACAATATGGATGCTATATTTTACAATTGAATATGATCATCATTATTTCACAATGTGCAGTTTATATTTTACGAAATTGTTACACAATTTACAAATATAATAATGGCTTTTTAAATTTCAAGAAAGACTCATCTCAATGGAAGGGCCTCCAATATATGTGTATGTGTGTATATATACGGGTAAATTGGGGTTGCCCCTCAGGGGAGCTAACTTGGCCCGCTACCCCATTTCCCCTTATTTTTTTATTTTTTTGAAAATGCATCCGTGGATTTTCATCATTATATCCATATTTTCATTTAATATTCGTACAAAACAGAGACTCATACGACCTCCATCCAGATGGGGACGATTTCAACAATTCTGATACCGTTAAAAAATGGTTGTCTAGAAGGAGATCATAGGAGTCTCTGTTTCTCGCGAAACTTGAACGACATAATATAGAGATATAGTGATAAATTTCCATGAATTCATTTAAAAAAAATAAAAAATTGGAAAAATAGGACGTGAGGAGCCAAGTTAGTTCCCCCGAAGAGGGGGCAGACCCATTTCCCCTTATATATGGGTAAAATGGGGTTGTCCCCTCAGGGAGCTAACTTGGCTCCCTCCACTCCATTTTTTCCATTTTTTGAAAAATGCTTCAATGTATTTTCAAAACTATATCCTTATATTATGTCATTCAAATTTCATGCAAAAAAGGACTCCTACGGTCTTCATGCGAACGTGGTCGATTTCAACTGTTCTAAGATCGTTAAAAAATAACTGTCTAAATGGAGGCCATAGGAATCTTTATTTCGCACGAAACTTGAATGACATAATATATGGATATAGTGATGAATTTTTACAGATTCATTTTCAAAAAAATAAAAAAATAAGAAAATGGAGCGTGGGAAGCCAAGTTAGCTCCCCTTAGGGGTAGCCCCGTTTTTCCCTATATATGAGACATATCCCTTCCAATAGGATATGGTCCTTCCACGTGTAAGGAAGGCCAACGATCTTAGATATTAGATTCAAATCTAACGACACCATCAATATCTTTTCTTAAAGGGTATTTTGATCATCCTCTTTTGCATTAATTATGATACCATTTATTTTTTTCAAAATACTAAATTTAGTTGGATATAATTTTGGTATTTTTTCGTAATATCTTAGTGCTGAATCTCCATTTCATCACCTTTATTCTTTCATTTTGATGTTAAATCCCTAGCTAAATGCATGAATATATCATTAATTTGTCAAAATAAACACTGTGTAATTTGTATAAAATATTGTATAAAATATTGTATATTTGATGTATTTAAATCTAAAATAAAAGAATAAAGGAAGAAAAGAAAAAATAAAACATCGTAGGTGTTGAATGACCCTAGACCTTGAGACCTGGTCATCATGATGATTTGGTCGATGAGGAATGAAGTAGGAGGAGACATGGCAGATGATTTGCAAGGAAAATACATTAAAACCTTAGTATTTAATTCATCAATAATTAATTTTTGGCACCTATTTTATTTTATTATTTTTACACTCAAATGAAAAACTCTAAACATGAATATTGTAAATAAATTACAAAGAAAAACATAAAATTGAGTTCACAAAAAAATGCACAGTGTGTCCGACACACACAAAATAAAAAATCAAAATAAAGACTTCACAGACCTGTATCTTATCCACACAGTATCAAAATTGACGAAAGTCGCCATAAATTGTATATAACTTTTAATAAGCATCTTAATGAAGGTGGTTTCTTAGGTTTTGGGCCCTTATTGTGCAATATACCGATATATTATATTCAATATATTTAGTCTTTATATTTTTCAAAGTCTTTTATTTTATAAAATATTAAATATTATTTGAAACATATGTACATAATTAAATTAAAATAAAATCATCAAAAATAAAATAAAATAAATAATGCATACTAATACATAAGTAAAATATACCCATATATACATATAATATATATATACATAATTAATTAAATGTACATATACATTCATAAAAATACAATAAATATCTAAATGTGTATTTAAATAAATGACAATTATATAAAATAGTAAAATATATAATACATAATAAAAATAAAATATCAAAACACATGTATTTATACATATATTTTTCATGTAAATATTAACTTTTAATAAAAAATCACCGAATAAATAAATAAATATAATACTACATTAAATTATAAATATTTTTCATGATTTCATTAAAATCTAAATAATTCAGTTATTATTTATTTTTGAATTTCCAAGGTATTTCTGCCTAGGAATTTCCTGGTTGGTCCAGGTGGACCAACCAGTTCTTTCTTGCATTAACCTCGGGTCAACTGACACCCTTCTCTCTTCCTCGAGCACTGGATTGTCAGACATGATTCTTTGTCCATTTATCCGCTCGAGCTCGTGATGCTCTGGCTTGGCATGTTGCTGATTCATGGAGATTGAACCTCCATGATTCACGCCATGGCCAAAGATTTATGCCATCTTCTTTGATTCATCAAGCCACCTCGATCGAAGACATCTCCTTTTGCAGCCTATAAATAAACCTCCTCCTCTCCGTAATCAAGTTTGATCCCCCTTCGATTGCTCTTAGCCCCTTAGGTCCTCCAGATCTCTTAGCCTTGGTGACAACAAGCTAATGCGAGGATTTGTAGAGAGGAGTGGTCGGAGAGGGTGATCCATTCCATCGTCGGAGAAGCTCGCCTGCTCGTTTCGCCTCCTGGACTCCAGTCAAGTCGAGGCCTTATCCTTTGTTCCTAGGTAACCTTTTAGTTCTAGATTCAATTATCGCTTTCAATTTCAGGTTCAATCACATTCTTATATCTAAAATTGAAAACCCCCAAATCCCCTAGAACTTGAGTTCCAGGGCTATTCATCGTGATCCTACCGTTAAACCACCTCGATTTCCACTCTACGTGAACCCCCTTTACATCCGCTGTCGATTCCCCCATCTTTCCATCCCAGATCCATCGTGGATCTAGGAGTCAAGACTCCAGCCACCGTTGTTCGCCGGAGCCTGATGATCGAGCCGAGCGAGCAAGGTAAATCAGGTATATATGCGGTTGTTGCGACCTCAGTTGCTCGGGGCTCAAAGCTCAACAAGAAAAATTCAGACCACCAAACAAAGATCAAAACACGATAAAGCTCAAGGTAGCGGTCTCGCTATTGGATTAACCTGGTATAGCGATCAGGGTCGAACTCAAGGAGCACGGGTTGGCCTCACAGCCTACGAAGTAGTCTAAAATAAAAACAAATAAAAGAAACTTATTTTTGGTGGGTTTTTCATATTTTTTATATTTTTTGGTATTTTTAATTATAAAGAAAATAGGAAAACAATAAAAATAAGCAACTCAGGTCAATTATTTAAATGCTCAAAATTAATCCAAAAATTCAAACAAAAATATTTTTAGAATGTTTGTATTTTTTTTTCTATTTTTGGTGAATTTTTGGTAATTTTCTGATTTTTATATATTTTCCTAAAAAATGAAACAAGGCAAAAACTGGAAGACAATGTCCAGTCAGGCTTCAAGGGCCAAAATAAAATGCAAAATGGTCGTAATAAAACCTGAAGGAATTTTACATGTAAACTAGAAAGAAAAGGGAAGAATCAAAAAGAAAGTTTATTCTTTTTAGAGTTTTCTATTAATTATTAGAATTTTTATAATATTTTCAATGTTTTTCAAATTTTATAATTTTTTAAAATCCAAAAATGACCAAAATTGGTCAGAAAATCAAACACGACAAAACAAACAAATTCTGATTTTTTTTATAATTTTTAAAGATGTTTAAAAAAAATTTGTGAATTTTAAATCTGGACAGGAAGAAAAATAGAGGTTTTTGAATTATAAAAATAAAAAAAGGGATCCAAAAAATTCCCAAAAATTAGTGAAAATTCTACACAGTGACAGGAGCCATGCGTCAAATTTTCACGTAGTTTGGATGACATTTGATATTTTATTTACAACAAATAAAAGCCCATAGTCATAGGGACTTATTTATCATAAAAATATGCTCTAGGGGCCTAAATGTAACAAAACTAGAAATGTAGGGGGTCCAGGTGCAAAAAGACAAAGTTTGCACATGCGAAGCACGTGAACTGGGCACTTAGGGACCTAAATGTAAATAAAATAGTTCCGACGACTTTTTAGCAACAGGTGCTAAAAGCCCAGGGCACTATTTGCAATTAACCCAAGAAATTCGGCACATGTGGAAATAAAACATTCACAGGGGTATATGTGCAAATATCTAAAAAGATTTTTCAATCAATAACCATCATAAACAATAGGCCCATCCATGCAATTTCACCAAAAATACACGTGTCGATGCATGTGACCACAACAGACAGGGGTAGAAATGCAAATACTAAAAAGTACTAGGTCCTCTATGCAAATATTCCAAACTAAAATAAACTACGAAAATATTTACAGGGCTATTTAATAAAAACCAAAAGCAAGGGGCCTAAGTGATATTACCCCACTTATTATCCGAGGGTGGAGGACGCGCCACGTGGAGTATCCAACGGCTGCTGGTGATCGCTCCTCAACAAAGGGGCCTCGGCGGTGATCGAATGATGGAGGGTGCGTCACGTGGTGGATCGACGGTGCAGAATCGTTGGCGCTAACCCTCGCTGGATGGGCGGTCCAGATCAGTCCTCCAAGGGATCGGACGGTGGTGGTTGCTCCTCAAGTGAATGGCTGCGATCTAATCTGGAGCTGGAGGGCTGGATGGACGGCTCTTGAGGTCCACAAAGAACAGGTGGCCGGTGAACTTCGCCGGCCCAGAACGCGCGTGG
Organism: Ottelia alismoides; assembly: GCA_037367405.1. NCBI lineage: Eukaryota > Viridiplantae > Streptophyta > Magnoliopsida > Alismatales > Hydrocharitaceae > Ottelia > Ottelia alismoides. The sequence continues at coordinate 312,142 of JAZKJV010007393.1, forward strand.
TGGTCCTCCTCGGGGGCTACTGATGATCGAAGAAGAAGTGTCGGAGCCTCCCGCGTCTGAAGAACTCCTTCGATGACGCAACGGAGCTCCAAGAAGCCCAGGCGACGACGGCGGAGCTCAAGCTCCTGTGCTGAAGGTAGAGGACCTCATATGGTCCTCCTCAGACCTGCAAAATGGCACAAAAGCACTCCTGGGTCGAGGGCAAAGTGCCTCGACCCGGTTAGAGGTGATGGGGGTGGTCGGTGCGTCGATACGAACGAGCTCCGGCGAAGCGACGGCGAAGGAACTCGACTCCCAGTTCCGTAGCGAACTGGGTTGAGTGAAGGGGCGGAGAACGTGCGTGGGAGAGGGGCGAAGGTGATGGTGTCGTCCGATGATCGAAAGGGGGTCGGAGATGGTCGGAATCGACGGTCAAAAGTGAACGAGCGATTTGGGAGTAACTCGAAATTAGCGAAAAGGAAAGGGAACTAAGGTTACCTGATGGTCGAGGTCGATTGGGAACGAGCTGACGGAGCTCTGGGTCCTAGCCTCGAGGGTCGTCGATGCCCGAGGCTCGAGCACCACGCTGGTGGCGGTGCATGGCGGCGCAAGGCTACCAGATCGATGGTCGGGACTCCTCCTCCTCGCTGCGACACCGCCAATCGCTTGCTGTCACTCAGGCGATGATGGTGGAGGTCCTGGGAAGGAAAGAGAGGAACCAAAGATGAGTGAAGGAGAGGGCGGAGCTCAGATTATATACAGCTAGGGGTCCGGCTAACAGGGTATCGGGTGAGAAAATCGGAGCACGGACCCCGATGCTAACGACCAGGCGTGGATCTGGGTGGATCAGGGAATGATTAGGACCCGGGGTTAGCGGTTTTGGGGTTCGGATCAATGCGCCATAAATGGGAGAAGAAGCGGGTCGGGCGCAGATCCGCGGGGCAGTGGTCCAGGGGGGGAGTTGACCGGGGGGTCAACATCCCCCGTGGACCAATGGAAAGCGGCCACGTGTAAAAGATTTGGAAATTAAAAATAAAATGGAAAATGGCTGAATTAAGAAAAATCAAAACATGGAAATGTTTCTTTTATTTTAAACTATTTTTTGTGATTTTTATTTATTTTTTTGAAATATAAATTAGGTATTTATAATATAGTGTTATATACATAGGTATATACAATATAGATATTTAATTTTTGATTTTTAATTAATTATTTTTGTGCATTTTTATCCCAATTTTATATTTTATTTATTTACAAGATAAAATTTGGAATATTTTGGTATTTTTATTTTATTTTTATTATTTAATTACAAGGGTAAAATAAATAGTTATATACATTTATATCCACGGTATATATACAATGTTTCTTTTGGTTTTTATTTTTGTTCTTTTTATTAATTTTTGTTTTTATGGTTTCTATTTTATTTATTTACACCAGGTAATCTAGAATATATACAAGTTTTATGAGATTTTAATTTACTTATTTATAGGGGTAAATAAATAGCTATATGGTCTTATGTACATGGTGAATATATACAAGGAAGGATGTTTTTATTTTCTTTTTAATTTTCTTATTTTTATTTTGATTTTGTATTTACAAATATATACAAATATTTACAAATTACAACCCATTTTTATTTTTTTTTGTTTTTAGAGGAAAATATTTTTATTCTATTTACAGGTATATGTACAAAGGTGAGCTTCCTTATCTCTCTCTACTTGGGCTTTTAATGCGGTCAGGCCCATGCCAAGCCCTCCCTTGGGATTAGGTCACTCAATATTTATTCTAAATATTTCCCTCTTTTTCTTTTAATTCTTTATTCTTTTATTTTTGCACAAAAACATGCTAATTATTAGATTTTGCACAATGCATGTAATTTACTAATTATTAATATTTACAGGTATCTATATGTATTTGCAAAGGTTTTTGTAGCTAAAATATAAGAATAAAGAGTGATGAATGGGTATTCATCACCCCCTATACTTAACTTTGCTAGTCCCTTAGCAAACACTTATTCGAAAAAGAAGTGACAAAGAAAAAGAAAAGGAAAAAGAGGAGAAAATGCATGGATCAAGGTTGATTATTAAACTTGCATTCATTAAATTGAAATATGGAGCTCGATCAGATCTTTGGATTATTAATGTGTCGGAACCTTATTTGGACCTAAGTTTAAAACTCAACAGCCTCTAAGTTCCACCAATCTATAATCAAGACTCCTCAACAATCCAAATCAGAACAAGTCTACAAACACAAACCCTGAAGACCATGAATCTTTCCTTGTACTATGAATGTGATATGTAAGCTCTCCACCTCAGAAGTGGCAACTTGACAACCCTCCCCAACAAGGTAACTCTATGACCCCAGTCCGGCCACTCTTTCCTCGAGGAGCGGGGTATTCCCTTCTAAGTTTAAGTACAATCGGCTCAAGAAGAGGGGGAAGAAGAGAATGGACCATGGCCAGTGTAGCCATGTATCCTTGGGAGCTCAACCAGTGTAGCCAAGTCTCCCTGATGCAAGCTACATACGATGGGACATGAATCTCAAGCTTTTCTTATTGCACTATATACATACTCCGGTGGGATTATCATTTTCTATCAGACCCACCACTTTTTTGGAGTTATTTTCTTTTTGCATTTTTTTTTCAAGTGCATCTATACAACATATACATGTGCAGCATATATACATAAGGAGTTTTTCCTCTTGAGCCAGTAGACTGTCCCTCTTTTGAAGCATTATTGCAACCCACAACTCCTGACGTTAGACCTCATGGCAACCAGACCAAGTTGTGACGCACTTCCTTCACTAAAATAAGAAGAGAGGTTCCGCCTAGAAGTACTACCCTCATATGCTACCCCAAGTCAAGAAAGACTGCCTCCTCACCAACTCATCCGTAGAGAGCTCGGTGCAAAGTGCTGGTCCAAGTAAAGTTATTGTCTATATGAGTCATGTGTGTGTTGTTAAGCGCTCTACTTAGGCTCATTGAGATGACATGTAATCATAGCCTAGTGGACTCAAAGAATTAAGTCACCATGGACCTGAAAATCCTTAACCCTAAGCCCTATAAAGTTCCTCTTAGAATTAGGTGGATTAAGATCTTAATCAAGCTCCGTTTCCAAATTTAATTCCAGGCTAGTTTAAATGTCAACTACAATCCAGGAAAAACTATATACATATATACAAAGATGGTATTTACACAATTTTTACAAACATGCAAAATTTTTGAAAAATGTTTTGAAATCATGGATGTATGCATGAATGCAAGTTTTGCAAAATATTTACACACATTTACACAAGATTTTTGCAAACTTTTGATTTTCAAAACATTTTGGAAAATTTTTGTACTATATACATAGTTTTGATATGCACATATCTACGCAAACGTTACACAAAAAGTTTTTGAAAACATTTTTACCAAAATAATTTGTACACTAGCTATGTATGTGTAAATAAAAGAATGATTATGTACATGGAAAAATTTTAATTTTATGGATTTTGGGTTTTTAGCCATTTTTATTTATTTATACACTCACACAAAGTATGAGTTATGGATAAAGTATATACGAAATATATACACCCCCCTATACTTAGCTCGAACGATGTCCTCATAGTCAAGAGTGATGAAGAAGACATAACTCGTGCTATGTATAGGGAAGTGAAAAGGAAGGCTATATACAAAGACGAATGAATGAATAGAAATCAAGAGGATCTCGGCTTTCCCCCTATACTTAGGATCAACTAATCCAAAGTATAGCAGGCTGTACACAAAGGGAAAACCGAGTAGAGAATGTACAGGGTCTACCCCCCTATACTTAGGGTAAAATATCCCTAAGAATAGGCAGCAAAAACAGGGGTAGAAAGAATCAAAAGAAATACCCGAAAGTCCTACATCCCCCTTATACTTAGGGTAAAGCACACCCTAAGTATAGCATAATCAAAAGATGAAGAAAGGGATGTGCGACTAAAGAATGTAATGATATGGACATCTGGATCTATACAGGTTGGGAGAACAGTGATAATCAGGCGTGAGATGCAATAGATGTGAGTCAGAAGACCACATCTCATGCAAAATGAATAGGGGCAACATCAACGACCCGCGGCTCATGATCTAGAAATGGCTTGAGTCGTTGGCCTTCACTCGAAAGGTACTCTCAGAAGACAACTCAGATATATCAATACTCCCATTGTCGTGTACCTTTCTCACAAGATAAGGTCCCTTCCATTTGCTCTGTAGCTTCCCTGGAAATAGACGAAGCCTAGCGTCAAACAACCATACTCTCTGTCCAGGCTCAAAATGCTTGTGGCTGATATGAGAATCATGCCACTCCTTCACTCTCTCCTTGTACTGTAGGCTGTTTGAGAAGGCGGTATCACCAAGTTCCTCCAGGGCTGCTAACGATGCCCTCCTCTGGTCTCCTACACTATCTGGATCCAAAAGAATATCTGTAACTGCCCAAAGTGACCTGTGTCTCAGCTCAACAGGTAAATGGCACGACTTGCCATATACGAGGCGAAAGGGAGATGTGCCCAAAGGTGTCTTGAAAGACGTCCTATACACCCACAAGACCGAGTCCAAAAGCTGTGACCAATCCTTTCGGTCAGGGCGGATGACTTTCTGCAAAATAGTCTTGATCTCCCTGTTCGACACCTCGGCTAGACCATTCGTTTGTGGATGGTATGGAGTGGCAACTCGATGGTCTATGTCGAACTCATTAGCAAGGGCCTTCACCTAGTCGTTGATGAAATGAGACCCCCCGTCAGAAATCAATACTCGAGGTACCCAGAACCGTGTAATGATGTGCTTCCTCAAAAATTCGCAAACTGTCCTGGCATCAGCGGTTCGGGCGGGGATGGCCTCAACCTAACGACTCACATAATCAACGGCCAACAGAATGTACTCAAATCCCTGACTCTTAGGGAATGGACCCATGAAATCGATGCCCCATGCGTCAAAAACCTCACAGAAGTGAATGGGCTGCATCGGCATCATATCACGCTGTCCACAAGTGCCCATCCTCTGACAGTCAGTACACCTCTTCACGAACTCATCAGAGTCCTTGAAGATGGTAGGCCACCATAGGCCGGATTGGAGCACTTTCTGTGCCGTTCTCCTCCCAGAGTGATGTCCTCCTGCCTCAAGCTTGTGGCAGTAAGTGAGGACGCTATGGTGCTCCTCTTGAGGAATGCACCTACGCCAGACGCTATCCCCTCCTTCGTGGTAAAGGATGGGATCCTCCCAGTGGTAGGACTTGGCCTTCGCGAGGAAGGTCTCAAGCCTTTGCCTGGGCCAATCTTGTGGAACTTTCTTAGCAACAAGAAAGTTCACAATATCTGCATACCATGGGAGAGAGGCGATAGCAAGGATCGCCTCATCTGGGAAGGTCTCACAAATAGGGCCAATCTGCTCAGAATCCTCAAGATGCTCTAATCGGGAGAGATGATCCGCCACCACATTCTTGACTCCAGGCTTATCCTTAATCTCTATGTCGAACTCTTGGAGTAGAAGGATCCATCTAGTCAGTCTGGCTTTGGCATCCTTCTTTGCCATGAGGTACCTGATGGCAGTATGATCTGTGTACAGGGTCACTCTAGATCCAATAATGTATGATCTGAATTTATCTAGGGCGAAGACTACGGCTAGCATCTCCTTCTCTGTGACTGTGTAGTTCCGCTGCGCGGAATCCAATGTGCGGCTAGCGTAGTGGATAGCAAATGGAACTCCATCCCTCCTCTGTCCCAGCACGGCCCCCACGGCAAAATCGGAGGCATCCGTCATGATCTCGAATGAGAGAGACCAATCAGGTGGCTGGAGAACAGGAGCCTCAACAACACATCGCTTGAGAGTCTCAAACGACGAAAGACACTTGTCATCGACAAGGAACTCTGTGTCTTTCGTTAGCAGGTCAGTCAACGGCCGGGCAATCCTACTGAAATCATGAATGAATCGTCGGTAGAAATCGAGGTACCCCAGGAAAGACCGTAACTGCCGCAAATTGGACGGTGGTACGAGTTTTCTAATGACATCTACCTTTGTCGGATCAACCTCCATGCCCATGTTGGAGATGATATGGCCAAGCACCGTCCCTTGAGTCACCATGAATTGACTCTTCTCCCAAGACAGTACCAAGTGAACCTCTATACATCGCTGAAGTACTCGGTCTAGGCAGTCAAGGCAGGAGTCGAATCTGTCGCCATAAACCGAGAAATCATCCATGAAGACCTCCAAGCACTCCCCTACCATGTCCGAGAAGATCGACAGCATGCATCTCTGAAAAGTCGCAGGGGCATTGCATAGCCCAAATGGCATGCATCGGAAGGCGTATGTGCCGAAGGGACAGGTTAAGGTGGTCTTGTCCTAGTCCTCGGGAGCGATGTCCACCTGGTTGTAGCCCGAGTACCCATCCAGAAAACAGTAGTGGCTCTTCCCTGCCAGTCTCTCGATGATCTGATCTATAAAGGGCAGGGGGAAATCATCCTTCTTGGTGGCCTAGTTGAGTCTCCTGTAATCAACGCAGACCCGCCAAGAAGTGGGTACCCGTGTAGCAATCTCCTCTCCAGACTCGCTGACCACTGTAGTGATGCCCGTCTTCTTGGGCACCACATGCAAAGGGCTGACCCACTTGGAGTCGGAGATGGGGTAGATAAAATCGACGCTCCACCATTTCGAAATCTCCTTCATGACAACCTCTCTCAGATTTGGGTTCAGCCGCCGCTGGAACTCACGCGACAGCTTCGCCTCATCTTCGAAATAGATATGGTGGGAGCACAGGGCCGGACTTATCCCCTGAAGATCTGCTATGCTCCATCCTATCGCCTTGCGGTTCTTTTCAAGAACCCCCACCAGACGGGATTCCTGCTCTCCAGTCAAATCAGCGGAGATAATGACTAGGTACATCTCATGTTCACCCGCAAAGAACCTATACTTGAGCGATGTAGGAAGTGGCTTCAGCTCTGGACAACTGGGTGCTGGTGGATCTGGCTCTGAAAACTCTGCGTGAAGGCTGCCAAATCCGCATGGGAGAACTGAAACTCTCTATCACTCTCAGAAACTGGAGAAGGCTGCCCTGCTGGACTGTCTCTGCTCTGCTTGGCATCTACCTCCTCCCTAGCTGCAGGCTCAGGTGAAGTCAGATCTGGTATGTAATCCTCACATTATGCCCAGTCAGAATCTGACTCCGAGGGATCTGTATCCTCCAAGGTGACGTCAGTACCACCAGCATCACAAAACAAATCAGTATCGTAGTCGAGAACCGGCTCTGCTGCCTCGAAAATATCCTGGACCACGAATGTGCTCTCCAAGCTCTCCTCTGTTGTCGTCTCTGCATCAGCGGAATCGGAATGTGAGAGGATGGCCTGTGCTGCTGGGTCTGCCCAAACTGTCTCGTCATCTGTGATCACAAAGTCACAGTCCTGGTGGATGTCTGGCCCTGCATCTGTCAACTGCTCTGTATCGGAAGTAGTCTCTGAGCATGCTCTGTCTCTGGCTCTGCTGTCCTTGACCGTCTCTATTTGTACACTTTTTCCCTCGACGCGAAAGTATACCTTCCCGCTATCATGGTCAGTCACTGCCTTGGTTGTGGCCAAGAACGGGCGACCGAGAATGATGGGGGTATCGGTCGCTAACTCGGGGATCTCCATGTCCAACACTACGAAGTCCATGGGGAATTACAGGACCTGAATAGTGACGACAACGTCCCTCAACAACCCCTTCGGCCTCTTGACAGATCGATCAACAAACTGAAGGATTGTCCTGTTCTGTCTAAGAGTGCCCAACTCGAAGCGGTCGAGAAGGGCTGCCGGAAGTAGTGATCGATGATCCGCTATCTAATAGAGTACGGTCGAACCTCTGCTCTCTGATGTGACATCTGACATAAGGGGCTCCTGAGTCTGGCCTCTTGGTCGGTAGACGATTCAAGATCGCGAAACAACTAGCTCTGGTCAGCACATGAATCTCTGAGTGGTGGTTCCTCCTCTTCCTCCTAACTGTAGTCCTGTCTCTAAGTGAATGCTGGAGTAGAGGAATGTGCTGCAAAGCCTCCTGAAGAGTCAGCTGAATCTGAAAACGGTCTATCATCTGCTGGCTGAACTCTTCCTGCTGCCTCTTTTTTGGATTTTCATTTTTCTTCCCCTTCCCCATCTGAAGGGCTCTAGGGAAGGGGATCACAGGGCCCTTCTCAGATGAAGGACTAGGAACGAGTCTGAGCTGCTCAACAGCAGGATCCACACATACATCAAGCACCACAGTAGGACCAGAAGAAAACAAACCCTTTCCTTTATTGCTAGCAATGTTCTGAGACACAGGTGCAGAAGAAAAAACTACAGGACTCTCAGAAGACACGGTGGCATCAACACCACCATCGGTTGGAAGACTCGCGGCCTCAGTACCACGCTCTGGCTTGGCAACACGGGTGGCCTCAGTACCACCTCCTCCAACTGGTGAAATGGCGGCCTCAGTACTGCCGAGTGGATCAACATCCGTGGTGGCATCAGTACCACCGTCATCATCTCTAGCGGCCTCAGTACCGCTCTCCTCCTCCTCGTCGGGCGCTCTGGATGTATCCTCGAGGTGTCGCTCAGACGAGGAGCCGCCTGCTGGCATCCTACCGCTCCTAAGTGTGACAAAATCAGTATCAAACAAATATGCAGACATATCTCCAAATGTATCACTAGGAGTGGCATACTCAGTACAAACTACCTGCTCAGATTTCCTCTTGAGGTTACTGGGATTCGGCTTTATCTGGGCAGGGATGGCGGCCTTCCCTCTCACGATGTCCCGCATCTCCTGGCGGAACTTATCCATCTCCCGTCGAAAAGTAGCATGTTGATATGTGAGAAGGCGGGCTATGTCATCCAAGGCGAGGCTCTTATAGGATGGCCCATGAGAACCCGACGGGTAGCCTCTCTGGTAGTGAGGCTGCTGGTGCTGTGGCTGAGAGGGGTAAGAATGTGGCTGATGCTGCAGCTGATGAGGCTGATCACGCCTCCAAGACTGTCCCTGCTGATAGGGACGAGGACCATACTGCGGTGACTATTGTGGCTGTGGCTGGGTATATGCTGTGGCCTGCTGCTACTGGTGATCCCTCTGATGGATGTACTGGCCACCCTGACATGACGGCTGCTGCTAGGAGCTGGATCCTCCGATCCTCCAACGAAATCCGGGATGGTCTCGTTGGATACCGGGCTGGGGGTGGTCATGGTCATACCAAATCCCATTGACATCCATCAACGGCTCTGAATCGTACTGGGGTGGCGGGAGCACTGCCAGCGGCTGATCCGGCTGGTAAACCACCATCTGTGTGTCAGTGGATGGTGGTGCCTGGTAAGTGAGTTGTGGCTGCTGGTACGGCTCCGCCTGTAAAAGATGGACCTGTCTAGGCTGTTGGTGGGAGCTGGAGCGCTGGGACGAGCTGCTGCTGCTGCTGGGATCGCCTTGTGCCTGAAGACGGGCCTGGGAAGCCGTCTGTTCCTCTTGGAGACACATGAGTTGTGTCTTCAGGTCACTCAAAGTCTGTGCCATCTGCTCCATCTGCGTGATGCCCTGACATTGCTTCTTCTCGATAATCTCCATCGGGTCCAGCTTCTCACTGATAATCCCCATGTCTGCGGCTGAGGACTCGGCCTGTGCTGCTGTTGCCGCTGACGAACTGGATGGATCGGTGACCCATGCTATCCTCTGGTACTGCACGGTCTGTGGCTGTTGGCGTCCTTGTGTGTACAATCGGGTCTCGGACATCACCATGTAGTTTTCTGCCATCTCCTCGTAGATGGCCCAGACCTGATCGTGATCCTTGGCGAAATAGGACCCGCCACAAGAAGCGTTCACCAAGCCCTGAAGATCTGGTGTCAGCTCGCTGAAAAAGCTCTGAACAAGGTTCGGCTTGGAAATGTCATGGTGCGGGCATCTGTCAGTCAGCTCTCTGAACCTCTCCCATGCCTCATGAAACTGCTCGTTGGGGAGCATGGAGAAGTTGTTGATCAGAGCTCTAGCGGCATTCGTCCGCCCGAGTGGAAGTACTTGTGCAAGTACTTGATGCGGAGCTGCTCCCAAGTATAGACGAACTTCTCCAAGTGCTTCAGCCAAGTGGCTGCTCTGTATGCTAAGGAGAAGGGGAAGGCAATCATCCGTATGGTGTCCTGGTCCACCTGACGGTCGTGGACTGTGCTGCAGATCATCAGAAACTCCTGAAGGTGGAGATGGGGCTCCTCTGTGGCGATCCCATGGAACCAGGGGAGGAGCTGCAAAGTGTTCGGGGGGAACTTGAAGTCCCCCACGATAGCTGGTAGAACAACCCAGTGATGCATCAAGATCGATCCGGGGTTGTGTAACTCCCGCATCGGTCTCGGTGGATCTGTTGTTGCTGCTGCGGCTGCGGCGGCAGCTGCCGCGTGGTCGGGTATCCTCAGCCCGTCTCCGGGCTCGCGCTGCTCGAGAGCGGCTCTCAACTGCTCCATCTCTCGCCTCATGTCCAACATGAATGCTCCCTGATCCCTCAACTACTGCTGAACTGTCTCGAGGGAGGCGATCATGGTGGAGTTGATCGCACCCTGGTCTAGAACGAAATGCTCATGCTGCGGACCTTTGGTGTGATCATCACTACTACCGGCCATAGTCTCTGCAAAATAAAAGCATCCAAACTCAGGTGTTGATAAATCATCTGTTTGTCTCTCCTCTGGCACTGGTATCTCAGAACTGAAAGAAGGGGGGTCGAGGAGGAACAGAGTGGAGTCGAACTTGGGTTCGGAGAGCGGGTCTCGGCTCTCGCAAACCAACCTAGATGAGCGGGTAGAAGTGCTGGGAAGCGGTGCAGCCAGAGACTGCCTAAGAGACCTTCTACCCATCATCTTGATCCGGCGAGTTGGGCGGATGAGATCTGGTAACAACTACGATCACAAGCAAACCCTCAATTCACCAACGCAACGCGAGCTGAAGACCGTAAAGGCTCGGTCAATTATCTTGTCAATTTTATTTGGTGATCAATCAGGATAGCAGAGCGATTACGTGACCTGTTGGGTTACCCGATATTTTCTCAAACAACTGTCCCGTACAGAAATAGCCGGTAGTCAGTCGAGAAAAATATCGGAGGGCTCTATCCTAGTGTGCGGGTCACTCTCTCACGCAAGTAAACCAGACAATGAGGGAGTTGCTCTCCCCAAGACAAATTTTTCGGTGATCGCCTTTTAGGGTCGATAGTGTTAGCAGTCCCAACTTTATGATTTCTCTTTTTAGGTATTTTTCAAAAATCAAACAAATTTGCCAAACGAATTTTTCTGTGACACTCTATTTCTTTCTTGTGAGGGCCCAAGGACCGAGGCGGCGACTTTCGAGAAGCTGGTGCAACCGCAGGATTCGGAGGCGGCTCCCTTCTGCACGGAGCCGCAGGAGAGCGTGAGAGAGTAGGTAAGTGAGCGAGGAGTAGATTAGATTTTATTTCTGTCATTTGAAATGTTGTAATAACACAAGGACAATAGACTTGGACTTGGACACTTTCTCGGGTCTGTTTCACCGAGCACCGGTGTGCTCGGGGGACCCAGTAGTTAGTTCGGTTTTTCGCGGCTTTCTTCGCGGTTTTTGTTTTTCGCTGCCTTTTACGGTTTCACGCGGTTTTTCTCGAGCCCCTAGCCTTATGACTTTCTGTTTGACTGTGTCGTACTGAGTAGGATCCAAACACCTAATAGTCTGCTTGTGCCTATAGTTCGTTAATTGGACCTACTAATAAAAAATTATTAAAAACAGTTGACTCACTTCCTTCGAGCCTACGTGCCGCAGCCTGCCCTGCCAAGCGCTGCTCCTGAATCCGATTTGTCAAGAGGAGGAGGGGTAGACCGAGACCGGACTCTCTAGATCGAAGGCTGGTGACCAACTAGACGGTTCTTTCGAGTAGAAGTTGCATGCTTAGGGACTCGACTTTTTCCGCTGCACCATATACGTAGTTTACTTTCTGTCTTTCAATTCTGCGCGGATCATATTGCATGTAGAGTGCTGGAGTCAGGTACACCTTTCTTACTTTGCATGTATCATTGATTTCATCGTGCATCGTCTTTTTCATCTTCTCCCCCTATTTTTGACTTAATAACCAGGAGGACCAAAAAATTCGTTAGGCATTTTTGTTTTTATTGAAAAAGACCTAAAAAGAAAAACAATAAAATTGAGACTGCTAAAACTATTGACCCTAAAAGACATCTCATCTAAAAACTTATCTTGGGGAGAGCAACCCCCTCATTGTTTGGTTTGATTGTGCGAGAGAGTGACCCAATCACTAGGTAGAGCCCTCCGGTACTATTCTCGACTGATTACCGACTACTTCTGTGCGGGACAGTCGGTTGGGAAAGTATCGGGTATCCCAACAGGTCACGTAATCGCTATGATATCTTGATTGTTCACCAAAATAAAATTGACAAGATAAATTGACCGAGCCTTTACGTTCTTCAGCTCGCGTTGCGTTGGTAAACTTGGGGGTTTGTTTGTGATCATTGTTTCTCCAGATCTCATCCGCCTTAGTCGCCACATCAAGATGATGGGCAGACGATCTCTTAGGCAGCCTCTGGCTGCACCGCTTTCGGGCACGTCTACCCGTTCATCTAGGTTGGTTCGCGGGAGCCGAGACCAGCTCTCCGAACCCGAGTACGATTCCACCCTGTTCCCCCTCGACCCCCTTTCTTTTTGTTCCGAGAGGCCAGTGCCAGATGAGAGACTTTCAGATTTATCGGCACCTGAGTATGGATCGTTTGATTTTGCAGCGACCATGGCCGGCAGTTCTGATGACTGCTCTAGAGGTCCACAACCCGAGCATTTTGTTTTGGACCAGAGTGCGATCAACTCCACCCTGATCGCCTCCCTCGAGACAGTGCAGCAGCAGTTGAGGGATCAGGGAGCTTTCATGTTGGATATAAGGAGAGAGATGGAGCAGATGAGAGCAGAGCGAGAGCAGCGCAGAGACGGGCCGAGAGTCCCAGATGATGCAGCAGCAGCAGCCACAACGGTCGCCGCCGCAGCGGCAGCCGTCGCGGCAGGAGCAGGAGACCCACCGAGACCGATGTGGGAGTTACACAACCCCGGATCGACCCTGATGCATCACTGGGTTGTTTTACCAGCCATCGTGGGGGACTTCAAGTTCCCCATGAACACCTTGCAGCTCCTCCCCCGTTTCCATGGGCTCGCCACCGAGGAGCCCCATTTCCACCTCCAGGAGTTTCTCATGATTTGCGGTACTGTCCACGACCGTCAGGTGGACCAGGACACGATACGGGTGATTGCCTTCCCCTTTTCTTTGGCAGACAGAGCAGACACCTGGCTGAAACATTTGGGGAAGTTTGTCTACACTTGGGAGCAGCTCCGCACCGAATACTTGCATAAGTACTACCCACTCGGGCGGACCAATGCCGCGAGAGCCCTGATCAGCAACTTCTCCATGCTCCCTAACGAGCAGTTCCATGAGGCATGGGAGAGGTTCAGAGAGCTGACTGACAGATGCCCGCACCACGACATTTTCAAGCCGAACCTCGTTCAGAGCTTTTTCAGCGGGCTGACACCAGAGCTTCAGGGCTTGGTGAACGCTTCTTGTGGCGGGTCTTACTTCGCCAAGGATCACGACCAGGTCTGGGCCATCTACGAGGAGATGGCTGAGAACTACATGGTGATGTCCCAGACCTGATTATACACTCAGGGCAGACCGCAGTAGCCACAGACCGTGCAGTACCAGAGGATAGCACGGGTCGACGCCGGTCCTTCCAGTTAGTCCGCGGTAGCAGCAGCACATGCCGAGTCATCAGCCGCGGACATGGGGATCATCAGCGAGAAGCTGGACCGGATGGAGATTATCGAGAAGAAGCAGTGCCAGGGAATCACTCAGATGGAGCAGATGGCACAGACTTTGAGTGACTTGAAGACCCAGCTCATGTGTCTCCAGGAGGCACAGACGGCTTCCCAGCCCCGTCTTCAGTCACGAGGCGATCACGGCAGTAGCAACAGCTCGTCCCAGCGCTCCAGCTCACACCAGCAGCCTAGACAGGTTCATCTTGTACAGGCGGAGCCGTACCAGCAGCCGCAACCCACCTACCACTCACCACCATCTCCAGACTTGCAGATGGTGGTATACCAGCCGGACCAGCCTCTGGCAGTGCTCCCGCCACCCCAGTACGATGCAGAGCCGTTTATGTATGTCAACGGGATTTGGTATGACCGCCCTCAGCCCGGTATCCGACGAGACCATCCCGAATTCCATTGGGGGACCGGAGGTGCCCAACCCCAGCAGCAGCCATCAGGTCAGGGTGGTCAGTACGGCCATCTGAGGGATCACCAGCCGCAGCAGCAGCCCCCAGTGTACCCACAGCCACAGCAGCAGGAGTCACAGTATGGTCCTCGTCCCTATCAGCAGGGACAGTCTTGGAGGCGAGATCAGCCTCACCAGCAGCAGCAGCAGCATCACACGTACCCCTCTCAGCCACAACACCAGTTCCAGCAGCCTCACTACCAGAGAGGCTACCCGTCGGGCTCTCATGAGAGCCCCGCCTTGGATGATATAGCCCGTCTTCTCACAGATCAGCAGGCTACCTTTCGACGGGAGATGGACGAGTTCCGCCAGGAGATGCGGGACATTGTGAGAGGGAAGGCCGCCATCCCTGCCCAGATTGAGCCGAACCCCAATAGCCTGAAGAGGAAATCTGAGCAGGTAGCTTGTACTGAGTATACCACTCCAAGTGATGTATTTGGTGATAAGATTGGATATCTTTTTTATACTGATTTTGTCACACTTAGGAGCGGTAGGATGCCAGCAAGCGGCGCCTCGTCTGAGCTACATCATGAGGATACACCTAGAGCGCCCGACGAGGAGGAGGAGAGTGGTACTGAGGCCACCCCTGGTGCCGAGCCAGAGCGCGATACTGAGGCCGCGAGTCTTCATGTCGATCCAGCCAATGGTGGTGCTGAGGCCACCCGTGTTCATTCTGAGAGACCTGTTGTTTTTCCTTCTTTTGATGTATCTCGGAACTCTGTTGTGAATAAAGGAAAAGGTTTGGTTTTTTCTGGTCCCACTGTGGTGCATGATGTATGTGTGGATCCGGTCGTCGAGCCGTCTAGACCTTTTCCTAGTCCTTCATCTGAGAAGGACCCAGTGATCCCCTTCCCTAGAGCCCTTCAGACGGGGAAGGGGAAGAAAAAAGAAAATCCCAAAAAGAGAGAGCAGGAAGAGTTCAGCCAGCAGATGATAGATCGGTTTCACATACAGCTGACTCTTCAGGAGGCTTTGCAGCACATCCCCCTTCTTCAGCGTTCATTGAGAGATAGGACCACAGTCAGGAGGAAGAGGAGGAACCACCACTCAGAGATCCATGTGCTGACGAAAGCCACGTGTTTTGCGATCCAGAACCGTCTGCTGGCCAAGAGGCCAGATTTAGGAGCCCCTTATGTCAGATGCCACATCAGAGAGCAGAGGTTCGACCGTACTCTATTAGACAGCGGATCGTCGATCAACCTCCTTCCAGCAGCCCTTCTCGACCGCTTCGAGTTGGGCACTCTTCGACATAGCAGGTCAGTCCTTCAATTTGCCGATCGATCTGTGAAGAGGCCGAAGGGGTTGTTGCGAGACGTTGTCGTCACGATTCAGGGCCTGCAATTCCCCGTGGACTTTGTAGTGTTGGACATGGAGATGCCTGAGTCTGTGACCGATACCCCCATCATTCTCGGTCGTCCGTTCTTGGCCACGGCCAAGGTGGTGACTGACCATGATAGCGGGAAGGTATACTTTCGTGTCGAGGGTGAAAGTGTACAAATAGAGACGGTTGAGGACAGCAGAGCCAGAGAGAGCATGCTCAGAGATGACTTCAGACACAGAGCAACTGACAGATGCAGGGCTAGACATCCACCAGGACTATGACTTTGTGATCACAGACGATGAGGCAGTTTGGGAAGACCCAGCAACATATGCCATCCTCTCATTTTCAGATCCCGCTGATGCAGAGATGACAGTAGAGAAGAGCTTGGAGAGCACATTCCTGGTCCAGGATACTTCTGAGGTAGCAGAGCCGGTTCTCGACCGCGACACTGATTTTTGTGATGATGGTGGTATTGATGCCACCTTAGAGGATACAGATCCCTCGGAGTCAGAATCTGATTGGGTAGATTGTGAGGATTACATGCCAGACCTGATTTCCACTGAGCCTACAACTGAGGAGGAGGTTGATGCCGAGCAGAGCAGAGACAGTCCATCAGGGCAGCCTTCTCCAGTTTCTGAGATTGACAGAGAGTTTCAGTTCTCCCATGCAGATTTGGCAACGTTCACGCAGACTTTTTAGAGGCCACATCCACCAGCACCTAGTTGTCCAGAGCTGAAACCGCTTCCTACTTCGCTGAAGTATCGATTCCTTGCGGGTGAGCCTGAGATGTACCCAGTCATCATCTCTGCCGATCTGTCTGGAGAGCAAGAATCCCGTTTGATTGGGGTTCTTGAAAAGAACCTCAAGGCAATCGGATGGAGCGTAGCAGATCTCCAGGGGATAAGTCCGGCCATGTGCTCCCATCATATCTATCTCGAGGATGAGGCGAAACCGTCACGTGAGTTCCAGCGGCGGCTGAACCCGAATCTGAGAGAGGTTGTCATGAAGGAGATATCGAAATGGTGGAGCGCCGATTTTATCTACCCCATCTCCGACTCCAAGTGGGTCAGTCCTTTACATGTGGTGCCCAAGAAGACGGGCATCACTACAGTGATTAGCGAGTCTGGAGAGGAGATTGCTACATGAGTACCCACTTCTTGGCGGGTTTGTGTTGACTACAGGAGACTCAACCAGGCCACCAAGAAGGATCATTTCCCCTGCCCTTTATAGATCAGATCATTGAGAGACTGGCAGGGAAGAGCCACTATTGTTTTCTGGATGGGTACTCGAGCTACAACCAGATGGCCATCGCTCCTAAGGACCAGGACAAGACCACCTTTACATGTCCCTTCGACACATACGCCTTCCGACGCATGCCATTTGGGCTATGCAACGCCCCTGCGACCTTTCAGAGATGCATGTTGTCGATCTTTTCGGACATGGTAGGGGAGTGCTTGGAGGTCTTCATGGATGATTTCTCGGTCTACGACGACGGATTCGACTCCTGTCTTGACTGCCTAGACTGAGTCCTTCAGCGATGTATAGAGGTCCACCTTGTGCTATCTTGGGAGAAGAGTCACTTCATGGTGACTCAAGGGACGGTGCTTGGCCACATCATCTCCAACAGGGCATGGAGGTTGATCCGGCCAAGGTAGATGTCATTAGAAAACTCGCACCGTCGTCCAATTTGAGGCAGTTACGGTCATTCCTGGGGCACGTCGATTTCTACCGACGATTCATTCATGATTTCAATAGGATTGCCCGGCCGTTGACTGACATGCTGACGAAAGACACCGAGTTCCTTATCGATGACAAGTGTCTTTCGTCCTTCGAGACTCTCAAGCAGTGTGTTATAGAGGCTCATGTTCTCCAGCCGCCTGATTGGTCTCTCCCATTCGAGATCATGACGGATGCCTCCGATTTTGCCGTGGGGGCCGTGCTGGGACAGAGGAGGGATGGAGTCCCATTTGCTATCCACTACGCTAGCTGCACATTGGATTCCACCCAGCGGAACTACACTGTCACAGAGAAGGAGATGCTAGCCGTAGTGTTCGCCCTAGATAAGTTCAGATCATACATTATTGGATCTAGAGTGACCATGTTTACTGATCACACCGCCATCAGGTACCTCATGGCAAAGAAGGATGCCAAGGCCAGACTGACTAGATGGATCCTTCTACTCCAGGAGTATGACATTGAGATCAAGGATAAGTCTGGAGTCAAGAATGTGGTGGCGGATCATCTCTCCCGATTAGAGCAGCCTGAGGATTCTGAGCAGATTGACCCATTTGTGAGACCTTCCCAGATGAGGCGAACCTTGCTATCGCCTCACTCCCGTGGTATGCCGACATTGTGAACTTTCTTGTTGCTAAGAAAGTCCCACAAGGTTGGGTCAGGCAGAGGCTTGAGACCTTCCTCACGAAGGCCAAGTCCTACCACTGGGAGGATCCCATTCTTTACCACGAAGGAGGGGATAGAGTCTGACGTAGGTGCATTCCTCAGGAGGAGCACCATAGCGTCCTCACTTACTGCCACAAGCTTGAGGCAGGAGGACATCATTCTGGGAGGAGAACGGCACAGAAAGTGCTCCAATTCGGCTTGTGGTGGCCTACCCTCTTCAAGGACTCTGATGAGTTAATGAAGAGGTGTACTGACTGTCAGAGGATGGGCACTTGTGGACAACATGATATGATGCTGATGCGGCCCATTCACTTCTGTGAGGTTTTTGACGCATGGGGCATCGATTTCATGGGTCCATTCCCTAAGAGTCATGGATTTGAGTACATTCTGCTAGCTGTTAATTATGTGAGTCGTTGGGTTGAGGCCATCCCCACCCGAACCGCTGATGCCAGGACAGTTTGCAGATTTTTGAGGAAGCACATCATCACGTGGTTCGGGGTACCTCGAGTATTGATTTCAGATGGGGGGTCTCATTTCATCAACGACCAGGTGAAGGCCCTTGCTAGCGAGTTCGGCATAGACCATCGAGTCGCTACTCCTTACCATCCACAGACGAATGGTCTAGCCGAGGTGTCGAACAGGGAGATCAAGACTATTTTGCAGAAAGTTGTCCGCCCGGACCGAAAGGATTGGTCATAGCTTTTGGACTCGGTCTTGTGGGCATATAGGACGTCTTTCAAGACACCATTGGGCACATCATCCTTTCGCCTCGTATATGGCAAGCCGTGCCATTTACCTGTTGAGCTGAGATACAAGTCACTCTGGACAGTCACTAAGATACTTGTTGATCCAGATAGTGTAGGAGACCATAGGAGGGCAGAGTTAGCAGCCTTGGAGGAGCTTAGAGATACCGCCTTCTCAAACAGCCTACAGTACAAGGAGAGAGTGAAGGAGTGGCATGATTCTCATATCAGCCACAAGCATTTTGAGCCTGGACAGAGAGTATGGCTGTTTGATGCTAGGCTTCGTCTATTTCCAGGGAAGCTATAGAGCAAATGGAAGGGACCCTACTTGGTGAGAAAGGTACATGACAACGGTAGCATTGACATATCCGAGTTGTCTTCTGAGAGTACCTTTCGAGTGAACGGCCAGCGGCTCAAGCCATTTCTAGATCATGAGCCGCGGGTCGTTGATGTTGCCCCGATTCATTTTACGTGAGATGTGGTCTCTTGACTCACATCTATTGCATCTCACGCCTGATTATCATTGTTCTTCCGACCTGTATAGATCCAGATGTCCATATCATCACATTCTTTAGTCACACATCCCTTTCTTCATCTTTTGATTATGCTATACTTAGGGTGTACTTTACCCTGAGTATAGGGGGGATGTGGGACCTTTGGGTATTTCTTTTGATTCTTTCTATCCATGTTTTGCTGCCTATACTTAGGGATATTTTACCCTAAGTATAGGGAGGGGTAGACCCTGTACATTCTCCACTCGATTTCCCCTTTGTGTACAGCCTGCTATACTTAGGATTACTTGATCCTAAGTATAGGGGGAAAAGCCGAGATCTTCTTGATTTTATATTCATTCATTCATCTTTGTATATAGCCTTCCTTTTCACTTCCCTATACTAAGCACGAGTTATGTCTTCTTCATCGCTCTTGACTCTGAGGACATCGTTCGAGCTAAGTATAGGGGGGTGTGTATATATTTCATATATACTTTAGCCATAACTCGTACTTTGTGTGAGTGTGTTAATAAATAAAATTGGATAAAAACCTTAAAAATCACAAAAATTAAAAAAATTTCCTGTAAATAATCATTATTTTATTTGCACATACATAGCTATTGTACAAATTATTTTTGTAAAAATGTTTTCAAAAATCTTTTGGTGTAAAGTTTGTGTAAATATTTTCCTATCAAAATTATGTATATAGTACAAAGTTTTTCCAAAATGTTTTGAAAATCAAAAGTTTGCAAAAATCTTGTGTAAATGTGTGTAAATACTTTTGCAAAACTTGCATTCATGCATTCATTCATACATGATTTCAAAACATTTTTCAAAAATTTTGCATGTTTGTAAAAGTTGTGTAAATAGCATCTTTGTATATATGCATATAGTTTTTCTGGATGATAGTTGACATTTAAACTAGCCTGGAATTAAATTGGGAAATGGAGCTTGATTAAGATCTTAATCCACATAATTCTAAGAGGAACCTTATAGGGCTTAGGGTTAAGGCTTTTCAGGTCCATGGTGACTTAATTCTGAGTCCACTAGGCTATGATCACATGTCATCTCAATGAGCCTAAGTAGAGCACTTAACAACACACACATGACTCATATAGATAATGGCTTTACTTGGACATAACACTTAGCACTGAGCTCTCTACGGATGAGGTGGTGAGGTGGCAGTCTTCCTTGACTTGGGGTAGCATATGAGGGTAGTACTTCTAGGCGGAACCTCTCTTCTTCTTTTAGTGAAGGAAGTGCGTCTCAACTTGGTCTGGTTGCCATGAGGTCTAACGACAAGAGTTGTGGGTTGCAATAATGCTTCAAAAGAGGGATAGTCTACTGGCTCAAGAGGAAAAACTCCTTGTATATATGCTGCACATGTATATGTTGTACAGATGCACTTGAAAAAAATGAAAAAAGAAAATAACTCCAAAAAAGTGGTGGGTCTGATAGAAAATGATAATCCCACCAGAGTATGTATATAGTGCAATAAGCAAAGCTTGAGATTCATGTCCCACCTTATGTAGCTTGCAGCAGGGAGACTTGGCTACACTGGTTAAGCTCCCAAGGATACATGGCTACACTGGCCATGGTCCATTCTCTTCTTCCCCCTCTTCTTGAGTCGGTTGAACTTGAACTTAGAAGGGAATACCCCGCTCCTCGAGGAAAGAGTGGCCAGATTGGGGTCATAGAGTTACCTTGTTGGGGAGGGTTGTCAAGTTGCCATTTCTGAGGTGGAGAGCTTATACTTCACATTCACAGTGCTAGGAAAGATTCATGGTCTTCAGGGTTTGTGTTTGGTGACTTGTTCTGATCTGGATTATTGAGGAGTCTTGAATATAGATTAGTGGAACTTAGAGGTTGTTGAGTTTTAAGCTTAAGTCCAAATAAGGTTTCGACACATTAATAATCCAAAGATCTGACCGAGCTCCATAATTCAATTTAATGAAGGCAAGTTTAATAATCAACCTTGGTCCATGTGCATTCTCCTCTTTTTCTTTTTCTTTCTCTTTGTAACTTCTTTTTCAAATAAGTGTTTGCTAAGGGACTAGCAAAGTTAAGTATAGGGGGGTGATGAATACTCATTCATCGCTCTTTATTCTTATATTTTAGCTACAAAAATCTTTGCAAATGCATTTAGATATGTGTAAATACAAATAATTAGCAAAAGGCATGCATTGTGTAAAAACTAATAATTAGCATGTTTTTGTGCAAAAATAAAAGAATAAAGAATAAAAAGAAAAAGAGGAAATATTTAGAATAAATATTGAGCCACCTAATCCCAAGGGAGGGCTCAGCATGGGCCTGACCGCATAAAAACCAAAGTAGGGAGAGATAGGGAGCCCATGTGTGTAAATATAATTAAAATATTTTCCTCTTAAAAATAGAATAAAATGTGTTTGTACATATTTGTATATATTTGTAAATACAAAATCAAAATAAAATTGAAAAATTAAAAAGAAAATAAAAATGACTCCCTTGTACATATTCACCATTTACATAGAACCCCTATCCATATTTATTTCACCTTGTAAATAGATAAATTAATTTATATAAAAATTTGTATATATTCTATATTTAAGGGTGTAAATAAATAAAATAAAAACCATAAAAACAAAAATCAAATAAAAAGAACAAAATTAAAAATAAAAAAGAACATTGTACATAAACCATGTATATATATGTATATATCTATTTATTTAACCCTTGTATATAAATAATAAAAATAAAAAAATACCTTTTTATTCCTAATTTTATGCTATAAATAAATAAAATATAAAATGGGGAATAAAAATGCACAAAAATAACTAATTAAAAATCAAAAATAAAAAAACCCTTATTGTGTAAATACCTATGTATAGCACTATAGTGTACATATCCTATTTTTATTTCAAAAAATTAATTAAAATCACAAAAAATATAAAAATTAAAACAAACAATTTTCATGTTTTAAGTTTTTAATAATTCGGCCATTTATTATTTCTTTTTGAATTTTCAAATCTTTTCCACATGGCTGATCCTCGTTGGTCCACGGGGACATTGACCCCCGGTCAACTCCCCCCCAGGACCACCGAGCCCCGGATCCGTGCCCGCGACCCAACTTCTCGAATTTTTCGACACTCGATCCGACCACCAAATCCGCAAACACTGGGCTCTTCTTCTTCCTTGTGCATCCGAGATCCTCGCCCGATCATCCGCGTGGGGATCCGCGCTTCGTGGAACCCTGCCCGATCCTTTCTTCTCGGACCTGCACTCGCATATAAGCCGAGCTCCGCCTCAAATTTCAATCATCTTTGGCTCATTCGTTTTCCACCCAAGGACCTCCATCGCCTCTACGAGAGAGTGACAGCTCGCTCCAGGCAGTGTTGCAGCAAGGAGGGGACGAGTAGACCATCGATCCGGCGACGTTGCACCGCCGTGCGCCGCCTAGAGGTGACGCTCAAGCCTCGGACACCGACGGTCCTCGAGGCAAGGACCTGGAGCACCCCCTGCTCCTCCACAGTTGACAGCATCCAGTAGGTAGCCCCTTCTCTTCTTCTATTTCCCGAATTTACGTTTTCCCCCAAATCGCCCCGTCGCCGTTCATCACTGATTCCGATCACTCTCGCCTTCACCCCGATCATCGGAATAGCTCATCATCTCCGCCGTTCCTCCGCACATCTTCTCCGCCCCTTCATCCAACCCAGCTCGCACAGGAGCTGGGATTGGGGTTCCTTCGCCGTCGCCTCGCCGGAACCCCTTCGCCCCGACGCGCCGACCACCCACACCACTGCTAACCGGGTCGAGGCACTTTGCCCTCGACCCAGGAGCTTGTTGCCTTGCTTTTCAGGTTCATTCGAGCCCATCTGAGGGCTCAGTCCAACCGGGCAGCAGCTTCTCCTCCGCCAGTGCCGTCGGAGCTCTCCAGAGCTCCTCGCCACCATCGGAGGGCACCGTTCGACGTGGGAGGCCAAGGCGTAGCATATCCGATCTTCAGCGGCCTCCGAGGAGCTCCCCCGTACGCGCACGAGCCCGGCGAAGTTCATCGGACACCTGTTCATCGAGCATCCTCCGCAGCCATCCGATCATCCTTCAGCTCCAGTTCAGATCATAGCCGTTCACACCAAGAGCAGCCCCGACCGTTCGATCCTTGGAGGAGTGATCGTGACCGTCCGATCAGTGAGGGCTTCCCACGTTGCTTCCCAGCCGCCCGATCTTCCACGTGGCGAGGCCCCAGCCGTTCGATCAGGACCGAGGGATCCTTCCTGAGGCGCCAGCCCACCCTGACCGTTGGATCTACACGTGGCGCTCATCCGTCCCTCGGATATAATAAGGGGTAAATTTCTTGTAGGCCCCTCTATTTGTTTCATTTATTAGTTAGTCCTGTAAATATCGCATGTAGTTGTTTTTATTTTGGTACATTTGCACTTAGGACCTCGTACTGTAGTTTATTTACTTTTATACCCCTGCTTGTAGTGGAACACGTGCTTCGACATGTGATTGTCTGGGTTAATTGCAAGTATAGCCTTGATGTTCTAGGGTCTTATTGAATGAACTTAACTTTTTAGTATTTGCATAAATACCCCTGTGAATGGTTTTATTGTGCATGTGCGTTATTTAGTGGGCAATTTACACTGAAGCCCCTAGACTTTTAGTACGTGTTACTAAAGAGTTCATGAATTTAGTTTTATTGCAAATAGGTCCCTGAGTGCCCAGGTCACGCGCCTCGCGCGTGATTTCGTGGAGAAATTGCACCGGACCCCCTGGAACTTGTTCTATTTGCGTACAGGTCCCTATGCATTGTACCTTGGTTTTTGTTTTTAATAAAATAGCAAACCAACTCCAAATTTGATGAAAATTGGACCCATGGCTCCTGCCATGGTGTAAAATTTTCTATAAATTTTGGAGACATTTTTTATTTCATTTATTATTTTTAAAAATTCAAAAATAAGCATTTTTATTATTGTCTAACTCTAAAAATCACAAAAAAATTAAAACACCTCTAAAAATTACAAAAAAATTATATAGTGTTTGTTTTGCCTTGTTTGATTTTCTGACCAATTTTGGTCATTTTTGGCTTTATAAAACACATAAAAATTACAAAACCCCTAAAAACCCATAAAAATTCTAATAAATAAAAGAAAAATCTAAAATTAATAATTCTGGTGCCTAAATTTTCCTTGAATTTTTTACTATACACGAGAATTACTTCAGACCTTAATAGAGCCATTTTACATTTTAAATTGGCCCTCCAAGTCTGACTGGACAGTACCTTGGTTTTTCTTCCTTGTTTGATTTTTATAAAATTCAATAAAAATCATAAAATTACCAAAAATTAATCAAAAACAGTAAAAAATACAAAGAACATAAAAACATTTTTGTTTGAATTTTTAGATGCTTTTTGAATAGTTAAATAATTTTTATAAGTTGCTTGTATACTTGTTTTTCCTATTTCTTTATTAATTAAAAATCCAAAAAAATGTCAAAAGAATTAAAAATCCACCAAAAATATTTGTCTTTTATTTTATTTCCTTTTAGACTACTTCGTAGGCCGCAAGGCCATCACGTGCTCCTTGTGTTCGACCCTGGTCGCTATACCAGGATAATATAATAGCGAGACCGCTACGTGAGTTTTCTTTGATTTTTGCCTTTGTTTGGTGGTCTTATTTTTCTCGATTGACACCGCTTGGTGACTGGGGTCGCAACGATTCTTGATTACATTTACCCGAGTCGTCGGGCGTGTCGTCAGGCTGCGACACGTAGGCTCGAAGGAAGCGAGTCAACTATTTTTATTAATCTTTTTATTGTAGGTCCAATTACTGAACTATAAGAACATGCAGATATATTAGGGTGCTTGGATCCTATGTATTACGTCACAACCAAGTAGAACATCCTACGACTAGGGGCTCGAGAAATCCGCGAGAAACCGGAAAAGGCAGTGAAAAATCAAAACCGCGAAAAACCTCAAAGAAAACTAAGGGGTCCCCCGAGCACATCGGTGCTCGGTGAAACAGACCCCGAGAGTGTCTGAGTCCAAGAGATAGTCCTGTATTATTACAATAATTCAAATGGTACTAAAATAAAACCTAATCTAAAGCTACACTAATTCTCTCCCACTCAGTTACTCCCTCGCGCTCTCGTGCGGCTCCGTGCAGAAGGGAGCCGCCTCTGATCACCGCGGTTGCGCCGGCTTCTCGAGAGTCGCCGCCTCGGTCCTCGGACCCTCGCAAGAAAATAGCAAAGTGTCACATACCAGATAAAAATAAAACAGATAAAGCAAAATAAAGCAAGCAGGGTATATATGCAAAAATGCAAGTAAAAATAAACAAGCACAAACAAACAAAAGCAAAAATAAAATAAAAGAAAATAAAACAAAAATAAAGGAAAAATAAAAGCTGCGAAAAGCCGCGACCTCTGAAAGAGCCGCGGAAAGCCGCAAAAAAGAAAACAAAATAAAGAGAAAAATAAATGGACTACTAAGCCGTGCTCCCCGGCAACGGTGCCATTCTGATGAGCGAGCCGAGCGAGCAAGGTAAATCAGGTATATCTGCGGTCGTTGCAACCTCAGTCGCTCGGGGCTCAAAGCTCAACAAGAAAAATTTAGACCACCAAACAAAGATCAAAACACGATAAAACTCAAGGTAGCGGTCTCGCTATGGATTAACCTGGTATAGCGACTAGGGTCGAACTCAAGAAGCACGGGTTGGCCTCGCAGCCAACAAAGTAGTCTAAAATAAAAACAAATAAAAAAAATTATTTTTGGTGGGTTTTTAATATTTTTATATTTTTTGGTATTTTAAATTATAAAGAAAATAGGAAAACAATAAAAACAAGCAACTTAGGTCAATTATTTAAATGCTCAAAATTAATCCAAAAATTCAAACAAAAATATTTTTAGAATTTTTGTATTTTTTTCTGTTTTTGGTGAATTTTTTGGTAATTTTCTGATTTTATATATTTTCCTAAAAATGAAATAAGGTAAAAACTGGAAGACAATGTCCAGTCAGGCTTCAAGGGCCAAAATAAAATGCAAAATGGCCCTAATAAAACCTAAAGGTATTTTTCATGTAAACTAGAAACAAAAAGGAAGAATCAGAAAGAAATTTTATTATTTTTAGAGTTTTCTATTAATTATTAGAATTTTATAAGATTTTCAAAGTTTTTCAATTTTTATAATTTTTATAAATCCAAAAATGACCAAAATTGGTCAGAAATTCAAACACAACAAAACAAACAAATTCTGATTTTTTGTAATTTTTAAAGATGTTTTAATTTTTTTTGTGAATTTTTAATCTGGACAGGCAGAAAAATAGAGGTTTTTGAATTTTTAAAAATAGAAAAAGGGCTTTAAAAATTTTCCAAAAATTAGTGAAAATTCTACACAATGGCATGAGCCACGTGTCAAATATTCACGTAATTTGGATGATATTTGATATTTTATTTACAACAAATACAAGCCCACAGTCACATGAACCTATTTGTCATAAAAATATGCTCTGGGGGCCTAAATGTAACAAAACTAGAAATGTAGGGGGTCCAGGTGCAAAAAGACCAGGTTTGCACGTACGAAGCACGTGAACTGGGCACTTAGGGACCTAAATGTAAATAAAATAGTTCCGACGGCTTTTTAGCAACAGGTGCTAAAAGCCCAGGGCACTATTTGCAATTAACCAAGAAATTCGGCACATGTGGAAATAAAACATTCACAGGGGTATATGTGCAAATATCTAAAACGATTTTTCAATCAATAACCATCATAAACAATAGACCCATCCATGCAATTTCACCAAAAATACACGTGTCTATGCACGTGACCACAACAGGCAGGGGTAGAAATGCAAATACTAAAAAGTACCAGGTCCTCTATGCAAATATTCCAAACTAAAATAAATTACGAAAATATTTACAGGGTTATTTAATAAAAACAAAAAGCAAGGGGGCCTAAGTGATATTACCCCACTTATTATCCGAGGGTGGAGGACGCGCCACGTGGAGTATCCAACGGCTGCTGGTGATCGCTCCTCAACAAAGGGGCCTCGGCGGTGATCGAACGGTGGAGGGTGCGCCATGTGGTGGATCGACGGTGCAGAATCGCTGGCGCTAACCCTCGCTGGATGGGCGGTCCAGATCAGTCCTCCAAGGGATCGGACGGTGGTGGTTGCTCCTCAAGTGAATGTCTGCGATCTAATCTGGAGCTGGAGGGCTGGATGGACGGCTCTGGAGGATCCACGAAGAACAGGTGGCCGGCGAACTTCGCCGGCCCAGAACACGCACGGTGGTCCTCCTCGGCGGCTACTGATGATCAGAGAAGAAGCGGCGGAGCCTCCCGCATCTAAAGAACTCCTCCGATGATGCAATGGAGCTCCGGGAAGCCCAGGAGACGACGTTAGAGCTCAAGCTCTTGTGCTGAAGGTGGAGGACCTCAGATGGTCCTCCTCAGACCTGCAAAATGGCACAAAAGCACTCCTGGGTCGAGGGCAAAGTGCCTCGACCCGGTTAGAGGTGATGGGGGTGGTCGGTGCGTCGATACGAACGAGCTCCGGCAAAGCGACGACGAAGGAACTCGACTCCGAGTTCCGTGGCGAACTGGGTTGAGCGAAGGGGCGGAGAACGTGCGTGGGAGAGGGGCGAAGGTGATGGTGTCGTCTGATGATCGAAAGGGGGTCGGAGATGGTCGGAATCGACGGTCAAAAGTGAACGGGCGATTTGGGCGTAACTCGAAATTAGCGAAAAGGAAAGGGAACTAAGGTTACCTGATGGTCAAGGTCGACTGAGAATGAGCCGACGGAGCTCTAGGTCCTAGCCTCGAGGGTCGTCGATGCCCGAGGCTCGAGCACCACGCTGGTGGCGGCGCACGACGGTGCAAGGCTACCGGATCGATGGTCGAGCTCCTCCTCCTCGCTGCGACACCGCCAATCGCTTGCTGTCACTCAGGCGATGATGGTGGAGGTCCTGGGAAGGAAAGAGAGGAACCAAAGATGAGTGAAGGAGCGGGCGGAGCTCAGACTATATACAGCTAGAGGTCCGGCTGACTGGGTGTCGGGCGAGAAAATCGGAGCACGGACCCCGATGCTAACGGCCGAACGTGGATCTGGGTGGAACAGGGAATGATTAGGACCCGAGGTTAGCGGTTTTGGGGCTCGGATCAATGCGCCATAAATGGGAGAAGAAGCGGGTCGGGCGCAGATCCACGGGGCAGTGGTCCAGGGGGGGAGTTGACCGGGGGTTCAACATCCCCCGTGGACCAATGGAAAGCGGCCACGTGTAAAAGATTTGGAAATTAAAAATAAAATGGAAAATGGTCGAATTAAGAAAAACTCAAAACATGAAAAATGTTTCTTTTATTTTAAACTATTTTTTTGTGATTTTTATTTATTTTTTTGAAATATAAATTAGGTATTTATAATATACTGCTATATACATAGGTATATACAATATAGATATTTAATTTTTGATTTTTAATTAATTATTTTTGTGCATTTTTATCCCAATTTTATATTTTATTTATTTACAAGATAAAATTTGGAATATTTTGGTATTTTTATTTTATTTTTTTATTTAATTACAAGGGTAAAATAAATAGTTATATACATTTATATCCATGGTATATATACAATGTTTCTTTTGGTTTTTATTTTTGTTCTTTTTATTTAATTTTTGTTTTTATGGTTTCTATTTTATTTATTTACACCAGGTAATCTAGAATATATACAAGTTTTATGAGATTTTAATTTACTTATTTATAGGGGTAAATAAATAGCTATGTGGTCTTATGTACGTGGTGAATATATACAAGGAAGGATGTTTTTATTTCCTTTTTAATTTTCTTATTTTTATTTTGATTTTGTATTTACAAATATACACAAATATTTACAAATAAATACAACCCATTTTTATGTTTTTTTTGTTTTTAGAGGAAAATATTTTTATTCTATTTACATGTATATGTACAAAGGTGAGCTTCCTTGTCTCTCTCTACCTGGGCTTTTAATGCGGTCAGGCCCATGCTGAGCCCTCCCTTGGGATTAGGTCGCTCAATATTTATTCTAAATATTTCCCTCTTTTTCTTTTAATTCTTTATTCTTTTATTTTTGCACAAAAATATGCTAATTATTATATTTTACACAATGCATGTAATTTACTAATTATTAATATTTACAGGTATCTACATGTATTTGCAAATGTTTTTATAGCTAAAATATAAGAATAAAGAGTGATGAATGGGTATTCATCAGAGCCCCGTCTCCATTACATACCCCTTCATTTTGTGCATCATTTTTAGGCTAAGCAAATTCGCCTCGAGCCACCCAACTTTTTGGTGCAAATCCCATGCCCCAAGGACTCTTTGGAGAAGAGAATTGGACATGAAACACTTCCAGGTCACCTGGAGCACGAAAGCTCCCTCGATCTGCCCTCAAGCCACCAGAAGCCCATCGAAGAGGATCACTGCACGCGCAGGAGCCCTAATAAGCCGACATGCCTACCGGATCAAGAAGAGGCCATCGAAGCAAGGAGAAACACCTGATCTAAGTTCATCGGATGTCAGTTCTTCATGTGTTCTTCGTGACCCCTTCCAGGCCGTCCGATGAGGAACATGATCCAGATCTA
The DNA here is from genome assembly GCA_037367405.1 of Ottelia alismoides. Lineage (NCBI taxonomy): Eukaryota > Viridiplantae > Streptophyta > Magnoliopsida > Alismatales > Hydrocharitaceae > Ottelia > Ottelia alismoides. The sequence continues at coordinate 341,936 of JAZKJV010007393.1, forward strand.
ATATCAACCGTTAGTTCTTTTCGAAGGGGTGTGCGAGAGGAGCCGTTGGATCTGGCATGTGGTGCGTCAACAACGGTTGGATGAAATTCATTTAAGTGGTAAAAATAGCACTCATCCCTCTCCGCATTTTTGTATTTTGTAAAAAAGTATTGTAAGTATTTAATTAAGTACAAAAAATTTGGGACAATTTGCATGTATGCCTCAGAACCTTTTTAGTATTGCACTTTAGTCCAGTGCCAGGTCATCCTCACATGGATCCCCATGCAAGTGGAAATTTTGAAGGTGTACCCTCTGAGTTTTGTAATTCATATTTAGTCCTTAAAAATCATGTTATAGTTCAAACTTTCTGGTTATTTTGCATGTGAGCCCATGGGAATTATTTTATTTGCAAACATGCCTCTATCAACTTGATTTATTTTTAGTTTAGAATTTCTATTTATTTAAAATATCTCTTGTGATTCAAAAATTGTGCAAAAATTATGGAAAATGCATGTTAGAATGCTTATTCACGCTATGCAACTTGTTTGCTAGTTTTGTTGCAATTTTTATTTATTAAAAATCAAAAGAGTTATTTTATTCCTTATTTGAATTACAAAATAAAAAATTATAAAAACTATTATAAAAATTCCAACCCTACTATTTATAGTCTATTTTATCACTCCATATCAAAAATCACAAAAAATCACAAAAGAAACTCAAAAAATTAGCAAACTCTTGCCAACTCTAAAAAATATATAAAATATTTTCTAAATATTTAAAAATAGTTGCATGGCCTATATTTTATATTTACATATCTCTATGCATTAAAATTGATTTGACGAAATTTTGAAGAATTTGCTAATTTTATTCCTCAAATCAATTCGGCCTATTTTAAGGTTCCTATTTTGGAGATTTTCTGATTTTAAAAATACAAAAATAACAAAAATTCCATTAAAATTCATAAAAATAGGAAAATATTTGAAAAATAAAAAATCTTGTATTTGGTATTTTTTACTGTTTATAGTTTTATTTATAATTATATTACCCTATATTGCCTATATATCTATATATTATTATATATAGTTTGTATTATTATTAATTATTATAAATAGCCTAATTATATTTTAAAACCTTTAAAAAATAAAAAGGACTATTCTTTAGAATATTTTCGAATTTTTGTACATTTATTCTACTTTTTATTTCTTATAATATATACTACATTATATACCTATGTATACTCTTCTATATATTTATTATGTATTAAAAAAGAAGAAATTAAATATCAAAAATTAAAATTCAAAAAAATATTTTTTAATTAAATTTGGAAAATGTTTTTGATTAAACCCCCACATCACATCGAGTACATCTTGTGCATGCTTATACACACATACACACTTATAGTGTTTAATTATTTAAAAAATATACATTATACATCCCTTGTTCCATGTATTCGACACACTACATTGCTTGTCGCTATACACATACTTGTTTGCATGGTTATAATAAATTTTGATTCACACTTGCTTTTGATTTGTTTGAATTATTTGTGTGGATTGATTGTTGAATTTTTCGATCGGTTGAGCACGACCACATCAGCAACACTGTAGGTCCTGCCCTGTATGGACCACTTTACGATCACCTCTGATCGACTAGCTTTTCACTTAGTTATATAATATCCAATTTCATGTTGGACAACATTACGTGGGGCAGGTGTTTGTATCCTCACGTTTTTTTGCAAAATCCATGATTCCTTTTGTAACGATTGTATTTTTTGTAGAAATACGTGGTTCCTTCAAAATTCATCAGTAAATTGTAAAATCTATATAGTTTTTTGTAAAATACAAGTCATATTATCAATATGTTAGTTATTTTTATGTTTTGATTATTTATGTGAAATATGCAATCCTTTTTACGTAAATGTATAATTAATGTTTTCAATATGTATAATATGCATCCAAAATGTGTAACACACATCCAAAATATGTAATACACATCAAATATACACGATATTGAAAAAAAACCACAATTGTCATTCACACCCAATTGATATGTAAAAATGCACATAAAATATATATATAATACACATCAAAAATTGTATAATACATATAAATTATGCATGACCTCCTTGCGATGCCACCGTTGCGCTACACACGTCGCCGTCGATCTACGCCTTGTCATTGTTGCCTGCGTGAAAAACTTTTCGGAGAGTCACAGCATCATCACCATGCAACTGCATGTGCCATCCACTTCCGCCTTTCCAATGAATATGCTCATAATGCTGGGAACTAATCTAAGAAATGCCTGATCACCATCACCATATCGATGATTTCCCTCGTTGCCATCATTTGCAACATTACCGACGTTGTATGCAAGGATCACAACAACAATGCAACAGAAGAAAGCGTCACCAACACAAACGATCACATGTCGTTGCCGTCAACTCCACTCATGCGTTGTTGTCGTCACTTCCGCTCATGCGTCGCCATCATGCTCAACAAACGTGCCCTCCACAAATGTGGGTAAGGGTTTTGAAATTTACTTTAGAAAAATGGGAGAGAGATTAATGATGAATATATTTTACCCGATTACATACTATATTTAAATAATGAATAATGAGCCAAATAGGTTTTTGATTAACTAATTTTAATATTAGTATATTTTTCATAACAACCACTGAATTAATTATGGATGCATGAGATTATTGGCATTTCTTAAGATGGAAGGACCATATATCATTGGAAAGATATATACATATATTCCCTTTCTCTCTCACCGGTAACTCATCTTCCTCTCCCTCTATCTCCATTTTCTCTTACCTCATTTCTCATCTCCCCTTTCTCTCGTTATATGCATCCATATTTCTATATTAAGTAAAAAAATTTCCTCCCTCCCTCTTATATACATCTTCTATGTCTAGTTACTATACTCTCTCTCTCTCTCTTGATTTCTTCATTTAGCCAAATAAAACCTTAAAATTCAATTGTTAGTTGCATGAATAATATTTTTCCCTTCACTGAGTTGATATACTTAGTCTTGATTACAAAGATTTAATGTGATTCTTTTTATCCGTGACATGAAACAAATTGAAATAAAGTATTCATTTTTAGAGGGATAAAAGGTTATAATATTTTTAGGGGATAAAAAAGTATAATGCGTTGTAATCTTCTATCTTTATTTCAAATTAGCATAAATATAAAATTTTGAATATAATAAAACTATAATTTAAATATTATGATATTTTAGAAAAAAAAATCTTTCCATCAAAGGAGGGAAAAATAAAGAAGTTCAATACATATTTGATAAAATATGACTACACACCCTTATCTTCCCTCTAATCTTACCCTCACTCTTTCAATATATTTTAAATACACCTCTATCAAGCTAGATCCCTCTTTGTCTCATATACAAACAAATGATTTTCTTGTTCCTCTCACGAATACTCTATGAAGGTTGCAGGTGGATTGACTGAATGACCTGAATTGTTGCGAACGATAAACTCAAACAATCATAGTGTCACGCGACACTTTTTGTCACAATATATACAAGAAAAACACAAGTACAAAAGTATTTAACGTGAAGACCCTCCCGACTCGAGCTTTCAACCTGACCCACACGGGTCTTCCACAAACCTAAGTTGCTTACAAACATGGTCAACTCCATCACTTATGACATGACCTATTTATACAGACAACTCAAAACTGTATATAGAATAAACAATCCTAATAAGCTCAATATCAAAGTAAATATGCACTGAATAATAAGAGGAAAAACTGAAATGATCTTAAAAAGCGAGGAGCATTCTCGTAAGCATTAATCATAGAGAATCGGAGCTATTGGAATGAAGAATAACACATCAAAAAACAACTCTTTGATCTTTCTCTCATAATATAGAGTGGAAATCAGAGAGCAAAGAGCTTGTTGCTCTTGGTGTATGTTGTAGAATGAGGTATGAGGTCCTATTTATAGGTCTTAGGGTCCCATAGATGTAGTATCTCAAAAACTAACTGTTCCGAAGACGTTGGATTTAAAAAACTAACTGTTCCGAACAAATTGGGAATAAAACGGGCTTTAAATTTCATCCTGAAATGGAATATGATCTATCAAGATACAATGATGATTGATCATAATCAAATGATCGATCATGGAGATTTAGGTGATCGATCAAAATCAAGAGATGATCAATCAAGGATCAAAATCGATCGATCAAAGATGTAGTCATTATAATTCAAATAATGATCTATCATAAAAGGAGTGTGATCGATCAGAGGTGATCGATCATATGTAAATGGTTGATCGATCAGCTTGAGTCTTTGACCTGAAAATCAAAGTTAATGTCAAAGGACTGAAAAGGAATATGCATGATTTGAGGTCTTTTACATTCTAACACAGTTATAAAAAGCTGGAATCAATAAAAGAAAAGACCTCATCTTCTTCTTAAACTTGAGGTCATTCTTTGAACTTGTGTCCAAGTTCCATAGACTTGAACTTCTTTGAGCTTCTTCTTCACTTAAGTTTGAGCTCTTAGCTCGACCTTCTTCCTGATCTTGAAACTTTACTGCTCTTGGCCTAGCTACAAGTTTTGCACACAAGTTTTGTTATCATCAAAAAATGCATACTTATATACTGATAACTTCTCTACTCATGCATGCACTCACAATCTCTCCCTTTTTTATGATGACACAATATTTTATGTGTTTACAAAAATAATATGTGTGTGCGTGTGAGCAGACAATTTTTGTAAACAATCTTTTCTCTCCCTTTTTGACATAATCAAAAGGTCTAAACTGATACCAAATTTAAAATACTAATTGATGGATAAATAGATAACTAAAATATCTCTCTTCCTTTTTTTGTGAAAGTATTTTTAATCTGAGCCCCCCTTCATCTTTGCTTAAAGGCTCCCCTTAAAGGATAAGAGTCGAAGGCTCATCGTCAATGCATGATATGCAAATAAAGTAAACAAAAAAGATAAGAGATAACCTAGGATCCTTAGCAGTGGACTTCTCCACTCTTGGTAGCTTCTCCATGGCGACGGTGTCCAACCATGGTTCTGAAAGTTGTTTGGCCTTGGTGGTATCCACTTTGATGATGTGACATCATTTATCTCTTTTGGTCTGGTACCTGAAAGATTGTGATCTGGTACGCTTTCATTTTCACGTCCTTCAGGGTTAGATTGCAATGTTTTCTTCTTTTTCCAGGCTCCTTTTATTTTATGAAAAGAACGAGAGATAGAAGAATGATTTTCTATATTTCTTTTCCTTTTATAGAAGAAGGTATAAAAGTAAATTTCTTTTTTATCTTGGTAATTTATTTTTCTAAACATGATTTTCATTTAAAACTACTTAGATCATGTTTTATTAGTTCATTTTCCTTTTTGAAAACATTTAAGTCACTAAGCAAACTAGATTTATCCTGTACCAGTTTCATGCTTATCGTTTCTGGTTTCATGGCTTTTCTAAAAAGATCTTGCAAGGTATTATCAAGCTTAGTATAAGAAAGTTCATTTACCTCACTATCTAAGTCTGAATATGAGTCTGATGAGTCAGACTCACTATCCCAACGAATGCTTGCTCATTTTCATTCTCTTCTTTATTGTTTTTTAATGACTATGTGATTGCATCGTAAGCTTCTTTTTCTGGAGTTTCTCCATAAATAGAGGCAAAATAACTACAAATCTCATTAAATATACTCATATGAGAGATGCAGTCAAACTCCTCATTGGACATGGCGCAATATATATCATTCATCGCTCTTGTATTTAGTCTAGTCTTTTCCATTTTGACTTTGGTGTAGTCGAACTCCTTCTCTTCGATTAACTGGAACTTTTTTGTACCATATTGTAGATTGCAAAGTCACTTGCTTGCATGAAGATGGACATCTTCCTCTTCCATCTTGTATAGCTTGCCCCATAAAAGAATAGTGGATGAGTCACAGAGTTTCCTTCTAGACGAGATCTTGACAATGTCCATGTGTGCATCGGACTGTAACTTCTTTGGCATGAACGAGACTTTGATACCAAATGCTTGTTTTGTACCATGTGTGGATACCCCATGAAGCTCGTGGATGGATCGATTGAATGAATTGGATCATTGCAAACAATAATTTCAAACAACTACAATGTCACATAAAACTTTTAATCACAATATTGACAAGCAAACCACAAGTGCACAAGTATTTAATGTGTAAACCCTCTTGGATAAAAACCACAACCCGAGTCTCCCGATTTGGGCTTTCAACTTGACCAACATAGGTCTTCCACTAACCCGAGTTGCTTACGTGGGAAATCCAACCATTTACAACATGAGTTGATTGCGCGGTCAACTCCACCATTTACGACCTGAGTTCTTATGCAGACAACTCAAAAATGCATACATATTAAACAATATTATTAACATCAATATCAAAGTAAATATGCAATGAATAATAAGAGGCATAACTAAAATGATCTCACAAAGAGAGGAGCATGCTCATAGGAATAAATTGCAGGGAACCCGAGCAGTTGAAATGAAGAACGCAACAAAAAATAGCTCTTCGATCTTTCTCTCAGAGTACAAAGTGGAAAGCAGAGAGTAGAGAGCTTGTTGCTCTTGTGTATGTTGTAGAATGAGGTATTGGGTCCTATTTATTGGTCTTAGGGTCCCATAGTCGTTGGCTCTCAAAAACTAACCATTGTGAACAAATCGAGAATGAAATCAGCTTCAAAAGTCTTCCTGAAGTGGAGTACGATCGATCAAAATCAAATGATTGTTCATGGGTATCTAAGTAATCAATCAGAATCAAGAGATGATAGATCAAGGATAGAAATTGATTAATTATATAGCCGTTGTAATTCAAATAATGATCAATCATAAAAGGAGAGTGATTGATCATAGATGATTGATCACCTGTAAATGGTTAATCGATCAACTTGACTTTTTGACCTCAAAGTCAAAGTCAAAGGACCAGAATGCAATATGCATGATTTGATATCTTTTACATTATAATACAATAAAAAACAAGACTCAATAAAAGGAAATACTTCATCTTCTTCTTAAGCTTGAGTTCCTTCCTTAAGCTTGAGTTGAAGTTCTATATCCTTGAATTCCTTTGAGCTTTTTCTTCTTCAATTAAGATCGAGCTCCTCAACTTGAGCTTCTTCCTTATCCAATAGCTTTACTACTCTTGACCTAGCTAAAAGCATTGTACATTATAATCAAAATATGCACGTTCATGTACTAACAATTTCCCAGCACATTCATCCACTCACATTAACCTTACCTACTTAATCTTTCTGTCACATCGATATATATATAATGTATACTTGATATAATCTTATATAATAGGAGAAAATCTATCATAAATTAATTTATATGTTACTTATATTTCTCTGTACTTGATGAATATAACAATATATAAAAATCTGCATAATAAAATATCCATATATTATAGGTATTTTTACTTTTTAAAAAATAGTCATGTAAATATAGTCCAACTTGTTAAAAAATGTATAAGATGACTTATCGTCAAATAACGTAATGTGTGAAATGAAGATTATTGTCTTATTTCATCTACAATTAATAAACATTAAATAAATACAAAATTTTCATACTTTATTTTATAGATCTACCTAAATTTTCAATATTTTTCCTGTTAATATCTATCTTATCACCATTTATTTGCAGATACAATAATATTTTTATATTATAGAAATAACTAAATGCCATGTTAATAATTTTCCTGTCAAAATTTATCTTATTTTGCATGTGGCGCCATTTATTTCCCATCCGCAGCAAAGCGCAAACAATATTTGCTAGTATATTTTGAAGGATTGATTTTTCAATGTGGCTTGATTGTGTTAACTTAACATAATTGAATATGATCTAATTAACTATACGTCCCTAATGGTGAGAAAACTTATTTAGCCTTCGTATTGTTTAAGTGGAGAAGGATCAAAATAAGATGTAACGTCCGGATCCAAACCACTCGAATCCGACTCGACTCGGGTTCGCGTGCCCCGATAAAAAATCGATTAATGTCGAGTAGGCTCGGATTGATCCGCAAATCTAGGATCGGATCCCGTTCGGATACAAATAATCAAAACCGATTGCATTGGACCTCGTATTGTAGAAAAAATCCGCTATGTGATCTGGACAACGATGTGGATGGAGACCATCGCTAATTCCGTCTTGACGAACCGGAATCAACAGAATTAGCCGTAGTCGATCAAAGGTCATTTGATTTTGTCAAATTATGGACTCATCCAATGTCAGAAAAATATGAACATTCGACTCATTTTGATGGTCATTCTGAGACGATTAAAACATACCACTATACGTGTATGGTGATGATTTTGGCATTTCATCAAGAATAGAAATGAAATGAAAAAATATAAAAAGTAACAAAACGCACATCTCCCATTTTCCCTAATTTCTCTTCACGCACGGCTCCCTTCCTCTTTTTATATCCCCTCATTCTCCTCTTTTTCCTCATGTCCTCTTCTTCTCCTTGTCTTCCAAACAGAGACACTCTCCATCTCCGTCCTCTCCATCGTCCAGCTGCTCTTCCTCTTACCTCACGCTCCGGCGAACGTGGAGGCTCCCCAACAGTGCAGTAACGTGGGTGGTGGAACTCTCCACCTCTTCTTCCTAACCCCATTTCCTCCATTTCAAGGGTAAGGTACAAGTTAAACCCCGTTGTTGCCTTCCATGAATTTTCTACGCATCTCGATCCCCTCCTCCACGCTTCCCTTGGGATTAAATCTTAGCTCATCCCATCACATTTTATGTTATAGCAATTTATGCCAGTTGCACTGAGATGTTGTTTGCCGGATGCGATGAAGTTTTTGTTTGAGAAACTTTAATTGATGTGTGGCAAATCAGACCACTGTTACTGCCTGATAATGTGTTGATTTCCTGTGTTGATCTTATCGATCTATTGTTGAGTAAAGTCTTAGTGTTTATTTACCCTTGTCAAATCATCAGATCTGAAGGTAAATCTGTTTGAAGTATATGATGTGATGGAGTAAAGTTGTGGAATCAAATTATAGTTCTCTAGTTGGTTCAGATCGTGAGTGGTTTGGAAAGAGGTGGAAATTTCTGTGTGTCTTAGGTGATATGGGTTGACATGAATTTCAATGCATAGGCGCCAAGAAACTGTGATAGCAAATTAGCAATGGCCCATTGTGTAGATTTCATGCACTACAGTTTCGTTATTGCAATTTCAACATGCAAAATCTACGTAATCAACTTTCATTGATTTTGGAGTAAAGAGGTTCGTTAAACCAATCCTGATACTATGATTCACACTAATTTCTTTTGAAGAAAATGCATGGCAATAGAATCCATTCTCCCATCCACAATCAAATAAAAGTTTTATTTCCTATCTTTGTTTTGAAGCATGGAAGGCCGTATCCTGATATATCGGCGATATATCGGCGATATATCGGTATCGACAGGTCACCGATATATCGCCGATATGTCCGATATCGGGTATCGATAGGCAAAAAAGGCGAGCTGAATCCCGGTGTCGGCGATATGGCGTCGATATATCGCCGATATATCGGTATCGACATGGTACCGATATCGATACCGATATCGATATGTCCTTCCATGTTTTGAAGAATCTGTCACCTAAGGCATCACCAAGGATATACCCCATACTCCGAGACATCATATCGTGCATGGAAAAAATTTACTTCAAGACTATTTTCTATTATCAATTGACTTTACAACATGCTCTGTTAAGATTGATTTGTTGAATGATCTCAACGTAAGTGTTCCTGGATCACCACATTCTGCCGTCTGACATTTAGAAACATGAGTAATGAAATTATGTACACTGGTATGTTTGTGAGAATTCACTATAAAGGAGTCAATCTTCATCTTTGCTCCGGATAGCTTAAGTAGTCTTTATTATCTTATGCAATTTTATGATAAAGTTAAGTATCTAATCTCAAGACTTTTATACAACATCTTTGTTGTTTGAAATTTACATGGATATCTCAACCGTTAACAAATCTTACAACTTATAGTGAGCATATAGTGAGCAACTGTCGAGGGTGGACGGACTCCGATTATCCTCTGACTTCCTTGTAGCGAGCATATAGTGAGCATACTCCGCACCAAGAACTACCTACAAACTTTTTGATCAAACACCGAAGCTTAAGGATACAGATAAAACATTTGCAACATCTTTCTTCAACAAAATCATATATAATTCTCAAATAACAAACTTTTTGATCAAACACCGAAGCTTAAGGATATAGATAAAACATTTGCAACATCTTTCTTCAACAAAATCATATATAATTCTCAAATATAAGTGCAATGATATCTTGAGTAAGCAACAACTATAATAATTGCAAAATTATTCTAAAATAAAAGAATAAACAATTGCATCATATAGAGCACATGTGAATACGCAAATATATCATAGAACAAATATTACTAGAGCTTGTATCCTGTCAAAAGTAGTCTGACTGCTATCGTAGAAACTTGAGAATCTAGAGGCAATCAAATGTTGCTTTCTTGTACAGAGCTATCTTCAGAAAGCATTATCCTTAAAAGAGCATATAGCTCGAAGAACAAGAGACAAAATAATAGAATATCACTGAGGGAGAATTCTTTCCTTCACTATAAAGAGTGAGAGTGATTTGGTGTTATTTTAATGTGGGTACAGAGTCCCTTATACGTGGTTATAAAAAATATAGCTATTGGGAATAAATCTGGTGGGAAATCATGAAGATTTTGCAAAATCCATTCGGTTAAGAAAAATGGGTTGACTGATCAGATCAAGTTAATCGATTGGTCAAGATGGTTGGTCGATAAACTGATGATCATTGGGGGGTCCTGAATTCAAAATATGATCGATTACCGAAAAAGATTGGTTGACCATGGGCGGTTGATCAATGAAAGCATGTTGGTCAATCAAGGCTAGTTGATCAATGTGCATGGTTGATCGATCAATGTTGAATCCTTTGACTTGTCTTGATTGGGAATGATCTCAAGGTATAACTAGGCCAAGATTTTCTCAAATACAATGTAAAAGTTAGTAAAACAACCTTTGGAACAAGAACTTTAAGCTTTTGCAACTTTGTCACTAAAGTTCACTTCGCAAGGCTTCTTTTGCTGAAACGTACCGTAGTCTTGTAAATAAGTACACAAGCGAGCGACCGTGATATACATGTATCATTTTTAAAATTAACTTGGAGATAAAAAGCTACAATCTCTGGCCACCATGTGTGGCTGGAGGTGACGAACTACTTGGGAGAACAGGAGGAAGAAGAGGTGCATGTAGTGTTGTTAGTCATATAGTGATACATATCGAGGAACAAGGAGATGGAAGGAGAGGGGGATTACCAGTGGAAGAAAGTTGAATGAAGGAGGAACAAGAAGAGAAAGAAGAAGAGGAACGAGTAGACCTGTTGATAATTACCCCAAAATACTTAAGCTCAAGTTGTGAACTACCACTTATAACACACTCTCACATTTTGTGAATATCCAATGCGGGACTATGTTTGGAGTTTTAAAATCTTTCATACTTATATTCACAATATCCTCATTTCAATATGACCAACTACTTATTCAAAGTGATAGTATCGGCTGCATGTTCCAGGCTTTTTCCTCGATAATGATCCGATGACTTAAGCCCGGGATGTTACAATTACAGTTCACATTTTGTATGTGTAATAAAGACGAATCCGATCTTTCTGATTCTTCTGTCTCAAATGCAATCTTCCAAAGGTTATACGATTCTTTTACGTCAACATTAAACCTTGAAGTTTAAACTTTAATACCTTATTTTTTACATTTGAAAATTAAGGCCCAGATTTGGGAATCATGACATAGTTGGGGTCTTTTTTTTTGTAATTTATAAAATAAATACCACTTGTTTCACATTCTCAAAAACGACAAGTAAATCACATACAAGAATAACTCCTATCACTCCACCTACATCTCGCCGAAATATAAGAATGATAATATGGAATCAACTGTAATATTCCTTATTCTACCATCTTATTCATTGTTCTTATTCCTATGTGAATGAAGACCTCGTTTGATAAAAGGATTGGATTGGAATAAGTTCCTCGAAAAGAGTTAGTAAGATGGATATTTTCTTTGTAGATAGTATGTGTTTAAGTTGTTGGGAGAATTAGAATGGTAAGTGTTGTGCAGGATGTGAAATTGTTTATATGTTATACCGATTGTAACGTTTAACTTTTATTTAAAGATTGTTGGAGTAATCATTGTAAGGAAATATGGGATCTACCTTGTTAGTCCAACCCAAAAATTAAAAAAAATAGAAGTTAGATAATCATGATCTAAACATAAATTACATCATGGGTATCTCTTTTACCATAGATAATGAATAATTAAACGGCGGAGTCTACGCTATTTTTTTATCCTATGCTTAGTTGATAACTTATTCAATTTTATCATTTTGAGAGGAGATGTTCAGAAGGCGAAATAATATGAACAATTTGGGATATACCAACTCTTTCGTCATGATAAAATAAAAAAATAGTAGTCAATGGTAGATAAATAGTTCTAATTACTTAAAGGAATAAATAATTACTTCATGAATAGTTGTGGAAATTGGAACAAGAAAGAAAGAATAACTATTTCATGAATAACAAAAACTCAAAATAAGGAAATAAAATCAAGTTATTCTTTTTTTTTCTATATGTGTTTGGATGTGGGATGAACACGATAGTGACAACAATACAATTAGAAGGTGTTCGGTTTGGGAATAACCGAGAATAAGGACGAGGAATAAAGAGAATAAGGGTATATTCTTTGTTCGGCTGGAAACATAGGAATATGGAGAATAAAGTGGAATAATGGTAGATAAGGTAAAATAAAGATAGAAATAAAGGTGGAATAAGATAAAGAATGTGATATGGATAAGAATAACTTTACTCTTGAAAACTGCACCGGGCAAAAAATTGACCTCTTATTCCAAGCCTTATTCTTCAAACAAACATAGCCTTTCTATTATATTATTGTTTATAATATTTATCCTTCCTTATCCTTACTGGTGATCAAATAAAAGAAGGAATAAACCCCACCTATCTGTTATCCCTTCATACCTCGTCTGAACGTAAGTGAAACTGTGAAACACGGGTCAAATTTATGTCCTGATGTAAAGACGAGGGACTGCTCGAGAAGAGAACAAGGAGGACAAGAGGCTTGCGATGTTGTCGTTGGTGCACACAGGCACGGGATCCGAAGCATGATAAACATAATAATATATAAACTTTGAAGGGTCCATGTGGTAGTTTCCCAGAGACGTGAATAAAATAGATCGCATCCCTTACGAATACACTCCTCCCTCCACTTCTGCTTCTCCGCCGGCAATCGCCCCTCTCTTTCTCCCTCCCTCTCTCTCGGATCACCCGCACACACCACAACTGCCAGCGAGATCGAGGGTGTGAGGTCGAGCAACGGGAGATCGAGCAGCGTTATGTTTGATCGGGCGTGGTCGAAGGCCCATCTAATTTGGTAAGCACATTAACTGGTTCGTTCTCACTGCAAATTTTTTCTCCTAAATTCAATGATTTTTTCCTGCTTTCCGCGACAGCAAAAAGCTGTGCATTTGAAAATTTCATTTCCATCGGTGCTCTTCTTGAAACGTAGGTGTTCAAGAAGAGAGGATCTTAGAGATTTGTTTTGGATTTTGTTGGATTTTTAAATAATTACAACTGATTGGAACTGGTAAATGAATAGGGTTTTCGTTTTCTTAAGAGTGAAGGGAATTGATTTTTTTGGGTTTAGAGGCACCCATAAACTAACCTTGTCAGGCATTGATCTTCTGGAAAATTAGGTGGTTAATAGGAGCTGATTTCTGGAAAGACTTTTAGATTCTGGTGGATTTTTTTGAATAATAACAAATGTTCTCGAGTGATTGAAAAAATAGGGTACTTTTTTCCCTCCCAAGATTTAAGGACAATCGTTGGCAGAGTGTCTTAGGAACTCCCTGCATACTGCGGCAACGCCACCTTTCCAAGAGTGTTCATTGTCCATGATCTATGGTCCTTTTAGTAGCCCTGCTTCCAATATCTGTAACTTGTGTGACTCAAAAAGAGAGGTGGAATTCACGATTCACTTTTATTCAAGTATGCAGAAATCCTTTTCTGAAGTTGAATTTATGAACATGTTGAAAGTGATGTTAGAAATTTGGAACCTCAGCTGTTCTTGCTTTCTAAATGCAATTTTAGTATAATTCTCCTTTCAAATGTAATATTTGTTAATAACTTGTTTTTGAAAGATAGTATTTTTTAAGAACAACATATGTATTTTTGGGAATGTGTGATTACCTCTATAATCGGGCAAAAAATGTTTTTGGTGGTTAGCAAAGAATTATTTCCAATGCAAGATTTATTTTGTGTTCCAAATAAATCATTTTTTATTGTACTGGTGTGAAATTCAAACTAGTTTGTTTTCGGGAAAAAACTAATTAGGTTATGGAATTCATTGCTATGGTTGATGCAGTTGGCATATTCAATCTTGCAATGGCTCCAGTTGCAGTTTCAAGTGAGATTAAGGCCCGAGGTAATAATATTTCTCTTTCTGAATTAATATATAGATTTATATTGTGAGCAGCTTTTTTTTAATAAAATGGAGTTTTTTTGGTGTTTAATGCATCTTATGATGATAGTCACAGTTATACGAGAGAAACTTAAGTTCATATGCCATATAAATAGTTAGAAGTCCTTACCTTGGCTTGGTTGCTATCTAGTCAAAATGTGGGATTGATTTACTTCGATATTTTCTTTTAGCAAAGGTGATCATGATATTTTTTCACAAGTCATAAGTGCTACTGAGAAACAATATTGGCATCTTTGTTTTTTTCCTATTTATCATTTATGTCAATCCTACTTCTCGTGAAGTGGAGATAAGAGTCAAAGTTTCTCACTCACTCCCACATTTCTCATGCATACCAGTCTGCTAGTGGTGATTTGTGTTGAAGTAGGCATGAAGTGCAAAGAAATCAAACTCCTTGAACTCTTTTTTTCCCAAAATAACAACACAACCTTCTTGACTCAGTCTCCTTGCATTTCCCCCATGCTCAATTCCTTGGAACTCCCTTATTCGGCCCCATCTAAAATTAATAGCAGATACTTGTCTTTTTTTGCTTTAAATACATCGTTGGAAATGATTACTAGGTTATCTAAAAAAAGAACGAAAGGAGGAGAGAAGACACCTGAGAACGTCCCAGTCCTAGAGGAGAGCTTTTATCACAAATAGGTTTAGATTCCTAAATGATTACCCCTCAGGTCTTAAAGAAAGTCCTGGAGTTTTGAAACAGAGAAGAAACACTTTCCAAATATCTAATCTAGAAGGAGAGAGAGAGAGAGAGAGAGAGAGAGAGAGAGAGTATGAAGATGGATGTTGGGAGTGGACTCCCAATTACCAACTACTGAAATTGCTTTTCCCCTCATTTTCTTTTTTAAGAAAAATGACACAAAAGTCATGAACAGCGGTTTGGGACATTGAGCTTTGAACTTCTTGATTGGGAACCTCAATATCCTCTAAGACCATATTTGACATCATAATTTGACAATTTTAAAACACAGTAACAGTGATGTTTGACAAACACTGCATCAGCCTTGTGGCCGACATTTTTGGCTATAGAAGCATTGATTTGGTGTTGAACTTATTAGGTGACTCTAATCTGATGATATCCAGTTAGCCTCCCAAAAATCTAAATGGATAACGTGCAAGATAAAGAAGCCATTCAGATTCTTTGGTCAACATGTCAAATTCTTTAATGCAATATAGTTCACAATTTATTTTGATGATAAATGATGCTTTTGGCTGGGGCTTCAGTGGTTTTACTTTGTTGGTAGTTTTTGATTCCCGGCAATGCTCATCATTAAGGTCTTCTGTCTCTCAAAAGGATTATTGTTATTATTTACACTGAGTTTCTGTTTCACATTCACAGTTCTAAATATGTTGGCCGTGTAACTTGTATAAGAATACAATTGCTTGATATAGTTTTTATGGAAAAAAGGAACAATGTGGAAAACTTTTTATGACCTTGGTTGTGAATAGATGGTATAAATGAACAATCTGGATGATCATGCATAAAATCGGCTCATTTGCCTATATCTCTTGAAGAGGTTTGCATCTTTTGTCTGCCACTCATTCTGAATTACGAGAAGAGAATTTGATTTGTACAATTAATCTTTATCATTTGCCATTAGGGCCTTGCATAAGGTTTAGTTTTCTTACTGCTTTTCTTTTTACAAAGGTCCCGTTTGCAGGTACTTCGCAGTAGAATGCCAATGAAATGATAAAGGAAAATGGGGGCTTGTATTCTAGTATATCCATGATGTTTTAAGGTTCTGCTTACCGTGTTAGTGCTTTGTGTTGTTGGAACTAAGGAAGCTGCCTTGGACAAATGCTCGGAGATACTAGCCTGTGAGACTAATTAATCTTAGCCACTGACACCATGGACATAGAAAATCTATGCCATATGGCATTTTACAAGGGAGGGGTGCCACATATGTGTGTTTGGGGTTTGGAAGGGATGCAAATGTGTGCCATTCTCTCAAGTGCAAGGAGTTTGCTCATCTGAAGTCCGTTATTTATTTCGGGGACAATCAAGGTATGCGGGTGTTTGCAAGAGGCGATGTCGACCAGAGGGTGATGACCATGCCCCAGTTGATTGTTCTAGCGAATGATGCTGACTTTGAAAGAACATGTGTCCCTGATGTGGAGATGGATGGATCAAGGACACCTAATTGAGGTCCAAGATGGTTGTGATTTCGGTTACCATGCAGAGACAGAGGGAGGGGGCCAGACCCCCCAATCGTTTGAGAGTTCATATAATTTAGGAACACTCGTCACCGTTGCATTGTCAAAAATCTAGATGGTTTACATCTAAGTAGTCCAACATATGTAAGAATATCTAGGCAATACTTTCGCTGTGAGAGATGTAATCCCTCTCTACTACGTATCACCTCAATCTCAATATGAGGAAGTAGCGGAGTTATCCAAGATCCTTCATCAAAAGTACTTTTTGAAGGAAGGTCGTAGACTCTGAAATGCATGCTTTATTATCACCAGTGACAACCATATCATCAACATAGACAACCAACATAACTGTGCCAGTAGACTGTCATCTGACAAAGTTAGTAGTCAGATGTCGTCCTTTGGAAGCCAAGGGAATTGATCTTAGTAGTAAGCTTGTCAAACCATGCCTGAGGACTCTGCGTTAAGCCATAAATGGCCTTACGAAGTCAGCACCCTCCCTCGATTGACTAACTTGGTGGTTGCATCATATAAACCTCCTCCTCGAGGTCCCTATGGAGAAAATCATTCTATACATCTAGTTGAAAGATAGACCTGCTCTTGTTAGTTGTGATAGAGAGAGTGATGCGTATAGATCCCATCCTCTCCACTGGATAGGATGTCTCAAAGAAATCTACAACATAGGTTTGTGTGAAGCATGTAGCTACAAGCCAGGCCATCAATTGTCAATAAAGCCATCGTGTGACTGTTTGGTCGTGAAGACCCATCTCCATGGGGGACATGACACAAGATCCCACGTGCCCCTGGATGTAAGTGCGCCCGTCTCCTCATCCGTGGCTTTTCGCCAGTCATGATCTTGCAATGCACTATGATGATTACAAGGAACAGAAATAACCATTAGAGCTTCTGTTTCAGATATACTCTCCTGATCTAGAGTAGCATCTAGTATATCTCAGAATCGTACTTGAGACGCTACGTCATAACCGGCTTGATGTTAAATTCTCGAAGTGTGACCTTTGACTAGAAAAAGTTGTATTTTTAGGTCATGTCATATCGAAGCGGTGGAAGCGGTAGTGAACTGGAGCTAATCGAAAAATATTTCTGAGATTTACAGATTTCTCGATTTGGCTGGATACAATCGACGATTGACATCTATCTAATAAGCCTTCTCGAAGATTTCTTTACTGGATGACGAGAAAAGACGTGAGGTTCGAATGGTTAGAAAATTGTTAACAAAGTTTTAAGTACCTAAAACAAAGATTGATTATGGCTCTAATACTGACATGCCCATATGGTAGCAGAGGTTTTCTTACATATACTGATGCATCTGGTATTGAACTTAGGTGTGTACTTATGCAGAAAGAGAAGGTCGTAGTATATGCCTTACGTCCAGTGTTGTAAAAGTCACCCGACTGGTTCGACTAGTAGGTCCGACTAGTCTAGTCAGTGGGGTGACCGACCCAGTACCGACTAATTCCGACTAGACACACTAGTTGATCAATTTTTGCTTGGAGATACCATATTTTTATATGTTTTGCTTTTTTATAAGCAAACTCATTATAATATGTTTAGTGTTTTATTCAAATTCAATTACTTTTTTTATTACGATAGTATAAAAATGTAGATTATCTATGTAAATATATGTAAAAAAATGAGTTACATATTTAAAATAATCACAAAATTCAAAGCCGATTAAAGTCCGACTAAATCCGATTAGTCACCCGACCGTCGATTAATCCTTAGTCAGTAACTCGGCCGACCGAGTACCGACTATCGACTTTTGCAACCTTGCTCACGTCAATTGAAGTGGCAAGAGAGAAAGTACCTTGCACATGATTTGGAGCTGGTCACCATCTTTGTGGATAACTTTCTGATATAATAGGACTATTTGATCTTCAAATCCCTCGCACCTCAGAAAGGTCCGAGCCTGAGTGAGTTAGAGAGCAGAGTTGAAGGGGGAAAGAAATAGGTCTTCTCATCGGCTTGTTAAATATCATAGCAAAAGCTCTGCCTCCTTGATATGCTACAACTATCCTCTAAAATACCTATCTCCGGTCGTAACTTGATAAACCATCAATAGAAGTAATATGTGACATGAGATGAAAGGTACATTGCCATGTTGACTTCCGCATAGCTATAGGGAGGTCCTCGAGAGCATCTAGTGCAGTGATGGTGGGAGCACTCGAAGAAGGCACATTATTCTGCAAATAGGCAAAGGTACAAAATCAAGTAAAATAACATGTTTTCATTTATAAACAATCGGTGATGGTGGTAGCTATAAGGGGATGTCCTGACTGACTGTGTAAAGTAGCCGATCTTTTGAAGAAAGTGACATTAGCTGAATTGTAATAACGATGACCAATGGGATCATAACACCTATAAGCCTTCTGAGTGCGAGTACCCAAGAAAAACACACTTGATAGCTTTAGACGATAATTTGTCAACAATATGAAAGTTATGAACAAAGCCAATACACCCAAAAATTCTTAGTGGCTATGGGAGAGGCGTGTCATTGGGATTTGAGAAGGAGAAAGGAGCGTCTCCCTTCAGGACAAATGACGGAACCCTGTTTATGAGATGGGTGGCTGCGAGAATGGCATCCCCCTGCATAACTTTGGAACCTTCATCTGAGTGAGTAAAGACCGCGCAATATCAAGAAGATGCCGACGTTTCCTTTTCGCTACCCCATTTTGCTGGAGATAGATGGACAAGAAGTATGATGAAGAGTCCCCTGAGAGGCAAGGAAGGATACCAAATCCTATTGGGTAAACTCAAGAGCATTAACAATTCGCATAATCTAAACACCGGCAAAAACTAACATTTTGATAAATTGAATGAAAGTTTTGACAACTTCATCAATCTTCAAACATTCCTTTATAAGATAACCTATGAAGATCTACTGTAATCATCCACAAAAGCAATAAAATGTATGTTACCACTAAAAGTATGGACTGAACAGTGTCCCAAAATACCACAATGGACCAAAGCAAAGGGAGAAGTATGACGTGACTCAAAACGAGCAGGAAATGAAGCTTGATGATGTTTCCCAAACTCATACGTCTCGCACTCAAATGGCTTCAGAGTAGAGAGTTCATGGAACATCATGGAGAGGGCCTTGGTAGAAGGATGCCTAAGACTAAGAGGCCAAAGGAACATATCGGTGGAGATAGACGTAACATGAGCAAATGTGGAATCATAAGAATGCCAACATAATAGAGACCGTTCTTCTCATGCCCCCATCAAAAATCTGCATCATCCGGATGTCCTGAAAATAATAGTAGAACTCATAAAAAATCACACGATAATTTAGCTTAGTGCAAAACTTATGAACATACAACAAGCTATGAGGAAATCATGGGTACAATAAACTCCAGTGAGTCGGAGATTGGAGGAGAACTCCGTAGTCTCGACAATAGTAACTGTGGAATGAGCCTCGTTGGTGACCTAATTCGACTTCACCAAGAGGAGTATTTGGAAGAGGTCAGCAGACTACCTTCTCTTGTCAAATGGGTGGAGGCTCCAGAATCAATAGTCCAAGCAGGAGTAGGAGCGGTAGCAGAGTTGGCTATTATACATGAGGTGGTACTAGACTAGCAGTAGGAGTACTTTCACCAGTGGAAAAACTTGAGTTCTATAGAAGTAGCATCAAACGCGAGTAGTCTGTGGAATTGAGTTGGACTGTCTGTCCACTGGAGTCTGGATCAAGAGATGCTTCAAGAATATCGTAAGCAGGGGTGGAGCTAGGAGTTTTTTAGAGGTGGGGCCACTAAGAGATGGATCACTGATTAAAGTAATACCATGTTATCATTCAAAATAAATGAACAATTTCATAAAAGATCGTATCATATCAATAGCATAACTGTCAACTCTTGATTTCTTGAAATAAGAAACTAATGTTCTTTTGAATACAACCAAACATAAATTCATATAAATACAGTGTAAATAATTAACATATTCAAGTATTTAAACTTGTAGTTTGTTGAAAATTCACATAATATGATATCCATATTCATACGAATAGAAAAATAATTAAATTTGTATCCATATCCTCAAAAATTGATTTTTTTATTTGTATCCATAACAGAAATAAAAAGTCATATCCTTATTCATATTCTCATTCTGAGTTTCAAGTATAAATAATAATTTTGCAATGAATAATCTCCATTACTTTGTATTTAATAATTGTGGATAAGATCTCATTAAAAAATACAACACTATATGCATTTCAATGGATTTCTCCCATTGTGGTCCTTATATTTGTAGAAATAGTCCATTATAAAGTCTGACCATTAATAATTTTAACTAAAAATGGAAACTCCATTTTAATGGGTGATTTTGATTCAAATTTCAGTGATCTTAAGAAATTATCAACAACATTTTATTTTAGCCAAATATACAAATATCTCAAATGTGGGGAATATAAATAAATTTATTGATAGCCATTCAAATTGAAGGATTTTGAAACAAATTTCGATTTTGTAACAAGATAGTGACTATTTTATTTCATGAAACGCTAACTTCATGAAACAATTACTTGGCAATACTGACAAAGTAATTAATATGTACATATTTATGATTTAATACAAGTAATATTACTATTAAGGATTTATTTTTCTATTAATGCATTTTAATAGACATATTTTCGTTGAAGAGACCGTTGCATATTATATTTTCACACACACTTTCTCACATATGCTACATTGTTAATGTAACTGTAATTGATCTCTAACTCCAACAGTGATGTGTATGAAATCATTGATAACACATCATGTGAATAAGTAAATTCTAACTTTGGAATAAATATAATTAATTCAACATAACTCAAGTTATATATCATCCTAATTCTTAATGTCGATATATTCAGAAGATAATATTAACATCAAACAAAATTAAGAAATTTTAATGTAAAGAATATCTTGATTTACCATCTTGTGTTGTGCAAATGACAGAACCATACAATTTAGACAATCTGGATTTGCATTTGATGGATGGTTGTCTCCTTGCACGATTTAGAGTTTTTGCCACCTTGTGCAAGGTTAGCCCCCAAGTGCAATTATATAATTGTGAATTTACAAAAAATGAGATTCAATACTAAAAGACTCACGTGACAACACATGCGTGAGCAAAAATTACAATGACATGTGAGAATAAAGTTTGAATTGAGATTAATGTTGGATAATGATGCACTGAGGGGGGCTGTTACATCCTATAATTTATGAATTTGGAGAATTTATGGCATGTATATATTATTAGGGAATTAGGGGGACCACCCTTTACATAATTCTTAATTTGGGAGGGGGGGCCACGGCCCCTACCCTCCCCCACGTCCCTCCGCCCCTGATCGTAAGCAATATCATAGGCACTATTGGCATGGGGAGGATAATCGAACTTTATCTGACAACGCTCCGCGGGATGGTTCCAGTGCTGGTAGTGGATGCACTCTGGAAACAACAGTGAGTCAGAGCTTGGAGGAGATACTCCATGTCCCTGGTATAGTGGCATTCCACCTCGATGGATGTGGTTCACTTATGGAACACATGATTATTGTTATTGAATAATGCTGTCTTTGTCACACAATAGCTGCATATAAAGAGGTACCTCAACTATTTAGTCAGTTAGAACTAACCATACCAACATCATCTTAGTGTTAACCTTAGCCATGGCCTTGTACTCATATTCAACACTAGATCTGACTACCATACTTTGCTTCTTGCTTTTCCACGAGACAAGAGAGCTATCAAAACACAATAAAACCCTTGGTTTACTTTTCGTCTTTAGGACATCATGATCATGCACACCCTGCATCTGCAAAACCTGTTATATTACGGGATCTCCCCTTGTTGAAGAACAACCAATGTTCAGGAAGGCGCTATGCGGTATTCAGTCGGAGGGGTCACTGCATAGAGAGTATGCGGTATGCGGGAGAGTATGCGGGGAGTATGCGGTTTGGTATTTTTTATTATTAAAAATATAAATAAATATCTAATATTATGATAATATCCTCAGTCGGGAGAGTATGCGGGGAGTATGCGGTTATGAGGGTGGGGCTATTTGGCTTCAGATTAAATAAAAAAAGTTCTATCAGAAAAGCGGCCGAGTATGCGGCCGCATAGGGGGTATACTCGGCCGAGTATGCGGGTCAACCCGCATACATGACCGTTTCATCATACTCGGAGCGGCAAGGCTACCGAGTACGAGTATGTGGCCGAGTATGCGGCTTACTCGGCCGTTTTTCTGAACACTGAGAACAACCTTGTACATGTTGAGGACTTCAGGTATTTGAGAATCATTGTGATCGCATCCATGTGGGCTTGTCATGTATGCTCCATGAACTGGCTGACTTTGCTCACAACAAAAGAGATATAGTTGGTGATGGTCATATAAAGAAGCTTCCCAATGAGCTCCCTGTATCTCCTCTTGTCAACATCCTCTATGTCATCATTAATAGAGCTTCGAATTGGGATCCATAGGAATAGTGGATGCATGTCTGCAGTCTACCATCCCAAATTTCTAGAAGAAGATCAATCACATATAGGGCTTTTTTTGAAAGGAAAAATTTAATCGCATATACGGATGTCAATTAGTTGGGTTCGGGGCGGGTTTTAATATTATTCCCAAACTCGTACCCATTTATAAAATCACTACCCAAACCCACCTGTTTATTTAATTAGTAGTTCTAAGAGGATACCCATATACCCGTCGAGTATCCATGTATCCAATAAAAAATCAATCGTAAACTAACCATACATACACTACATTCTCATAGAAAGATAATAAAAGTAAGTTATGTAGAAACTTCACATACATATCCAATGTGGAGTTAATTCTAAATCATTTAGGGGAATAAATTGTTTGATGATGTTTGAAATATATATTGAATGGAAGTATTGAAGATGCATAACACGTTGACAATTAGGTCGTGGGAAACACATATTGTGTGGAGTCAATGTGTGGATGCCATATACATGTAAGAAATGTGCAGATAATATCGTGGACTTATTTTAATAGGATGATTTATCTCTTTTGATTAAAAATATGTTTATGTCAGGGATACAAAAAGACAGATGAGTCTAAGTTAGGGAATGACAAGGTAAATTATAACTAGTCTTTTATATAGGTCGGTTGAAAATGATTATATATGGTTAGGTTTGAGTAGCTTGAATAATGTTAAACACATAAACAGACACATATGTACATTTACATGTACGTGTATATGTATATATATATGTGTGTGTGTGTGTGTGTGTGTGCGTGCTTGGGTTCGGGGCGGGTTCAGGTTCGTGTACCCATAAGGCAATACCTAACCTGAACCCATACCCGCATGGGTAGCAAGTTCCAAAGCCGAATTGGTCCAAAAATAAATGGGACGAGTTTGCAGGTTCAGATTGGATACCCAGTGGATCCACCCAGATGGACATCCCTATTCACATACTTTCTTTGACAAGTTCTCTGCAATTTCTGGCAAACTCTAGGCCAAGGAAGTATTGCAGCTCCCCAAGATCCTTGGTGATAAATTACTGTCCAAGGAACACTTTTGTCTCATTAATGCCCTATATCATCTCTTGTAACAAGAATATCATCTACATGCACCAAAATGATGACGATACTTGGTGTCCTTTATAGGATGATTATTGATCTATCTAATGAGGCTCTGTTTCTTTATCAGGCATGCGAGCTTCTAGAGCCATGCTCTTGGACTTTTCTTAAGACCATAAATTGCCGTATGGAGCTTGCATGTCTTCTGACGCTCCCTCTTAGTAGCAAACCCACGTGGTTGTTTATATATTTTTCTTCGGTTCTTCATGTAGGTTTCCAAAGAGAAAAGCATTCTTGACATCCAATTGAAGGAGTGGTCAAATTCTGATGACCTCAATGGAAAGGAGAATTTAAATAATTGAGTGACGTGACACAGGAGAGAAGTTGTCCTGATAGTCCACCCCATATGTCTGGGTGAAATCTTTTACTACTAGTCGGGCTTTGTAGCAATCCACAATGCCATCTGTATAATGTTTCACCGTGAAGATCCACTTGCATCTAACTGCATAATCCCAACAAAAACAATGACTAAGGTCCTTGTCCCTCTAGACTGCAAAGCTACCATCTCCTCTTCTACGGCTAGCTGCCATTGGCTATCTCGTAGTGCCTCCTGGTACATGCGTAGGATAGTAACAAGTGATAATCCCACCACAAACTTCTTTTAATCCTCTGAGAGATGATCAAGTGAGAGATGACCAAAGAGAGTGTATGTGACACATGTGCTCCGATGCTTCCGAAGTGTAATGAGTCGAGTAAGATACTTGGTAGGATCGTATGGATGTGATTTTTGGATCGACTATATCATCTTGCTGTATATTACCTTATTGAACAAAGATATCAACTATGTCATCAATAAAAACCAAGTGTTCAGTATTTTCCTGGGGCATGCTGGAGGACGGGGAATGCACAAGAGCAGGAGGTTATGTAACTCTAGGTCTTCACATGTAAATACATGGTAATGTCACAATGGAAATAAGCAGAGATGGAGTAGGAGGTGGCAAGTAAACCTCCGCATCAAATTCAGAGGAAGTCATTCTGTCACATGTTGGAGAGAAGTACATAAAAAAACTCGAAAAGGTCACATCACCACTCATATAGTACTTTCTTCGAACACGATCAATGCATCAATACCCCTTTTTATCCGAGAATAGGCCACAAAAATGTAATTGATCGATCGAGGAGACAACTTGTCCCGTATGGCAGTCAAGTGATGAACACATGCAACACAACTGAAGATGCGATACATTAGAGAGAACAAATCCTTAATGGGATATGCAACCTAAAAAGGAATCTTCTCTTTTAACTTAGAAGATGACATGCGATTTAATAGATAATAGGAGTGAGGAGCGTGACTCTTAATTAGGAGAAACCTGATAACATCTAAAAGGTGCCTATGTTTCCTTTTAGCATAGCCATTCTGTGGAGAGGTGTAGGCACACGAGATCTGATGTAGGATCTAGTAAAACTTAAAAAACAGAGATAAGTGGCTAGTGCAAAACTGAAGTGCATTGCAGAGATAAGTGGCTAGTGCAAAAATCTGGAGTACGCAAGACATTGTAGATACACGAAGGCAACAAACGGATCTCCCTCTGTCATGTGTTAGGAGAATGTCTCCCTCCAACAGTGGCGTCAGAGCAACCACGAGGATTCGTGTTGTAGGAAGTAAATTGTTTTATTGCCACAAATATGATGAGAAGCTCCTGAATCTATTATCCACTTGGTGAAGTTAGTGCCATGACTGGTTGTAAGAGCATGACTGATACCTGAGGTGCTAGTAGAGGTAGTGGTGTCCGACGATAATGGAGGACTAGTCTTATCATATGCATGTATCATGATCCTCCTCACGAGATCTTCGTACTTCTGGTTGGAAGGTGCAGTGGTAGTTTTGAGTGCTTAGCAACATGAGATGAAGGAGAACAACCATGTTTATAACAACACGTTTCCTTAGGGTGCCCTGTGCTATTGCAGGAAGTGTGGCATGGGCGAGGGTGATCACTTCCTTTGCACATACACCACTTCCTCCGAACATTTTATTAATGGATGTTCATGCTATATTATATATCAATGTCAATCTGAAGCTATAAAATCTTCTATGTATTCCTAGTACATGAATACATATTCGGCATAGAGTTCCACATCCCTTTGGATGCAGGATGGTGTAGCACCCCATTGACAATTCAGGATTCAAGAATACAAGCACTTTCTCGTACTTCGAGGACAAGTATTTCCCCCTCTTCTCCTAGGCTTTTATTCTTTTAGGATATGCTCTCTGTCATGTTTAACGTGGGTCTTCATTGCCTTAATGGTGGGTTGTGATTGATCACCAAGGCCCGTTGTATTAGATGCCATATTTCAATGACTCCAGTGGGAAAAAAATTCAGACATCAAGACTCCAAAATATTGCATGCTGCTACTTACTATGAGTATTGTGTGCTGATGCAATTTGATATGGTGGAAGACGGTGATGGGGTTGCTCATGCAGAAGTGCTTGTGCACATTGAACGCCTCCATGATGCTGCATGATGTCACTACATGGTGCATGGTGGAGGATGGTAGGGGGTGAGGCCATCGACGAAGGAAAGTCGGCAATGGCCATGATGTTGATAGGAGGGAAACGAGTAGGGTTTTTTTGAGGGAGAATTGAAGTTTGTTTGAGTGAGGTATCCAACCACTAGTCTAGCGATGCTCTCAGATATCAAGTTTAGAAAAATAAATAGACACAATTTACTGTGAAAGACCTACCTCTTCTTATATGGGAGGAGGGATGGTGGTAAAAGAGCATGTAAACGATGCACGGCTAAAGCAGAAAACCATAGTTTCAAATTCAAAAAAAGATAACTTTTTTTTGAAAAGGGAAAGGGTGTTGTCCCAAATTGGGACTCACCTTAAAAAGTGTATATTGAAAAAAAGAAATATAATGTGTTACAAAGTATTACATTCTTCACATATAATGTGTTACAAAGTATTACATTCTTCACGATGAACATAACGCTCTACAATGTTCAATGACATTCTCAGTGTAACATGTTTGCCCCTCAAAAATGACACCGTTTCTAGCTCACCAAATCGCCCAAAGTAGCGTAAAAGGGAAAGCAACATCCTCGTGTCCATAACCACAGTCTGATCTAAATTCTCTCCAACAACCAATGCATTCCTGACCACCCATCCATGAGATGCTCGCTTTGCTCCAAATCTGGGATGAGGATGGACATGAGAAGAACAAGTGGTCTGTGTCCTCCACCCTCGCCCCGCATCTGACACAAAGATCAACCTCCACACCCAATACATGTATTCTGCGAACCTGCATGAGGATTCTACCGAGCTGGAGGAGCCAGAGAAATATCTTGATATGATTTGGAACCTTACTTCTCCAAATCAACCTATTATCATTAGCAACCTCCTCATCCACCTCTCGACCGACCTCCACCAAAAAACGATGTGCCTTCTTCACTGAGAATCTCCCATCTCCCCAACAAAATGATCCCTACCAGCTGTCGGTCCCTCCATCTACGCCAAATTCGCCTGCAATGCTAAGAAATCGTCAACTCTCTGACCCGACAAGCCCGAAGAGAAAGCCAGAGACAATGACCCATACACCCAGACCTATTGCACCACCTCCTTGTTCCCGACCAACTGCATGAGGTGCGAGAAGCACTCGTCCAACGCTTCATCCCCTGTCTAATCATCACTCCAGAAATGAAATCCAGACCCATCTCCAAGAATCGGGTTCAGCTTCAATCCCAGCTCCGGGATCACCTCGGTGATCCCCTTCCACAAGGATGATGACAACCGACCCGGAACAACTACCAACGACAAGGACACCTCATAAATCTTCCTCAACAACCTATACACAAGGTCCTCAGATTTTCCCTATACTCGAACCACCCATTTCGCCATGAATGCGTTGTTCATCTCTCCCACTTGTAGAACTCCCAGACCGCCCCTCCTCTTCGACGTCATCACCTTGCCCCAATTAACCAAATGAACCCCCCTCCTCAACTGTCTCCCATCCGACCAAAATAATCTCCTCATTGAAACCTCAATCCTCTCTCTCACACACACACCCGCAATAAGCAGTCTCCTGGAGCAAAAGAAGACATGTATCGTCGGAAGAACATGCTTCAGAAGCACCCATTTTCCACCTCTCAACAACATCGACACCTTCCATCCCTGCCAACCTCCCCTCTAGCCTCTCCATTAGAACCCTCCAGTTCCTACTCTTAGGCCTCCCCGCCACCAACGACAAGCCCATATACGTGATCGACAAAGTGATCGTAGGGCAATCCAGAATCGTCGTCGCTCTCTACACCTCCACCTCCACGATACCAAAAGGAACCACCACAGATTTGCTGCGATTAATCCGAAGATCCGAAATGTCCCCGAAAATGTCCAAAATGAGCGATGCCCGACGCATCTTCTCCTCATCAGGCTCCATGAACACCATAGTGTTATCCGCGTATTGCAACATGGAGATGGATATCTCCTCCTCCCTCACATATCCATCACACCATCCCTCACTCGTTGCCAGCCTCATTGATGCAAACGGATTTTCGCGGCGTCGATAAAATAATATTTTTTTGGGGGTGGATTTTGGTAGAAGAACGAGACGGGTTGAGAAGAGAAAAATAGAGGGGTTGAGAAGAGAACTCGCCGGGAATACGAGGGGTTGAAGGAGGAGAACCGCGGAGATCGCGTGGAGGGAGAAAGGAGAGAGAGGGAAAGAGATAACAATCTCAATTTTTAATTCATCCTTGACTGAATAAAAATACTGGACTACCATCTCTTTATATAGGAGAGATGGTTTACAAAAATAGTAAACAACTTAAAATTGACAACCAACTTTATCCTAATTGGACTCTGACAACTTCCAATTGACCTCTAATTACTCTAATTAGACTCTAACTAATTAATTGATCCAAAATTACAATTAAAATCTACGAAATAAACGTTGAGATCACATGCGACCTCAATTATTTAATTAGACCATTACGACCACTAAAAAACGTAAATAAAATTGACTACTAATAAATTAAATAAATTTGACCCTATAATTTGGGGTCACGCTGCATCAACTCTCCTCCGCTTTAAAAAATTCGTCTCCCGACGAATTGCTTGATGTAGGTGCGTCGTCGGAGAAGTCCTTCTTGAGTTGTGGCTTTAATTTCCTCCAATTCGATCCTTCTCAATGTTACGTTTGTAATTCTTTTCCACCGAGGGATATGGTTGCAATTGTTCTACCCCTTCACTTAACAGATAGCCACAATCCATTTTGATTTGCAATTGGCCCTTTTGATAAATAAATTTTGGACGAGGGGCCCCTTTGTAAATTTTCCAAGGCAATATTCCATCCCTTGTTTCCAGGGATTCTCCAGCCGAGAACATCGTGGCTAGGGTTTTGCCCACCCTTAGATAAGAGGCGGCGGTCCTGGCTGTGATGGAGGATTCACGGTGGCGGAGGTGGACTAACGAGGTGGCAGGGGCAGTCGGGAGGGCGGAGGTGGGCTTGCGAGGGGAGGGTGGCGAGCGGCTGGCGCAGGCGGAGGGGGGCGATGGTGGGGGTTCGCAGAGGTGGCGGCGCAGCAGGGAGGCGGGGCGAAAACTTTGGGGCGCGGCGGAGGGCAGGACCTCGGGGCGCGGCGATGTCGTGAGTTGGCGAGGGGGGGCTGGAGGGGGGAATACAGGAAAAGAAGGAAGGGGAGGGTGCGGAATTGAGAGGGGAAGAGAAGGGATGGGAAGGGGAGGGCGCAGGAGGAAGTCGGCGGGGAGGAGAAGGGAAAGCGGCGGCGGTAGGGGGGGATGGGTTAGGGTTACGGGGAGGGAAAGGGAGATATCGGGGAGAGAGGGAGGGGATGGGCCGAGAGGAGGGTGCTGGGCTGTGGTCGGTGAGGGTCGGAGAGGTACCTGGGAAGGCTGGGGTTGTGCCGGGACGGTCGACGGGACCAAGGGGACCGATTTCGGTGGCGAAATCGAGTCTGGAAGGTGCTGGACAACAACCGAATCGTCTTTTTTGGCGATGTTTTCTTCGTCGGTTAGCGCGTCCAGCCATGCTTGAACCTTCATGGATGCCGTAAGACGCTTTTTGTACTTCCGTTGACGCGAACGCGCATGTGGCCTCATGAGATATGCGGTTGAGATCAAGCTTGAGACGCCAATATGCCACGGGATCGTTGAATCGTAGGAACGACTCAATATCCATGCTCTAATACCAAATGATGCAAACGGATTTTCGCGGCGTCGATAAAATAATATTTTTTGGGGGTGGATTTTGGTAGAAGAACGAGACGGGTTGAGAAGAGAAAAATAGAGGGGTTGAGAAGAGAACTCGCCGGGAATACGAGGGGTTGAAGGAGGAGAACCGCGGAGATCGCGTGGAGGGAGAAAGGAGAGAGAGGGAAAGAGATAACAATCTCAATTTTTAATTCATCCTTGACTGAATAAAAATACTGGACTACCATCTCTTTATATAGGAGAGATGGTTTACAAAAATAGTAAACAACTTAAAATTGACAACCAACTTTATCCTAATTGGACTCTGACAACTTCCAATTGACCTCTAATTACTCTAATTAGACTCTAACTAATTAATTGACCCAAAATTGCAATTAAAAATCTACGAAATAAACGTTGAGATCACAGGCGACCTCAATTATTTAATTAGACCATTACGACCACTAAAAAACGTAAATAAAATTGACTACTAATAAATTAAATAAATTTGACCCTATAATTTGGGGTCACGCTGCATCACTCATCAATACAATCAACACATCCACCACAACAACAAACAATAGAGGCGCCAAAGGACATCCCTGCCTAATGCCCCTCTGGGGTTGGAAAAAACCCCCCTCCGGTCTGCCATTCATCAAAACAACATGGGATGCCGTTGTGGCACACCGCTTGACCCAAGCAATCCACATCTCCAGGAATCCCCTCTTCTCCAAAGACGTCCACAAGAATCTCCAATCCACAACGTCACACACCTTGGAAAAGTCCACCTTCCACAACACACCTTTAACCTTGTGCATCTTCCAATCTGTCGTCATTTCCATCACCAATCCATCATCCATAGCTCTCCCAGTCACTAATGCCATTTTCTCTAGTGAAATAATCGGATCAAGCACCCCTTCAGGCAGTTCGCGAGGATTTTTGAGAAAATTAGTACACGACATTGAACAAAGCAATCGGCCTATAGTCCTCCACCTTCGTCGACGTGTTCTTCTTCGGAAGGAAAAAGATAAGGGCCTTGTTCAATCTTTCAAACCCACGATTACCCTCTCGAAACTCTACATGTACCTCCAAAACATCATGCTTGATGACCTCCCAGAACTCCTGGTAAAAGAAGATCCAGAAACCATCCGGACCCGGTGTTCCATCAACATTCAACTGGAACAATGCCTGCTTGGTCTCCTCCATAAAATCCCTCACCAGCGAAACCACATCAGAATCCAAAATCCTGGAGACACCATTCCTCTGCAAGCCCCATCCTGCCTGCATGCGTCGTCGATTGAGATCCTGGAAGTGTGACCGCATCGCCAAACCAACCGCTCCGTCCCCCTCGACCATCCCCTCGCCAACAGACACCGAGTGTATCACATTCCTGCGTCTTCTCCCACTGGCCACAACATGGAAGAATCTCGTATCTGCATCCCCTTCTCTCAGCTACCTCTGCCTAGATCTATGCCTCCAAGCATGTCAATTAAAAAGATACATATGAGGTCGATATTTATGGAGGGATACATATGAGGTCGATATTTATGGAGGGAGATGCGAACTAGAGATATGTTATTGAAATGAAGAAGATGGGCGATCTTTCAAAGAAAAGTAATACCGTGATATGTTATAATTTAGAAAAGATGCAACTTTAAAAGAGCTTAAAAAATTACATTGTAATGATTAACCTCTATAGCTTCCGAACTCACAAATAAAGAATGATTTTATGGGGCTGGACAGAACTAGCTTTCCTTTTTCAAATTGCATTGGCATTGTTTTTACATTTTGTATATTAATGTCCATGTGCCAAAGTTGATTGAGGTTTTTGAATAAGCGATGACAAATATACCGGATAAAGTTGATAGTACTCTTTCATTGCAATATGCTTTTGACATTTATTAGTGTATTTAACAAGTTTTTAATGGCATTTTTAGATGTTTGCATAGTTGGTGTTGCCCGTACACCAATGGGTGGTTTTCTTGGCGCTCTTTCTTCTTTATCTGCGACCAAACTTGGATCAATTGCCATAGACGGTATGCAAGATATATTTATTTTAGTCTTCCTTTATTTTAGCCTTGAATATGAAATGCATGGTTTTGACATTGTGCCGTTGACCTATAGGTGCTCTTAAACGGGCAAATATTGATCCGACATTAGTGCAAGAGGTCTTCTTTGGAAATGTATTGAGCGCAAATTTGGGTCAGGCTCCTGCTAGACAGGCTG
Source organism: Ottelia alismoides (assembly GCA_037367405.1). NCBI lineage: Eukaryota > Viridiplantae > Streptophyta > Magnoliopsida > Alismatales > Hydrocharitaceae > Ottelia > Ottelia alismoides. The sequence goes on from JAZKJV010007393.1 coordinate 374,617, forward strand.
CGTTGGGAGCTGGCATACCAAATACTGTTGTATGTACCACAATTAACAAAGTTTGTGCTTCGGGAATGAAAGGTCTGCACTATTGATATTTTCCCTACATTTTCCGTTAAATGTTTTAGAACTTGTTGATTACTGTCATAACTGTGTTTTTATTTTTATATCATAGCAACAATGTTCGCTGCACAGAGTATCCAACTGGGTATAAACGATATAGTTGTAGCTGGTGGTATGGAAAGCATGTCAAATGCTCCTAAATATATTTCAGAAGCAAGGTCTGTTTCTCGTATCATGTACCTGTAATCTTTACTGCTCATACTTTAAGGGGGTGTTCGTTTGATCCAATTTCTTATTCCTCCATAATCGATCAATGTTTTGGTCCTGGAGTCAAGATGAGGGATAAGGTTTCCCTCACTATCCCTCCATCATCGACCTCTCCCGCCAAAAAAGAAATACAAGTAACTACCACTTATCTAACAATCTTATCTAACTTAACCCCCTTATCCCTCCTCCTCCCCCACCTACCGAACAAAGAATAACAGATAACTACCACTTATTTCTCCTTGTCCGCTCCTTTCAACCGAACAGAAATAATGTCTTATCCTTCTTTATTCCTCATTATCCCTTTCCCCTTATTCCTCTACCGAACGGCCCCTAAAGATAACAAGCATGCTACTAATAGTAGAAATCATGTGATTGAAACACATAACTAGTTATTGAGGACGCAAAGTACTCTGTTTAGCAAAGCTTGATAGCATACAATGGATAGATTTCCATCGGCTCGTTTATCAGCTCCTTTTGCTATTTAAAAGTCTAAATAAAATAAAGACAAAACTCTATTTGGTTGTGATTATGTAGACTCTATTGACAAACTATCCAGACTTTATTGACGAACTGCATCTCTACAGGAAGGGCTCTCGTTTTGGACATGACACTTTGATCGATGGAATGCTTAAAGATGGACTGTGGGATGTTTACAATGATTTTGCTATGGGCATGTGCGGGGAGCTGTGTGCAGACAAGCATTCAATTACCAGAGAAGATCAGGTGCCTTGTTTGGTCATACGTGTCGTGACTGCATGTGTACCACTGTTCATGTTCTATTTCCAAGATTTCATGGTTAATACCTCCTGTCATACATTACAGAAACATCGGAAGTACATTTTTTCTAACTCCAAGAACACAACGAAAACATTAATAACTATATTAATAAACCCATAAATAATGTGGATGGGCACCATTCTTTCGGCATGGCCGTTTTTCTATTATAAAACTATACATCGATCTATCTAAATGCCATACATGATTGAAGAAATAAAATAATATGCAATGGTGGAAGTACTAGAAAGGAAAACGTTAAAGCTTTATTATTTGACTACTAGAGACACATGGAGCCGTTTTTGCTCCCCAACAAATGCAACATTAACATGACGAAACCATTAATAACTAGACATCAATAAATACGAATGTCATACATGATTGAAGAAATAAAGGAACATACACTAGCAATGCCCATACACTAGCAATGCTACGCCATTCTCAACCTAGAAAAAAATAAAAAGAATATGTGGGAAAAGGTCTAGGAGTAAGAGGAGACTGATAAAACCTCAGTATCCGACTCAAATGATGTCATCCCATATCCTGGGAGAGAGAAATACATAATAGACTCAAAGAATATGACGTCAACATTCACATAGTTTTTTCACATAACAAGTCAAAGCATTGATTTCCCTTTTGGGCTCGAGATTATCCCACAAAAATGCGCTTGATAGTCTGAGGAGACATCTTTTCTCAACAGAGTCAAGTGATGAACAACGACAATACAACCAAAGACAAGGGGTGTTAGAGTTAACGAATCCTTGTTGGGAAATACAATCATAAAAAGAACTTAAAATCGAAGATGACATGTGTTGAGATAGATATTTTTATGTGTTCTTTATTTATATTTCTTATTCCTCCGTTGAGTTTATGTAATTTTTTAGTAGGGCTTTTCTCCTATATAAGAGAGCCCTAGGGTCACAATGGAAGTATTTACTTGTTTTCCCTTTCAACATGATATCAGAGTGACAGTCCTAGATCGGAGCTTGTACCCTAACCGACCCCTCCCCACATACACCCTACCGTCGCCGTCGCTGCTACACGTTGCGAGCAGCAACAATCTACAACCGCTGCCTGCTGCGCACAACAACAACAACACTACGCGCCGCTGCTGCCGAGTAGTGGCTGCCCTAGCTGCCACTGCTGCGTAAAGGATCTTCTAGCGTCTGCACTAGTTGCTCAAAGGGGGCCTCAATCACTTGGGAGTTGTTGTAGATTCCCGTGGTGCCCTAGAGGTCACCATCTTTGTTCGTTGAGGCCTTGAAATCACTGCCAAGAGCGATTTTATTCATTGTTCAGTCTGACTTTGAGGTCTTTATGGTGGTTGTTTGATTATCTAAACCACCCTAGTTACTCAAAAAAACCTTTAACGGATGGAAGAGGTTGTGATATGAGTCTACACCTACAACCATCTTCTCATATGTTTGTGTAGACACACTCGTCATTATTTATAGCTCCAGTCTTCGTAGCAGTCATCATCCAGTCAAACAACATGTCGACTCTTCCATCCTCGGGTGCCTTCAAAGGTCCAACACCTGTTGTCAAGATGGATGGGAGTAATTATGAGTTCTGGGCTATGCAATTCATGAGCCTAATGCAGTGCAACGGTAAGAAGCACATTCTAACGCAAGACAACCAATTGATAAGACTGGGGTTAATGCCTCATGGGAGGCAGAGGACACATATGCACATGTCTGGCTGTCTGGGACGATATCCGTGAAGATAACCAATGATATACTGAGTCAGCCCACCGCGAAGGCGATGTGGGACATCCTCGCCTCTACTTAGTCGCATGCAAAGAATGAGTCGAAGATACTGCAACTTCAATATTATATCTTCACATCTAAGCAGAACGAATGTCCTCTTCATATGTTTGAGAAGCTTCATGGTTTCATTCCCTTGACCGCTTCACCAGAACAACTCAAGGCTTACAGTCGGTGATGACTGGAATCTTTACAGCTACTCTTAATCCTGAATATGATGCAAATTGATCACAGATCCTTACTGATGCCAATATACCTCAAATGGAGGCATACTGTAGATTGAGTAGGCTCGTATAACACATGGTGGTGCTACTCAACAGTCACAGACTTCCTCGGCTATGGCCGCATCTCGTGGTAGAGGGAATTCTATGCAATACTGAGGGCATGGTACCCGTGGTAGGGGAGGGGATGGTCGACCCCACTAACCGTGCACTTACTGCCACAGACCATGTTTTCTAAGGACATTTGCTTCTCCAACCGTGGCTTTCCTGCTTCAGCTCATGCTGCAAAGCAGACTCAGCCAGTTGATGTTCCTTCTCCAGCATCTGATCATCAGTTCGATGAGCTTGTGGCACGACTGAGAGAGATTATGCCTGCACCTGGGACGTCTACTACTCCTTTAGGATCTTCAGAGGTAGCTACGTCTGCATCTGCTACCATATCAAGTCCTGCATATGCCTTTACTAGTTGTTAAAGAACAGATTTGCCAGAATGGATTATCGATCCAGGAGCTTCATACCATCTCTGTTGTAATAGAGGGCAGTTTAGTGTACATATATCGATTTAGCCAGACAGATCTGTAGTTATAGCAGATGGGACCCACTCTCCTATTACTGGACAGGAGGAGGTGCAGCTAACTTCAACAATGAGTATATAGAATATTCTTTATGCTCCTGATTTTTCTACGAAATTACTGTCTATCAGTCAAATCACCAAGGACTTACATTGTCGTGCCATATTTGATCTGTCCTCTCTTGTGTTTCGGGACATTCTTACGGGAAGGGTGATTGGATCTGGCCGTGAGTAAAGAAGTCTCTATAGACCATGGAAGGAAATATCGGCGATATATCGACGATATATCGCTGATATATCGATATCGAGATGCGACCGATATGGGTACCGATATGGCGATATTTCCCAATTTTCAGATATTTCCTTCACAAAAGATCGTCGACATGGGCGATATTTCAACAATATATCACCGATATATCATCGAAATATCGTATCAATACGATATCGAAACGATATCGATATCGATACGGCCTTCCCTGCTATAGACTGGTCTAGTCCCCATATGCCGGCGCTTCGACCATTCACATTGGATCAATCTCCCCTTATTTGTTGCACTTCCGATTCGGTCACCTTCCTCTATAGAAGCTGTGTCACGTCCTTCCTCAGATTTCTCCTCGCTATACCCTCCAGTACGAGCCTTGCCAGCTTGGGAAGCACCACCGGTCTACTTTTCAAGGCGCCAATGTCGTAGTAATCATAGTATTTTGGAGTTGATCTATCTTGATATTTGGGGTCCGAGTCGTGTCTCAGACCATTACGGACACAGATATTATCTTCTTGTTGTTGACATTTTTCCAGTATGTCGGGTATTTCTACTAAAAAATAAGTCCGATGATGGTCCTGTCCTTTATTAATGAAATAAAGAATGTTTTTTTTGCAAAAGTTAAGTATATTCATTTTGATAGTGCATTATAAGTCTATAGATTACAACTCTCACAGTTTTTCAGAATTATACATCAAACTTCATGTGCATATACATCCCAACAAAATGCGGTAGTTGAACGCAAACATTGTCACCCTTTGGATGTCACCAGAACCCTCTTAATTCAGAGCCATGCTCATTCCTATTGGGGAGATGCGGTTCTAACTGCTTGCTACCCAGTGAATCATATGCCCTCGTTTGTGTTGGGAGAGAAGATTCCGTTTTCCGAGAAGTATCTTTTTTCCCTCACTCGTCGTGTGTTTGGGTCAGTTGCTTTTGTTCATCATACGTCTCCTGGCCATGGCAAGCTCTCTCCTAGAGCTGTCAAGTGCATTTTTGTGGGGTATTTCAGGACTCAAAAAGGATACCGTTGTTTTGATCCAGTTTGACAAAAGTATTGTTTTAGTGCGGATGCCAAATTCTTTGAGTTTATTATGTTTCTCTCTCCTACATATGATATGTTGATTCCTTCGGATTTTGGAGAAGAGATATACATGCCTCTATCTTCAGTTTCGTCTACCACGCCTATGACTACTACACCTCTCACTCCATTGCCACCACCTTCAATATCATCATCATCACCACCATCACCAACTCCTCCTCTACAGCCTCCACCAACATCCTCCATCTTTTTGACACTGGTTTACATGCACTGACCTCGTGCTCATGAGCCTCCTCCATCATCCACCACGCCCCAGGTATGTTCTGAGCACTTGGTTTCTACTGATGGCACTGATGTTTTGTATTTATAGTAGGATGGGCAGGTGGCTGTAGATGTTCCTGTCTCGGTCACTGAGGAGGTTGAGGACATTGACTTGCCCATTGCTTTACGGAAGCAAAGGCATACATGTTCTACGTACCATCTTGCATCCCATGTTTCTCTTGCACGTCTCTCAGAGGAGTTTCAGAGATTTGTTGTTGGATTATCTGGCATGGACATACCATAGACATATCAAGATGCATTACAGATTAATCAATGGCACCTTGCTATGGAGGGAGAGATGGCTGCGTTATTATCTCGTTGCACATGGAGTGTTGTTCCCGCTCCACCTGGTGAATCTGTTGTGGGGAGTAAGTGTGTGTTTACAATGAAACATCCATGGCTTGTTGCTCGTGGGTTCACCCAGACATATGGGTTGGACTATCATGATACGTTTTCTCATGTAGCTCTGCATTCTACGCTGAGGATCTTTATTTCTGTTGCTATGGTACGTGATTGGCCTCTCTTTTAGCTAGATGTCAAGAATACTTTCTTATATGTTGACTTACAGGAGGAAGTCTATATGCAACAACCACCACATTTTGCTATTGATGGGGGGCCTCATATAGTTCGTGGACTTCACAAGGTCATTTATGGCCTTAAGCAGAGTTCGAGGGCTTGGTTCTAGAAGCTCTCTGAGTTGATTGAGCAACATGGATTTGTCAGATAGAATGCAGATCACTCTCTTTTTGTTCAAAGATCCCAAAGATGTACTGTTGATATTTTGATTTATATGGATGGCATCATTGTTACAGGAGATGATGACCATGGTATTCAAGCAGCTAAGGTCAACAGTTTGTGAATTTTGACCAAGGACCTTGGCAATCTTCGTTACTTTCTTAGCCTTGAATTTGCGAGAAACCAACGTGGCATGGTGATGACACAAATGAAGTTTGTTATTGGTCTCCTAGCTGAGACGAGCATGACAAGATGTAGGCCTGTTACTACTCCTATGGATCCCCGAATGTTAAAATTCTATGATGATGACACTGAGGAGGTTGATAACAGGGCCTCAAATTTCAACAAAATTCCACCGAATTTCTCCGAAATTTCCATTTCTTTAGGTTACCGAAATCCAAACGTTAACTTATTTCTTTTTCCAGGATTTCAACGAAAATCACCGAAATGTCAACGAAATTTCATCGAAATTGCATGTCATTTCGGTGAAACAACAAAAATAAGTGAATATACCCTTTGCTTTCATTGAATTTTACATATATTAATGAATTTTCATTGATTTATTCATTGATGTGTTGAGTTGTTAGAGTGATTTACATTGTTTGAAGAAGTTTCTTTAGTTAGTTTCTAAATTTTAGATCTAAATCCCAACCAAATTAATTACACAAGATTTTATAGTTTAACGCATGTTTAACTCAAGAGCTTTTTTTTTGTTCTTTCTTTTTTTTTGATATATATGTTTTGATTAGTAGTTATTACATGTGTCACCTCATTCTTATTGATGAGGTGATTATCATGGCTTTTGCTTCGAGTTTCGCATACCGTTCTGACTCTAAGCAACACATTGCTCTAAGTATCAACATGTGTGATGATTATGACAATATTATTTCAAAACTTATATTTACAATTCTATTTTACAAATAAATGTGCATTTCTATTTTATTTATTGACTTAGGAATATAAAAACCTTAGCTTGTGGAAAAAAAAGTCAAGTTTAGAGTCATTTTCGAGATTTTCGACGATTTCACCAAAATTCTCCTAAAGTTCTCTTTTCGGACATGGCAAAACAAAACCAAATCCAAAATTTAAGGCATTGTTTTATTACGGCTTTTGACTACTACAAGGAATATGTGTGGTTGTACGAGCGCTAGTTTGTTAGCAACTTTCCAAATATTGTGAATGTAACTATTTGACTACTATCAAGTTGGATATAGATCGTGCTTGTGAATGCTACACAATTTGTTGGTATTAGCTTATTTGTTTTTGTCTTATATAGTTTATATCTTACAATCACAAGCTATACAATGCATCTATTAGACATACATGTTAAAAAGATTTGTGTTTGTGTGTGTATTTGTGTGTCTTATTTATTTGTAAAATTAAATATTTTTCTAAGTTGAAAGTATTTTAGTTAGATACAAATTTTAAGCTATCTTTTTGATTTTTAATTTCTTACATAAAATATCATTTTGCTAGTACTATTGGTTGGCCTATATTTTTCTTTGTTATTATTGCACATGTCACCATTCTCTTCAAATTCAAGAGATGCAACTAATGACATCTAATTTTGATTCCAAATTTGGTTCTGATTCTTAACAGTAGACTACTTTGTTGACAATTGGAGCGATTGGATGGAAATTTAATGTAATTAATATCTTACTATTAGTAAACAAAAATGTGTATTTTTATATCATTTATTGAGTTAAATAATATTAGAAATCTTAATTTTAGGAAAAAAAAGTTTTCAAGTAATTTCCCCAATTTTTGGCCATTTCACTGAAATTCCATCGAAATTCCACCGAATTTCTCTTTTCGCACTGATCGAAACGAAACCAAAATCCGACATTTAAGGCCTTGGTTGATAATAGACGATGTAGAGAGCTTGTGGGGAAGCTTTTATATGTCTCCATATCATACCTAATATATCCTTCGCAGTGAGCAGAGTTAGTCAGTTTATGGAGCAGCCTAGGAAGGTACATATGGATGTTGTACATATGATATTGAGATATTTGAAGACTTCTCCAGGTGCATAACTCTTGTTCAGTAGAGACACATCCCTTACAATTACAACATGTGTTGATGCAGATTACACAGGATATCCCAAAGACAGGAAGTCTACCTCAAGTTTCGCTGTCTTTGTAGGGAGTTCACTTGTTTTATGGAAGAGTAAGCAATAAACTGTTGTTGCTAGATCTAGTGCAGGATCAGAATATAGAGCCATGGCCCAAGGTAGCTCATAGATGATGTGGACAAGGCCCTAAATGTCGGTTTTGGTCACATTTCGGTATCGACCAAAACAGATCTTCAGTGGAATTTGGGTGAAATTTCGATCGGAATTTCGGTCATTTTTTGTACTAGGACCCCTATATTTTGGTCATTTCGGTCATTTCGATTTCGACTGGATATCGATATTCGACAGAAATTCGACTGAATTTCGCTGAAATTTGAGGCCATGGATGTGGGTCAGATCCGTCCTGACTGACCTGACTATTGAGGTGCCGCTTCCGATGCACCTCCAATGCGGCAACCAGGTCTCCCTTTTCATTGCCAATAATCCATCCTTCCGTGAAAGAACTAAGCACATCGAGGTAGATCGTCACTACACTCGAGATATGATTCAGAAGGGATTTATTTCCATTTCTCATGTTACTTCAGGAGATCAGATTGTAGATATGTTCCTCAAAGCACTTGCCAGAGGTCCATTCCATCGTTGCTGTTCCAAGCTGAGCATAATAGACATATATGCTTCGACTTGAGGGGGAGTGTTGAGATAGCTTTTTTTGTGTTCTTTATTTATATTTCTTAGGAGACATTCAAAATTGTTCAAATTACAGAGGTATCAAGATGATGAGTCACGCTATGAAAATTTGGGAAGGTTGATGGCAAGTTTCTAACGTAAAAGAAAACCAATTCGGATTCATGCCAGGTTGCTCAACTATTGAAGCCATCCATTTGCTGAGGAGAACAATGGATATTTATAGAGCTAAAAGGAAGAACCTCCATATGATCTTTATTGATTTGGAGAAGGCTTATGATTCTGTCCCATGAGAGATATTGTGGAGAGTTTTGGAGAAGAGACAAGTCCCTGTCCTATATATTAACCTCATAAAGGACATGTATGATAGGGTTTTATCTTGTGTAAGGACCCCGTTTGGGAAGACTGACTATTTTGACATCAACATTGATTTACATCAATATTCAGCTTTGAGCCCATTTCTTTTTACTTTGATTATGGACGAGTTGATAAGTCACATTCAGGATGAGTTACCTTGGTGTATGTTATTTGCTGATGATATTGTGTTGATTTATGAGACTAGAGATGGAGTAAATGAGAAGTTTGAGGTCTGGAGACATGCATTGGAGACTAAAGGATTTCATATAAGTTGGGCTAAGATGGAATATATGGAGTGCTCCTTTTATGGAAGCAATGGTGACATAATCGAGGTGAAGATTGGTGACGATAACATTCCGGAGAGAGATTCTTTTAGATATCTGGGATCTATTTGCAACATGATGGGGAAATTGATGGAGATGTTACTAATAGAATAAATGCAGGCTGGCTAAAGTGGAGAGGAGCCTCTGCTGTTCTATGTGATAAGAAAATTCCTTTAAAAATTAAAGGAAAGTTTTACAAAGCAGCCGTGAGACCTGCTATACTCTATGGATCTGAATGTTGGCCTGCGAACCATAGTCATGTGCAGAGAATGGCTGTAGCAGAAATGAAAATGGTAAAGTGGATGTGTGGACACACATACGTAAAGATCGGATTCGGAATGATGTAATCAGAAAGAAAGTTGGTGTAGCTCCGATCAAGGATAAGATGCGAGAAAACCGCTTAAGATGGTTTGGTCATTTGCAAAGAAGATCAACTGATGCACCGGTTAGGAGATGCAAGTGTTGGGATGTTGAGCCAGATAAGAGAGGGCGAGTACGACTCAAGAAGTATTGGAAAGAGACTATACGAAGGGATCTTAGTTTTTTGGATATAAGCCCGATATTGACCCAAGATAGATCTGAATGGAGGTGAAGAATCCATGTAGCCGACCCTGCTTAATTGTGGGAAAAGGCTTTGTTGTTGTTGCGTCTTTATTTATATTTCTTATTCCTCCGTCTACTTTATGTAATTTTCTCGTAGGACGTTTTTCATAATAAGAGAGCCTTAGAGTCGCAATGGAAGTATTTATTTGTTTTCCCTTTCCATAGCATGTAATTAATCAAATATCATCCTATAAGAACATCGTCTCCCCAGTTAAATAAGGGGCATGACTCTGTATCAGGAGAGCCTTAGTGACATTCAAAAGATGCATGTCTTTCCCTTTAACAACACCATTTCATCGAGAGATATCTGTATATGGAGTTTTATGTAAAATCCCCAGTGACTTAAAAATTTCAGATAAGTAGCCAGTACAAAAATCAAGTGCACTATTAGAATACACATACTTGGCAATTGCAGAAAAAGGTTCTTTATATAAATGATACTTTTTTTAATAGTAGTACTAGCCTCTGACTTATATTTCATCAGAAAAATCCAAGATAATCTAGAAAAGTCGTTTCCACAAGATAAAACGATGCACCTGATGATTTGGAACATGATTAGGATCCCAAATGTCAAAATGGGCCAACTTAAATAATAAACTACTATTGCGATCCTGATGATTTGAAAAGCTAGTATGATGATGCTTTCCAAGTTGGCAGGCTTCTTACTAGAAGCTGGACTATGATGAGATCTGAGGTAGGACTCTGCATAACTTTTGAACATGTAGATGACCAAACTGAGGATGTCACAAGTAGGAGAGTAGTCTAGTAGAGATCGAATTTTTTCTGCATAGGGAGAGCGAACTAATCTATAGAGACTCCCTTGCTTCACGAAGTATATCTTGAAATGAGAGAAAATGGATCAAATATGGCACAACAGTTGAGTTTCTTAGGAAGCTGACTATAATAAATTCATAGTAAAATCTAGAGCATGTAAAACATTCTGCAGACACATATAGGGCATCAAACGAAGCTGCCCTTGTCCTGTGATAGGAGAATGTCTTTCATCAGCAATGATAATATAGTGACCATGAGGAATCGAGCTGTATGGCGCGAACTCTTCTCTGTTTCTTCAGAGATTATGAGAAGCTCCGACATTGATTACTTAATACGTAATGTCAGTGTTTATGACTGGCGGTAAAAGCATAATCGATATTTGAGATGCTAACAGAGTTCACCGTTTCACGCGATACATGAGGGAATTGGCCAAATTAGGTTTAGTTCTCATGATCTCTTTCAGGAAGGAGACAAGATCTTCGTACATCTCGTCAGATGGTGGTGTAGCTGACTTTGTGTACTCAACAACATGGGTAGGAGGACCATGCTTATGGTAGCATGTGTCCTCAATATGTCCTAGATGATTATAATAAGTGGACTGCAATCAAGGGCAACCACTTCCTTGGCCATATAGTCCACACCCTCTGAATTAAGCAAACCCTTCTCTACCCCATGAAACAACCATGATAGAGGAGGTCTGATATGCATGTGCAAATGGGACAAAGATTCTGCTCAAATGGTTGTATGTCTCCTCCATAAGAGGGATGGATGAGCTAGACAAAAGCTGGCAACGACAAATATGAAGTTTCTTGAAATGCCCGTTATACTGGAGTAGAACGAATGGATGGGGCAGCCATCGTGCTTGATCATGTAGATGCCATTATGAGGTTGAAGGGGCTTTGTTTCATCTTTGATTGGGAATTTGTTGTTGCAAGAATATCCCACATCGCCTTTGCAGTGGGTTGATGTAAGATCTCATTGGCAATCTTTACCATCGAAGTGCATGATAGGGACACTCGGCTCCATGAGTTGTCCTACTTCCACATTGCATTAGCACCAGTTTTGTCATCTCTGGTTTTGTTAGGTTGTGCTCCTTATTGTGGCTCTCAATGAGGCTCATAAATTGCATTGCCTACATCTTTTAGTTTGTCCCATTCGTCTTGACAATGGGACAAGGACCCTTGGTAGGCTGAGGATGGGGTAGTATAAACCTTGTTCTTTGCCATGATGGATAAAGCACATGAAGGATAAATTTGGGGAGAGAGATGAATCAAACTTGTCTACTCAAACATAGAAGAGAGGTTTTATGTATAGACCGAAATACACAATATTCACATTACCCTTATAGGAGATATAGGGACCTAGGAGCTGGATTTATGTCTCGAAACAAGAGCAGTTACTGCTACTGGTTGGACCCTGCAACGCCTAATGATACTGCATGGAGCACATGTGTAGCCGTCGTTGCTGTATGCGGAGGTCTACACGATGATGGGGGCAGGCTCCCATGTTGCATGCAACCTTGCAGTGCTATTCATTGGCCTCTCCTGACATCGCTGATGCTTATGCGCGGAAGGCACACACGCAAAGAAGAGGTCTGACAGTGAAGTATGGTTGCAAGTGGTTCTTGGAGCTCTGGTCCAACACTGCTGCTATAATATAATGCGGAAAGGAATATAAGAGCGATGTTTATTATGATGCTTTAGGGTTCTCTTTATATATAGAGGTTACTCTAGAGGTGAGAAAAGGTTGTGCCCGATTGAGCTATGTAAATGCCTTATTGGGCGTACATATAAAAGAAAAGAAAAGGTCTATCCTACTATAAATAAGCAATTACGAGAACAATTATTCTTTACATCAGCTATAAATAAGCCATTACTAGAATAATTATCAGGGCAATAATTATGTTATAATATATCATGGCGCAGAATACCAAGTTACATAGCAAATGACCATATAGGAAGTGTTGAGATATGTGTGTCATGGGGCATGTATGTGTGGAGAGTGGTTTAATCCCACATTACTAAGAGGTGGGACTTGGTTGAGTTGGTGGGACTATAAATAGAACCCAATACCCTCTGTACTCATAGAGACATTCCAATAAAATATCCATTTTTGCGAGGTTTTCTCCCATGGGTTTATCCTGCTCCCCGGGGAGTAGGGTTCCACTTAAATATATGTTTTATCCTTTTTTAGTCCACATTTTTTTGTTTTCACATGGTATTAAAGTAGAAGATCTAAAATATTTTCATTTTCGAGGGTTGATCTAATTTTATATGAATTTTATTTATTTCCTCTATGTTTATTTGTTTAACGATGATTGAGATCATCTCTAAGAAGAAGATGCAAGGGTTTGTAGAAGAAGACTTTGCTTACTGGAGAGCGATGCCTTAGTACATGTGATCTATTCTTAAGATGCTCCTATATTGCTGCTTCAGAGAACCCCGTTAGGGCGCACATAATGACAATGGTGATGTGATGCCTTCAAAAAATGATAGTGGCTTGTGATTACCTATCAGATGGAGGTGACGATGACGATGTGCGAGAGGATTTGAGAAGAAACATAGATGATGATAATTGCATATAACATGAAGCTCTCCGAATCCTAACATCAAGGTTTTCATTGTGAGAACCCATTTGACTAAGAGGAAGAGGGGTCAGTGAGAGCATTGATGCTGTGGTGTAGGTTTGAGTTGATGATGCACTTACGGTGAACCCCAGTTAGTGTATTGGTGGGGGATGTTCGATTGTTCTTGTGACACAAAGAATTGCTATTGGTGCATCCTCGTGAAGAAGTGAGGGGGTGTGGTGCGATGAGTTCCCATTGAGGAAACCAAGGCCTTAAATGTCGGTTTCGGTCACCATTTCGGTATCGACCAAAACAGAATTTCGATGGAATTTCGATCGAAATTTCGGTCATTTCGGTCATTTTTTGTACTAGGACCCCCATATTTCAGTCATTTTGGTCATTTCGATCGAATTTCGATTTCGACTGGATATCGATATTCGACAGAAATTCGACCGAATTTCGCTGAAATTTGAGGCCATGGAGGAAACACTAATGTCGAAGGAAAAAAAGGAAGGAGAGAGTTGTGCTGTTTTTTATGTTTTATGCACACTCTATTCTTTGTATTGGAGCCGATAAGGCCTAAGTGGGTTTAAAAGACTGTGGCCAACAAAGCCATTGCATGAAATAAAATAGGGGCCTATTCCACAACAAGTGAGTCTGAAAAAAGAGGTACCGACACGTAAAATAATGGCAAGAAAAAAGGGCGAACAACCACAAAAAAGGAGTTTCCGTGGGAAGGATACGATCTAAAAATGGGCAATTCAGAAAATTTTTGTTTTATTTTGTTTTAGGCCTAATGGGCCATATTTGTTTGAGAGAGAGAAGAAAAGAAAGAATAGAGGAGAAGAAAGAGAAAAAGGGAAGGATGAAGGTTAAGAGAAGAAAAGATGGATGAGAGATACCAAGATGGAAAAGAAAGGCGGGAGGGTAAGAAGTTGAAAAATGAGAGTTTTTGATTGAATTCATATTCTCCCATATGGATATGGGAGATGAGAGGAGTGTTTACGAGCACCTCTTTGTTTTGTGTGAGGCTCTTATATGTGATCATTATTTAAAAGTTCCCAATACTCATGTTTTGGGCTCAGAATCTTTATGTGGATCACGTATGCCGGAGACCCATGGTAGAGGCTCGATACAGAGAGATCCATAAAGAGATCACATTCTTTGAGCTAGTGTTGAAGAGGCTCGGTTTTAGGCTCTCATTGAGGGAAACCCATTGCAACAACTTCATGATAGAAGCCCTTTGTTCATATTTTCATATGGTTGCAGGACTCACAGAGGTCTCCATAGGGGAGGTCCTTTTTAGTCTTCTGTATCCATAGCATTCAAGAGCCCAATAGCAACAATTTCATATTCCTCAAATCGCTAGCATGAGAAGATGCAATTGAGAGCTTGAGAGTTGTATTTGATACACACACACACACTAAGTGTTGTATTGTCTAAGTTGGACATTCCATGCTCTAACTTGAAGGGAAGTGTATTGATATTCGTGTAATTATGTGTTTATTTATGGAGAATGGTTTAGTCCACATTGCTAAGAGGTGTGACTTGATTGTGTTGATGGGGACTATAAATAGAGCTCATACCCCCTGTACTCACTGGGAGATTTTTTTTGAAGAAGAAAAGGGTGAGGTCCTGAGCTGGGACTCACCATAAGAATGACATTAATTCATAAAAGGAAACTGCTATACATGAAGCCATGCCAAAGAAAGGGCCGTGTAGTGACCCAATACGTTATCCGTACAAAAGACGTTGTCCTCGGAAGATATTCTCATTCCTCGCACACCAAATGGCCCATTGCACGGCGAAGACAGGGGATGCATCCTCATGTAAGTTTCCACAAGTAGATCGGATAGAGGCCCAGAACGAGTCAGCATTGGTTATATGCAATCATGGAAAATTGGCTCCTTCCCATATCGGAGATGATGTTCTGCATATGAAAAAAGGTGATTCATGTCTTGATTCTCTGCTCTACATTTGTCGCGAGTGAGGTCGTCCGAGTGCAATAGCCTGTCGCGTCTCACCTTAGTCATCAACCGACCATGTCTGACAGTCCAGAGGAACGCTTGTAACATCCATATTCTAACAAAACCCGAACTCGTCTGATTTTGGGTCCAATGAACCCAATAACGTTGTCGGTCAATACTAAACAACCTAAAACGATCTCCTGATCGTGAATTAAAAGTTGTTCGGGTGAAATCGATCAAAAATCGGTCACTTTGTAATACGTGCCGTGAAAAAGCCGCGACGAAAATTCGGAAACCGCTAAACAAACTGAGACCATCATTAGATCCGATTCGACGACACGAGACCAACGGAATCGACCGTTCGTCAATCGGAGGTCATATGATATTTTTAAATCACAAAATTTAGTCTTATACAAAAGCCGTATCCAAAAATTTCGGGTATTCGAAACTCGACTGAAAGTATATCAACATTATACTCATTTTGATCGTCGTTGAAAGACGATCAAATCGAGACATTTCGCGTCGAAATCCGAGGTCCGAGGCGTGAATACGGTCATATTTTAACATTTCAAATAAATGAATTAAAATAAAATGAAAAATTTTTTTTACTCTCTGCTGTCCAGACTGCAGAACCGTGTGTTTTATTCTCTTTGTTTTTTCTTTTTTTTTCTTCCAAACACTTGGCCTTTGCTACTTCTCTCACTTGGCAATTTTGTTCCCCCACTTGTCAATACCCAAGCCTTTCATTCCCCTTATAAATATCAACCAAATGCCTCAAACTTTCCCCCCAACTTCCAGTCGATTGAGAGGCCACGACTCTTCTTCTTGCTGTTGTAACCTCCAGTAATCCCTGCCTGTCAATAGAAGCTCCATAGCCATTACTTCTCCAGCATCAAGGCTGCATCCAAATTACTGCAGTTGAAAGATCATGTGTTGCAGCTCTCATCTCCCTCTTGGAGTAGCTGCATGCAGAAGAAAGTATCTCTGTTTTTGAGAAGAAAGGTACATCCCTTCCCTCCCCCTTGCTGCCATACATGTCTAATTTCACCCCATTTACTGCCATCCATGAGATAAAATTAAGGGAGTAAGGTCTGTCGTTATGATTAAGAAGATCTGGAGCAGGATCTGGTTTATTTATTTTGGAATCCATTCTGAAAAAAAAAATGTGTATCTATATATACATATACATATTAGTTTCTCATTTAAAAAGAGGCCAATATCTCCACTGGAATCACTCTATCTCTCGCACATGTCATAAACTTGGGATATATCTATATATCTTGAATGGATCAACATGGAAAAAGGGTTGTATTTATTATGTTTTAAAAACTTTATTTATTATATTGTCATGGTTGAAATTTTACGGGATAATATGCTGTTCAATTAGTATAGAAATACTGTAAGGATACTATTTAGAAACTTGTCTATAATCGGATAAGAATATTGCACACATATATGGATGTTAAGATACATGTAATGCATAGTGCATCTATTCTGATTGCATACAGAGCTGATAATTCAAAAAAAAAATAGCATCGATCATGTAAGAGCTAGATTAAGTTTTGTTTATTGTAGTGAAAGGCTGTTGTTCAATTAAGTAGGTTACTATTTAAATTGTAAGAATATATATATATATATATATACTGATTGGAGACTTACATGTAATATGGACAGTAAGTAACAACAATCTTTCCAACATACGATGATTTTTGGTTAATATTATCGTATCAAAAAAAGGGGGGGAGAGAGAAGAAAACGAGATTGCTATAACATGTGACTTTTAGACATGTACTGTGGAGAACTTAACTTTTGACTCGACTAAACTTTGAAATATATTCTAAATACTATTTATTAAATTATAAGATGCATGGATCTTGGTTACTTGAGTAAGATGAAAAAACTGAATTCTAATATTCAACCCTTCCTAACATTGTTGATAGTCAGATTATCATAGATTAGTTGTATAAGAAATTTAGGGGAGTAAATAGGAAAACAAGGTGAAATTAAAGTCAAAGCAAAGTATCGGTAATTTAGAAGAAGAAAAATGGAGAGAGAACTTATGTATCTTACTTTCATTTTAATTAATTGTATTAACCTCTGATGTTATATAGATTACTAATACCATAATAATACTACACGTTATAATTAGTGAATAATTGTTTTCATTGGGAATGATGTGATTCTTAATCACTTAATAACAAAATGAAAAGTTCTGAATATATATTTATATACAAAGGCTTATTTGCCATTCTCTGCCTATGATTGAATAATAGAATAAAAACTTCTAAATATGTTCATGCTTACTGGTCATTTTTGCTTATGGTTAAAAAAAATGTTCATGTAAAATATATTGACTAATACCTCCAACTTTCTTCCGAACCCAATTACTCTCATCTATGAAGATTAATGAAAGATTCTCCAAGCATTTTATGATCCCTATTATGACTACCCTTAGTCCATCATGAAGCAAGGCTATTGTATTATTAAGGCTAAAACATGTTGTTGAACATGAAGATGTATTATTGATTGTTTTTACCTTCTAGGTTAAGTCATTAATATGTATAGCCACTTCTAGAAGAGAGTATGTTGTTAGACTCAGTTGATGATGCTTTAGTAATTAGGGATTTTATTTGATAATTACAAGCATCTATAGGACTCTATTATATGAGTATAAGCTTAATGGGAAAGTTAATCGGAGGACCAAAGTGAAATAACTTTTAGTAACGAAGGCTAAGATCATAATAAATAATAATCAACCAATTGATCCTTGACTATAGCTTATTATTTATATATATCACTATAGATATGTTGTGATAAAAGACTAAGATCCGTAAGTCAAATATAGAAGAGATTGAGAAAAGATTCAGAAAATCAATCAGTGACATCAATTAAAGAATGCCGGTCATGATGACTTTTACACCTGACCGTGCGAGAGCGCGGTGACTCTCAACTGGGCGGAGGAAAGGAAGCCCAGTTAGGGCAGCGACCGCTTAATGCGCGGGTCTAGGATCCCAGTCTTTTACACGGTTTTACGCGAGCTCGCAGTGTTTTTACGCCTCGTTGGGATCCAGACTTTAGACCAGTTCCGCTGACCCTGTCTTTTAGGATACCCAGGCGGGGGATCCTTGGTTTTCAGTTTTACGTACGAGCTCGTCCGCCCGTACTAGTCGGGCAGTTTTCTAGAGTGACTTTTCTAGGGAGTCTCTCTCACCCATCTCAGTGGCGTAGTTGGGGAGTAGACCTATCCCTCTATTGGACCGCGCTTCCAATCAGAGGGCGAGACGGAAGAGCCATTTGTAGGCTTCTTCACCGCTTGAGTTACTTCGCCAAACAGACTTGGCGATTCTATATCTAGATCATCCATATCTATATCTACAACATCAGGAGTTATATCTGAAACATTGAAGTTAAGAATTGGAGAAGTTACGATCAAAAGACTATTCTCGCTACCCAAGAAATTAAATAAATTAATAGATCTTTACAAACTTAACTTTTCCATTTTTACTCACCAACATGATCTCTGAAGCAATTGATATATATGCTCACACCAATACCCTCATGATTATTCAACTACAAATAAATAGGTAATATGGGGGAAATGCCGGGTTCTGGGGGAAATCATTAGAAATGCATTACAAACAACTTGAAACCCCTTTTTACTACGCAAGTAGATGTAGATTTTACTTATACCACCTTTCTACTTGCCTGCTTTTGCAAATATTAAATGTCTAGTTATTTTTATAAGTTTTGGGAGGTACCAGCAATGGCTGACGCCTCTTCTTTCCTAATGTGTTTGGCAGGCAAACAACCTGCGGTTTAGTAGCAGCTCAGTAGCTACATGCTTCCAGGAGACAGAGTATACACTAGACGGTGTGAATTACTTGTCTCAGTTTTTGTTCAGATGATGATGTAAATGCTATCTCTTTTGTATCACACTTTGGGATATATGTTGTAATGGAAGATCCTTGTACATGTTGTAACTTGATATGAATATTAATGAAAAGAAAATTTTGGTGTCATTGTCTCTTTTACTTTGTGGTTATGTGATGGAAATGAATGTCATAATTGCGCGAAAAATTTTCCCTGCTTTTCTACAACTTCTGCGATCAATATGAATGAATTATTGCAAATTTTGTCGTAAACGGGTACCCGGATCCTGAGGGGTTCACAACGCTTTTATCTTCTGTGAGATCTTACAACTCCAAATCAGTTCGCAATCATGAGAGAGTGTATCTTGGGTAAGATACGATGTTGTGCAAAATAATGTACACATTTTTAACTGCGAACTTGCCCATTGACAAAGTAAAGTAATCTCTCACATTTGTGAGGCCCTGAAACTCTGACACTTCTCCAAGAAGAGCTGCATATTCAATGATCCTTTGTTCTGGGAAGCCAGTAAGAAAGCATGGGTTCCACGATCCATCTGACCATACCTGCTGCAAGACTGCATCCTGATGCTGAGCAAGAGCAAAAAGGCATGGGTATCGCTCACGAAGATTGCCATCACCAGACCAGTTGTCCAATCGGAACCTGAATATTTCATCATTTCCTGCAATATGGAAGAATATGGGTGATACATTGCCAAAGAGAGGACATGAACCGAACAACACACCCTTCAAGGGAGCCACCAATGCCATAAATACGTCTCAACAATCTGCAAACTAGATCATCTTTTTCTCCCCATAATCTGAGCACCCATTTGGCTAGTAGGGCCTTGTTCATGCATTCCAACTTCAGGACTCCAAGTCCAACATGCTTCTTAGGATGAGTTACAACATCCACTTAATAAGATGTAGGCCCCCTTTCTCCTCTCTACCATCTGACCAGAAAAAATGACTCATCGTAGCTTCAATTCGCTTGTGCACACCCACCGACAACAATCTAGTAGAGCAGAAAAAATGGGGAACGATGCGAGGGTGTCTTTTAGTAAAATTAACTTTCCTCCCTTGGAGAGTAATCTCGCCTTTCATCCCACCAATTTGCTCTCTAATCTATCAATAATCAGTCTCCACTCACTCGAGCGAAGGCACCCATCAACCAGGGGGAAACCCAGGTAGGTTACAGGTAATGCTCCACAAGCGCACTGCAAAAGGGTGGAAATCTCCCTAGCCTCCTCCTGGGTAAGACCAAATGTGATGAGGGTATACTTTTCTTTGTTAAGTCGTTGACCTGAGACTGAGATGTTGCCGAAAATGTCCATATTGGTGGACCCCCGCTGCATGTGGTCAGGTCTTCAGTAAGGAAAATCATTGTGTCGTTTGCATATTGGAGGATGTGAATGGATACGTCGTCCTTACGGTAGCCCAAGCATAGTCCTTCTGAGGCAACCTTCATCACTACCGCCAATGCATCCGCCACGATGACACAGAGAAGAGGTGCCGGTGGGTAGCTTGACGAACCCTACGCTGAGGTTGGAAGAACCACCCTCCAGTTTATCATTGACAAGTACCACACAAGAGTTCGTTGTGATACATCTTTTCATCCATGAATTCCATATGTTCGAAACGCCCCTCTTCTCCAAGGAAGCCCACAGGAAACACCAGTCAACACAGTCATACGTCTTGGAGAAATCCACCTTCCACAACACACCTCTCTTCTGATTCCTTTTCCAGTCAAGGACCATTTTTGATGCAAGTACCCATCCATCTGTCATGAGTCTTCCAGGGATGAAAGATGACTGGTTGGGTGAAATTACATCATGTAGGACACCCCGAAAGTGATTGGCAGGCACCTTAGTAATGATAAGGTAGATCCCATTAGTGAGAAAGAGGGGTCTGAAATCCTCCACTCTAGTCGGGACTTCACGTTTGGGGAGAAAGAATAGAAGCGCTATGTTCAGCCGCTCAAAATCTCGATTGCCTTCCCGAAACTCCTGAATCACAACAAAGACCTCATCCTTGACCTTGCCCCAGAACTCCCAGTAGAAAGCAATAGAGAAACCATCTAGACTAGGGGCCCCGTCCGTGTTCAACTAAAAAACCATCGAACGAACCTCAACCTCAGTGAAAGGTAGAATCAATGCATTCGCTTGAGAAGACCTTCTAACCCTTCTGCCACGCCAGCCCATCCAGAATGAGAGGCCCTTCTAGTAATGGTATGAACGTGGTTCTTTAGAGCGCACCCGATCTCCAAGTTGCCATTAATTTCTGTTCCATCCACCTCAAGAGAGTGAAGATTCCTGTGCCTTATGTTACATGCCAGTGAGTGGAAGAAGCGTGTGTTGTTATCTCCTTCCTTGCCACCAATTCCTAGATCTTTGTCTCCATTCTATTTCCTTCTTTAGATCCTCCAATTGTATCAGATGCATTTGTTCAATTCTCAGTGTAATTTCCTTGGTTGTTAGCTCACGCTTATTCTCCAAGGCATCCAATCGAATAATCTCCATCTGCACATCACTCATTCTAACACGACGTTGCTCACAGATAACATTATTATACTCCATAAGATGTCTCTAAAGAAGCGCATGTTTGATTGAGAAGCTAGACACATCCGATCCTTCTGGGTGGTAGTCTCACCAGAAAGTCTCCACTATCTCTCAGAAACCATTCTCCAAGAGCCATGCCTTTTCAAATTTGAAGAAAGTTATCGGTCACATGTATTTACCTGAGGTCCACAACAGGGGGTATGATCCGAATGTACACATGGTAGTGGTCTTGCTCGTGCAAGTGGAAAGGCTTGAGTCACTTCCGTGGATGTCAGGAATCGATCAATCCTTGATCTTGACCTAGCGTTTCTCCATGCATATTAGCAACCCACGATGTCAACAATGTGTAATCCATGCTGGTTGATGAAGGAGGAAAGATCTAAGGAGCCGCCATCAGCACCATGAGGCAAATGTTGTCGTTCATCTGGTCATAATATCACATTGAAATCCCCTCCAAGAATCCAAATATGTGAAGGAGAAGTCTGTCTCACCAGGTGGAGGTCATCAAGCAGGTCCAAGATGCCACTCCCACTGCTAGGTCTGTATACATTAGTAACCAAGATGTCTCAAGAGTCTGCCTTCCACATTAGAACGACGGAAATGGAATGTCGCCCCATAATAACATCGTCCACAAGAGCGTATCTATCACTATTCCGGCCAATAATGGTGCCCCCATAGGCACTTTCCGAGTCGCGAGACCTGAAATGTGAAAGAATCGAGCCCCCAATAGATTTCCAGATTTCATCGATGCCCTGATGTAACTTGGTTTCTTGTAGAAAGACAATGTCTTCCCTCGCATTTGAGCATAGATCCTTAATGGCCATCCTCTTTTCAGGCCTCCCTAGGCCTCTAGCATTCCAGATGAGGATCTTCATAAAGCAACTACCTTTGTTCCTCGCAGTGGAACCACATCGAGGCAATCAATCAGATTCTGGTCCACCTCAGGAGTCCTCCCTCCCCACCATATGCTTAGTTGGGACCGCAACCAAGGCCTCAGGCCCATTGCTAGAACTCCCAACTCCTAGCCCAAGACCCAGAGGAACATAAAGAGAAGATGAAATCATGGGGGCCTGTAGATGACCTCCAAAAGCAGCCGTCGAACGTTCGAGAGCTCCAATCACCGCTAGTATCCGACATCATTGACGTTCCTTCGAGTTCCAACAGGAGTAGTACTTTCCGAAATGAGAAGTCGGTAAAGCCATGGATGACAGCACCACGATAGATGTGGCTGGATCTCGAAGGGTCGTCGCCTCGCCAGAATGATCGCCATTCACCTCTAGACTTGCAGTGGGTTCGCTAAAGGGGTTCTTGTCGAACAATCGCCGGGGCAAATAGTTTGGGTTGTGAGCGCCAGAGATAGGAGGCAGAGGATACTCGGGGTTAAAAAAATATGTCGAGCCAGTTCAGCTTAAGGCCCTGGATATGAAACTCCCGCATCTGTATCCGAGAATAACAGAACACCCGAATCCGAACATGCATGATTCGAAATATCATGTTCCGAAAGGGCATGATCCGAAGGGGCAGGATCCGAATGAGAGTGATCCGAAAGGTTGGGATCCGGAATGTGGAAAGATTGCAGCATGATCTGCAGCTTGCTAGGCTGGAAAGATCTTCTAGCGGCTTCCAATCCCTCGTAACAGTTCGAATCCCCCAATTTCGATGCAGAATCCGAAACATCCGCGACGTTACTGCTTCCCACGATGCTCCCGCATCCATCAGTGATCGATGACGATCGACCCCCCTCTCATCACCGCTGACGGGGGTGTCGGCCTCCACCACTTAAATTGGAAAACTCGCTTTATCGACTTTCGACACAACCTCAGGCGAGGCTAAGCTTGATCGTAATGCCGCCTCAACCATCACATGGACATCAGAACCCTTGGATAGACCGTCACTAACGATGGAGATCAGCTTTCCAACAACCTCAAATAAAGCTTCTATGGTTTTGAAATCCCTCGAGCAGAGAGGCATCCCTTTCAGCGTGAGGACCTTGTAGTGCTAGGAGTGTGAAGTCCCATCCCGAAGCGTGGGTCGATGCCATGATGTGGAACTATTCAGGGGATTTGATGATCCTTCCCCCAAAAGGTGTCGAACCTCCTCGCAGGAGAGGCCACGAGCGCAGATAGATGAATCCTCGAGTAGAACAATGTCTCCACCGAAAGAGGGGCCGACCTTAAGCCCGATATCCACCATCACAAATTGTAGGCAATTTTTTGGAGTTAAGCATATCCCCACAAGGATGCCCATTGGCACATTGTCTTGCTTCTCAATGATGCGAGCAGCTGCCCTCTGCATGATGTTTGGGACTTCTTCCCTCCGACAAGGATTCGTCGATTGTGGGCACCTTCTCAATCGATGACCAATGCCGCCACACCTAAAGCACGTGGTTGCATTGCGGCAATCTGCAACAAAATGTCCCATCTCACCACATTTGTAACGACCCAAAAACTTCCGAGCAGAATGGGACCTCCAATCAACCTCATTCTATGCCCGAATAGGCTGCCACACCACCTTCAACCTCCCATCCACCTTTCCCTCAGTTGCCCGACGTGAGGCATAAGAGACACCCCTCGTCACATTTCGCTCACCACCCCTTGTCACCCATTCTACCTCTGTTCACAATAGTTTTGATTTGACAATTTAACCCTGTTAGTTTTGTCAAGACTTTTGTGTATTTCGGCATTTATATGTGGGAGGTGGTTTAGTCAACATTACTAAAAGGTGGGATTTCATTTTGTTGGTGGGAATAAATAAAACCCACACCCTTATACTCATTGCGAGATTTTAATATAATATCCAACCATATTAGACTTTTTTGGTGGTTTCGTCCCACTTGTTAGGGAGGCATGTTAATCAATATTTTCTCCTTATTCTGATTCCACATTCTATTTTATTTACTTTCATCCATCATTAGCTTTTGTTGAAGGGAAAATGAATTGAATTGATTAATGAGAGGCCCTTGGGTTCTCTTATTTAGGAGAGGAATCTATTGGACAAATTACATGACGAAGACAAAATAAATAGATAAAAAGAAAACCATACAAAAGATAGGAATGCCGTCAACACTTCCCCTCAAACTGGAGCGTAGATATCGATAAGGCTCAGCTTAGAACAACATCTTTGATAATGCCCTTTGGCTAGGGCCTTAGTAAAAACATCTGCTGTTTGATCTCCAGAGCTAACATGAGTAGTAGCAATAAGACCCTTCTGTCTTATGTCACGAGTGTAGTGACAGTCCACCTCTGTGTTTGGTCCTCTCATGAAAACCTGGGTTGTTGGCAATGAAAAGAGAAGCCTGATTGTCACATTGGAGGTGCATGGGAAGAGGCACCTCTATAGTCAGGTCAGTAAGAACAGATCTGACTCACATTATCTCCGTGCTAGCCTGCACCATGGCTCTGTATTTTAACTTAGCACTCGATCTGGCAACCACGGTCTGCTTCTTGCTCTTCCAAGAAACCAGGGAATTCCCTGTGAACACCGCAAAACCTGAAGTAGACTTCCTATCCTTTGGACACCCAGCATAATTTGCATCTGCACATGCTGTAAATGAAAGAGATGTATGTCTGCTGAACAAAAGTCCCATACTTGGTGAAGTCTTCATGTACCTCAAAATCATATGGATTGCATCCATATGTGCATCTCTGGGCTGCTTCATAAATTGACTGACTTTGCTCATGACAAAGGATATGTTGGGTCTGGAAATAGTCACATATAGTAGCTTGCCAACAAGCTCCCTGTATCTTCTCTTGTCGACCCCCTCAGTGTCATCATCATATAGCTTCATGCTTGGGTCAATAGGAGTAGTGGCATGTCTGCAATCTGCCATGCCTGTCTCTGAAAGAAGATCTGTAACATACTTCCTCTGGGTCATCACAAGTCCTCGCTAGCTCCTGGCAAACTCCAGTACAAGGAAGTA
Source organism: Ottelia alismoides (assembly GCA_037367405.1). NCBI lineage: Eukaryota > Viridiplantae > Streptophyta > Magnoliopsida > Alismatales > Hydrocharitaceae > Ottelia > Ottelia alismoides. The sequence continues at coordinate 400,315 of JAZKJV010007393.1, forward strand.
TCGTAAATTACCAAGGTCCTTGGTAACAAATTGCTGACCAAGGAAGTCCTTGGCACTCTGAACACCCTGCTCTTCATCCCCTGTAACAATAATATCTTCAACGTAAACAAGAATGACAATGGTACTTCTTTGGATCCTGTGCACAAACAAAGAGTGATCTGCAGTCGATCACACAAACTCCTGCTGCTCTATCAAGTCTGAGAGCTTTTGAAACCATGCTCTTGGGCTCTGTTTAATGCCATAGATAGCCTTGTGAAGCCTGCAAGATTTCTTACACTCCCCCTCAATAGCAAACCTAGGTGGCTGCTGCATGTAGACCTCCTCCTGTAGAGCACCATAGAGGAAGCCATTCTTCACATCAAGCTGGTAAAGGGGCCAATCTCTTGTCACAACAACAAAAAATAGACTGCGCAGAGTGGAATGTCTGGCTACTGGAGAGAAAGTTTCCTGATAGTCCACCCCATATGTCTGAGTGAACCCTCGTGCCACAAGTCTCGCCTTATAGCGATCCACACTGCCATCTGCACGGTGTTTCACAATGCCTGGGCGGTGGCAACATGTGGTCGGGGGAGGGCCTGTACGGCATCAGAGGAGCCGGGGGAGGGCCTAGGTGGGGGCGGCCTGGGGCTGGGCGACGCCAAGGAGGCCGGATGGCGACGACGGGCGACAGGATGGGGGTGAGTAGGGCTAGGTTTTTGGTGGTATATGGGAACTCCAATCTAGGACCGTCGCTCTGATTCCATGTTGAAGGGAAAATGAATTGAATTGATTAATGAGAGGCCCTTGGGTTCTCTTATATAGGAGAGGAACCTATTGGACAAATTACATGAAGAAGTCAAAATAAATAGATAAAAAGAAAACAGTATAAAGATAGGAAATATCTCAACAGCTTTGTACTTACCTTTGTGGAAATTTTGTCTCATGAAGGATCAAGAAACAAGCGGTAGTATTTCGCTCAAGTCCATAGAACGATGACCCAGGGAGCAACAAAGATGTAATGGATTTATGTCGTACTTACTGATCTTCATCTTTTACCCGAGTGATGGAGTTAAGATATGAAGACACCATTGCCATGCACATAATAAACACTCCCATGTTTCATGGGATAAAATATGTAGAGATTGATTGCCATTTTACATGGGATCTCGTCCAATGACGATTTCCGCAGACTTCTAGTGTCTTAGTAGGTCGGATCACAGATTTCACTAATGCACTCTTTGGTTCTCTTTTTGAACAATGTTGTCACAAAGTGAGCATGTTAGAATATATGATCCAACTTCAAGGGGAGTGTCATAGCATATGAAAGTTGTAACTCCACAATGGTAGTCTTATACTTTTCAATTCTCTTTAATTATAGCCTCTTATATTTAGAGGGTTAGGGTTCAATAAGTATGATTGCTCCCTTGTACAACTTAGTGGACCGTTGGAGATGGCAATTGATTTTGATGGGAAGTGATGAGTGATCTTCCCAATTTTTGTATGGTAGAAGGTGCACCATATGAGTTTTTCGGTCATACTTGGGGGCGTGGATGAGTAGGAGAGGTGTATACAACACACAACACCAAATGGAAATAGGAAATAAGAAAAACCGTAGCAATATAACATATCATAATAAATCTAGCAATTCTAGCATAGCTGATAGCATAAGCATGTGTGAAGAACATAGGAAAGGCCTAATGAATTCACAAATATAACATATCATAATATCTAGCAATTCTAGCATAGCTGATAGCATATGCATGTGTAAAGAACATAGGAAAGGCCTAATGAATTCACAAATAAAAAATCCTAACCGAGCTAGGCATGAGCTAGAGGGACTGCAGAGAAGAGAGAGGTCTCGCATTGCCTAGAGAGGGTTGGCGGTGCATCATAAAGTTGGCGGCGAGTGGCAGAGGTGCAGGTGGCGATCAGTGGAGCTCTATATGGCAGGATTTGGGGTCTACGATTGAGAGGAGGAGGGTTTTGGGGTGGTTTCGTTCTTTTGCGAAGGGAAAGAAGTTGGGAGGGGCTTACTGTCTAAGCCCCACTTGAAAAATATGGGCATTCAAGTAACCGGATAGGGGTATATTGGTTTAAAAATCTCAATGTAGAAATCGCTCGACTAGTGGCCCGATTAGTCGGCCTGACCGACTATGGGCCGATTGGCCCTAGTCGAGTCGGTGCCCTATCCGAGTTGACTAATAGGGTCGACTAGTCGACCTAGTCGGCCGATTTTTACAATCTTGGAAGTAGCCCCCACTACTTATAACCCTCTATCACACTTTGTGATTATTAGATGTGGTACTATGTTTGGGGTGCTACAATTATTGTATATGGGGTCACGACTTTAGTAATTTTATCAAATACAGTTGTTGTATGTGGTAAAGTAATTTTATCAAAGATTTATCTATTATTTGGTTTGTGATCATGTGTTTAGTACTACATCACTTAATGAGGAGGAACTGCATGTGAGTCGGTTGTATATGGGGTCATGTATTATAAGTTCTGTTAATATGAAACATGGGGCCAGTTAGTACTGTAGGTTCTGTTAAGATGAAATAATAGAAAATTCAACACCTGAAGGTCTGTCTCCGGTGGTCTGGGATAGTCATCATGACCATATTTAACCACGCAAATCTCATCTTTTAACAGCAATTAGTGATATTTTTTTGAGAGTACAATCAATCATTAACATATTTGTCTCCCTTTTATATTTGACGTGGAATTACTCTTTGTTTGCATGTTGCTTTGACGTTATGCCTTCAAACAATTATAGGACAATTATGCGATTCAAAGTAATGAACGAGGCATTGCTGCTTCTAGCTCTGGTGCTTTCACATGGGAAATAGTTTCGGTATTTCACTACTCTTCTAACTACATATTACTATTTGTTGCATTGGTTTTACCTTTTACCTTTTAAACTTTAGGTCGAAGTTTCTGGTGGGAGAGGCAAGCCATCTCTTATTGTTGACAAGGACGAAAGCTTGCAAAAAGTACTGCAAATGATTTTACTTATATTGTACTTCTTTTGTTTTTGGACTGTAGAATATTGAAAAACTTCATATCTTCTTATAATTTTTTTAATCATGTCAAGGGCTTTCTTTTTCTCGTAATTCTTTATTATTATACTTTGGATATAAAATACTTTCCCATTATAATAATTGGTCAGTTTTGATTTCAACATCTTCTGCCTCACCCAGTATGTTTAATATAGTTTTTAACACCTCCTCCACCCATTACTTACATTCATTTGTACGTTGTAGTTCGATCCTGTAAAGTTGAAGAAGCTTAGACCAAGCTTTAAGGAGAATGGAGGTTCTGTCACTGCTGGAAATGCTTCTAGCATAAGGTATATTCTTTATTCCATATTCATGAAAAGAAATTCGAATTCACGTAACACTTTCAATTGCATTTTATTCTATCCTCTAGCATTTTGCTGCCGATGTTGTCCAAGAATGAAAGGTGGAGGAAAGGACGTTCTGGATAGTATTGGTAATATGTAAAAATGTCTTTAGTGTGGAGAAAAAAGGTAATATATAGAAATTCCCCTTTTTCGAGGCTAAAAAAGAGGGAAACACTCATTGGTGTCCACCCCAATGTATTAATTAATTAATTTAAGAAAAAAGTTAAAAAATCTGAATTAAAAAAATCCAAGAGTCAAGAAACCGCTTGTATATTGTAACTCTGTAACCGGTGACCTGAGAACAAGACGTCATTACGTGCTAACCAGATGGCCCACAACACAGCTGTCGGGGTCAGGATTTCACCTCGCTGTTTGTTACGAGCACCAAAAAAAGACGACCAGCAGGAGTCGAAGCTGATGGTGCAAATCCGGTCCAATCCCATCTCACACTAAACCACTGAAGATACCTGACAACAGAAGAAGAGGTGTTCCAGCGTCTCAATTTCTGTCACACAAGGGACATCTATCTAAAGGCACACCTGAAAGAGCTTGGCGCAACGGTCGCGAGTCAGCACTCGTTTTGTCTAAAAAACCAGAGGAAGAAACCAATCCTTTCAGGGAGACTGAGTGACCAGATGAAACCACAATCTCGAATCATAATATCCGACACCGCGGGGGGAGGTATGCAAATGGTACCATAAGCACTTCAAACCGAGAATGGCGATTTCCAAGCCCAATGATCCATCCCATAAGAGGGTCTGCTTAGCTGACCAATAGAATCTAAAAGTCGAAGTAGTTCCTCCTATCTCTGCTCTGAGAGAGGTGATCTGAATAACGACATCCAATTTCCATTGTCCCAACACTCCATAAACCTATCACCAGAGTCAGAAGCTAAAACGAAAAGTCTAGGAAAACGGTTTCCTAAAGGGCCGCCCCTCGTCCAATCATCCGTCCAAAACTGAAAAGTCGTACCATCCCCCAGAACTGGTCTAAACAACTCCTGAAAGCGAGGCATAACCTTCATAATCCCCTTCCAGAAAGGAGAGAGATTCGACCCTTGCCTTAGTAATCTAGGCCCTGCCATAAAAACACCATAGAGACGTCACAGTAGATTACGGCACATACTCAAATCCTCACCCAAATTCTGCTTACCCATTTATAAAAGAGCCTCATTGAAAGATTACAAGCTTTTGATCCCAAGCTCACCATGTTTCTTCGGTTGAATGATGGTTTCCCAGTCCACTAGATGTAATCCACGCCCTTTTTGGCTCGCCTTGCTCCACAGGAATTTGCGCATATTTTTCTCCAGATGTCGTCTGATGCTTGCTGTTAGTAGGAGGGAAGAGAAGAAAAACACTGGAATCGCAGAGAGGACCGCCTTTATCAGAACCAACCTACCACCTTGAGACAATAAAGAAGCCCTCCAACCCGTTAGCTTCTTCTCAACCTTCTCTGCCATATGTCCTCTCTACCACTGGAAGCCAGTCCAAGATCTTAACTCTGCCATACGTCAAAGGTAACCCAAGATATTGGATCGGAAGGGAACCACACGCTGTGCCCAACTCTCTACTACAGTCTCATGCCTCCTCGTTCGACAAACCAAAGGTAATAAGTGTAGATTTATCAAGATTCAGCTTCAGTCCTGACATTTCCCCAAACAACTCTAGGGTTATGGCCATGCCATTCGCCTCACTCTTGCCACCCTCTATAAAGAATATCGTGTCATCCGCATATTGGAGCAGCGGAATAACCATGTCACCTCAAATGTATCCTGAAATAATACCACCCTCTTGTACCCCTTCAACCATGCATGCGAGAACATCCGTAGCAATAACAAAAAGTAAAGGGGCAAGGGGGCACCCATGTCTGACCCCACGTTGTGGCTAAAAGAAACCCCCCTCTGGTTTCCTGTTTACCAGCACCGAGAATGATGTTGTGGTGATGCACCTCTTCATCCACGAAATCCAAAGCTCTGGAAACCCCCTTCTGTGAAGGGATGCTCACAAGTAAGGCCAGTCCAAAGTGTCATACGCCTTAGCGAAATCCACCTTCCAAAGCAAAGGCTTCTTACCGCTTCGTTTCCACTCTGATATAATCTTAGAAGCCGTCACCAAGCTGTCCCCAATCTGACGCCCATGAATAAACGCCGACTGAAAAGGCGAGATGATCCGACTAAAAAGGCGAGATGATGTGATCAAGAACTCTACTAAGACAGGTCGTGAAAATCTTGGCCATAATAAGATATATTCCATTAGAGAGGGCAATCGGTCTGTAATCCTCGATCCTTTCTGCCGACTCCTTCGGTAGAAGGAAAATAGAGCCCTGTTCAGCTTCTCAAAGCCCGCATTCCCCAGGCGAAATTCCCCCACCACCTTTAGGACATCAGCTCCCACTACAGACCAGAATTCCTTATAAAATATCAAAGGCAATCCATCTGGACCAGGCGCTCCATCATCATTCAAATTCCAAACAACCGCCTTGACCTCCTCCATGGTGACCTGTAAGGTTAAACTTGAAGCATGCACCTCCGAAATACGATTAGCCCCACGACCATTCCAATGCCACGATCTCGAAGGGTCATTTCTAGAAAAAGCATGAAAATGATCCGCTGTCGCAGAAATCGGTATTCTGTCCCCCTCAATTCTGGTTCCATCGACAATCATATGACAAAAAGTGTTCACTCTCTGTCTGCCACTGGCTATTCTGTGGAAGATAGTTGTATTCACGTCCCCTCCTTCAACCACTTGATTCGAGACCTTTGTTTCCATTCCATCACATGCTTCCTGTCCTCTTCTAAAATTATTCTCTGTGCATTCATTCTATGCCCAAGTTCATCACTGTCCAGTTGTTTGTCATCCTCAATTATGTCTAATCTCTGCACTTCAGATTCCGCAGCCCCCTGCGAGCTTTCCGGGCCTCCCTCACTTCTTTTTTAAACGCTCAAAGTCTCTGCCGCAAGCTGTTAAGCTTCTCAAAAAGTCCCATCGCTGCCGAACTAGTCGGGGAAAGGAATCTCTAGTACGAAGTCACCAACTCTCTGAAGGAGTCCTCCAAAAGCCAGGCCCGCTCAAATTTGAAGAAACCCCGAGTCAGAGTCTGGTTGCCAGAGTCCCAAATCAAAGGCGTATGGTCAGACCGGGTGCGTGGCCTACTGGAAACGAAAGAAAACGGGAACAATGCCGGCATCTCAGAATAGGCGAGAAAACGATCAATGTGAGATCGGGAGCCCGTGTTTCGCCTGGTATATTTGACATCTGAAGCGTCGAAGATCTCAAGATCGAGGTCATTAATCTAATCTCCAAAGTCAGAGGAGCCCAGGTCTTGCCTTCCCCGAAGCCGAAATCTCCCCCTATCAGCCATGCATAGTCCGGAAATGCACTTTTGACCGCACGAATCTCCGCCCACATTTCACTCCGAACGACTGATTGGCAAGGGCCGTAGACACAACAGATAACAATCAAAGCCGAGGTGGAAACACATTCCAGCATAACTGATAGCACATGCGAGCCAAACATCTCAGCTTTAAACAAAAAAAATTGGCTTTTCCAGGCCACAATTAAATCTCCAGAACTTGCCAAGGCGTCGATCGCCTGATAGTCGAAATAGGAGCTTATCCCAAAAGACCTCCACACAGTCGAATCACATGAGTTCAACTTAGTTTCCTGTAGAAGTACGATATCGCATCCCTCCCCACTCCATGAACCTTTCTCCCAAGGATCTTTTTTCAGGGTCACCCAGACCTCTCACATTCCAGGATAAAAACTTCATCTGGAAACAAAGTGTATCCCCCCGGTAAACACCGCTCCTGCCAGCTTAGCCACCTCTTTTTTTATTCAGAAACCGTCTGGACCAGGCGAGTTTGCCACTTGTGTTTTCTTCTTCGTCTGTATCTCTTGGTACCTCCTTTCAGACTTTCCTCACCAGAGAAAAACCCAATATCGAGCTCTTCTTTCCCCGTCTGAGACTGAGGAGAGATCGAGGTTGAAACTCCATTTAGCATGGGTCCCCGCTCTACTGCAAGTGAACCAAGATCCAGGTCTGAAGCTGTTTGAGTTCTTGGCAAGATTAGGTCTGAGGGGCTCGATACGACCCCTTTCCCACCGGACAGGCTCCTCTCAGATGCAGCGAAGTTAATTGATTGGAAGCAGGTGACCCCCGGGCCCGCCGAGAACGACAGTAGAATAATTTCCCTCACAGGTTCCCCGGAGAAACCAGTGACCAGTATTCTCGAAATTGGACCCGCATCCAACCCAAAAAATCCTGAGTGTCCCAAAACGGATCCGGGTCCATCAAAAGTGACGCCTGAGAAAACTGCTCGGCTTTTCGGGTCCATTGGACCCATCCAGCCGACCCGCATAGACTTTATCTTCGTTGAATTGATATAGTGCCCTGCATCCTCAGGACAAATCTAGCCAACATTAATCTGGTAGTGGTTCATGCCATGGCATTTATATTGATTCAACACTTGTAACTAGCAAGCAACCTTTGTCCTTTTTCTTTGTCCCAAGTAGACTTCCTGTCCTTTGGGACAACAAGGTTAGTCTGTATCGGAGCAGAGAACCATCTCTGCTGATTAATCACAGGAAAATAAAGGCCCTCCGACCAGGGGACTATCATCATTGCTGCATCCCAGTTTACTTTTTTTGGGGTAGAGAGAAATTCATATCTTTTATTGAGCAAAGAATCGTAGATGCTCTTTTATATGTGAAGAAGATTGTAATCTTAAAGGAAAATTTACATAAGGGTCCAATAAAATAATAAAAATACACAATAAAATTGGTGGTTGGACCTTACACGCTCTAGTGGATAAGCAGTGCCAAGGTTCAAATCTCATCCATTACACTTAACTAACAGACATAACCAGCTAATGGTAACACTTCTCAAGTTTGACATATATATCACCTCCTACCCAAAGGCCGACATCTCTTCCAATGCGGCATGGCCCTAAATGTTGGTTTAGATCATCATATCGGTGACTAACCGAAACAAAATTTTGATTGAAGTTCGACTGAAATTCCAGTCGGTCAAGATTTCTATTATGGCTCCCATATTGCTGAAATATCAGCCATTTCGGTCAAATTTCGATGACATGTCGAAATCTAACTTCGACCGAAATTCGATCGAATTTCGGTGAAATTTGAGGCTTTGCAATGCGGAAGACTGGAGATCTTTATAATGGTAACCATGCCACCTACCCCAATGAGCTTTTAATGCAAAGCAAATCAATGAGTTGATCTATGTGAGACCCCAGCCTAATCACACACAACTTGAAAGTAAGAAAAGGATATTATATTCGTTGAACAAACTTATATGATTATGTCTTTTATAAGCTATATTATGGAAAATAAGAAATAACTTTTTGAGGCATCTCTGATTCATTGAACAAATCTTTAGAATATTGCTTACTTTTTTTTTTTGAAGGCTCAAAAAGGGGGAGACACGCGATGGTGTTCGCCCCAAAATAATATTATAAATAAAGAATAGAGCGAGATACTTACACATCGAGGAGGGGAAGAAAGAAGGGAGAGGGAGGGGACAGAAAAATAATTATTAAAAAAACGGCAACTGGCCCCAAGACCCAACTACGTAGACCAGTCAGCGATTAATATGGAAGCCGCGGTATCGACGTTCTCCACGTAGAAGCGCACACCCGAGAAGATAGAGTCATTGCGAGCCCTCCAGATGGACCAAAGGCGCGCCAGAGGGCCGAGCAGATGCGAGCGGGGTCTTCTTCTGTTGGCCCAGAGGATGTCCCAGAAATCCTCCGTATTGGCTGATCGAGCCCAGGCGACCTCATCCCAAATCCGGGAGACCGAAGTGCAAAGGAAGAAAAGGTGGTCCGCCGATTCATCAGACAACCCACAGAGCTGGCACAGAGTGTTGGAAGAGTGAAGAAGGGAGGCGCATCGATCGCGAGTCATCAGTCTTCGATGTCGAAAAACCCAGAAGAAGAAGGTGATCCTAAGAGGTAAGCGTAGCCCCAAAGGAAAGCGCAGTCACGGGCCAGGGAGGCATCCAGAGGTGGAGGAGGAGGGAGCAGGGCAAGATAGGCCTTGCGGGAGGAGAACGGGCCATTCCTCCAAGCCCAGTGATCCCGCCCGCCAGCAGGGGAGGAGGAAGAAGAGAGAGCCTCCAACAGAGAGGCCAAGTCGTTGACGCGCTGGTCAGAGAGGGACCCCGAGAAGGCGGGGCACCAGCCGCCGTGGTTCCAGTAATCAGCAACGGTGGCCAAGCGGTTAGACGCCAAAGAGAAGAGCCGCGGGAAGCGAGACCGGAGAGCGCCACTCCCCGTCCAGTCGTCGATCCAGAAATTGAAGATAGCACCCGATCCCAGCATCGGGGAGAATAGAGAACGGTTCTTTTGATATATTTCAAAAATGTATCGCCAAAAGGGGGAAGAGTGAGCCGGGCATCTCCCACGGATGAAGGAAATCCAGTCCACGCCCATAATCGCACGCAGGACTCGGCCAAAAAATGATTCATCGTTGCCCCAAACCTTAAGCACCCATTTTAAAAGCAAGGCCTCATTGACCCGCTCCAAGGGCCGAACACCAAGGCCCCCCGCTCTCTTGGGCCGAGTAACCACATCCCAAGCAATCAAGTGAATCCCGCGGCCGCTGCCATCCGCCCGCCCCCATAAAAATCTTCGCATGCATTTTTCCAGCCGGAGGCGAACGCCCACAGGTAACTTGCGAACCGAAAGAAAGTAGATGGGAATCGCAGAGAGAACCGACTTAAGAAGAACGAGGCGACCACCACGAGAAAGTAAGGAGGCCTTCCAGCCAGCCAAGCGCGAGTCCACCCGGTCCAGGATCATCCTCCAGTCATTCAAGCGGTTCCGGCCCGACGAAATAGGGACACCGAGGTAGGTGAGAGGGAGCTCCCCAATCCGCGAACCGAGGATAAGGCTGCACTCGGCCACCTCAGGCGCGGACAAGCCAAAGGGCACGAAGCATCATTTGTCGAAGTTGATCGTTAAACCCGATAGTTCACCGAATAGGGAGATCACATGTGCCATCCCAGCCACCGCGTCGGAGTTCCCCTCAATGAAGCACATGGTGTCGTCCGCGAACTGAATAATAGGCACACAAAGGCCATCCTTCTGAAATCCCGCAGTGAGGCCAGCATCAATGACACCATGCACCATCCTGGTCAAGACGTCCGAGGCGAGAACAAAAAGCATAGGGGCTAACGGGCAGCCCTGCCGCACCCCCCTACGAGGTTGGAAGAGACCGCCAACCGGACGTCCGTTAACAAGCACGGAAAGGGATGCCGTGGAGATACATCTGCGCATCCAAGATATCCAAGCACTTGGGAAGCCCCGCCGATGAAGAACAGCCCATAGGAATTTCCAGTCAAGCGAATCATAAGCTTTAGAAAAGTCGATCTTCCAAAGGATACCTTTCTTCTTCTCACGTTTCCAATCAGCCACAATTTCAGAAGCAACAAGGATGCAATCCGCAATATGGCGACCTTTGACAAACGCACCTAGGACCGGCGAGATGAGTCCGTGAAGGATCGTCGAAAGACGGTTGGCCAAGGTTTTAGCGATAATAAGGTAGATGGCGTTGGAGACGGCAATAGGGCGGAAGTCGTCGAGACAGAGGGCGGGTGATTTCTTCGGGATAAGAACGATGTGCGCCCGGTTGATACGATCAAAGCCAAGGTTGCCCGAGTAGAAGTCAGAAGCCACCGCGAGTACGTCCCCCGAAACCACCTCCCAAAAATCCTTGTAGAAGGAGACCGGAAAGCCATCCGGCCCCGGGGAAGAGTCACCATTCAAGCTCCACACAGCGGATTTAAGCTCGGACAAAGAAAAAGGGCGAGTGAGGATAGAGGAGTCCGCATTCGAGATCCTGGGGGCCCCCACCCCAAGCCAACGCCAACGCCGCGGGGGGAGGGCAGTAGAAGAACGACGGAACTGCTCGGAGATGGCAATTCCCAGCTCACGATCATCCGAGTAAACATGGCCATTGATGGAGATAGACCTTATAAAATTAAAGCGTCGCCGGTTGCTAGCCGCCCGGTGAAAAAAAGAAGTGTTGGCGTCGCCCTCCTTGAGCCATTTAACCTTAGATCTTTGGCGCCATTCAATACATCTCTTCTTATCCTCAGCCTGAACCTGAGCACTAGCATTTGAGCTAATAATATTACATGTTTGAGATTTTTTATTGCTTAGTCACAAGATATCTAAATAATAGTAATTTCGTATAACTTATAAACTTTTTACAAAATCTATGCAGAACATTGTCAGATCATTACTTTATCTCATATAATTTTTAATCCTCTAAGTTAAATGTGGAGTTCTAGTTATACATACAACTTGAGTCACTATTATAATGTCGAAAGTAGACGATTTTATGATAAATTCCTAAACTTTTGATCCAATGCGTCTCATGATTTAAGAATAAATAGAGCAACAAACATAGATAGAAGTCTTTATTGAATTGAGTTGTCTTGAATGCGTTTTGTTTATAATTATTTATCTTATAAACATATAAAATTATCATTATAATTTCTTTCAATAAGAATTAAGGCTTACACCTAGACTTCCTCGAGGCTTACACCTCGCCTCACTTATAGGAAACCGCCATGGTCCGCTTCTCGCTTTTGGATACTTTGTCTAGTAGGATTGCCTCCTGTAACTTTGCTTTTTTGATCATGCTGAGACATTTCCATTGATGGTTGAGTTGTGCCCGGGAGTTCTTTAAATGCTTCAAAAAGCCGGAGCTCTCGATTCCAATCCTTTAGTATGCGGATGATGTGATCCTTTTTGTGGAAGATAGGGTGTCGATGGTCGGGGGGTTTTCTGCGGCTTTAGAGATCTTTGGAGTCACCTCAGATCTCATGTTTAGTCATGGTAAGTTTGCATATGTACCATTCAAGATGTTTTCTAATAAGACTAATAGATGCGGAGTTGTTTTTGCTACCCCCGGATTTAGTTCGGGCCTTACCTAACTGGGATTGCCGGTAACACATGGTAGGTTTTGGTAGATAGATTGGATGTTGTTGATTGAGAAACTTGAGAAGAAGCTAGTCGGTTGGCAGACCATTTGCATGTTGAGGGGTAAATGCATGGTGCTCCTTAGGATAGTACTCTATGGCATCTCGGTTATTCCCCCATTCTCGCTTGTTGTCGGCAGGATGCAAACACATCTTGCATTTATGATGAGTAATTCTTTTCATCTAGTTTAGGGGACTCCTCCTTAGGAGTTCTACACATGCTTCAGAAAGTCAGCATTCTGGATCCTAGTCCTTTAGTATGGGGATGATACGATCTTTTTGTGGAAGATGAGTTGTCAATGGTCATGGGGATTTTTGTGGTTTTGATGGTCTTTGAAGTCATCTCAGGTCTTAGGGTCTATTAGAGTAAGTATGCGTACGCACCCTTCGAGCTGTCGTCTAACAAGTTGGTACCCCCAGAGCTAATTCGGTTCTTACCTACCTGGGCCCACCAATATCACAAGGTAGGTTTTAGATGTTGTTGCTTGATGAACTTGAGAAAAAACTAGCTGGTTGGAAGGCATGTTGCATATTGAGGTGTAGATGCCTGATCCTCCTTAGGGCGGTAATCTCTAGCATCTCAGTTTTCCCCTTTCTCACTTGTTGCCGAGAAGAATGCAACCGCGTATTGAATCCCTGATGAGGTGATTCTCTTGATCTAGTTTGGGGGACTCCTTGCATATTTTCTTGGTGTGGTGTCAATACTTTGATCAAGGGAGGTTGGGGATGTTGCCCCTAAAGGAGATGAACAAGTCTTTTCTTGACGGGTGATATTGTGTTTGTGCGGTATCCGTCATTTCTTTGGTAGGGGATTTATTGGATTCTTTCGAAAATGGGAGATTTGCTAGTGTTATTTATTGGTAATGGCAACATCTTTCTTTTCTAGTAGGACAATTGGATGGGTCTTGGCACTCTGGAGGAACGCTATCATCTCTTTGCTTTTGCGAAAGATCAAAATTTACGGGTTCATCAGGGTTATGCAGGTGGTTCCTGGATGACAATGTCCAAAAGTTATTTTTCGGAACAAAGGATGAGTGCTTTTTTAGCGATGCTCGATGATGTGTCGGATACTTAGGTTATTACCCGTGGGGGAGACAATTTCCATTGGGTAAATTGCTCTCTCTATCAAAAAAGCCTATCAAATCTTTGCCCGTAATCCCGACATGATTTAGGAAGATATGAAGCATGATTGCATAATAATTTGTGTTGGGAAAAATAAAAGACTTATTCCTGCTTGAACCCACATCATCTCTGTACATGCTTGTGCCATAGCCTATACTAAGATTCAACACTAGATCTAGCAACTACAGTTTGCTTCTTGCTTTTCCACGAAAAAAGTGAATCTCCAACAAATATAGCAAATCCTTTTGTGGATTTCCTGTCATTGAGGCATGTGACACCCTCGTATCCGGGCACCCGTTTACGCTGCATTTGCACTATTATATTTATAAGTGATCACATTAAGTTATTGAAAATCAGGGGAATTTTTTTCCGTATTTGCTATTTATATATGACATTGAAATCAATATAACAACCACAGAACAACAACAACAAGTGCAACGAATATTGCATTTCATTATTTTCCATATTTTTATACAACATGTACAAAAGAGGCTGACCGTGTACACATATATCCCAAAATATATACAGAAGAGAAAGAAAGCATTTACATTATGAACTGAACAAAAACAGTGACAAAAGTAACTGTACTGGTATATACCCGGGTGCCAGGAATCATCTACCAGCTACTGCAATTTAGGCTGCTTGCCTGCCACACATGAAAGGTACAAGAGGCGTCAGCGAGCGTTAGTACTTCCCAAAAACTTTTTAAATTAAGCAGGTATTTAAAGTGGTTGCAAAAGAAACAAGTAGTAAGGCATAATCATTTAAAAAAATCCACCACTACTTGAAAAATTACAACTACCTGCTATGAAAAAGATTTTCAAGTTACTTTGAGGAAATGTCCTAAATTTTACCCACTATTTTTTATATGACATATTCTTATATAGTAATTAATGACTCATAAGTATAATTTCTCCATTTGTCCCGTAATGTTTCTTATATATAATTTATATATTAATTTATGGCCTATATGTAAACATGGAAGGAAATTTCGCGATATATCACTGATTTATCGATATCGAGATGTGATCGATATGGATGCTGATATGGTGATACATCCCAGTTTTCAGACATTTCCTTCACAAAAGAGCGTCGGCATGGGCGATATTTCGGCGATATATCGTCGAAATATCATATCGGTACGATATCGAAACCGTATTGATATCGATACGGCCTTCCCTGTATGTAAATGCTATTTTCTTATCATTAAGACCAAGTTATGAATCTTGATAAGAAGTTGGAGAGGTGATACTTTATTTAACTCTCAGTTTATTGATGATGAAAAAGGATAATATTCTAATCTGATTCTCAATTCTAACTATCTTTTCAAGTCTAGTGGATAGTCTGTGGCCTTGGTCTATGTATGGCCTCACCCTGGGCCTATGAATTTAAGATGTGAATAATGCCTTAGGGTTGGGGTGCCTCCGTAGGCATGCGGTGTTGTATAATGCATCCTAACTAAGTTCCCATCACGTCCACTAACTTGATTATAATCAACTCTAGCCAACACAACTTATAATTGACTTCATCTCTTAGACAAGATCCATTATGCTTTATTCCGAGTTTAACTGTAACTCATCCGAATGTAACCCTAGATGATTCAGATGTAGCATCGCCAAACTTGTTGGTGGAAAGGTGACCAAAACTCAAGCGGTGAGGTATTCTCCTAAGAGACTCTTCTGTGTCGCCCTCTTATTGGAAGTGCGGCCCAATAGGGGGAAATGTCTACTCCAAACTACGCCCCATAGAAGGGTGAGAGAGACTCTCCGGAAAAGTCGCTCTGTAAACCAGCCCGACTAGTAGGAACAAACGAGCTCGTACGTAAAAACTAAAATCGAGGATCCCCGCATGGGTATCCTAAGACAGAGGGTCAGCGGAGCTGGTCAAAAGTCGGGATCCCCGAGGCGTAAAAACACTGCGAGCTCGTGTAAAACTGTGAAAAGGATTGGGATCCTAGACCCGTACACTTGCCGACCGTTGCTCTCACTGGGCTTCCTATCTCCCGCCCAGTTGAGAGTCATCGCTCCCTCACACAGTTAGGTGTAAGGGTCACCATGACTGGCACAAATATCATGAGGATATTTTCTTAGATTTCCGAGAGCTGAACAATTTATATGAATTTTAAATCAAGATCTATTCTCTTTAAGATGATGAGCAATGTAAGATTCAGAATGCGATCAGACTTCTATTGACATTCAACACCACGAATCTTATTCAGACAAGTAGGTAAAATCATGTCAACGTAAACCATTGTAACTATTGCCTTAACCTTCTCCCACTTTAAGTAGAGTTGGCTACACGGATTCTTTGAAAATATATTTGGATACACAAAAATATACGATAGTACACGTTGGTCTTTGCAAGTTGTTTTCATTGGTTGATGGCATGATATTTGATTTATAAGAATACACCATTTTTGCTTGAATTGACAAACTATTTATAGTCTAATTGGAACCTTTGATCAAGTGATGCAGAATATACAACATGTCCAATCTATTCACCAACGATTCAGACCATTTTCTGTTTATCACTTTTCTATCCATAAGACTAAGAAAGAAGTGGTTCTCCATTACTTTGAGTGCATGATTATTAAAGTCACGGCCAAATTGTCTACAAGAAAATGGTGATCAAACAATTCAGTAGGCATGTCACTGCTTTTTTGAGCAATCAGAGGTGATGCTTTTTTAGCATATCTCGGCATTTTATATCCATAACACGCTGATGTCATGATTTCTTCGTAGCCTTTTCAGTATGCTCAGATGATTTGCATTCAGCATTTCATGGTCAGCTGTTACTCATTTCTAATATAAGGCTAGACATTGGTAATATGAAACATGAGTGTGAAAAGTTGATCAAAAACATGTAGACTTAGACATAAACGAATCCGAGTGGGTATAGAAACATTAGAGATAAGCTGACCAGCATGGATTGAATGAGTATTTATTTCCTTGACCGTGTAAGGGACCAATAAAGAATGCTTGATATTAGATGCACATAGTTGTAAAAATTATGTAATTTCATACATTCTTCATAGCCTTTACCAACCAACTGAAGAGAATCCTTTATAACTTTCCAGGAGGCATCCTGGAAAATAATTCTCAACTGCATTTATCATTATATATATATATATATATATAGCCTTTACCAACCAACTGAAGAGAACCCTTTATAAACTTTCCAGGAGGCAACCTGGAAAATGATTCTCAACTGCATTTATCATTATATATATTTATATATATAGCCTTTACCAACCAACTGAAGAGAATCATTTATAAACTTTCCAGGAGGCAACCTGAAAAATGAATGCATTTATCATTATATATATATAGCCTTTTCTAACCAACTGAAGAGAACCCTTTATAAACTTTCCAGGAGGCAACCTTGGAAATAATTATCAACTGCATTTATCAATATATATAGCCTTTACCAACCAACTGAAGAGAACCCTTTTTAAACTTTCCAGGAGGCAACCTGGAAAATAATTCTCAACATATTATTAACCTATTGCAAAATTTCCAGATTTCCAACAATCAGAATTTCATTGTGTGAATTTCATGCATGAGAGCATGAGGATGGATATGGAATTTGTACAAAAGATCACATTTATCATCCATGGCAGCAAGGAGGCTATAGATTGTACCTTATAAATTCCTAAATTTGGGAATATTAGCATGCATGAAGGATTAGATGGAGGCTTCCAGCAGCTCCTGCTTGGCAGAATTTGGAGCAGTAGGCCGAAATAGGGAGGCTCCCACTTCCCCTTCTTTGATGGAGAGCAGCAGCTCCTCTTAGCCTCCAGATTAGTAGCAGCAAATGGGAATTTTGGGGGAAAAATGAAAGAAAGAAGAGGGGAGAAGTTCTTATCGTTGGAAAAAATGGAGAGTGGAGGTTCCTTCCTGGAACCTTCCCAATGCTATTTGTTAGAAAATAGGAAGCGGAAGCGAAACATGGAAAACGAATAAACATTAAAGAAGAACAACGGGATTTTACGTGGAACCCTACTCCGTGAGGAGCGGGATGAAACCACGGGAGAAGCCCTCAAAGGGGCATGTTATGCATTGCTTTTTCTCATCTCATACAGGAGGTCTGGGGCTCCTTATATAGCCTCCACAGAGCTTCCAAGTCCCACCACTAGTAGATGTGGGACTAAACTCTTGGATGGGGTAAATGGATCCTGGAGTGATCCATTTACTCATCTCCCATACATGTGACGCATATATCAAATACTCCAACACTCCCCCTCAAGTTGGAGCATGCAATGCTCAGCTTGGACAAATAGAAAGAAACTCAACTCAACGCTATAGGACACTACGGACAATATCAACCCAACGCGCACAACTGCTGCTGTCGAGGACGTTGCTTCTCATGCCGTGCAGGTGAGGAGGACGAACGGGCTGGAGTGTGAGTCTGCTGAATCTCCTCGTCGGAGAGCATGTGCTCTGAACTGCGCTTGTCAGAGTCACTGCAATTGAAATGAGTCTCCTCGTCGGAGTACTCTAGCCCTCCACAATATGTGGACAACTGCTCCATCTCTGAAAATGGTCGAACTGAATAAGGGCCGTGGCTGTGCAATCCTCTTCGGAGTCCACGGTCACTGGAGAATGGAGTCTGAAAAGTCTCCTCTTCGGAGAACTGGGTCTCTCCCATCTGGCTCAGAGAATGGTACACTACTCTGGTGTCCCTATGATACCATATGAAAACCCTTGCCAACATGGCATAAGGAATGGTCCTCTACTCTGGAGTCTCTATGGCTCACATGAAAACTCTGGCCTACAAAACGAGAAAGGATGGGGACCTCTGAACTAATGGCATACATGTGCTCATATGAAAAGACCGCATACTCGTGCATGTCTGAAACTGGAGTCTCTCTTGAGAACTCGAAAAATGGACCTCTCATCATGGAGTGCCTCGAACTTGGACTCTGACCAATTTGTCGAGTCTGAATAACTGCGCATCACACCTGTGGACTCGGAATCTGAACGTCGAGTCTGAATCTTGCGCATGGAGAATCTTCATCTGAAAAATTTTAGAGTCTGATCAACAATTGTCCGGCCTGGAGAATCTCTCAATCTGATATCTAAATCTGGATCATGGAATAATGGAACAAACCTGTGACTGTACACCATACTCCCCCTTTCTCCCATACTTGTCGAAAAATCAACGACGACCAAGTTGGGAGAAGACAAGATATATATGAGGAAACAAAACATGAAACTTGCGGCTTCTTTTTTTTTTCGTTTTTCTTTTCTTTGTTTTTTTAAATAGCCGCCATGATGACTTTTTTAACATAAGTCGTTCATCATTTTTTTATCGGCTTTTCATCTCTCACATTTTTTGATATGCGTATGGCTCTTTCTATTGTATGCACTTTTTTTTTATTTTTTTTCAAATAACGGCCCACTTGGGCTCAAATAATCAGGCACCCCAAAAAAAATTCACCCCCTCCCTTTTTTTTGTATGCAGCAGGCCCCGTCCCACTTGGGCAATATCCCCCCTTTTTTATACATAACAAAGGCCCACTTGAGACTCTTTTTAGGATTCCAAGAGGAACCCTCTCTCTATGACAACATTCGCCATGGAGATGGGGCCTGAAGATTTCTTCTCTCAGAGCATGTAGTTACAAAAATAAAATCTCCCATGATCTTGATTAGGGTTTTGTGAAAAACCCTAGCATTTGAACAAACTATGAACATGAACTCCATAAATTGATCTTCAAGAATAAACAATAATCGAATCTCGAAAAATAAATCTTCAAACACAAATCCTCGAGAACCGACCCGCTCTGATACCATGTTAGAAAATAGGAAGCCGAAGAGAAACATGGAAAAAGAATAAATATCAAAGAAGAACAGCGGGATTTTACGTGGAACCCTACTCCGTGAGGAGCGGAATGAAACCACGGGAGAAGCCCTCAAAGGGGCATGTTATGCATTGCTTTTTCTCATCTGATACAGGAGGTCTGGGGCTCCTTATATAGCCTCCACAGAGCCTCCAAGTCCCACCACTGGTAGATGTGGGACTAAACTCTTGGATGGGGTAAATGGATCTTGGAGGGATCCATTTACCCATCTCCCATACATGTGACACATATATCAAATACTCCAACACTATATATATATATTTTATTTAAGACATCAACCTTTATGACATCATTGTTGGTGACATTATCAATGACATCATTGTTCTTACACATATATTTATATATATATATCTATACAATGGCTGGAATAGAGTCTATAGTAGCAGAAAAATAAAAAAAATAATTTATTTTTTTAAAACTACTTTTCTCTCATTATTTATGGTATAAAAGTTGATCGTATTCGCATCTCAAGTCTCCGATTTTGATGTGTAATATCTCGTTTTGACCGTCTCTGAACGACGATCAATGAGTATAATATTCATATACTTTAGATCATGTTTGGATGTCCGATTTTTTTGAGATACAGTTTTTATTTGGGTTTAATTTTGTGATTTAAAAATATCAAACGATCTCCGATTGACGAACGGTCGATTCCATTGATCTTATTTCGTCGAATCAGATTTTATGACGGTCTCGATTTGTTTCTTTGTTTCTGAATTCACATCGCAGATTTTTCGGGCACGCACTACAATGCGATTGATTTTTGATCGATTTCGTCTGAAAAGCTTTTGATATGCGATTAATTGATCGATTTAGGATTTATTCATTATTATTTGAACAAAAATGGTCATTCAGATTCTTAATCGGATCGAGTTCGGGTTTAATTGGAGCCGGATGTTACAAATATAAAAACCTCAAAGGGAGTCTCGTCCTCGAGACTCGAGTTAAGGTTCCTACGAGACTTGTTTGGATTCTATCTGGCCATAAAACCTCAAAGAGTTTTGAACTCATAAAAACCTCAAAGGAAAACAAACCATAAAAACCTCAACGGTTCCTACGAGACTTGTTTGGATTGGACCCGGATGTTTTTTGGGTGCGAGTCTTCGATGCTGATTTGGAGGGACTCAGGGGTGGCTTGGGTGGAGACCAGTGGTTTTGAGGCGTTCTGGAGATCAATTCGTGCCGTGAACATGGGCTCGTCGGATGACTGTTCCAAGGCATTTACAGTACTCTAGGCCATTTATCTTGGGCAAATGATATGATCTTCAAAAATCAGAGGTTCTACCCTGAGAATGTTGTATCTCATTGTACGACCCTTTATAATTTCTGGACCTCACGCTAGTGTAATCCATCTTTATTTATTTGAATAGAATCTGGGTTGACTCCCGACTCGGGAGTACACCCACTTTTCAGTAAAAAAATGAACATATTTACAAAGGCTTGTCTTAATGATTACCTGAGAAGAGTTGCGAGTATCGTGCCTGCATATCAACTTCAGTCTCCCACGTCACCTCTTCGACGCCGTGTTAGTGCCACAATACCTTGACCAATAGGATCTCTTTGCTGCGAAGCTTCTTCACAGCGCTGTCTAGTATATGCAGTGGCCTCTCCTTATATGTCAAATCTGGCTCCACGTCAAGATTCTCATAACTGATGACGTGTCGAGGGTCGTGCACATACTTCCTCAGATTGGATACATGAAAAATGTCGTGAATACCCGAAAGATGTGGAGGAAGGGCTATCTGGTAGGCCACCTTCCCCACTCTAGCAAAGATTTCGAATGGTCAAACATTTCGTGGTGTCAGCTTGCCATGAACACCGAATCTCTAAATTCCTTTCATGGAAGATACATGGAAAAATGCCCAATCTCCTACCTGTATTTATAGGAAATTTATTCAGATTAAGCTAAAACTTATTAAGTCATATTGTAAAAGAAGTAAAAGAAAAGGATGGGATACCTGAAACTCCAAATCTCTTCTTTTACGGTCTGCATAGCTCTTCTGGTGGCTCTGTGTCGTCAGAAGCTTTCGCCTCACTAGATCAACAACCCTCGCAGTCTCCTCCAAGAGATCTACAGAATAGAGAGCATGATCACCTACCTCACGCCAACTGAGAGGTGTGAGGCATCTCCACCTGTATAGGGCTTCGATTGGTGCCATGTCGATACTGTAATGATAGTTGTTGTTGTGTGTGAATTCAACCATAGGCAGATGGTCCTTCCAGGACCCTTTCCACTTCAAAGTGCATGCGTACGGTAAATCCTCAAGTGTCTGTATGGTGCGCTAACTCTGCCCGCCGGTCTGCGGATGGTATGCAGAACCCATCTTCAGCTCTGTCTGTATTGCTGACGTGAACTGATGCCAATAATGCGACGTAAACCTCGAGTCCCTATTGTAGAGAGTATTATTATTATATGTGTTTTGTACCTTTTGGTATTTTCTTATTGTTCTCTGGACTACTATGTATTTTATCCGTGAGGTCTCTCCCTATATAAGAGAGGTTAGGGTTCCCTTGAATAATAAGTTGCTCATTTTTTCCAACATGGTATCAGAGCCTCAACCCTAGGGCTCTCTCTCTCCACCCGTAGCCCACCCCACTCTTCTTTTTCCGCCGCCGCCGCCGCCCTCTCGGGCTCCGCTCCGCCGTCCTCCTCGCGGGATCCTCCCTGCCGCCCTCCTCTCGGGCGCCTTCCTGTCGTCCTCCTCGTCGGCCCCAGTTCATCGGCCCCTACTCCCGGCCCCCAGTCGCCGGTCCGCCGCCAGTCTTCGGTTCCAGTTCGTCGCCCAGCCCCTCGCCGCCCCCCCAGCCCATCACTGACCCCCAGTCACGGCCCCGGGACCCCGCCGCCAGCCCAGGGGTCGCCGCCCTCACCTCCAGGTCGTGCCCTAGCCGTTCCCGCCCTAATCGGCCCAGGACCCCGCCACCCGCCGTCGGCCAGCTCTTGTTCTAGCCGGCACCGCGGCGCCTCTTGTCGCCTTGATCGTTGTGAACCCCTCAGGATCCGGGTACCCGTTAATCACACATTGCAGTATTATTCACATGAGATCGCAGAAGTTACAGAAAAGCAGGGAAATTTTCCACGTTGTAATAATTTCATCTGACATTCACATACATTTTTATAACCACAAGCTAATAGTACAATTGGCACCAAAATCCCATTTCATTAATTTCCATATGATTTTACAATATGTACAATGTCTGCTAGTATATACAACATCCCAAAAATTTGACTGAAGAGAAGAACCATTTTACAATATCAATTGAACTAAAAACTGTAACACAAACCACATACCGTCTGTTATAGACCTTGTCTCCTGGAACCCTATATAGCTACTGAACAACAGACTCCTTTCCTGCCATGCGTGCAAGGAAGAAAAGGAGTCACAATTGTGAATACAAATCCGTAGTTTTTTTAAAAATAAATGACAAGTAATTTATTATATGCAAAAGAGAGCAAGTAGAAAGGTAGAACAAGTATAATTTACATCTACTTGCATAAGTAAAAGGGTTTTCAACTGTTTGGTATTAAGTTCATTTGTTCTCCCGATTTTCCCATTCATCCCATATATATATATTTATATAAAGTTTAGATGACAAACCCTAACATATAATGATTTCTTGTGCTATAAGATCATGATTTTGGGTCTTCGAGATCGTGTCGCGGAACTTGATGGCACATGTAAATGCTACTTTCTTGTCATTGAGATCATGTCATGGTTTTCAATAATGGACTGATATGATGATGATGAATTTGATCCTTAATTCTATTTACTCCTTTTAAGTTAGTGGATAGTCTTTGGTCTTGGTCTTGGTGTAACCTCACACTATGACTCTAAGGTATTAAAAGTACCTTAGGGTTGGGGGGCCTCCGTAGGCATGTGGTGTTGTGTAATGCATCCTAACTAAGTTCCCAACACGTCCACTAACTTATAGGGATTTCGAATCAGATTATAGTCACCTCCAATCAACTCATTTTTAATTGTAATTTCCTTCAAACCTTCACTCTAACTCTCTCAGATGCAACTCTTGATGATTTAGATGTAGATAGAGATGATCTGGATGTAGAATCGCCAAGTCTGTTGGCGAAAGAAAACTCAAGCGGTGAAGAAGCCTACAAATGGCTCTTCCGTCTCGCCCTCTAGTTGGAAGGACGGTCCAATAGAGGGATAGGTCTACTCCCCAACTACGCCACTGAGACGGGTGAGAGGGACTTCCCGGAAAAGTCATTCTAGAAAAACAGCCCGACCGGTAACGGGCAACCGAGCTCGTACGTAAAACTGAAAACCGAGGATCCCCCGCCTGGGTATCCTAAAACAGAGGGTCGGCGGAACTGGTCTAAAGTCGGGATCCCAACGAGGCGTAAAAACACTGCGAGCTCGCGTAAAAACCGAAAAGGGACTGGGATCCTAGACCCGCGCACTTGGCGGCCGCTGCCCTATCTGGGCTTCCTATCTTCTGCCCAGTTGAGAGTCACCGCGCTCTCGCACAGTCAGGTGTAGAAGTCACCATGACCGGCATTATTGACTATTAGTCATTACTGATACACGATCATCTTCACTTACTTTTCTATTCATCTCTTTCTTAATTCTACAGATGTGGATTACTTGGTAAATCAATTTATTGATATCACTTTGGGGTTGACTGAACAAGTCTAGGCCTTCTATCATAATAATGATATTCGATAGATCACAATAATGAATTAATTTATGAGATTTATTTGGCATAATGATCTAACTAATCAATTGTTGACTTCCTAAGAGAATGATATTAATATTCTAACACTTTGTATTTCAAAACTCTTCTATAGGATCATGAGAGTTTTAATAGACATTGGTGTGGTTTGATAATAATGATACATAATTAGTTTCATTAAATGGAATTGAAACTATTCTTTCATGGATAGCTTTTCATATTCAGATCAACAATCTTACTACTTATCCAATAATTACATTTTGTTATGGCATCACACCTTCTAATCCCAGTATTATTATTTGCCTTAGTTTACTAATTATAATAACATCTACATCTATATATGAAACGGTTTAGTTATATACAGTACCAATATCATTTCTTTATACATTTTTCTTAGGAGTAACAACCATCCTCATGAGACCTATACCATGTTAGTGTGTATTCAAAGGGTTGTATTATTTTTGCGATACACTCCTAACTATCTGGGGTCTTATTGGATTTTTTTTTTAGAAATTCACAGAACAACAGATACAGAATTTTCAGAAAATTATCCTCCAAAATAATATATCAATAAGAGGGAATTAAGCATGGACTGAAAACCTAAAGATATTGACCCAACCAAAGCATCAAAAGATATGTGTAGGACTACATATATGGCATCACATAGGAGGAGAGATTGTACATATAATCTAGTCAAATAAGCATGCATGGCAGCAAGGAGGAGGATAAAATGGATTGTACCTGTTTGGGTTTGATCTGGGTGATATCAGACCTTCTATGTGGCTGGAATTTGAATTCTAGCAGCAATTAAGCATGGAACAAGAGCTGTAGTAGAGGACTTGGAAGCTATGCTTGCTGCTGGAGGAGCAAAGACTATGGTTGCTTCTTGCAACAGTCTTTGATCAATTTAGGTTCCAACAACGGTGGCTGATGTTGGCTGCTGCTGTATGGAATTTCCAGCAGAAGAAATGGAGGAAAGAGTAGGGAAATTGGGGCCGTTGGGAAGAAACAAGGGAAATGGGGAAAGGATCTATATATAGAGAAGGCTTTATGATATGACAAGTGGAGAATTAAGGGGCCAAATGTTTAAAAACTTAAATTAGGTGGCTGCAGTTTTTTTTTTTAAAAAGAAAAACCCAGACAGCCGACTGCTACTGACTTTAATTTTAAAAAAAATTATTATAATATTTCCCTTTTTTTTTTCAAACTTAAAAATGAACCGTATGCGCACCTCGGGTCTCGGATTTCGACGCACAATATCTTGAATTGATGGTATCGAGACGACGGTCGATTTGAGTATAATGTTGATATACTTTCGATCGGGTTTTGAATACCCGAAATTTTCGGATACGGTTTTTTGTTTAAGATTAAATTTTGTGAAGTTAAAAATACCAAACGACCTCCGATTGACGAACAGTTGATTCCGTTGGTCTCGTGTCGTCGAATCGGATCTAATGACGGTCTTGGTTTGTTTTGTGGTTTCCGAATTTGCGTCGCGGCTTTTTCGGACACGCATTACGATGCGGCCGATTTTTGGTCGATTTTTCCCGAACGAGTTTTGATTCATGATCAATTGATCGTTTTAAGTTATCTAATATCGTCAAATAACTTTATTGAGTTATTCGGACCTTATTCGGATCGAGTTCGGGTTTACGTGTATCCCGGATGTTGCTATTATAAAAACCTCAAAGGGAGTCTCGTCCTCGAGACTCGAGTCAAGGTCATCATGTATCTTGTTTGAATTTCATATGGCCATAAAAACCTCAAAGGGTTTTGAACCCATAAAAACCTCAAAGAGGAAATAAGCCATACATTTTAATATATATGTAATTACAAAAGCTTGCTTTGATTTTTACCTCAGAAAAGTTGCGGGTATTGTGCCCGCATATCAGCTGCGGTTTCCCATGTCGCCTCTTCGACTCCGTGACGATGCCACAAAACCTTGACCAATGAAATCTCTTTGCTGCGAAGCTTCTTCACAGCATGGTCAAGTATCTGAACTGGCTTCTCCTCATAAGTCAGATCTGGCTCCACGTCTAGATTCTCGTAACTGGTGATGTGCCGAGAGTCGTGCACATAGTTGGATACATGGAAGACGTCGTGAATGCCGGAAAGATGTGGAGGAAGTGCTACTCGATATGCCATCTTCCCCACTCTAGCCAGAATCTCAAAAGGTCCAACATATCGTGGTGTCAGTTTGCCACGAACACCAAATCTCTGTACTCCCTTCATGGGAGATACACGCAAAAATACCCAATCTCCGACCTAAAACTCCAAGTCTCTTCTCCGACGATCCGCATAGCTCTTCTGGCGGCTCTGTGCCGTCAGAAGCTTCCGTCTCACAAGATCAACAGCTCTCGCGGTCTCCTCCAGAAGATCCACGGAGTAAAGAGCATGATCTCCTACCTCACGCCAATTGAGAGGTGTGAGGCATCTCCGCCCGTATAGGGCTTCGAATGGTGCCATGCTAATACTGGAGTGATAGCTGTTATTGTACGTGAATTCCACCAAAGGCAAATGGTCCTTCCAGGACCCTTTCCACTCTAAAGTGCAAACGCGAAGCAAATCCTCGAGTGTCTGAATGGTGCGCTTACTCTGCCCATCTGTCTGCGGATGGTATGCAGAACTCATTTTCAGCTCTGTCTGTAGTGCTGACATGAACAGATGCCAATAATGCGATGTAAATCTCGAATCCCTGTCAGACACCACTTCTCGTGGTATACCATGTAATCTGATGATGTTCTGCACGTACAGCTTGGCCAATCTGGATGTAGTGTAAGTCGTGTTGACAGGTATAAAATGGGTTGACTTGGTCAACCTATTAACAACGATCCAAATGGAATCATGGCCACCCAGTGTCTTCGGCAGACCTGTGACAAAATCCATAGAAATGCTCTCTCACTTCCACTCAGGAATGGGGAGAGACTGCAGTAATCCTGGTGGTCTCCTGTGCTCAACCTTGACCATCTGACAGGTCATGCATCTGTTAACATGTAGCGCCACATCACGCTTCATTCCATCCCACCAAAAATGTCGACGCAGATCACGGTACATCTTCGTACTGCCTGGATGGATAGATAACCGTGAATTGTGTGCCTCATCGAGAATGTCTCTGCAAAGCTGCTCGTCATTGGGTACAACGACCCGTCCTGCCTTCCATAAAATAGACTCTGCTACGGCAAAATCATCAACTTCGTCCTTGATAGCGCGCATGTATTTATCATGAATCCAAGGATCGGTTTTCTGGCCCTCTACAATACGATCCCAAAGACTGCTATATCGTGGAGGCACAGTGGTAGTAATGGATGCGCTCTCCTGAGGATGCCAATCGGTCAGAGCGGCAAGCGTATCCCATGTATATAGCCAGTTCGCCGTACCCTCTGCATGCGCTCTCCTACTAAGTGCATCAGCCACCACGTTTCCCTTACCGGGATGGTAAGAGATCGTGCAGTCATAATCCTTTAGCAGCTCGAGCCATCTGCGCTGTCTCATGTTCAACTCTTTTTGATCAAAGATGTATTTTAGGCTCTTGTGATCCGTGAAAATCTCGAAGTTCACCCCATATAGATAGTTGCGCCAGATCTTCAAGGCGAAGACAACTGCCGCCAACTCCAAGTCATGTGTGGGGTAGTTCCGCTCGTGCGGTCTCAACTGTCGTGATGCGTAAGCAATCACCTGTCCTCTCTGCATCAACACTGCTCCTAGACCTTCTCCAGATGCATCTGTATAGACTGCATAGTCCTGAGTGCCTGAAGGAAGAGCAAGAATAGGCGCTGTAGTCAACCTCTCCTTCAGTGTCTGGAAGGCCTGCTCACATGAATCGTCCCAAATAAATGGGACTCCTTTCTGCGTCAATCGTGTCAGAGGGCGAACAATGCGTGAAAATTCGCTGACAAAGCGTCTATAATAGCCCGCTAATCCGAGGAAACTCCGAATCTGAGTAACTGTGTTGGGTTGCTCCCAAGACATAACTGCATCTATCTTCGCAGGATCAACTGCAATGCCTGCTCCAGAAATGATATGCCCGAGAAATGAGACCTGGGATAACCAGAACTCACACTTGCTCAACTTGGCATATAGCTTGTGCTCTCGCAATGTATCCAAGACAGTCCGTAGATCATTCGCATGATCCCATTCATTCCGTGAATAGATGAGCACATCATCGATGAACACCACTACAAACTTATCCAAGTATAGACGGAAGATACGGTTTATCATATCCATGAAAGCTGCAGGTGCATTGGTGAGCCCAAATGGCATCACCACAAACTCGTAGTGTCCATAGCGAGTTCTGAAGGCTGTCTTCGGAATATCCGACTCGCGAATCCTCAGCTGATGGTAGCCTGAGCGAAGGTCGATCTTCGAGAAAACCGAAGATCCCTGGAGCTGGTCAAACAAATCATCGATACGTGACAAGGGATAACGGTTCTTCACCGTTCTCTTGTTCAGTTGCCTGTAATCGATGCATAACCTCATGGATCTATCATTCTTCTTTACAAATAGTACCGGAGCACCCCAAGGTGAAGTGCTCGGCCTCACGAATCTCAAATCAAGTAATTTCTGCAACTGCACCTTCAGCTCCCTCAACTCAGCTGGTGCCATACGATATGGTGCCATAGAGATCGGTTGTGTATCTGGAAGCAATGTGATCTCGAACTCAATCTCTCTCTCAGGAGGTAATCCTGGTAGTTCTTTAGGAAATACATCTGGATATTCTGATACTACTCGGATGTCCTGTGTCATCGGCTCCTGGTCAGATACATCCCGAACAAATGCAAGATATGAATCACAACCCTGATCAACAAGTCGCTGAGCTCGTAACACTGAAATGTACTCCATGGTGGAGTCATGTATAGTACCCTCAAAAGTGAACTCGGGTAGATTTGGAATTTTGAAGACAACCGTCTTCCTAAAGCAATCAACAAGTGCACGATGAACGGATAACCAATCCATGCCCAAAATCAAGTCGAATTCATCAAGCTGCAGAAGTAGACAATCTGCGATCATCTCGTGACCACCAATCAGCACGGGCAAGTGCCTGACTATCAGGGAAATGATAAACAACTGTCCACCTGACCCTCGGATGTGATATGGGGAAGAAAGAGTCTCTGCGACTCTATCTAAAGAAACAAGTAACCTCGAAGCAAGAAAAGAATGTGTCGCACCAGAATCAAATAGAACATGGAAAGGTCGATAAGAGTAGTCAGTATGTGTGCTAGTTTGTTAGTCATCTTCTGGTCTGGTCCGGATGCCATGGCTCTGTATGAGAACCATAACTAGTCATAGAAGTACCATTTGAAGATACTTATAATATATGCCTTTTCTCTTCTTGGGAAATAATATGAAAATTAATGAAATTGGTGACAACTGGGGTGATTGAATCTGAATGTCATTATTCCCTTCTCGGATTCTCGACAAGTCAGAAGACTGTCGCTATCCGAAAACTTATGCGATCGGATTTGAAATACTGCGAATGTGCGTATCGGGGTACCACTACTCTGATACCAAATTGTGAAC
This sequence comes from Ottelia alismoides, assembly GCA_037367405.1. NCBI lineage: Eukaryota > Viridiplantae > Streptophyta > Magnoliopsida > Alismatales > Hydrocharitaceae > Ottelia > Ottelia alismoides. The sequence continues at coordinate 429,891 of JAZKJV010007393.1, forward strand.
CCCTCAGGATCCGGGTACCCGTTAATCACACATTGCACTATTATTCACATGAGATCGCAGAAGTTACAGAAAAGCAGGAAAATTTTCCACGTTGTAATAATTTCATCTGACATTCACATACATTTTTATAACCACAAGCTAATAGTACAATTGGTACCAAAATCCCATTTCATTAATTTCCATATGATTTTACAACATGTACAATGTCTGCTAGTATATACAACATCCCAAAAATTTGACTGAAGAGAAGAAGCATTTTACAATATCTGTTGAACTAAAAACTGTAATACAAACCACATACCGTCTGGTATAGACCTTGTCTCCTGGAACCCTGTATAGCTACTGAACAACAGACTTCTTTCCTGCCATGCGTGCAAGGAAGAAAAGGAGTCACAATTGTGAATACAAATCCGTAGTTTTTTAAAAATAAATGACAAGTAATTTATTATGTGCAAAAGAGAGCAAGTAGAAAGGTAGAACAAGTATAATTTACATCTACTTGCATAAGTAAAAGGGTTTTCAACTGTTTGGTATTAAGTTCATTTGTTCTCCCGATTTTCCCATTCATCCCATATATATATATATTTATATAAAGTTTAGAGGATAAACCCTAACATATAATGATTTCTTGTGTTTTAAGATCATGATTTTGGGTCTTGGAGATCATGTCGCGGAACTTGATGGCACATGTAAATGCTACTTTCTTGTCATTGAGATCATGTCATGGTTTTCAATAATGGACTGATATGATGATGATGAATTTGATCCTTAATTCTATTTACTCCTTTTAAGTTAGTGGATAGTCTGTGGTCTTGGTCTGGGTGTAACCTCACACTATGACTCTAAGGTATTAAAAGTACCTTAGGGTTGGGGGGCCTCCGTAGGCATGCGGTGTTGTGTAATGCATCCTAAGTTCCCAACACGTCCACTAACTTATAGGGATTTCGAATCAGATTATAGTCACCTCCAATCAACTCATTTTTAATTGTAATTTCCTTTAAACCTTCACTCTAACTCTCTCAGATGCAACTCTTGATGATTTAGATGTAGATATAGATGATCTGGATGTAGAATCGCCAAGTCTGTCGGCGAAAGAAAACTCAAGCGGTGAAGAAGTCTACAAATGGCTCTTCCGTCTCGCCCTCTAGTTGGAAGGACGGTCCAATAGAGGGATAGGTCTACTTCCCAACTACGCCACTGAGACGGGTGAGAGGGACTTCCCGGAAAAGTCACTCTAGAAAAACAGCCCGACCGGTAACGGGCAACCGAGCTCGTACGTAAAACTGAAAACCGAGGATCCCCCGCCTGGGTATCCTAAAACAGAGGGTCGGCGGAACTGGTCTAAAGTCGGGATCCCAACGAGGCGTAAAAACACTGCGAGCTCGCGTAAAAACCGAAAAGGGACTGGGATCCTAGACCCGCGCACTTGGCAGCCGCTGCCCTATCTGGGCTTCCTATCTTCCGCCCAGTTGAGAGTCACCGCGCTCTCGCACAGTCAGGTGTAGAAGTCACCATGACCGGCATTATTGACTATTAGTCATTACTGATACACGATCATCTTCACTTACTTTTCTATTCATCTCTTTCTTAATTCTACAGATGTGGATTACTTGGTAAATCAATTTATTGATATCACTTTGGGGTTGACTGAACAAGTCTAGGCCTTCTGTCATAATAATGATATTCGATAGATCACAATAATGAATTAATTTATGAGATTTATTTAGCATAATGATCTAACTAATCAATTGTTGACTTCCTAAGAGAATGATATTAATATTCTAACACTTTGTATTTCAAAACTCTTCTATAGGATCATGAGAGTTTTAATAGACATTGGTGTGGTTTGATAATAATGATACATAATTAGTTTCATTAAATGGAATTGAAACTATTCTTTCATGGATAGCTTTTCATATTCAGATCAACAATCTTACTACTTATCCAATAATTACATTTTGTTATGGCATCCCACCATCTAATCCCAGTATTATTATTTGCCTTAGTTTACTAATTATAATAACATCTACATCTATATATGAAACGGTTTAGTTATATACAGTACCAATATCATTTCTTTATACATTTTTCTTAGGAGTAACAACCATCCTCATGAGACCTACACCATGTTAGTGTGTGTTCAAAGGGTTGTATTATTTTTGCTATACACTCCTAACTATCTGGGGTCTTATTGGATTTTTTTTAGAAATTCACAGAACAACAGATACCGAATTTTCAGAAAATTATCCTCCAAAATAATATATCAATAAGAGGGAATTAAGCATGGACTGAAAACCTAAAGATATTGATCCAACCAAAGCATCAAAAGATATGTGTAGGACTACATATATGGCAGCACATAGGAGGAGAGATTGTACATATAATCTAGTGAAATAAGCATGCATGGCAGCAATGAGGAGGATAAAATGGATTGTACCTAATTGGGTTTGATCTGGGTGATATCAGACCTTCTATGTGGCTGGAATTTGGATTTCCAGCAGCAATTAAGCATGGAACAAGAGCTGTAGTAGAGGATTTGGAAGCTATGCTTGCTGCTGGAGGAGCAAAGACTATGGTTGCTTCTTGCAACAGTCTTTGATCAATTTAGGTTCCAACAACGGTGGATGATGTTGGTTGCTGCTGTATGGAATTTCCAGCAGAAGAAATGGAGGAATGAGCAGGGAAATTGGGGCCGTTGGGAAGGAACAAGGGAAACGGGGAAAGGATCTATATATAGAGAAGGCTTTATGATATGACAAGTGGAGAATTAAGGGGCCAAATGTTTAAAAACTTAAATTAGGTGGCTGCAGTTTTTTTTTTTAAAAAGAAAAACCCAGACAGCCGACTGCTACTGACTTTAATTTTAAAAAAAAAATTATAATATTTCCCTTTTTTTTCAATCTTAAAAATGAACCGTATGCGCACCTCGGGTCTCGGATTTCGACGCACAATATCTTGAATTGATCGTATCGAGACGACGGTTGATTTGAGTATAATGTTGATATACTTTCGATCGGGTTTTGAATACCCGAAGTTTTCGGATACGGTTTTTTGTTTAAGATTAAATTTTGTGAAGTTAAAAATACCAAACGACCTCCGATTGACGAACGGTTGATTCCGTTGGTCTCGTGTCGTCGAATCGGATCTAATGACAGTCTCGGTTTGTTTTGTGGTTTCCGAATTTGCGTCGCGGCTTTTTCGGACACACATTACGATGCGACCGATTTTTGGTCGATTTTTCCCGAACGAGTTTTGATTCATGATCAATTGATCGTTTTAAGTTATATAATATCGTCAAATAACTTTATTGAGTTATTCGGACCTTATTCGGATCGAGTTCGGGCTTACGCGGATCCCGGATGTTACAATCGTAGTCGTCTCTTTCTCCAGATCTATGGATTTGAGTGCATAACGTCTATATACGCACTCGAATCCTATGCAGTTTGTGTAGACATCTGTCATTCTGTCTACTAACCCTAGTTCTTCTCTAGCGGCGATATCCGAAAAAGCCGTCAGAGAATATATATACGAGTCTGATAAGCGCAATGAGATGGGAAAGAAGCCTACTCTCAGAGACCTGCGAGTCTCAAGCCTAGCTACGAGGCCAACTCTCACTATATATCCGAGGCGAGCTTTAAAGACGGGTGCGTCATTGGATGCCATATCGGCTCGCAAGATTATATATTAGGGCATAGCCACTATGGAAGTGACTTTGAAGTATACTTTTTAAGCGCAATAGCCATAGCCTTAGGGTCAATCCCCAGACGATAAATGGCGAAAAGCTCTTGATTGCTGCTAGCCTACTTACCAAGGGTAGGAAGAATCCTAGAACTCCCCCGCTCTTTGAAAGCTTGAATGGGCAATTTACTCTTATCAAAAAGGTGCCTCGACGCATTAGCTTTTTGACTTCCCTATAATCTTCTCGTCCAGATCAGCTCGACGAACTGGAGTCGGGTAAAGCTTTGTTGAGCATGATATCTGAAGACTCAGTATTGTCGTTAGGCCTCCAATTAATAGTGCTAGCACAGGAGAATTCTTACGAGATGAAATAAGAATATACGGTTCTCAGAGGGGGAGTCTCCTTGTTTTACCTATCTCAAGAAAGTATATGATTGGTTTGAAGACGCTCAGTCTCATCATCGATGAGTCTGGAATTACTTGATGCTCGTGAGCCCCATCTACTTCTTTCTCTTAACTGATTTCCTTGCTGATTCAGCACGAACTCCTTCTGACTCCAGTCCAGATAATGATCGATGACTAGATTGGGCCGTGCCGTCTTCGAATTCTTTCTAGGGGACTCCCGTTAGTTCACGTAAGGCAAGAGCAGTGAATTCATTCTATTGTGGTGTGTCTTATCCCACGTCTATTTGATTAAGAAGAGGCTTAATGTCAGAATCCAAGGTTGATATGCCCTCCATAGGCACGTTCAAAGGTCCCGCGCCAATAGTCAAAATGGACGGGTCGAACTATGAGCTCTGGGCAATGCAGTTCATGAGTCTCATGAAGTCGAACGGTAAGAAGCACATTCTTACCGAGGATGAGCCCGCAGAGAATACAGGGATATATGCCTCGTGGGAGGCTGATGATTCGTATGCCAAGGTTTGGCTGTCAGGCACACTGTCGATGGAGATTGCCAATGATGTCCTCCATCAACCCACTGCCAAGGTGATGTGGGATATTCTGGCTGCAACATATATTTACAAGTGCGGAATGAGACCAAGATGTTACAGCTTTAGCATGATATATTCACGATAAAGCAGAACGACAGACCACTTCACTCCTTGTACACGTCCCTGAGAGGGATGTTTGAGAAGCTATACAGTACCATTCCACTCACAGCAACCCCTGAGCAGCTGAAGACGTTTCGGAATGCCACCATGGTGGGCGTTCTACTTGCAGCCCTAGACCCTGAATACGAGGCCGCCCGCTCTCAGATTTTGGCCGATGCAGTTATTCCTCCAATGGAGGATGTTTACCGGAGGCTCAGTCACATATCAGTGTCTTCCAGCTCATCTACTCCACCCCCATCGGCGATGGCAATATCGCGTGGGAGAGGTGGTCAGTCTTCTGGTTGTGGACGTGGACGTGGAGGTGGTAGGGGTGGTCGCTTTCGTCACCCTTGTTCGTACTGTCACCGCACAGGCCACTCTGAGGATACATGCTACTCTAAGCATAGTTTCCCAGCATCGGCACGTGTAGCTGAGCATGTTCTGCCCCAGTCATCATCCAATGCAGACGACCGTTTTGAGGAGCTTGTGGCACGTCTACGTGATATTATGCCACAATCTTCTGCTGATTCTTCTGATGGACCTTCTGATGTTGCTGCCTCTGCCTCTGCCAGTTCCTCTGCTGTCGCTAGTACCTCAGGTAGTGCTACTACATTTACGTCTTGTCATGATATATCTGATTGGATTATAGATTCTGGTGTCACACATCACATCTGCTGAGATCGAGAGAGACTTGAGTCTTACAGGGACATTCCCCATGGCCGTTCAGTACAGATCGCAGATGGTACCCATTCCCCCCTTATTGGACAGGGGGAGGTCATTCTATCTTCTTCCATGCATCTACAGATTGTTATGCATGCTCCCGAGTTCTCCATGAATCTGTTGTCTATTAGTCAGATTACAAAAGATTTGCACTATCGTGCTATATTTGACCCCTCTTCTCTTATTTTTCAGGACATACTAACGGGCAGGGTGATTGGCTGTGGCTCTGAGCAGAATGGTCTGTATCGGCTGGTCCAAATTCTTATGTTGGCGTCTCTTCTTATTCCGCCGGACCAGTATCTCCGTACATCTGGCATCTTCACTTTGGTCATCTCCTGCTCCAGAAATGCGACACCTTCTGCCTCAGATCTCTCCCAGTTCTTCCTTTCGCTGTGAAGCATGTCAGTTGGGAAAGCATCATAGGTCTAGCTTTCCTAGTCGTCAGAGTCAAAGCAGTTGCTCCCCGTTCAAGTTGTTTCATATTGATATTTGGGGTCCGAGTTGTGTTCCCGATCATCAGGAACACATGTTCTATCTAGTTGTCGTGGATGATTTCTCTCATGTATCTTGGGTCTTTCTTTTAAAGAATAAATCTGAAGCAGGAGATGTGATTAAAAATTTGATTAATGAAGTGCCGAATGTTTTTTCCTCTACTGTCAAATATGTTCTTACAGATAATGCTCTGGAATTCTGCACACTGTCTCTCTCTCAGTTTCTCTCGTCAAAGGGCATTATTCACCAAACTACTTGTGCTTACACATCTCAGCAGAATGGCGTGGCAGAAAGAAAGCACCGTCACCTTCTTGACATTAAACGAACTCTTCTTATTCAGAGTTGTGCTCTTATCTCTTTCTGGGGGGATGCTGTTCTTACAGCTTGTTACCTGGTCAATCGTATGCCGTCATCTGTCCTAGGTGAGAAAATTCCTATGTCTATCCTTTTTCCTGATAAAGAATTATTCTCACTTACTCGTGTCTTCAGTACTGTTGCCTTTGTTCATCTTCTCACTCCAGGACTTGACAAACTCTCTCCTAGAGCTGTCAAGTGTGTCTTTGTCGGTTACTCTCGGACTCAGAAGGGCTATCGCTGTTATGACCCCGTAAACAAGAAATACTTTGTCCGTGCTGATGTCACGTTCTTTGAGTCTGTTATGTATTTTTCACCTGCAGGTGACAGGCTGGTACCATCCACTACCAATGACGATGTCTATGTCCCTCCTCCTCCTAGTTGGGGTTCACCTAAGTCTACTCCTGCACCAGTTACTACGCCATCTTCAACACCACCACCTCCGCCACCACCACCTCCACAACCTCCTATTCCACCTTTACCAAAATTCTATACGCGTCGGTCAGGTCCTGCTCAGGCTACATGTCAGACATCCATCACGCCTCAGGTATGTTTTGATAACATTACTACTGACGGGCAGATATGGTACATGTGCTGGATTCTTCATTGCAGGAGGGGACTACACCATCCAGTACAAAGGACGATGACCTAGATATTCCTATTGCTATCCGGAAGCAAAAGAGGACGTGTGCATCTTATCTCTTTGCTTCTCAGGTGTCTTTTCATCGCCTCACAGGCGAATTTCAAAGATTTGCTACAGCTTTGTCGTCCGTGGACATACCACAGACCTATCAGGAAGCTATGAAGATTGATTTCTGGCGAATGGCTATGGAAGACGAGATGCGTGCCTCACAATCTCGTGGCACATGGAGCTTGGTTACTGCTCCTCCTGATGCATCCATTGTTAGCTGTAAATGGGTATTCACAGTTAAATAGCACGCAGATGGCAATCTAGATCGATACAAGGCTTGGTTGGTCGCTCGAGGTTTCACACAAACCTATGGTGTGGACTATATGGATACATTTTCTCCCGTGGCTCGTCATTCTACCCTTCGCATACTCCTATCAGTTGCAGTGGTACATGACTGGACTATATCTCAACTTGATGTCAAGAATGCATTCTTGTATAGAGATCTGTAGGAGGAAGTCTACATGCAGCAGCCACCAGAGTTTACTGCTGAGGGGGAGAAGCATATGGTGTGTAGACTTCACAAGGCAATTTATGGCCTTAAACAGAGCTCAAGGGCGTGGTTCCAGAAACTTTCCCATCTAATTGAACGACAGGGATTCAAGAGATCGAATGCAGACCACTCATTATTTATTCAGAAGTCTTCTACAGGTACGATTGTCATCATGGTCTATGTTGATGATATTCTGGTTACAGGAGATGATGTTCAGGGAATAGAGAGGGCAAAAGCGTTCCTAGGCCGTCAGTTCGTCACGAAGGACCTTGGAACCCTAAGATACTTTGTGGGGTTGGAATTTGCCAGGAATGCACAGGGTCTAGTGATGGCCCAAAGGATGTACATTAGAGATTTCTTGACTGAAACAGGCATGGCTGGATGCAGACCAATGTAGACCATCGAGTATTCCCATGGATCCAAGCATGAAGCTGTATGATGATGACACTGCTGAAGTAGACAAGAGGAGATATAGAGAAATGGTGTGTAAGCTCCTTTATATTACCATAACTCGACCTGATATTGCCTTTGCAGTAAGCCGGGTGAGTCAATTTATGGAGCAGCCAAGGCAAGTTCATATGGATGCCATATACATGATACTGAGGTATCTAAAGTCTTCTCCAGGTTCAGGGTTGCTATTCCGAAAGGGCACAGATCTATCTATTTCAGCATGTGCAGATGCCGATTATGCAGGATGCCCTAAGGATAGAAAGTCAACCTCAGGATTTGCCATTTTTGTTGGGAGCTCTTTGGTCTCTTGGAAAAGCAAGAAGCAAACCGTTGTGGCAAAGTCCAGTGCAGAATCTGAATATAGGGCCATGGCGCAAGCAAGCACAGTGATGATGTGGGTTCGATCAGTGCTAGAGGATCTACATGTAGCCATACCTTTACCTATACAGCTTCTGTGTGACAATCAGGTAGCGTTGTTTATTGCCAATAATCCAGCATTCCATGAGAGAACAAAGCATATTGAAGTTGACTGCCACTACACTAGAGACTTGATCCAGAGAGGCTTGATATCTACATGTCATGTGAGCTCAGGGGATCAGACTGCTGACATACTCACCAAGCCATTGCTCAGAGGATCCTTTCAGAGATGCTCTTCCAAGCTGAGCATGATCGACATCTATGCTCCACCTTGAGGGGGAGTGTAGAGAGTATTATTATTATATGTGTTATGTACCTTTTAGTATTTTCTTATTGTTCTCTGGACTACTATGTATTTTACCCGTGAGGTCTCTCCCTATATAAGAGAGGCTAGGGTTCCCTTGAATAATAAGTTGCTCATTTCTTCCAACACCTATCAAATACCACCACGCGTGATATACCATGAAGTCTGATGATATTCTGCACATATAGCCTGGCCAATCTGGATGGTGTATAGATCATGCTGACAGGTATGAAATAGGTTGACTTGGTTAACCTGTCAACAACAATATAAATAGAATCATGATCACCTATTTCTTCGGCAAATCGGTTACAAAATCCATAGAGATACTCTCCCACTTCCACGTAGGAATGGGGAGAGACTGCAATAGCCCTGGTGGTCTCCCGTGCTCAGCCTTGACCATTTGACAGGTCATACCATGCATCTGTTGACATGCCGAGCCACATCGCACTTCATTCCATCCCACCAGAAATGTTGACGAAGATCACGATACATCTTTGTGCTGTCAGGATGAACATATAATCGTGAACTATGTGCCTCATCGAGAATATCTCTGCACAAGTGCTCATCGTTGGGCACAACGACCTGTCCTGCCTTCCATAAAACAGACTCTATCACCACAAAATCATCAATCTCGTCCTTGACGGCGCGCATGTATCTATCTCAAACTCAAGGATATGTCTTCTGGCCTTCGACGATGCGATCCCACAAACTGCTGAATCATGGAGGTACGACGGTGGATATGGATGCGCTCTCTTAAGGATGCCAATCAGTCAAGGCTGCGAGCATATCCCACGTGTATAGCCAGTTCGCCGTACCTTCGTCATGAGCTCTCCTGTTAAGCGCATCTGCTACAACGTTTCCCTTACCGAGATGGTAAGAGATTGTGCAGTCGTAATCCTTTAGTAGCTCAAGCCACCTGCGCTGTCTCATGTTCAGCTCCTTTTGATCAAAGATATACTTCAAGCTCTTGTGGTCCGTGAAAATCTAAAAATTCACCCCTTAAAGATAATGATGCCAGATCTTCAAGGCAATGATAACTGTCGCCAATTTCAAGTCATGGGTAGGGTAATTCTGCTCATGCGGTCTCAACTGTCGTGATGCGTAAATAATCACATGACCTCTCTGCATCAACACTGCTCCTAAACTTTCTCCAGATGCATCTGTGTAGACTGCATAGTCCCGAGTGTCTGAAGGAAGAGCAAAAATAGATTTTGTAGTCAATCTCTCCTTTAGTGTCCTGAAGGCCTGCTCACGTGAATCATCCCAAATGAATGGAACTGCCTTCCGTGTCAATCGTGTTAGAGGAATAACGATGCATGAAAAATCTGTTGATAAAGCGTCCGTAATAACCTGCTAAGCTACAGAAGCTCTGAATATGAGAAACTGTCTTGGGTTGTTCCCAAGACATGACCGCCTCAATCTTCGCAGGATCAACCGCGATGCCTGCTCCGGAAATGTCATGCCCCAGAAATAAGACATGGGACAACCAGAACTTGCACTTAGCTTGGCATATAGCTTGTGCTCTTGCAATATGTCCAAAACAATCCTTAGACCATTCACATGATCCCATTCATTCTGAGAATATATGAGCATATCATTAATGAACACCACTACAAACTTGTCCAAATATGGACGGAAAATCCTGTTCAACATATCCATGAATGCTGCAGGTGCAGTAATGAACCCAAATGGCATCACCACAAACTCTTAATGTCCATAACGAGTCCTGAAAGCTGTCTTTGGAATATCAGACTCTCGAATCCTCAGTTAATGATAGCCTGATCGAAGGGCGATCTTCGCGAACACCGAAGATCCGTGGAGCTGATCAAATAAATCATCGATGCATGGCAAAGGATAACGGTTTTTCACCATTCTCTTGTTCAACTACCGGTAGTTGATGCATAATCCCATGGATCCATCCTTTTTCCTGACAAATAGAACTGGAGCATCCCAAGGTCAAGTGCTCGGCCTCACGAAAACCAAGTCAAGTAACTCTTGCAGCTGCACCATCATCGCTCTCAACTCAGCTGGAGCCATGCGATATGGTGCCATCGAGATCGGCTGTGTATCTGGTAGCAATGTGATCTTGAACTCGATCTCTCTCAGGAGGCAACCCTGGTAAATCATCAGGAAACACATCAGGGTAGTCTGACACTACTTTGATTTCCCATGTCATTGACTCATGGTCAGATACCTCTCGAACAAATGCTAAGTAGGAATCACATCCCTGGTCAACAAATCATTGAGCTCGCAACACTGAAATGTACTACATTTTGGAGTCATGTAATGTACCCTCAATGGTAAACTCGGGTAAACCTGGAATCCTGAAGACAACTGTCTTCCTAAAGCAGTCAACAAGAGCATGATGAACTGATAACCAATCTATGCCTAGAATCAAGTCAAACTCATCAAGTTTTAGGAGTAGACAGTCTGCGATCATCTCGTGACCGCCAATTAGTAATGGCAAGTGCATGGCTATCAGGAAGATGATAAATAACTGGCCACCTGGCCCACTGATGTGATATGAAGAAGATAAAGTCTCTGCAACTCTACCTAAATAAGTTAACAATCTCGATGCAAGGAAGGAATGTGTCGCTCCAGAATCAAACAAAAGATGGAAAGGTCAGCCCAAGACTGAGACCTTACTTTTCACTACAGTAGCTGCTGAACGAGCCTGCTCCTTGGTCACTGCGTGTAGTTGACCTTGTCTGGCTGGTGCGGCACTGGAACCTGCCACACTCTGTGTCTGTCTCTGCTGCTGCCTCCTGAAGTTGGAGTTCCTGCCACGGGAACTCCCTGTATGCTGTGCCTGTGGTTGTGACGATTGCGGCTGTGGGTGAGGCTCACCAGATCTCTGGGGACATTGATGCCGGTAATGTCCCCACTCATGGCACAAGTAACATCGGTCTGGTCGGGTAGATGGAGTGGTCGTGTCTGTGCTCCGAGTTGATCCTGCTAGGGGCCTGTCTACTCGCTGCGACCCAGATGGTCGAGCGGAATCTATGCGACGTCCGACAAGTGCTCCTCGTAAGGTAGTCGATGGAGATGAGCGAGCACTGCCTGAGAATGCCGAATCCGTAGGTCGGAAACACCTGGCTGACCTCTGCTGTTGAAATGGTCGACGAATTGGCCCACAAGATCACTGTGGTCTAGGTGCCGCTCCAGATGAGCTTCCAAATCGTCTCTCTCGGATGCCGTCGAACTTCTCCGCTGCATCAGTAGCCTCGGAGATGGAAGTGATGTGTAATCTGGCCAGCTTCTCCTGTGCCTCTCGCATACCTCCGATGAACTTTTCCAGATTCTCATCTGGAAATGCGACGGTTGCTGGAGTGTGTCGAGATAGCTCGGTGTATCGAACGATGTAATCTCTGGTTGTCATATGTCCCTTTCGAAGCTTTGCAAATAAACGACGCTGGGACTCCTTCCACTTCTCAGAAAAGAAGTGGGATCTGAACCTCGTCTCAAGGTCATCCCATCTAGGCTCGCCTCGCGGCCCAACTCAGAAACTACTGCATCCCACCATCTCTCTGCGAAATCTGTCAGTGAATACTCCATGAAAGATAGCCATGTGTCTCATGGCACGTGAATCATCCTTAATATCTTCATGTCCCTCTTAAGCCACTGCTCTGCCACATCTGATGTCCATGTGCCCTCAAAAATGGGCACATTGGCCCGCTAGTAGGAAGTGAACACTGACTGATGCCTGTGGATAGCTGAGTACTCGTGTACATTCTCATCTGTAAAATCTACAGGATCCTGCTCCCTGTCATAGTCTCCATCCTCTGCTCCATGCTCTGGCATCTCCTCATGTGGATCATCGAAATGAGGCTGCTGTAGTTAAATTGACTGAGGTTGGTCCTGTCTGGTTCCATCCCGAGATGGATGGTAGGTGCAATCTGACAGCTTCTCAAACCTCATCTCCATATCGGTATGTCGGTCTGCAATCTCAGTCTGCTGAGCTAGAATCTGGTCCTGCTGACCTCGCATAGCAGCCTGCTGTTGTTGGAGGTCGGTGAGAGCGGTCATGATGCGCTCCAAACGATCAGTCATATCCTGAGCAGCTCAGGACGTCATGGTTCTGCATATGAACCATTATTAGTCATTTTGTTCGCAGATACTATGATATATGCCTTTTCTCTTCTTGGGATATAATATGAAAATTAATGATATTGGTGACATTGGTGGTTATTGAATTCGAATGTCATATTTCTCTTCTCAGACTCATGACAAGTCGGAAGACTATCGCTATCCGAGAACTTAATGCAATCGATGTTGTAATACTACGAATGTGCGTATCGGGGTACCACGACTCTGATGCCAAGCTGTGACGCCCTCGGATCCGGGAACCCGTTTACGTTGCATTCACACTATTACATTCACAAGTTATCACATTAAATTATTTAAAAGCAGGGGAATTGAACCGGATTAAATCGGGTTGCAAATAGAAAAAGTGGTTGAACCGAAATCGCACCAATTTGACCTGGATCGTCAAATTTGATTAATTGAACCGGTCCAATTGGCCGAACAGGCCGGTCCGCTCCGGTTTCGATAACATTGCTTTACAGTCATGCTCTCCTATACTCAGTTTTCACTACAGGTCCACCTCTCCACGGCATCATCTCAGCACCTCAACCAGTTGCTTCTGCCATCTGCCAAGTCTCCCTATCCTGCCTCCAGATTTTTGTTTGTATTTCTGTTATATATTGTTGCCCGGATTATTCCATTGTAAAAACCCTAGTTAGGTTAAGTTGTCAATCTGCGTTTGATGTATACTCAGTGGTTTTTTTTGCCTACGCATGTTATAGTTAGCTGCTTCATTGGTATAGCTAGCTGCTTGATTGGTATAGCTAGCCACTACTTGTTGCAATGGGTGCGACTCAATTTAGTATGTAATTTTTTTATCTGGAATATAAGATCCGATTCTGTATTGTGAGATTTTGACATTGAAAATAATTAAAAATGAACATAATATTTTTGTTAAATTGTGCTATATGCAGTGATGGAGCTGCTGCTTTAGTCTTGGTAAGTGGTCAGAAGGCACTGGAGCTAGGTCTTCATGTCATAGCAAAGGTTGTAGGATATGCTGATGCAGCTCAGGTATTTGCCTTCTGTCTTTTTGATGAAACGAGATGATCTGTTGTTGGCAACTATTGCTTCGCTGGAAAAGAAGAGTTAACAGTGAAGAGTCTAGACTAATCTTTGTTTTTGATTACCTATTCTTTTTGTAAATTGGGTTTGTCTTGCAGGCACCTGAGCTGTTTACAACTGCTCCTGCCCTTGCAATACCAAAAGCTATTGGCACCGCAAAGTTGGAGGCTTCTCAGATAGATTATTATGAAATTAACGAGGCTTTCTCTGTATGTATTAAAAATTTATTATTATTATTATTATTCTTATTACATATTCTCTGACGTTAATTCTTCATTGGTTCATTCTACAGGTTGTGGCTCTTGCAAATCAGAAGATTCTAGGAATTTCTTCGGTATGTCAACTATGATATCACATATATTTCATTTTGCATTGTTGTGTTCAAAATGACTTCTTAGAGTTCGCTTTGTTATCTCTTACTTTATATTACTCCTAATAAGGCGTTGGAAAGGATTTTCTAAAATTTTTACCCGCAATATTTCTGAATTCCTACTCATGATATCGATGTTATGGCCGGGAGTGTGAGATTGCCTTCCTCGTTTGGGAGTTATTTGCTTCATACAGTCAGATTTAGCCCTCTTTGTATGCATGGTGCTTGACGATAGAGTGTCCTTTAGATTTTGGGGGGATGACTAGGAAAAAGGTGGATGCTCTTTCTGACTGCTTATCGAGGTTTTACTTGTTGGTGAGGATATAAACACTCTAATGGTTGCTTGTTGGTCCAGTTGGAGGGGGATCTACTTCTAGTCCTCTGTCTTCTCTTCAATGTTTTTGACGCAGAGGTTTGAGGATTATCTGACGAGGAAATTATTATTGGTAGGTGGATAAGTCTTACGCAAATGGATTTTAGAGTAGCTTAGGAAGTATTCTCTATCGATGTAGGAGGGAGAGAGAAGCCCTTTGCATTATACAGATGTGGAGAGAAATTGAGAATGAATGGAATGATTTATTCAGGGGATATGGGGTTTCTTATATAGCATGAAACCCTAGAGCCTGTGATAATTACATAAGAGACCCCGAAGGGTTACAAGACTCAATAAAAAGGAATTAGAATAAGCGGATAATCAAATAGATTCAATATTTCCCGTTAAGTTAGAGCATGTGTATTGATCATGCCTATATCTGCAAGCTGAAGATCTGTGGAAATATGCGGAGTAGTATTCCCTCTTTGTACCGCATCTTGAATGAAATGTCATTCAACTTCTATATGCTCGGTCCGCTCATGATTGGTTGCAATGTAGATAGCAGATCTATTGTCACAATACAAAGGGACATGAGTAGTAGCATGAAGTCCAAGCTCCTGTGGAAAGGAGACTAACCGGGTAATCTCACAAGTGATTCGAGCCATTGCCCTGTATTCAACTTATGCACTCGATTTAGAGACAACGTTTGCTTCTTGCTCTGTCATGTAATGAGGTTTCTATCAATAAACATGGTGTAATCTATGGTAGATCGTTTGTCTTCAGGAGAGCTAGCATAATCTACATCTGTGTAGGTGATGATGTCAATGTGGCCGTTGGCCCCATAGAAAAGGCATTTTCTTGGGGATGCCTTTAAGGAGCGAAGGATCACGAGAACATCCTACCAATAACTGTAGTAAGGTTTCTCCATGTGTTGGTTGGCTCTGTTTATATCATATGATATATCTGTCCTAGTGGCAGTAAGGTAGAGCAGCTTGCCCACTAGGTTCCTATATAGAGTAGTATCCTCATACTTAGAATCAATAGATATAACATGTTTTTGCAACTCCGTATGGATGCCAGATGGTTTGCTTCCAAGTAAACCAACCTATATAAGAATGTCCTAGCATTACTTCTACTGTGATAGGTGTAGTCCCTCTATGGTACACATCATCTCAATGCCAAGGAAGTATCTGAGTTGACCAAGATCCTTGGTGACAAATACTTTCTGGAGGAATGCCTTAGTCTCTAGAATGCCAGTTTCATCATCACCAATAGTCACCATGTCGTCAGTGTAGATGGAAAGTACCACAATGCTAGATGTCCTTCGTCTAAGGAACACATAGTAATTATACGTCGTCTATGGAAGCCAAGTGAAGTAATCCTAGAGGTATGTCTGTCGAATCTAGCTCGTGGACTTTGTTTAGGTCATAAATGGCCTTATGGAGTCACTTTACATGCTCTCCCTTGACAGAGTAATCCGGTGGCTGCATCATGTAGACATCCTCCTCAAGGTCATCCTAGAGAAACACATTATTTACATCGAGTCGGAATACTGACCAATTCCTATTAGCAGCTACAGAGAGAATAATGCAGATTGACCCCATTCTAGCCACCAGAGAGAATGTTTTAAAGTAGTCCACGTCATGAGTAAATCCCTTCGCTATGAGTTTGGCTTTCAATATGTTAATTGAGCCTTCTGGAGACTGTTTGGTCATAAATACCCATCAACATGCAACTGGCTTGGCGCCAGGATTATGAGACACAAGATCCCACGTACCTCGAGAAGTAAGTGCATCCATTTCCTCATCCATGGCCTTTATTTGACCATGGTCTTTAGTGCACTATGATGATCCGATGAATAACTACTACCATAAGAGCATCTGTAAACTGCTTATCACAACTGGATAGAGTATCAATGAAAGTAAAATGCGACAAGAGATTTAGAGTACATTGCCTTTTTTGTTCTCAACATTGGTATATGAAGTTCTGATGTAGCATCCTGAGCAGTAGTGTTGGGACACTTGAAGAAGTCACAACACTATGCAAGTAAGGTACATGTAACGATACAGAGTCAGAATAAAGAACATGTTTCCTTTTGTAGACAATGGGAGGTGGAGGAAGCTCGAGGGTATGTCACTGACAAACCGAGTCAATAAGCTGGTCTGTTTAAAGAAGGTGACATTAGCAAAAACATAGTAGCAATGACTAGTAGGGTTATAACACATGTACCCTTGGGTCCTAGAGTAGCCATGTAACACATACTCGATTGCATGAGGAGAAAATTTATCAGTAGTTTGGAAGTTATGAACAAGACAATGCAAAAAAAATTCTCAATGGAAGAGGAAAGGGTTCCTCATTAGTAACAAAAGTAAAAAAAAGGAGTTTCCCCATTGAGACCTGTTGGGAAAAATGAGAATCTTGTTTATTCCATATGCCCTAGGCTCTCTTGTATAGGAGAGTAGCCTATATATAAAATACATAAAGAGTCTAACGGGAAAAAGAAAATATGAAAAGGTACAGAAGAAAGTAACATATATCTCTACACTCCCCTCAAGGTGGAGCATAGATGTCAATCATGCTCAGCTTGGACGAACACTTCTGGAACATCCCTCGAAGTACGCCTTGGTAAAGATGTCTGCAGTTTGGTCCCCTTAGCTAACATGGGATGTAGAAATAAACACTTTTTGAATCATATCTCGTATGAAGTGACAATCGACCTCAATGCGCTTGGTTCGTTCATGAAATGCTGGATTATTTACAATGAATAGAGCCGCTTGATTGTCACATTCCAGGGCCATAGGAAGAGGGACTTTTATATATAGATCTGTAAGCACAGCCTTCACCCACATCATTTCTGTACTGACCTGGGCCATAGCCCTATATTCAGACTCGGCACTAGATCTTGCTACAATCGTTTTCTCATTGCTTCTCCATGAGACCAGAGAGTCTCCGACATACACAACAAATCCAGTGGTGGACTTCCTATCCTTAGGACATCCTGCGTAATCTGCATCTGCACATGCTGAGATAGTAATCTCCTTGTTTTTCTTAAACAACAGACCTGCACCTGGAGATGACTTAAGGTACCTGCGTATCATATGTATAGCATCCATATGTACCTGACGTGGTTGCTCCATGAACTGGCTCACCTAACTCACAGCAAAGGAGATATCAGGTCTGGTAATAGTAACATAGAGAAGCTTGCCCACCAGTTCTCTGTATCTTCTCCTATCCACCTCATCAGTGTCATCATCATATAGTTTCATACTGGGATCCATGGGTGTAGTGGCAGGTCGGCAACCAAGCATTCCTGTTTCACTCAACTGGTCAGTGGCATTTCCTCTGGGTCATTATCAGCCCATGAGGATTTCTGACGAATTCCAGTCCCAGAAAATATCTAAGAACTCCAAGGTCCTTGGTGACAAACTCACGACCCAGCATTTCTTTCGCCCTCTGAATTCCCTATTCATCATCACCTGTAATCAAGATATCATCTACATACACCATAATTGCAATAGTACCTCTGGGTGTCTTCTGTACGAACAAGGAATGATCTGCATTGGAACATCTATATTCCTATTTCTCAAACAGGTCTGAGAGCTTTTGGAACCAAGCTCTGGGGCTCTGCTTAAGGCCATAGATAGCCTTATGAAATCTACACACCTTAGAACACTCCCCCTCAACAACAAAACCAGGAGGCTGTTGCATGTAGACTTCCTCCTGCAAGTCACCGTATAAGAATGCATTCTTGACATCTAATTGGTATAGTGGCCAATCACGAGTAACCGCAACAAAGAGGAGGATCCGTAGGGTGGAATGGCGAGCAACCGGTGAGAATGTATCAAGATAATCCACCCTATATGTCTGTGTAAAGCCACGAGCAACCAGGCATGCCTTGTATCTGTCAATGCTATCATCTGCATTCTGCTTAACTGTAAAGACCCACTTGCAGCTCACTGTAGACGCATCAGTAGGTGCAATAACAAGGCTCCAGGTACCTCTTGACTGAGGAGCACCAATTTCTTCTTCCATGGCTAAATGCCATCGACTATCCTTCAACGCATCTCGGTAATTCCGTGGAATATCCACCGTCGATATGCAATGACAAAGCTCCTGAAATCTCCAGTTAAGCGATCAAAAGACACAGTAGATGCTATTGGATATGATGCGCAACTGCGCTTATGCTTCCGAAGAGTAATAGGTAGATCCAAATCAGCTGCCTCCTCATCTGGCCTCTGTAACACATCCGGCTCAGGGAAATCGTTAGATCCATCAATATTGATAATATTCTCAGAACATACCTCAGGCGAGCTAGATGATGAGCGGTGACCATGAGCAGAAGCAGGCCTACGGGTATAGTGGAATGGCAATGGGGAAACAGGAACGGTAACAGGAGGTGTAGGGGATGGTAGTGGTGGAGATGGTAATGGTTGAGGTAGTGATGGTGGTGGCATGTATATAGCTTCAGTAATGCCAGAGGATACCAACTGATCACCTGTAGATGAGAAGTACATAACAGACTCGAAAAATGTAACATCAGCACTGACGAGATACCTCCTGCGCAATGGATCATAACATTTGTACCCCTTCTCTGTTCTGGAGTACCCGACGAAACACACTTGACAGCGCTAGGAGAGAGCTTGTCAATCCCTAGAGACAACTAGTGGACGAAGGAAACCGAGCCAAACACACGAGGAGTGAGGGAGAACAATTCTTTGTCAGGAAAAACAAGGGAGAAAGGAATCTTCTCACCTAAGACAGACGACGGCATACGATTAATGAGATAACATGCCGTAAGAACAACATCGACCCAGAAAGAATGAGGGGCTTGACTCTGTATGAGAAGCGACCTGGTAACACCAAGTAAATGATGATGTTTCCTTTCTGCAACCCCATTTTGTTGGGAAGTATAGGTACTGGATGTTTGGTGGATAATTCCTTGAGATGAAAAATAATTGGAAAGAGTATGAGTACAAAATTCCAAGGCATTATCACTTCTCACTATTTTTACAGATGCAGAAAAACATTACGAACTTCATTGGTGAAATTTATGATAATATTCCCCGCTTCAGATTTATTCTTTAACAGAAAGACCCAAGACACACGAGAGAAATCATCTACAATAACCATATATAACTTGTGTCCCTGATGATCAGGGACACGACTGAGACCCTAGATATCGATATGAAACAACTCAAACTTGGAGGTACTACTCCAACACTGATGACTGGGAAAGGTAGACCGATGGTGCTTTCCCAACTAACAAGCCTCACATTGGATGGACGTGTGAGGTGAAAGCTGAGGTAACACATGACGCAGTTTCTAAAGCGGTAGATGTCCAAGTGCAAGTGCCACAGTAATGGGGAGATGGATCTAGTAGGTAGAGAGGAGGCTCCGGCATAAGGGGTCCGACTAAGACGATATAGGCTGCCTTGCTCATAGCCACGCCCAATCACGTTGCCCATAAGGATGTCCTGAAAAATAAGAGAAGATGGATAAAAAATTGCTCGACAATGTAAATCCTTTGTAATTTGGCTAATGGAGAATAAATTCATAGGGAAATCTGGTGCATGCAACACGTTCTTAAGGTGCATAGAAGGTATAGGCTAATCTCTCCCTGACCAGTGATAGGAGAATGCGTCCTATTGGCAATAACCACCGTACGGCCTGAAGGGACCTGTCGGTAGGCTGTAAGTAGGCCCTGATCACCACACAGATGATGTGTAGCACTAGAGTCCATAATCCATTCTAAAGTATCTGATCCTCTACTGTTAGTAAATGCTTAAGTGCTATTTGAGGTACTGGTGGATGCAGAAGCAGCAACATCGGGGTGACTATCAGAAGAAGGTACTGATGCAACTGGGCCAGATGGAGGAATAATGCCCCTCAGATGGCTACAAGGTCATCAAAGCGCTGATCTAGAGATGAAGCAGATGGAGGCTTAATCTGTTCAGCTACTCGTGCGAAGCAGGAGAACTATGTTTAGAGTAGCACGCATATTCAGTATGCCCAGAACAGTGGCGAAAAGTGCAGGATGGTCGAACACGACCCCCTCTACTCCAAGGTCCACGACCATGGGACCGATGATGACCTCCACGACCTCGATTCGCTGCCATGACTGAGGCGGTCTGATTTGCAGTGGATGAAGGAACAGTATTGCGGCTCAGTCTGTGAAATGCTTCCTCCATCGGAGGAATGGTGGAGTCCTCCAAGATCTGGGAGCGTGTAGCCTCGTACTCTGGATCTAGAGCTGTCGGAAATACACCTACCATAGTGGCATTCCGGAAGGTCTTCTGTTGCTCAGGAGTGGCTGTGAGAGGCATGAAGCTGTTAAGCTTCTCAAACATTCCTCGTAAAGATGTATACAATGAGTGTAGAGGTCGTCCATTCTGCTTGATAGTAAAGATGTCATGCTGGAGTTGCAGAATCTTCGTCTCATTCTTTGCCTGGGAATATGTAGCAGCCAGAATGTCCCACATTGCTTTTGCAATGGGCTGATGGAGGATATCATTGACAATCTCAATTACCAGGGTTCCTGATAGCTAAACCTTGGCATATGTATCATCTACCTCCCATGAGGCATTGACTCCAGTCTTCTCAGCATGCTCTTCTTCAGTAAGACTGTGCTTCTTACCAGTTGACTTCGTCATACTCATGAACTGCATTGCCCACAGTTCGTAATTTGAACCATCCATCTTCACAATAGGTGCTGGACCTCTGAAGGAGCATGTAGATGGGATGTCTGTCTTGCTTTCTGACATTATGATAATGGAAGACTAGAGTGGTAGACTGAAGATATGATCGTCTACATGGACATTAACGGGTTTAGTTGTATGTGTAGACTCAAGCAATCGAACCTTCTAATTTGGAAACGCGCGCGCGGAACAAGTGTTGGAGTCGCACGCGCGCTGGCCTAGGGCTGCATGCGCACGAAAATCAGGAGCTTTACGCGCACAGATATGCGCACATGAACGCGCACAGATGCGCGCGCAGGAGCGTGCACATGCGGCTTACAGGGATGTGCACAGGCGCACCGTTGCACAGATACACAAGGCGCACAGACGTGCAGGCGCGCAGGGGTGCACAGGAGTGCGCACAGACGCGCAGGTGTGCGCACAGACGCATAGGAGCGCGCGCTGGTGCGGCGCGAGACCGAGCGACGCCGAGGCAGAAGCGGCGAGGCGGGCGCGCACGTGGAGGCGGCGCGAAACCAAGCGCAGCGAGGCCTAGGGTGGTGCGAGACGGAGTCGGCGAGGCATGCACGCTGAGAGGCGGAGAGGCACGTGCACGGAGGGCTCGAGGGTAGAGGCTAGGGTTAGGGTATTTTTGAGAACTCCGGTCTAGGACCGTCACTCTGATACCATGTTGGGAAAAATGAGAAACTTGTTTATTCCATACACCCTAGGCTCTCTTATATAGGAGAGTAGCCTATGGGTAAAATACATAAAGAGTCCAACGGGAAAAAGAAAATACGAAAAGGTACAGAAGAAAGTAACATATATCTCTACAACACCCGAAGAGGAGACCCTATTGATGAGGTAGGTGGCAGTGAGAACGACATCCCCATAGTAGGTTTTAAGAAAATTTATGTAAGTAAGCGAGGTACGAATAAGGCCTAGAAGGTGGTGAATTTTCTTTTTCGCTGTCCCATTCTGCTGTGAGTTATATGGATAGGGGGTCTGGTGAAGAGTTCCCTGAGTGGCAAAGAAAGATACCAAATCCTGTAGAGTAAACTCAAGAACATTATCAGTCCCAATGGTCTAAATACGAGTGGAGAAAGATGTTTGAATAAGGACTTGACATCTTTATTAATATATGACTGTTCCTTTGTTAACTTAGGTATGGTCGGTCCCAAGCCTGGGTGAATTGAGGAAGGTTGCGCGTTAGGTAGCCGACAACTAGCACAAGAGAGGCAAATATCTAAATAGTGTTCTTTTTAAGAACACTAATTAGGAATTTGTCTCAAAACAGTTCGGATCTTTTCAACATGGATTTAAGCTTTGGATCTTGTTGGGGCGTTCCCTACTATCGGCATGTTGCATCGTCCGAATGCAACGAGAAGTTGGCATGGGCCGCTACATCGCTGCTCGGATGTAGTTCAAAATTTGCAAGGTTCGCATGAGGAACACATGCGATTAAATAGGCTAGTTGTTGCATCGTCACCCGGGTGCAGTCCAAAATTTGCACGGGTTCTCATATGATGGACACATGCGAGTAAAGAAGTTAGTTCAAAAGAGGTTGCAAAGGAAGTTGCGGATATGTAGTTGGAATATTGGTACTTTGACTGGCAAATCGATAGTGGTTGTAGACACGATGGAAAGACAGAAGATTCAGATACTATGTCTCCAAGAGGTAAAATGGGTTGGAGAGAAAGCAATGGGATTGAGAATACATGCTTTAAACTTTGGTATTTAGGTAAAAATAAGGGCGAAAATGATGTTGGACTGGTTGTTCATAAGGATTTGAATTGTGTGGTGGAGGTGCAAAGCTTCAGGAATCAGGTTATTTTGCTAAAATTGATGCTGGAAGGGGAAATTCTGAATATCATCTCAGTTTATGCACCACAAATTGATTTAGATTGAAGGATTAAACAAGCTTTTTGAGAGGATTTGGATAAGATTATGCAATGAATCCCACAAAGAGATGATTTGCTTTGGTGGAAATCTTAACGGACATGTGGGAAATGATGCTTCATGGTATGCTAGTGTTCATGGAGGCCATGGCTTCGGGGATAGAAATGAAGAGGGAAAAATCATTCTGGATTTTGTAATGGCTTATGATCTTTTCATAGCAACACTCTCTTCAAGAAGAGGGAGTTGCATTTAATTACTTATAAGAGTGGTCCGACTAGAACACGGATAGATTACTTTATGCTGAAGAGAAGAGATCAGTTGTGTTGTAAATTCTGCAAAGTAATCCCAAGAGAGAGTTTGACAACCCAACATCGCTTATTAGTCATGGTTATGCTAATAAAAGGGATGGTAAAGAAAATGTGGGTATCCAAGATCACTAGAACTAGATGGTGGAATCTTCAATTGAAACAATCAAGCTTCAGGGAGAAGGTTTTAGAAGACTTATCTTGGGATTGTAACAGAAGTGCAAACAAGATGTAGGAGGTGGTGGCATCTTGTATTCGTAGGGTCGCCAAAAAGATGTTAGACGAGTCAAAGGGAGGATCTCCCGGCCAAAACAAGGCTTGATGGTGGAGTGGAAGGGTATAAAAGAAGCTCAAAATTAAAAGAGCATGCTTTAAAGCTATGTCTAAGGATAGAACATAGGAAACTGTCACAAACTACAAATAACAAAGAAGGAAGCAAATAAGGATGTAAGCGAAGCTAAGTCAAAACTCAAAAGCTTATAAAATTTTGTACAAAAATCTCGCTCTAAGGAGGGCCAGAATGACATATTCAGGTAAGCCAAAGCAAGAGAACGAAAGACTAAAGACTTTTCTCAAGTGAGATGCATTAAGGACGATGAAGATGACGTGCTTATTACTACAAAGGTTATAGAGACTAGATGGAAGTTGTATTTCCATAAGCTTTTCATTGGGGAAGGAAATAGAGAGATCACTCTGGGAGATCTAGCTAGTAGTGAAAGTTACTTGAATCGTGCAAGCTATAGACGAATACAAAGGAAGTAGAGGAGGTTTTAAATGTTATGAGACCTGGGAAAGGTGTAGGGCATGATGACATTCCTATAGAAGTATAGAGAGTTTTAGGTGATTGTGATTTGCTTGGCTTACAAATTTATTCAATGTTATTTGACAAAGCAAGAAAATGCCTGAAGATTGGAGGAAAAGCATCGTGGTGCCTCTTTATAAGAACAAAGGGGACATCCGAATTGTTCAAATTACAGAGGTATCAAGTTGATTAGTCACACTATGAAAATTTGGGAACATGTGATCGAAAGAAGGTTGATGCAAGCTTCCAAATTAAAAGAAAATCAATTCGGATTCATGCCAGACCGCTCAACTATTGAAGCCACTTGCTGAGGAGAATGGTAGACATTTATAGAGCTAAAAGGAAGAACCTCCATTTGATTTTTATTGATTAGGAGAAAGCTTATGATTCTGTCCCATGTGAGATATTGTGGAGAGTTTTGGAGAAGAGATAAGTACCTGTCCTATACATTAATCTCATAAAGGATATGTATGATAATGCTTCATCTTGTGTAAGGATCCAGTCTGGAAAGACTGATTATTTTGACATCAACAGTGGTCTGCATTAATGTTCAGCTTTGAGTTCATTCCTTTTTATTTTGATTATGGACGAGTTGACAAGTCACATTCATGATGAGACAGCTTGGTGTATGTTATTCGCTGGTGATATTGTGTTGATTGATGAGATTAGAGATGGAGTAAATGAGAAGCTTGAGGTCTGGAGACATGCATTGAAGACTAAAGGATTTCATATAAGTAGGGCTAAGGCTGAATATATGGAGTGTACTTTTGATGGAAGCATGGTTTCGACATGGGACCGAAATTTCTAGCAAAATGCCGATATAAAGGTCTTCCTTCACAAATGTTGCTTGATTTGGGCGAAATGTGTCCGAAATATATTGAAATTTTGATGAAATTTTGTTTCAACATGGTATCGATACAATATCCGATATCGAACTTAAAAACCTTGAGCAATAGTGAAGGAATCGAGGTAAAGATTGGTGACGATAATATTCAGAAGAGAGATTCTTTTATATACTTGGGATCTATTTTGCAACATGATGGAGAAACTTATAGAGATGTTACTAATAGAATAAATGCAGGTTGACTAAAGTGGAGAGGAGCCTCTATTGTTCTAGGTTATAAGAAAAATCCTTTAAAAATTGATGGAAAGTTGGCGTCTGCAATTATTGATGGATGGCATAGAGATGGCACGAAGGGGATTCTATGGAAAATTGACTTTGCTAAGGCTTATGACTCCTTGGACTGGCGCTTCCTATGGGCGGTTTTAAAGGCTCGGGGTTTCCCTCCCTTGTGGATCTCCTGGGTTAGACGATGTGTTACTACTGGCTCCTTCTCCCTCTCACTTAACGGACGCCCGGCTGGGGGCCTTTTTCAGCCACGCAGGGGGGTTCGCCAGGGCTGCCCCCTCGCCCCTCTTCTTTTCGTTCT
Organism: Ottelia alismoides; assembly: GCA_037367405.1. Lineage (NCBI taxonomy): Eukaryota > Viridiplantae > Streptophyta > Magnoliopsida > Alismatales > Hydrocharitaceae > Ottelia > Ottelia alismoides. The sequence continues at coordinate 455,519 of JAZKJV010007393.1, forward strand.
GGCGGCGGACGTTATGCCTCGTATGATCCAGGGAGTGGCAAATGCTGGATTTACTCGCGGATGCTACTTGGGTAACTTTCATATTCCTCTTCTTCAATTTGCGGATGACACCCTTTGTTTTATTGAGGGAGGCCTGTCTCAAGCCTTGGGGATGGCCACTGCGATTCAACTTTTTTGCGAGATTTCGGGGCTCCGCATCAATGCAGCCAAATCAAAAGTGGTGCCTTTTGGCCTATCGGATTTAGAAGCCGGGGATTGCTCCGCTCTCTTGGGGGCTTCCCTTGGGGAACTTCCGCTGGAATACCTGGGTTTGCCGCTCTCATTGGGCCGTGCGCGCTTGCGCGACTATCAGAAGGTGATTGAGAAGGTCGAGTCCAGATTAGCTGGTTGGCGTGCGTCGTTGCTCTCCAAAGGCGGTCGGTTAGTTTTTATCAAATCTGTCCTCTCGGCAATACCCATATATTTCTTATCAGCTCGCCAGTTGCCCAAGGGAATCCGGCTTCGCTTGGAGAGATCTATGAGGCGTTTTCTTTGGGGCAAGAATGGTTCTGACAGAAGAGGGATGCACTTAGTTGGGTGGGACGACACCTCTCGGCCGAAACGCGACGGGGGTCTTGGCATTAGGCGTTTGGCGGTGGTTCGTGATGCTTGGCTCCTCAAATGGGCGATGAGGCTTTTAGGCCGGGAAGAGAATTTCATGGTGCAATGCCTCCGCGTGGCTGCTGGGAATGCCTTTGCCTCCGTTTTTGGCGGCCAATCTCAGGGCATCTCTCATTCTTTCTAGCGCGATGTCTTCGTTGTCTTCAACTCTAACAGATCGCTGGTTGCTCCTGCTATTGGCGATGGGAGATCCTTCCACTTCTGGTCGGTGGATTGGTCCGGGAAGGGCATACTCATGAATCTTTTTCCTCGCCTTTACGCGATGGCCGGGGATAAACTCGCTTCGGTGGCTTCTTGCTGGGGTGACGGCGTCTGGTGTCCTATTTTGTTGGGCACGCTATCGGACCAGCGACTCCTTGACTTCACCGCTTTGATGACTCTCCTTGCGGACGCTACTTCGCCTTCTACGGGCCGCGACCATTTTGTTTGGTTGGACGGGACTTTCCCCTCTCGGAAGGCTTATCTCTCTATTCTCCCACCTGTATTGAATGCGGATGCATCCTTTCTTCGCCACTGCAAGTTCATTTGGGATCTCAAGGTTCCGGAAAGGTTGGCGTCTTTCTTTGGATTCTTAGACGTGGAAGATTGCTTACCCGTGACCGCTGCGCCTCCATCTTCCCGAACATCTCTTCATTATGTGGTCTATGCGGCCTCGACGTCGAGACTTCCGGCCACCTTTTCCTGCATTGCCCCCTCGTGCGGGCCATTTGGGATGACGTGGGTTGGGTGAATCGCTCCTCCATGGATGCCTTCTGGGAGAGCCTTGCTACAGCCTCTATTCGCCCAAGGGCGGAAAAAATTGTCCCCATTGCGCGTATCTGGAGTATTTGGCTGGGAAGAAACAACTGGGTTTTTGCGGGGCAGCGTTTTTATAAGGAAAATATTTATATTGCTGCAAATAACTTTTGTACGGACTGGTTATCCATGTAACGTTTTCTTTTTTGGGAGGCGGATGGTATCCTCTCTTTTACCATCTACCTTGACCTATGTTGTAATCCCCGCTGTAAGTATTTTCTCTTTTCATTCTAAATAAATTGGGGTGAACACCTTTGAGTGTCTCCCCCTCTTTTGAGTGTCAAAAAAAAATCGATGGAAAGTTTTGCGAAGCATCCTTGGAACCTGCTATGCTCTATGGATCTGAATGTTGGCCTGTGAACCATAGACATGTGCAAAGAATGGTAATAGCAGAAATGAAAAATGCTAAGGTGGATATGTGGACATACATGTAAAGGTCAGATTTGGAATGATGCAATCAGAAGGAGAGTTGGTGTAGTTTCGATCAAGGATAAGATGCGAGAAAACCGCTTAAGATGGTTTGACCATTTGCTAAGTAGGTCGGCTGATGCACCATTTAGGAGATGCAAGTTTTGGGATGTTGAACCGGCTAAGAGAGGGCGAGGAAGGCCCAAGAAGTGTTGGAATGAGACTATACGAAGGGATCTTAGTTTTTTGTATCTAAGTCCGAGATTGATCCAAGATAGATTTGAATGGAGGCAAAGAATCAATGTTGCTGACCGACCCTACTTAATGTGGGAAAAGGCTTTGTTGTCGTTGTGATGACCGTTCCTTTATTAAATAGATCCAAGAAGATCTGCTATAATCATCCACAAAGATAGCAAAATACTGTGACTACCGACAACCCATATTTGACATAGTCCCCAAAATATCACAGTGGTTTAAAGAAAAAAAGGCGATGATCATCGTTGCTCAGCCGTATGTGGAAAAGACGCTCGATGATGTTTACCAAACTGGCAAGCTTCGCACTCGAACATCTTTAATGATGACAATTCAGGAAATATCTGAGAAAGAGCTCTAGCAAGGGGTGATCAAACCATAAATGCCATTGGACGAGTCAACAGACGAAGACAACATCAACAAAGGTAGGCATACCCTCGATCTTGTTTATCTTCATCTCATTGCGAATCCTACTTGTGGGGATTTCCAATCCTTTAGAGGCTTGTATGCACCGCTTTTTTTGGAGCACTTATAATAGGTGCTTGAGTGGTGTTCATCTGGTTAATTGGGAGATGGTCACATCGGCTAAGGATCAGAGGGGGATGGAGGTCCTCAGATTGTGGAGATGAATAAAGCCCTATTGTTGAAGTCACCATCTCAATATTCACCCGAATGGATCGAATACTTGTTCTGTGGAGTGTCTGAATAGAACATTGCTATTCGATCAAATCTGAATATTCTCGAATATCCAGGTCAAATTTATTTTATTTTTTAAAGGTTCCCATTTATCCCGATAACACCACAAATGTTAAAGCTCCATATATGTAACTTGTTAATGGGTACTTTTGTCTTGGACTCTTATTGATTGATGACCATATTTGTATAAATATATAGGGTAAAATGAGGCCTCCCATTGGGAGGAGCTAACTTGTCTCCCCCCTGCCCTATTTTCCTCATTTTCTTTATTTTTTTGAAAAGCAAATTCGCGAAAATTCATCACTATATTCCTATATTATGTCATTCAAGTTTCGTGTGAAATAGAGATTCCTACACCTCCATCCAGACAGGGTCGATTTCAGCAATTCTGCGACCATTAAAAAATGACGGTCTAGATGGAGGCAATTGGAGTCCGTTTCACACGAAACTTGAAGGACATAATATAGGGATATAGTGATGAATTTCCACGGATTCATTTTTCAAAAAAAATTAAAAAATTGAGAAAAATGAGGCAGGGTGAGCCAAGTTAGCTCCCTCAGGGGCAGCTCCATTTTACCCAAATATATAATAATATATATTAGACATATTTTTTATATTTAAAATAATTAAAATAAGCATAATGGAATCATCTCGAATATTCTTTCGAATATCGAATATTTCTTTATTCAGAGACCCCTTCGATTGAATACTGAATATTGACTTTTGCTACATTGGTTGAAGTTGGTGGCGAGATTGTTGGGGATAAGGAGGATCTCACATGTCATCTTCATCGTGATATCGATGCTATTTGGGCGCAACTTCATGTGGATGTTTCCTCTCAGTGTCTTTCCTCAGCTTTCTGGAAGGGGATCTATATAGTGGTGCAGGAGATCTCGGAATAGATGAGTCCGATGATTGGCAACGAAGAGTCCTATTTTTGGAAGGATATTGGACCGGGAATTAGCTGTTCCAGACACGCTTTCCTCGCTTTTTTGCATTTGCTGAGGATCGGAAGTTGACTGTTAAGGTAGCTAGGCTGGATGGTCAGTGGATACCGTGTTTCGTTGCCCTTTTATCCGAATAATGCTTCGAGGAGTTTATGTAGATGATGGAGGAGATTGCGAGCAGCTCAGGGTTGAGTGGAGGGTGCATCCACTGGGATTGACGTGATGGCTACTTCCACGCGATAAAAAGCTTATAGGGATCTCACAGTTGATGATGGCTTTGAGCTAGGCGGTAAAGTGAGGTAGTGCAACTTGATTTGGACTCTGTGAGCATGGGAGTACCTATGAAGATTAAGATTTTCTTTTGGCTCCCCAGGTTAGAGCTATTATTTAAGAAGGCTAGAAGGTCTGTTTTTTTCCCGGGAGATGACACCTCTTGCTCCATGTGTAACACCGCGACTGAGGACTTGGATCGTCCATTTTATTCCTATACTCGCATCTGACAGATCTAATCTCTCCTCCCAGTCTTGTTTTTGGTGTTCTTTTGCCACCAATCTATTCAATCTATGGCAGAGCTATTGCCCTCGATTGACACGATCTGGGTGATTTGGCTATCGTGCAATGAGATCATCTTCCATAATGATAGGTTTTATGTTGATAATGTAATTCATTTTGTTAGATCTCTTCTCGAGACCTGGCTTCTGTAAGTTCCCTTATTACCTTTATCTTTTAATATATTGTGGTGTGGACACCTCCGATGTGTTCCCCCCTTTTCTAGTAAAAATTAAAGGTAGAATCAACAAGGATATCAAGGCAGTGATGATCGTTCTCATGTCCCCATCGAAGATTTTGTATTCCCGGTTTCTGTAAGTTCCCTTATTACCTTTTATATTTTAATATATTTTAGGTGGACCCTCTGGAGTGTTTCTCCCTTTTTTGACTCAAAAAAATGTAGAATCAACAAGGATATCAAGGCAGTAAAGGTCGTTCTTCTCATGTCTCCCATCAAAAAATTTGTATTATCAGAATGTCCTGAAAATAACAATGTAACTCATCAAAAATCACTCGACCGTTTGACTCAATACATAGCTTATGAACACACAATAGGCTCAAAGGAAAATCCATAATGTAGTAAACGCCAGATAAACTGAGCTGAGCTTGGAGGAAAAAAGCAATTGTCCCAACGGTGGAAATATGTGTTAGAATTATTTATTTTCTTTTATTATTACTGTAAGCCCTAAGGGGTATTCTTGTAACTTTCTCTATTTTGGCTTCCTAGGGTTTCCACTCTATTATATGAGATTCTAGGGCATCAGATTAAGACAAGCTTTTCTCCCTATGTTTTTTCCACATGGTATCAGAGCAACCGTCATAGACATTTGCTCGTACCCTTGTTCCCACAACCATTACCTTATACCAACATTGCTGGATCCTATCCAGCGATGCCAACCACCTCTCTCCATATCGCCAGGGTTGCCAAGCACCTCATTGGCGTCACCAACGCAACCAACCATCAACCCAATGCGCTACCAGTGCTGCCAAGCACCTGCCCAAGGTGTCACTAACCCCTCCTGGACCTACTCTGAGCGTCATCAGGCTCTTGGTGCGTCTCCCTTCGAGCGAGACCAACGGTGCAATCCTTCGAGCGTTGCCAACCCCTGAAACTGTGAATCAGACCGATTCCAAGTCGTGATCTACATTTAGATCTTCTACGATGTGTCGAATCTCCATAAGCGGATTTTTAGAGGTGACTATCCCTCCTATTGATGTCTTGAGATATATAGATCGTGTTTTTTGAAGACCTATGGGAGGTGTCTAACCCTCTAGAGACTCTGCCGGTGGTGTTTATCCCTCCACGTTTCGTGATAAGAGGTGAAAACTCAAAGGTGCTGCAAGTTACATTCTATGGTCTCGTGATTTCACGGTCTTTTGTTGGAGGACAGCAAAGATCTCCTCCTTATGAAGGATCTACTCAAAGAGACAGAGAAAGACTGTGATACTTGGCTTGGAGACAACTGCCTGGTCATGACATGGATGACCAATACCGTTAAGCATTATATTCCTATATATCTCTTGTTTAAAGAATCTGCAAAGGAAATGTGGGAGGAATTAGCTCAGACCTACTCGCTGTAGTACACAAAGTCTCAACTTGTTGACATTTATATACAAATCCAGTTCGCATCCCAGGGAGAGCCCTCCCTTATGGAGTATTATCGGATTCTTACGAGTTTCTATGAAGAGATAGCTATCTTTCAACTAGCCTGTTGTGCTCAATAGGTGTCAGAGAGGCTAGAATGGCATGTTTATAGGTTCCTGTCAGGATTACATCCTCGCTATCATTATGTAAAAGAGAGTTTCTCACATCGGATACCTTGCCTACTTTGAAGGTGATCTTTGGATTACTTCAGGAGATTGAGAGTTCTGTTAGCCAGGCTTCGGATCTTCACCCTATAAACAATTATGCTTTCTCTATACACTCCAGACGTGGAGGTTGATTGTATTCTCAAGGTGGGAGAGGTCGTGATGGTGGATGTGGACGTGACTCTAGTCATGGACAAGGGCATGAACCTACCAAGAACGTGGCTGGGATAATGTGCATCCCCTTGTACCCACTATTAGAGAACGAATCATCATCTTGATTGTTGTTGGGACAAATATGGTTTTCCTCATGCTTATATGCCATATGCGGACTATGATGCTACATGTATATTACTCGCTTCTATTCAGTCTCAGTTTGAGCAAACAATGTAGTTTTTCGCCACTCACTACTCTCGTTTGATCTAGTAGTTGCAGTCTCTCAGTGTTTCTGATAGTGATAGTGCCCGTAGAACACATTTGGCTACCACATCAGGTACTTTAACCAATTCTGTTACAGATACATCCCCTGTATGGATCATTGATTCTGGAGCATCCACCCACCTAATAGGCGAAGGTAGTATGCTGATCTCTTCTTAACCTCTTCCATGTGAAGTCGGTGTGAGTTGCCAATAGAGCTCATTCTCCTATTACCTCAGTAGGTACTATGAAGTTCTCCAAACTCCGACTTGCTGGATCATTGTACACCAGATTTTCCTTAAGTCTACAGTCTGTTCACAAGTTATGTGTTGAACTAAATTGTTGTGTGATCATTGATGAATCTCACTGTTATTTTCAAGACATTTGGACGAGGCATATATTTAGCATGGGATATGAGAAGGATAACCTCTACTACTTGGTCATTTCTACCGATTCCACCTTTGCCGATGTTTCATTGTCTCCTCTGATCCTATTCTCTAGCACCCACGTCTTGGGCATCCATACGCTAAGGCATTGTCAATGATGTTCCATGAACTATCTACACTGAAGCCTTCTGAGTGTGAGGCATGTTGGTTTGGGAAGCATCATCAGACTTATTTCTCAACTAGAACTGAGCCTCATTGGTCCATTGCTTTTTCGTTAGTTCACTGTGATGTGTTGGGACCTTGTCTGGCATGCCTATTGGTGGGCATAAGTATTTTGTAGTTTTTATGGATGATTACAATCAATGTTTGTGGGTTTATCTAATAAAAGAACGACCAGAGATTAATTTTATCATCAAACCCTTCTTTCAGCTTATCAAAACTTCCTACAATGCATTGTATTCATGTCTTACGAACTGACAATGACTTGGAATTTACTCAACAAGATTCGGTCACTTTCTTTGCTTCTCAAGGAATTACTCATCAGACTTCCTGCCCATATACCTCTGAATGAAATGGGATAGTTGAGAGAAAACTTCGTCGCCTTCTAGATATTACCCGATCTTTACCCATATGAAGGTTCCTAAAACGTACTAAGGGATGACGTTCTTACAGTTGTGTACCTTATCAATAGAGTATCGTCATCTGTTCTCATGGGGAGTACTCCTTTCTCTATACTCAATCCTACTGAGTCTCCATTTACTTCACCACTACGAGTTTTTCGTCGCACTGCATTTGTACATTACTTCCATGCCCTAGATAAAGTATCTCCACGTGCAATCAAATGTGTATTCCTGGGGTAATCTCAAACACAAAAGGGTATAGGTGCTGTGACTTAGTGGTCATCGTATGTCTCCACTGATGTCACATTGTTTGAGAAAACTGGCTACTTTACAACGTCAGTCAACGACATACCTTTGGAGTTGCCACCACCACTTATTGTCTACACGAGAAAGCACCATCAAACTCGCCTTGATTATGTCCCATTACTAGTTCCTTCTATACATGTGGAGATGCCTTCTTCAAATGAACCCACTAATGTTGCTCTCGATGCTTCGACAAAGCCTCCAATAGCGCTCAGGAGGACAAAACAATAGCGCACCCTACATCAAATCTCTTAATTTGCTTCTACTAACAGTCTTTCTAGTTAGATTGTCGCTTTAAATATCGACGACTGTCTCCATTCCTCGTCATTATTACATTACTTTGCAGGACCATGACTGGAAAGTGACCATGGATGAGGAATGGATGCTCTTATATCCCGAGGGACCTGGGATCTTGTACCATGTCTAATGGACATGAGACTAGTTGCTTGCAAATGGGTTTTCGTAATCAAGCAGTCTCTTGATGGTGCCATTGACAGACTAAAAGCCAGGTTAGTTGCCAAAGGTTTCACTTAGACATTTATGGAGTGGATTACTTTGAGACGTTCTCTCCGGTAGCCATGTTGATTCCATTCATATTATTTTATCAGTGGCAATCAACAAGCATTTTCCAATATTTCAACTTGATGTGAATAATACATTCCTCTATTATGATCTTGAGGAAGAGTTGTAACTTGTAAATGATGTAGTCGTCTCATCTGGTTACTCCGTTGAGGGGGAGTATGCATGCTGACTTCCTAAAGCCACATGGCCTGAAGTAGAGTCTCCAAGCATGGTTTGACAAACTTACTGCAAAGATTGGTTCTATTGGCTTCCTCAGAATGGCCCTTGACAAAGTTTTTATTAGGTGTCGACTCACTAGTACTGTAGTTTTAATAGTTTATGTTGATGACATCAAAGGTATTGAAGAACCACAACCTTCCTTCAGAAGGTGTTTTTTACTAAAAACCTTGGGCAGCTGGGAATTGAGTTGATCTACAATATAGAGGGTTAACAACAGAAGTATTTCCTGGACATTCTGACCGAGGCATGCTTACATGGATGCATGCCATCTGGCATTCCAACGGAAGCACAGAGACATATCTCATCTACTGATCCCAAGTTTGAGGATCCTACTAGCTACAAGAGTCTAGTGGGTAAACTTCTTTACCCCATGGTTACTAGGCCAAATATCTCTTATGCCGTTAGCAGAGCTAGTCAACATATGGAGAAACCATGTTACAATCATTGGTAGGAGGTCCTCCTAGTACTTCAATATCTAAAAGGATCCCCAGGGTGCATGCTCTTCTATAAGGCGAATGACCACACCAACATCATGGTCTATGCATATGTAGATTATGCTAGCTCTACGGAGGATGGACGATCTACAATATACGATACTGTTGGAGGGAATGTTGTTACCTGGCGCATCAAGAAGCAAACTGTGGTGTCCATATCTAGTGCAGAACCTGAATACATGGCGATGGCTCAAGCTGCATGTGACATTACCTGGCCAGTATCTTTCTTAAAAGAGATTGGGCTTCCCGCTACCTCTCCTGTCCCAATACTGTGACAACAAGTCTGCCACTTACATTGCTACCAACCCTATCTTCCACGAATGAACCAAGCATACCAATGTGGATTGCCATTTTATTCGAGACACCACTCGAGAAGGAAAGATTAGCACATCACACATCTATCTTCAGTTGGCTGATATATTCACTAAGGCGTTGCCCAAGAGGCGTGTTTTCTGGCTTGTCTCCAAGTTGGGCATGATTGATAAATATGCTTCAACTTGAGGGAAAGTGTTAGAATTATTTATTTTTTCTTATTATTACTATAATCCTTAAGAGGTATTCTTGTAAATTTCTACTCTATATAAGATACCCTAAAGCATTGGAATAAGACAAGCTTTTCTCCCTGATATTTTTCTCCACAAGGAGAATGGGTACTGTTGGCTAGCGAACTAACTTCACAGTGGAAGAGGATTGAGAGGAGGTCAACAGACTTCCTTCTCTAATCAAGTGATTAGATTTACCATAGTCAATGATCTAGGTTAACGCTGTGGCAGATGCGAGGTTGCTACAATGCTCAAGTAGTAGCCATATGCACAGTAGGGAGTAGTCTCACTGGGAGTAGAGTTCTGCTGCAACAACATGAGGCGGGAGTATTTTGTGGTGGAGAGTTGGACTGTCTATCCAATGGAATACTGATCAAAATGTGTCTCTGTCCTAGTTGCATCATAGTCAATTTGTTGAAGCATCATTGACCTGAGGAGGGAAGCCGAACTTCACGCAACACCAGTAAGAAGGGTGGTTCCATGATGGAACTTCCATCGCGGATAGGGGATGCATTGAGGATAGACACAACCACAGTCAGAGTCATGGTAACTACCCCAGCCAGAGTCACGTACTTGACCTCTGTGGAAACTATGTCGGCCACCTCTTCCAGAGGAGACAAGGAAGGCTGATTTCTCAATCTGCAAAAAAGAAGTACGACCAGTAGTAGTCTCAAGTTCTTGAAGATGGCCAAAGATGAACTTAATGGATGGCAGAGTATCATATGCAAGGAACCGATCTTTCATGCTCTGATAGAAAGGATTTAGACTGACAATAAATCGGTAGACCTGCTATTCGGATCTCTCTATCACATGTTTGAGTCAACATGCCAATTGAAAAATGGCAAGTTCCTCGTAGAAACTAGTAAGATGTTGATAATATTTCACCAAAGTGGACTCCCCCCTGAGATGCATATCATAATCGCATATAGATGTCAACAAGGCAGGACTTGGTAGTCTGTTGAGAGTAAGTCTGTGTCAGTTCATCCCACGTGTCCTTTGCAGTATCCTTGTAAAGGAGATTTGTCACAATTTTTTTGATGGAAAGGAGATTTGTCACAATATGAGACTCAACGCTCCCTCTCCAGCATTCGTGGATGATGGGTCAACAATTTCCAACATAATTATGATGACATGAACCAAAACAGTAACTGATAGCAACTTTAATGGTAGAAGTCAGATCATGTCAATCACGAACAATATAGCAATACATTTAACATGGCAACACTATTGTTAGGCAGAGAATAAAGATAACATCAATGTTGATGGTTCTTAGATTGAAGGTAGCCCTGCAACAATGATGCTTGAGTGGCATGATGTCAGTGATGCCCTTTGAGAGAGCATCAAGGTTGATAAATGAGACAGCCATCACGTGGAGATATCTGGTTGGCGCACATCGTGGTAGAGATGGCATTGTTGTATGACCACTTAGATGGACAAGGCTCTAACAGTGGGCTATGGTGGTGAGGGTTGCAAATGGAGAAGGCTCTTAGTCGTAGCAGGTGGAGGGGTGATAGGGCAATGGCGATATGTTTGGAGATAAGGTCTTGGGGGTGGTGAGAAGGTGACAGGGGTTGATTGAATTTTTGCGATTTCCGAGGCGGTGAGAGATGATAATATTTCGACAGTGGGAGAAGCTTGGAGATGAGGTGACTCGATGATGCTGTTGGAGGTGACGACAATTGGGATGGGGTTTGGCGCTCGAGAGGCGATGATGACAAGGAAGGGGCACAATGTTTTCTCTCCTCTTCGAGAGTTGTGCCCTAAGGCACATACGTCTCTAATTCTATGTAGTGAAATAAGATGGATATCAAATCTCTGAATTAGAAGATAGGGCATCCATGCCCATATATAGGAGGAAGGGGGAGAAATACCACACTACAAACATACCTTTGGTCTTAGAGGGAAAGATAACAAAGGAATAAGAAAATCTCCTTAGGGCATAATGACTTGCAAAACACAAGGCACAGAGGAAATATCCGAGCCTGAGTGAGCATGACAAGACTTATGTGATGGACATGTATGCATTAGCGTGTATGAGTACAGTGTACAGATGCTCAAGCAGACTAAAGGGATGAGAAATACTGTGTAAGAGGACACCTCACTTGTCTAAGATGGACAATCTAAAGTTGAATATGAAGGATCTTTTCAGCATTCCTTTCCCAACTGTTTGCGTCACGGAATGTCCCACATTTCCATCACAGTTTTGTAGCGCATAATCTCCTTCATAATCTGCTTTATGGAGCAGTTCACCATGCATAATTTGGACAATTGCATTGTCCTTTTTCAAGGTAGAGTGTTTGCTGACTCTCTCAGCATTTGGCTTGAGTGATGAGGATATTCTCCTTTTTTTATGTACTTTTCTTACTTAATATAATACTTAATCAAAAATCATTACATAGAAATTGATGGGAGATGGGTAACAAGCTGCGTCGCCAATCCCTTTTCGATGGCAAATCCAATCCTTCGAAATACAACATTCGTAGATCTAGGAACCATAACATTGCTATGCAAAATTTTTTGGATCCTCTTGAGGAGCTCCACTGCTTCACTTGTCAAGAACCCAAATGTATCAAAATCAAAGGTTGTATACATGTTGATTGTCAATACAGACTTTCTCATGCTTAGTCACTTTAGCTGAGGCAGCTATGCATCGCATCCTGCAACAAAGTCACTCTTTATCGGATCCACCAATGGAGAAACTTCAGTCAAATCGACACACACATGTTTTCCTCCAACCCATCCAAACATTAAAACATCTGCTGGTCTAAGTATTGATCTCCCCTCCTGTGGACCAGTCAAAAAATTCATCAGTGCTTTTTTTGAAGCAACCCCCACATGTCTGAGTACATCAAAAAGGACATCCCTGACAAAATCATGTCTATATTTAAAACCTGAAAGTTCACGGCAATGAACAACATGCTCCCCAAAAGCATCTAAGCAGGATTTGTGGCATAATGAGGAAGCCTCATCTGCTGGGAATAGAGGAATCACGAGGCGGTACTTGAGAATAGTACGATATTCAACGGGTGACATATGCATTGCAAGCCCCTCAATAGGAATGGCAAGAAGGAAATCTTGAGCATGTGCAGCTTGTAAACATCGAAAAATTATTTTTTGTCTAGCAGTCATGTCAAACTCAACTTCCATTTCTTTTATGATTTTGCCAAAAAAGGAACTCACCAAAGCATTCTGGGCTTTAGGGGGGACGATATCCTTACTAGCAAAATATGTAAGATCAAGAGATGGAAGTGCGACACGTAGGCCTTCCAAAGCATTAAGAAAATCAGAATCCATACCATGTATCCCGTTGTCTCGTAGTATGTGGTCTTGGAGCGTCCATGATTGAGCTCTGGAGGCCACAAAAGCATATGAAGAAGCCTTAATAGCCGAGTACAGACTAAAACCACCGAGTCTAATGGGTAGCGATACCACTCGCCGTTGAAGGTCACCAAAGAAAGGACCTCCACAAACCACAATATCCTCAATAGCTTCTCGTAACCCTTTGTCGAACCACGTAGCAGCCCGTTCCATGTTTGCGGGTTGACATGTCCGTAAGCCAAACATAAGCTTGGCAGTACCCATACAAGATCGTAATAGAAGTAGCCTCCTTTGTGGATCATCCAACTGAGGAAGTAAATGCATTAAGTCAACAGCTTTGGTGGCCGTCATCATAGCCAAGTCTTCAATAAAGTATTTATCCCTGCTCACTGCTCCTCCAAGTAACTTCACACCTAGCACCGACCTCCCAATATCCACGGGAAACAACCCTTGACGGATCTTCTGACCATCACATGAATGCCAGCAAAGCTCTGTTTTTTTATATTCAGAATAAACTCCATCTCTAGACCCCTGCATTGAATAATGTCAAGTGCCTTGGCCACCTCTAATGTGCCCCCAATGATCGTCCCGTCATCAAGATACCAAGCATGGAGTAGGAGTTTACAAATGTCTATGTTCTCATGAATAAGTGGGTGCAATGCCAGAGAAAAAAGAAGTGGACCTATAGGGTCACCTTGCTGCACTCCTGTTGATGACCACATATAATTGTCTCTAATATATAATATGGCAGCTTGAGCATATATAAATTCCACCCATGCAGAAATAAATGGGCAGAAATAAATGAGCATATATAATTCTCCTCATTTCTATCTGTTGATATTGGACAAATCTGGAGTCATCCAACTTGATCATTGGCTCAAAATAAGGGTGTTTCCTATCTTAGGATGCCATGTTCATAGAAGAGGTGCTCCCAGAGGTGATCATGCTCTGAACTAACACCTAGAGTTGTATTTAGGTTGAAATTTTGTTCTTAATTCACATCAGTCTACACAAATGATATGTATTGAAGGTATCGGAAAGGGGAAAAATGAGGGAAATAAAAGTACAAATTGTCTGAGATTGTTTCAAATTTTTCGGGGAAGTTGTCAAAACTTAGATTTAGTCAGAGCTTTCTTGCATCGTCACTGGAACCCTAAGGGGGCATTGAAAAAGCTACTTAAAGATCTGGGCAGCCTTGATGGCATATGTGAATGTGACAAGGGAGCACTTGAGGTGGTGCTGGGTTGGGACTACCTCTGGGCAGAGATAACAATGTCCTCCAAGTGGTGCTAGGACTTAGACGAGCTCCTTTGATGGTTAATATCCGCCCTAGGAAAGAAACAACACCATGGACTTGAACATGAGGTGCTGGTGCACCTCCGAGTGGTGTTGTGAAGCTCCTTTGGGTGGTGCTGGGGCTGAGGACAATGCTGTGGCTGCAACCACAGATAGTCTAGGTGCTATAACTGCACCTTGGGTTTCCCGCTGCTGGTAGCTGCTCACCGGTTGCCGGCAAGGCCCGATAGCAAGGTGGGTCATTAGTTTGGAGTCTCTCAAAAGGGAGGCTTGAGGAGAAACCTCTGATTTTTTATGCATGGAAGAAATGCGGGAGTGGTCATGAATGTATTGGCGCTCTGGTCTGTGACTGCAGCTCCGGTTCAAGTTGAATGGAATGTAATGAGATAAGTCATTAATGAATCCAAGTTATTTGTACATGGGAAGAGGATATGGGTAAATTACATGCATTACCCTATGGAGAGACGAAACGATTACCACAAAACAGGAATGAATCCGAACAACTTGGATGGGCGAATCATTCATCTGATTCTCAACATTACCTTTTCCTCTTGAGGGCTACAGTTTAGGATTGAGACTAGACTGATCACCAAACCCACCTACAAATATAAAAAAACTAGTTATGACTCTGTTCCGTACATAGTAGTTCCTTAACTTCTACTTCTTGAAAAAGGGCGAACACCGAAAATGGTAGATGCTCATGTTCCTACAGTTTTATAATGCAGATAAAAAATGTAATGAAGCCAACAAATAAGTGAAATAACATATATCTGATCTGCCAGAAGGATGACCAATAGATACTCGAGGCATTCTTGCTTGACCTCATAAGCTATCGTGGATACATTTGTGGAAGATTTACCTTTTTCTGCATTATTGTTTAAAGCATTCCAACATAATAATGTAGAAACACGGGCGCAAAATGTATTTTGATGACAATGGTCGCCGGTCGGTCTGTGAAATCAGGCTTTGGTGGTCCTTGTTTTGCACTCTGATTTATACATCTAATTTAATATGCTGCTCTTTGAGGTAGTTGCTATGGTGGACTAACTTTTATCAGTTACCTTTTTTCCTTTTGCAGGACAAGCTAAATGTTCATGGAGGAGCTGTATCACTAGGACATCCTTTAGGCTGTAGTGGAGCTCGCATTTTGGTGACTCTATTAGGGGTAGGATTTTATATGCCACTGATTTTTTTAACGGGACCCTGGTAAAAAATATTATCAAGGGTAAGATAGAGAAAAAGGGGCCCAACTGTGCGTCGATTCTCAATCAGGAGCCTCATTTCTTCAAATGTAACCGAGTGGCCTGAACTTTCAACTTTAAGGTATAATGTTGACATAATAGGGTCGCCGAAGTTTTTCGAGGCCCGTGATTGAGACAAAAAATAAGACCATAACCATTTTTGTTGCAATCCTTAATTAGGAATCAATGCATGGTTGGGACCCTTTTTGTAATTTACCCTATTATCAATGCTTTATAAAGATTCAAACTGTTAATATTCCTTTGTTGCCAGTTACTTCCAGCCACAAGTATTGAAATTTTCAAATTATTCCTGTTGATTTTTTTGTTTCATTTCCACTCCGGCTGCAGTTATATGCATAAGTTGTAGAAACTATCAGAAAGAAGGAAATTATGGGGGAAGGATTTGTTCGTGGCATTGCTACAATATAACGTCGCCCTTTTTTAAGTGCAGGTGCTTAGGCAGAGACACGGAAAATATGGCGTTGCTGGTGTTTGTAATGGCGGTGGTGGAGCATCTGCCATGGTTATTGAGCTCATGTAAGCATTTGATTCCGGTAAGAAATCACATGCTTTCTCTTCTACTCTTTTCCCCAATTTGAAGTGCGTTCTCCAACTCGTCACATGCCACTTTAAATATTAGGTCAGGGCAGTGGTATTGGCCACATAGTAACTGCTTTATTAAACTAAATCGGATAAACCATGGAGAAAACAATAAAATTGTAATACTGCAAAAAGAAACTCAAAAGTAGGAATAACATAAAACCACCTTAGGAAACCAAGGATTATATTAACTTCAAATAAAATATTATATTAACTTCATCATATTCTATATTATAAAATGTAAGGAAAAACTCTGAGAAATAAAATATACGGAATCTTCGGAGCGACCTCTTATGAGAACTTTGAAGAGTGAGTTTCTCTTTTATATGGATCTCCTGAAGGGTTCTCACATATGAACCTCGAAGGATCTTAATCTGGGGAGCCATAACCATCTTGTTGATTGGTCACAAGTAGAAGGGGCCTAATGTTGTCGTGTTCTCTTTATCTTTTTTGAGGTAAAAAAAGGGGAAACACACTATGATGTCTGCCCCAAATATATTAATGTGGAAGATAGAGAAAAATACATACATGATCCATAAAAAACAACAACAAAGCCTTTTCCCACAATTAAGTAGGGTCGGCTACATGGATCCATTGCCTCCATTTAGATCTATCTTGGGTCAATCTCGAGCCTATATCCAAAAAACTAAGATCCCTTTGTATAGTCTCCATCCAACACTTCTTGGGCTGTCCTCGCCCTCTCTTAGCCGGCTCAACATCCCAAAACTCGCATCTCCTAACTGGTGCATCGACCGACCTTCTTCGGAAATGACCAAATCAACGTAAGCGATTTTCTCGCATCTTATCCTCAATCGGAGCTACACCAACTTTCTTTCTGATTGCATCATTCTGAATCCGATCTTTGTGTGTGTGTCCACACATCCACCTTAGCATTTTCATTTCTGCTACAACCATTCTCTGCACATGTCTATGGTTCACAGGCCAACATTCAGATCCATAGAGTATAGCAGGTCTCACGGCTGCTTTGTAAAACTTTCCTTTGATTTTTAAAGGAGTTTTCTTATCACAGAGAACAACAGAGGCTACTCTCCACTTTAGCCACTTTGCATTTATTCTATTAGTAATATCTCCATCAATTTCCCCATCATGTTGCAGAATAGATCCCATGTATCTAAAAGAACCCCTCTTCTGAATTTTATCATCATCAATCTTCACATCGATTCCTTCATCATTGCTTACGTCAAAGGTGCACTCCATATATATTCAGTCTTAACCCTACTTATACGAAATCATTTAGTCTCCCATGCATGCCTCCAGACCTCAAACTTCTCATTTACTCCATCTCTAGTCTCATCAATCAACACCATATCATCAGCAAATGACATACACCAAGGTATCTCTTCCTTACTATGACTTGTCAACTCATCCACAATTAAAGTAAAAAGAAATGGACTCAAAGCTGAACCTTGATATAAACCAATGTTGATGTCAAAATAGCTAGTCCTCCCAGACTGGATCCTTACACAAGATAAGGCACTATCATACATATCGTTTATGAGGTTAATGTAAAGGACATGTACTTGTTTCTTCTCCAAAACTATTTATAATATCTCTCGTGGGACGGAATCATAAGCCTTCTAAATCAATAAAAATCATATGGAGGTTCTTCCTCTTAGCTCTATAATTCTCCATTGTTCTCCTCAGCAAATGGATGATTTCAATAGTCGAGCGACCTGGTATGAATCCGAATTGGTTTTCTTTTACCCTGGAAACTTGCCTCAACCTTCTTTCGATCACACGTTCCCAAATTTTCATAGTGTGATACATCATCTTAATACGTTTGTAATTAGAACAGTTTTGAATGTCTCCTTTGTTCTTATAAAGAGGCAGCCCGATACTCCTCATCCAATCTTTAGGCATTTTCTTGCTTCGCCAAATAACATTGAATAGAATCGTAAGCCAAGTCAAAGCATGATCACCTAAAACTCTCCATACTTCTACTTGGATGTCATCTGGTCCTACACATTTCCTAGGTCTCATAACCTTCAAAGCCTCCTCTACTTCCTTTCTTTGTATCCGTATATAGCTTGCACGATTCAAGTAACTTCACTACTATCTAGATCACCCAAAGTGATCTCTCTATTTCTTTCCCCAATGAAAAGTTTATGGAAATACTGCTCTCATCTAGTCTATATATTCTTCTGAATAACAAGCACGTGACCTTCCTCATCCTTGATACATCGCACTTGAGAAAGGTCTTTGGTCTTTCTTTCTCTTGCTTTGATCAACCTGAATATATCCTTCTTGCCCTCATTCGAGTCGAGATTTTTGTACAACACTTCATAAGCTTTTGATTTAGCTTCGCTTACACCCTTCTTTGCTTCCTTCTTCGTTATTTTGTAGTTTGTGACAGTTTCCTCTGTTCTATCCTTAGACATAGCTTTAAAGCATGTCCTTTTAATTTTTAGCTTCTCTTGCACCCCTTCACTCCACCACCGAGCCTCCTTTTGACTTCGAGCTCCTCCCTTTGTCTCACAAAGCAACTATTTGGCTACCTTTCGGATACAAGATGGTACCACCTCTTACATCTCGTTTGCACTTCTGCTACGATCCCAAGATGAGTCTTTTAAAACTTTCTCCCTGAAGCTCGATTGTTTAGTTTAAGATTCCACCATCTAGATTCTTCTAAAAATACATACATGATCCAAGATTCAAAAATAACCTTGGCATGATAAAAACACTTTTTCTGAATAGAACCGATCCCCCGCAAAATTTGTACCATTTCTAGCAAACCAAATGGACTAAAAAGTGATTATCTGTCGAAGGGGCACCCGGTCTAGCATAATTCAACAATTCCCAGAAGGTATTAATGCTTTAAATGTTCACCCAGTTGAAGCCATTTTCCTGCTAGAAGAAGTTCTACCACATTGGAAGAATATGTGCTCTATGGATTCACTCTCCAAATTGCAGAGAGGACAGGTATCAGTAGCACCTATGAAGGCAAGGGTCCTCGGACATCGGGGGCCCATGGGGGGGAAGGGCGTCGGGGCTGCTCCCTTGGTACTAGCCAAAACTCCACACCAGGCGATCTGGCGGTTATGGCTTTGATAGAAGTAGCTCTTTTCTTTGCCAGCTGTTGTTACTTAATGACTGGTGGAGGCTGCTTAGAACCTTAAGATGCACAAGCCTAACCAAGGCTGGGGGTTTATCAATGGGCTTGTTTGCGTGTCTGACTGTGAAATCCCCACCTCTCCACTTCCAATGATCTCTTCCTCCTGGCGGTCCCTGAATCTAACCCGAAGAGTCCAATAGGTTCGTAAACTCCTCCAAGCATTAATCAGAAAAGTCTGATCGAAATGCATGCATCCAAACTCCACCACCCCAACAATTTGCCACCCTCTCATCATGATTTGAAGACAGGGTGAAGAGACTGAAATCTAGATGCCAAAGTACTAGAATCTGACCAATTGTCCGTCCAAAAAGCAAAAGAGTTTCCATCTCCCAGAGACGACCGAAACATATCACAAAATTGCAGCATCACAGAACGAATACCTTTCCAGAAAGCAGAACAAAAGGTCGGATGAGTAATGCCCATGTCATTTCGTACGTGTACATCGTATATTTTTTCTAATAAGTCTGCAACAAAGGTCTTCCCCATCTCCCCTGATTCTGGCAACCCACTTCAGGAGCAACGCCTTATTCATTGACTCAAGATACATGATTCCTATTCCCTTGAGGAGAGTATCAATTTCCCAGTCAACAAGTATATCCCCTTCCCCTTCTGCCCAAAGTTGGACCAAAACAATATTTTTATGATTGTTTCTAAGGCCCATTTGACCCATCTGGTAAAAGTCTGGAAGATATGAAGAAGTTTGGGATTGTTGAAAGGGTCTTCAGTAGCACCGACCATCCTCTTGATAGCATATCACCCTTCCAACTGGCTAGTTTAGCCTCCATCTTCTTAATTATCGGGAACCAGTTGGATGTTTTGAGATTACCACAAGTGAGCGGTATCCCAAGGTATCTGATCGGAAGAGTGTCACACTCTGTGCCCAACTCCAAGCTTCAGACACTAGCATCATCCTTTGGAATCCAAAACGAAATAACTATGGATTTGTTGTGTTTTGGGTGAGACTAGAA
This sequence comes from Ottelia alismoides, assembly GCA_037367405.1. Classification (NCBI taxonomy): domain Eukaryota; kingdom Viridiplantae; phylum Streptophyta; class Magnoliopsida; order Alismatales; family Hydrocharitaceae; genus Ottelia; species Ottelia alismoides. Next base: position 475,751 of record JAZKJV010007393.1, read on the forward strand.
ATCGCGCCAAAAATTTCTGAAGTCTCTGCCACATCCCTTGCCTTTTCACTCCCCTAACAAAAAAATAGTGTCGTCCGCGTATTGGAGAAGAGGCACATAAATATCACCTAATGAGTAACCCGTTGTTATACCCTAGAGAAGTCACCTAATATACCATGCAAGCAAGAACTTCTGCCTCTATAACGAAGAGCAAAGGGCCAAGAGGGCAGCCTTGTCGTACTCCCCGCTGAGGTTGAAAGAAACCCCCTACGGATGACCATTAACGATGATCGAATAAGAGGCAATAGTTATGCATCATTTCATCCATGTGATCCAAATGCCAGGGAAACCATGACGGGTGAGTACAATCCACGTCTGCCAAGAGGCCTCTTATGCAGCATTGCTTCGAGCTTAAAAGAACCACATCTCCTATAAAAGAGGAGCCCGGAGACAGTTGTAGTGTCTCCCAAATGTCGCTCAAAACCAAAGCTTCAAAGCCAACTCCGATAACAAGTTAATCTTGCTTTGAGGATGGCCATGAGGCTCTTCCTACAGACCTTCGCAGCTCCAGTCCACCTCCATTGACCACCATCGTATATGAGCGTGGAGCCTTCGAGCTTTCATATCTGGGATGGAGTGATAGTCTCAGCCTGCCTCCTGGGGCTTGGACAGGTCACAAGGCGGTGATCTTGAACACCATAACCAAAGCAATGGGGATGTTTGAAGCATGCGGAAGCTCGGTGATCGTGAATCTCACAACGATAGCACCTCTGACCCTTCTGTGACACCTATCTGACCGTGGGTACCCGTTTACAACACATTCATGGTATTTCATTCATTAAAGATCGCATAAGACACATGAAAATGTGGGAAAATTTTTCGCATTTGATATTTGAATTTGACATTCATAATCAATAATGTAAGAGCCACAAAAACCAACAACAAAAAGTGCCACCAATGCATTTTATTCATTTCCATATAGCATTACATGTAATAAAATTTATATACAATGTATCCATGTCCCAAAAATAAGAGAAAGACAAGTATTGTACAAAACATGAACTAAAAACTGAACAATTTTACCGTTTGGTATATACTCGGGTGCCAAGAATCATCAGCCACTATTGCAGTATTGGCGTCTTGCATTGTCCTGAAAACTTATTAAAATACGCAGACATTTAAGGTGATTGCAAAAGAAGTAAGTAGTAAGGCATAAACAACTAGAAATTTACAACTACTTGTTATAAAAAGGTTTTCAAGCTACTCCGAAGGAATGCCCCTAGTTCACTCATTCATTTTATAACCTTGTATATATATATTTCATATTTTAAATGATGACCTGATTGTGTGTTGTTAACTATGTACTCTTTTAGAGATCATATTCATGGATTTTTGATAATGAGATGATGAGTGTTGATTGATTTGACTCGGTTTCTTGATGATGGAAAATATGAGATTCTCAATTCTGTCGAACTTCTCAAGTCTGTGGATAGTCTGTTGTGAACCCCTCAGGATCCGGGTACCCGTTTACGACAAAATTCACAATAATTCATTCACATTGATCGCAGAAGTTGTAGAAAAGTAGGGAAAATTTTTCGCGCGGCTAATTATCCACATGACATTCACATCCACAACATAACCACAAAAATTAAAAGAGACAATGGCACCGAAATTTTCTTTTCATTAATATTCATATCAAGTTACAACATGTACAAGGATCTTCCATTTTACAACATATATCCCAAGTATGATACAAAAGAGATAGCATTTACATCATCATCTGAACAAAAACTAAGACAAAGTAATTCATACCGTCGGGTATAAACTATATCTCCTGGAAGCATGTATATACTGAGCGGCTACTGAACTGCAGGCTGTTTGCCTGCCACACACAATAGGAAAGAAGAGGCGTCAGCCATTGTTGGTACCTCCCTAAAATATATATAAATAACTTGACATTTAATATGTGCAAAAGCAAGCAAGTAGAAAGGTGGTATAAGTAAAATCTACATCTACTTGCGTAAGTAAAAAGGAGTTTCAAATTGTTTGTAATGCATTTCTAATGACTTTCCCCAGAACCCGGCATTTCCCATATGTAACATATTTCTATAGCAGTTGCGTAATCATGAGTGTATGAGTGGGAATGCATATATCATTTTCTTTAGAGATCATGTTGGTGAGTGAAAAATGGAAAAGTTGAGATTGTAGAGATCTATTAATTTATTTAAATTCTTGGGTAGAGAGAATGGTCTTTTGATCTTAACTTCTCAAATTCTCAACTTCAATGTTTCAGATATAGCTCCAGATGTTGTAGATGTAGATATGGATGATCTAGATATAGAATCGCCAAATCTGTTTGGCGAAGTAACTCAAGCGGTGAAGAAGCCTGCAAATGGCTCTTCCGTCTCGCCCTCTAATTGGAAGCGCGGTCCAATAGAGGGATAGGTCTACTCCCCAACTACGCCACTGAGACGGGTGAGAGAGACTCCCTAGAAAAGTCGCTCTAGAAAACTGCCCGACTAGTACGGGCGGACGAGCTCGTACGTAAAAACTGAAAATCAAGGATCCCCCGCCTGGGTATCCTAATAGACAGGGTCAGCGGAACTGGTCTAAAGTCTGGATCCCAACGAGGCGTAAAAACACTGCGAGCTCGCGTAAAAACCGTGTAAAAGACTGGAATCCTAGACCCGCGCACTTGGCGGCCGCTGCCCTAACTGGGCTTCCTTTCTTCCGCCCAGTTGAGAGTCACCGCGCCCTCGCACGGTCAGGTGAAAGGGCCACCATGACCGGCACTATTTATTTTTAGAGATAACTGATTTCAAAATTTCCACCTACTTGGCTACTCAATCTCTTCTTTGTTTGATCGTATAGATCTAGGTCTTTTGGTCTATGAGCAATTTGATATCATTAATTCACCATTATTTCTCAAAAAGTAATTTCATCTTTCCAAACTTCAGTTATGGTTAACCCTATAAATCTAGGTATATTGTCACTACTTTCTATAGTGATATATATAATCGTTGAATATACTTAAATATCAATCAATAAAAATTATTAATTTTCGCAAATTGAATCATAGATCGATTTAAGTATATGAGTTATAAAAAAAAAATAGCATTTAAATTGAAAATTTACATTACCCCATTTGCTAGCTTTTATTTTCCTATGTCATTTTCTTCTTTTATATTTAAATGTTTTTGCTATGCTATGTTTTTAGTGAAACGAATGTGTTTTTTTTTTTTCTAATTGGTATACATATGCTTAAGACAATTCTTCAAGTCTAACAAAGACAAAATAGGATCACTAGCAACTAATATGGTATCTTATATTCATAGTTGATCATATTTATTTTTACTACTGATTTCAGTTTTTTTTTGGCACCTGGCATTGATTTCGTAATTTTCAGCCTAAGTATGATGTATGTTCCGTGCGTATTTACCACTTGATACTTATAATAAGAAGTGAACCCCCCCCCCCTCTTTATTTTTAGCACGCAACTTGAGAGACATACAATTTGCCTCTTAAAAGAGTAAGGTAACTTTTATAAAGAGTAGGGTATCCATTTATTATTGTGTAGTTATTGGAAACAAATGATATTTAGATAAGTAACAATGTTATAGTTGATAAAAAAAATATAGGATGTTATCAAGTTTTTCTTTAGAAATGCCTCTCAGAGAAATAGGGTTAAGGATGCATCATAGCAAGAGTAAAAGCAAAGGAAAGGGTCACAACTCATGTCTCACTACACTCCCCTCAAGCTCAATTTTATATAATGGACATGTTTTAACTTGCTACAACATCTTTCTGACTTGCTGAACCTGTAGACCGACCTCTGAATTTACTGTGTAATTTTTTTTATTAACATTATTGAGTACCCCCAGGTTACAGCTTATTTATTATAATCAACAATAAGTGACCCCAGATTGTATTACTATAAGTTTCTAGATGTAGTTGATATCATTTTAAATGCCTTAATGTATATTCCACTAGTCTGAATAATAGCTAAATTAAACCAAATGGCAAGAGAATGGATGATATCCTAAAAGTATATAGAGTCATCAAATGATGTTAAATTTTGACATGCATGATAGCAAAGTTAGGACAATAGGATTATACACATGTATGACATCAATGAGGGAAAGGGAATGTACAAAAATCAAGTGTAATAATCATGTATGACAGCAATGAGGAGAAGGGAAGGAGATGTACCTATAATTATCTTTAATTGGGAATCAAAATCGCATGCAACCACTGGTTGGAAAGGAGCTCCAGCCCTGTGAACTTTGGCTGAGATTGAAATTCCAGCAGCTGTAAGAGGCCTTTGGTTTGCTGGAGAGTGACTCTACTGCTTGGAATAGCAGCAGAATGGGCTTCCAAGCAACAACTTCTGCTGCCAAACTTGCAACAATGGCTGCTGCATGCAATAGTAGCACTAGAGGGGAGTTGGAGCTGCTTGAACAACAGCTCCAGCAGTTCCAATTTTTAGGAATACTGCAACATCAGCTACAGCTCCAGCTGCTGTAGCTGCAGCCATGAATGATAGCAACAATTTTTTGTAGCTGTATCATCCTCCAGTTGCTTTGACAGCGGCTTGGTGTCCTCCAGAAATCTTGGTAGCGACCAGGAGAATAGAAAGCTTAGCTTCCTTCGATTTGAGAGAAGAAAGGAAGTAGAATTAGGGGAAAAGTAAAAAGAAGGAATGCCGTGGGAGTATAAATAATGGAAAAGGAGACCCTTAAGGTTTGCCAAGTGCAAGAGGGTTTTAATCCAAGTGTAAAGAGAATGGGAAGACAAGTGGAGGCTGCTGGATATTTCCAGCAGTCTGCTACTGTCTTTAATAATAATTTTTTTTTAAACCAAAAATCCCTCCTTATTTAACATGCTTCAAGCTGAACGTATTCGCGCCTCGGTTGTCAGATTTCGATGCGCAATATGTCGATTTGATCGTCTCAAAATGACGGTCAATATGAGTATAATATTGATATACTTTCGATCGGGTTTTGAACCCCCGAAATTTTCGGATACGGTTTTTGGTTTAAGGTTAAATTTTACGATTTAAAAATATCTAACGACCTCCGATTAACGAACGGTCAATTCCGTTGGTCTTGTTTCGTCGAATCGGATCAAATGACGGTCTCGGTTCGTTTCGCGGTTTCCGAATTTGCGTCGCAGCTTTTCACGGCACGCATTACGAAGGGACCGATTTTTGGTCGATTTCGTCCGAACGACTTTTGATTCATAATCAATTGGTCGTTTTATGTTGTTTAGTATTGACCGACAACGCTATTGGGTTCATTGGACCCAAAATCGGACGAGTTCGGGTTTGGGCGGATTTCGGATGTTACAATTATAAAAACCTCAAAGGGAGTCTCGTCCTCGAGACTCGAGTTAAGGCTATTCGGTGTCTTGTTTAAATTTCATATGTTCATAAAAACCTCAAAGGGTTTTGAACCCATAAAAACCTCAAAGAGAAAACAAGCCATATATTTATAATGTATTTAATTACAAAAGCTTGTTTTGATGATTACATCAGAAAAGCTGCGGGTATCGTGCCCGCATGTCGGCTTCGGTCTCCCACGTCGCCTCTTTGATGCCGTGTCGGTGCCACAAAACCTTGACCAATGAAATCTCCTTGTTGCGAAGCTTCTTAACAACACGGTCAAGTATCTGAACTGTCTTCTCCTCATAAGTTAGATCCGGCTCTACATCGAGATTCTCGTAACTGATAATGTGTCGAGGGTCGTGGACATACTTCCTCAGATTGGATATGTGGAAAACATCATGAATAGCCGAAAGGTGTGGAGGAAGGGCTACTCGGTATGCCACTTTCCCCACTCTAGCCAGAATCTCAAAAGGTCCAACATATCTCGGCGCCAACTTGCCACGAACACCGAATCTCTGCACTCCCTTCATGGGAGATACTCGCAAAAATACCCAATCTCCAACCTATAATCGATAGGAGTGTCATTAATATGAGGTTAAGTTGAACACATAGATATCATAATTGAGTGGATGAGGAGAAAATAATTAGATTACCTGAAATTCTAAGTCTCTCCTCCGACGGTCTGCATAACTCTTCCGGCGGCTCTGTGCCGTCAGAAGCCTCCGTCTCACAAGATCAATAGCTCTCGCGGTCTCCTCCAGGAGATCTACGGAATAGAGAGCATGATCACCTACCTCACGCCAACTGAGAGGCGTGAGGCATCTCCGCCCGTATAGGGCCTCGAATGGTGCCATACCAATACTGGAGTGATAGCTGTTGTTGTACGTGAATTCTACCAAAGGTAAATGGTCCTTCCAGGACCCTTTCCACTCCAAAGTGCATGCGCGAAGTAGATCCTCAAGCGTCTGAATGGTGCGCTCACTCTGCCCGTCGGTCTGTGGATGATATGCAGAACTCATCTTCAGCTCTGTCTGTAGTGCTGACATGAACTGATGCCAATAATGAGATGTAAATCTCGAATCCCTGTCAGACACCACCTCTCGTGGTATACCATGTAGCCTGATAATATTCTGCACATAGACCTTGGCCAATCTGGATGGAGTGTAAGTCGTGTTGACAGGTATAAAATGGGTTGACTTGGTCAACCTATCAACAACGACCCATATAGAATCATGGCCACCTGGTGTCTTCGGTAGACCTGTGACAAAATCCATAGAAATGCTCTCCCACTTCCACTCGGGAATGGGGAGAGACTGCAGTAATCCTGGTGGTCTCCTGTGCTCAGCCTTGACCATCTGACAGGTCATGCATCTGCTAACATGTAGTGCCACATCACGCTTCATTCCATCCCACCAGAAATGTCGACGCAGATCACGGTACATCTTCGTGCTACCTGGATGGATAGATAACTGTGAACTGTGTGCTTCGTCCAAAATGTCTCTGCGAAGCTGCTCGTCATTGGGTACAACGACCCGTCCTGCCTTCCATAAAATAGACTCCATCACAACAAAGTCGTCAAATTCGTCCTTGACGGCGCACATGTATCTATCTCGAATCCAAGGATCTGTCTTCTGTCCATCTACAATACGATCCCAAAGACTGCTGTATCGTGGAGGCACGGCGGTAGAAATGGATGCGCTCTCCTAAGGATGCCAATCTGTCAAAGCTGCAAGCGTATCCCACGTGTATGGCCAGTTCGCCGTACCATCAGCATGCGCTCTCCTGCTAAGTGAATCAACCACCACGTTTCCCTTACCGGGATGGTAAGAGATCGTGCAATCATAATCCTTCAGCAATTCGAGCCATCTGCGCTGTCTCATGTTCAACTCCTTCTGATCAAAGATGTACTTTAGGCTCTTGTGATCTATGAAAATCTCGAAGTTTACCCCATATAGATAGTGGCGCCAGATCTTCAAGGCGAAGACAACTGCCGCCAACTCTAAGTCATGTGTGGGGTAGTTCCGCTCGTGCGGTCTCAACTGCCGTGATGCGTAAGCAATCACCTGCCCTCTCTGCATCAACACTGCTCCCAGACCTTCCCCAGATGCATCTGTGTAGACCGCATAGTCCTGAGTACCTGAAGGAAGAGAAAGAATAGGCGCTGTAGTCAACCTCTCCTTCAGTGTCCGGAAGGCCTGCTCACATGAATCGTTCCAAATGAATGGAACTCCCTTCTGCGTCAGTCGTGTTAGAGGGCGAACAATGCGTGAAAATCCGCTGACAAAGCGTCTGTAATAACCTTCTAGCCCAAGGAAGCTTCGAATCTGCGTGACGGTCTTGGGCTGCTCCCAGGACATGACTGCATCTATCTTCGCAGGATCAACTGCAATGCCTGCTCCAGAAATGATGTACCCCAAAAATGAGACCTGGGATAACCAGAACTCACACTTGCTCAACTTGGCATATAGCTTGTGCTCCCGCAATGTATCTAAGACAATCCGTAAATCATTCGCATGATCCCATTCATTCCGTGAATAGATGAGCACATCATCGATGAACACCACTACAAACTTGTCCAAGTATGGACGGAAGATACGGTTCATCATATCCATGAAAGCCGCAGGTGCATTGGTGAGCCCAAACGGCATCACCACAAACTCGTAGTGTCCATAGCGAGTCCTGAAGGCTGTCTTCGAAATATCCGACTCGCGAATTCTCAGCTGATGGTAGCCTGAGCGAAGATCGATCTTCGAGAAAACCGAAGATCCCTGGAGCTGGTCGAACAAATCATCGATGCGCGGCAAAGGATAACGGTTTTTCACCGTTCTCTTGTTCAGCTACCTGTAATCGATGCACAGTCTCATGGATCCATCCTTCTTCTTGACAAATAGAACCGGAGCACCCCAAGGTGAAGTGCTCGGCCTCACGAATCCCAAATCTAGCAACTCCTGCAACTGCACCTTCAGCTCCCTCAACTCGGCTGGTGCCATGCGATAAGGTGCCATAGAGATCGGCTGTGTATCTGGCAACAATGTGATCTCGAACTCGATCTCCCTCTCAGGAGGTAATCCTGGTAGCTCATCATGAAACACGTCAGGGTATTCTGAGACTACTCGGATGTCCTGTATCATCGGCTCCTGATCAAATACCTCCCGCACAAATGCAAGGTATGAATCACAACCCTGATCAACAAGTCGCTGGGCCCGCAACACTGAAATATACTCCATGGTGGAGTCATGCAAAGTACCCTCAAAGGTGAACTCGGGTAGATCAGGAATCCTGAAGACAACCGTCTTCCTAAAGCAATCAACAAGTGCATGATGAGCGGATAGCCAATCCATGCCCAAAATCATGTCAAACTCATCAAGCTGCAGAAGTAGACAATCTGCGATCATCTCATGACCGCCAATCAGTACGGGCAAGTGCCTGACTATCAGTGAAATAATGAATAACTGGCCACCAGGCCCTCGGATGTGATATGGAGACGATAGTGTCTCTGCAATTCTATCTAAAGAAACAAGCAACCTCGAAGCAAGGAAAGAGTGTGTCGCGCCGGAATCGAATAAAACATGGAAAGGTCGGCCCAAGACTGAGACCATACCTTTCACCACTGTAGCCGCTGAACGTGCCTGCTCCTCAGTAACGGCATGTAACTGTCCCTGCCTGGCTGATGCAGCACTAGATCCCGCCACACTCTGCGTCTGTCTCTGTTGCTGTTGCCTAAAATTGGAGTTCCTACCACGAAAACTCCCTGAACGCTGTGCCTGAGGTTGTGACTGTGAAGGCTGTGGCTGAGGCTCGCCAGAAGCCCGTGGGCACTGTGCTCGGTAATGTCCCCACTCGTGACATCGGTAACATCTGACTGGCCTGGTAGGTGGAGTAGCTGTGCCTGTGCTTCGAGCTGGTCCGGCTGGTGGTCGGTCTACTCGCTGCGACCCAGATGGTCGAGCGGACTCTGTGCCACGTCCGGTGAGTGCTCCTCCTAGAGTAGTCGATGGAGAAGAGCGAGAACTGCCAGAGAATGTCGAACCTGTAGGTCGAAACCGTCTGTCTGACCTCTGCTGCTGAAACGGTCGACGTATCGGTCCAAAAGATCGTTGCGGTCTAGGCGCGGCTCCAGACGAGCTCCCGAAGCGTCTCCCCCTGATGTCCTCAAACTTCTCCGTAGCATCGGTAGCCTCGGAGATAGAAGTGATGTGTAATCCTGCCAGCTTCTCCTGCACCTCCTCTCGCATGCTACCAATGAACTTTTCCAGATTCTCCTCTGGAAATGCGCCAGCCGCTCGTGTATGTCGTGACAGCTCTGTGTATCTGATAAAATAATCCCTGGCTGTCATCTGTCCCTGACGAAGCTCTGCAAACAGTCGGCGCTGGGACTCCTTCCACTTCGCAGAAAAGAAGTGGGCTCTGAACTTCGTCTCGAAATCGTTCCAAGTAGGCTCTCGGCCTAACTCGGACACTACGGCCTCCCACCATCGCTCGGCGAAGTCTGTCAGTGAATACTCTATGAAAGATAGCCACGTGTCTCGTGGCGCATGAATTGCCCTGAGCACCTTCATCACTCTCTTCAGCCACTGCTCAGCATCATCTGGTGAACCTGTGCCCTCGAACAGGGGTATGTTGGCCCGCTGATAAGAAGTGAAGACCGACTGGTGCCTGTGAATGGCTGAATACTCGTGTGCATCCTCGCCAGCAAAGTCAACAGGGTCCTGCTCCCTGTCCAAGTCTGCATTCTCCTGAGCTCCATGCTCTGGTATGTCCTCTAGTGTATCATCAGGGTGAGGCTGCTCGACCTCAACGGACTGGTGTTGGTCCTGTCGTATCCCATCCTGGGATGGATGGTACGTGAAATCTGACAGGTCCTCAAATCTCATCTCTATGTCTGTCTGCCTGTCCGCAATCTCAGTCTGCTGGGCCAATATCTGCTCCTACTGGCCTCTCATAGCAGCCTGCTGCTGCTGAAGATCAGTAAGTGCGCTCAGTATGCGTGCCAGCTGATCAGAAGTATCCTGACCTGGTCGAGATGCCATGGCTCTGCATGAGGACTATAATTAGTCATAAAAATGTCATAGACAGATACTTTTCATAAATGCTTTTCTCTTTTTGGGATATAATATGAAAATTAATGAACTTGGTGACATCTGTGGTTATTGAATATGAATGTCATATTTCCCTACTCGAACTCACGACAAGTCGGAAGACTGTCGCTATTCGAGAACTTAATACGATCGGAATTGAAATACTGCGAATGTGCGTATCGGGGTAGCACTGCTCTGATACCAAACTGTGAACCCCTCAGGATTCGGGTACCCGTTTACGACAAAATTCGCAATAATTCATTCACATTGATCGCAGAAGTTGTAGAAAAGTAGGGAAAATTTTTCGCGCGGCTAATTATCCACATGACATTCACATCCACAACATAACCACAAAAATTAAAAGAGACAATGGCACCAAAATTTTCTTTTCATTAATATTCATATCAAGTTACAACATGTACAAGGATCTTCCATTTTACAACATATATCCCAAGTATGATACAAAAGAGATAGCATTTACATCATCATCTGAACAAAAACTAAGACAAAGTAATTCATACCGTCGGGTATAAACTATATCTCCTGGAAGCATGTATATACTGAGCGGCTACTGAACTGCAGGCTGTTTGCCTGCCACACACAATAGGAAAGAAGAGGCGTCAGCCATTGCTGGTACCTCCCTAAAATATATATAAATAACTTGACATTTAATATGTGCAAAAGCAAGCAAGTAGAAAGGTGGTATAAGTAAAATCTACATCTACTTGCGTAAGTAAAAAGGAGTTTCAAATTGTTTGTAATGCATTTCTAATGACTTTCCCCAGAACCCGGCATTTCCCATATGTAACATATTTCTATAGCAGTTGCGTAATCATGAGTGTATGAGTGGGAATGCATATATCATTTTCTTTAGAGATCATGTTGGTGAGTGAAAAAAGGAAAAGTTGAGATTGTAGAGATCTATTAATTTATTTAAATTCTTGGGTAGAGAGAATGGTCTTTTGATCTTAACTTCTCAAATTCTCAACTTCAATGTTTCAGATATAGCTCCAGATGTTGTAGATGTAGATATGGATGATCTAGATATAGAATCGCCAAATCTGTTTGGCGAAGTAACTCAAGCGGTGAAGAAGCCTGCAAATGGCTCTTCCGTCTCGCCCTCTAATTGGAAGCGCGGTCCAATAGAGGGATAGGTCTACTCCCCAACTACGCCACTGAGACGGGTGAGAGAGACTCCCTAGAAAAGTCGCTCTAGAAAACTGCCCGACTAGTACGGGCGGACGAGCTCGTACGTAAAAACTGAAAATCAAGGATCCCCCGCCTGGGTATCCTAATAGACAGGGTCAGCGGAACTGGTCTAAAGTCTGGATCCTAACGAGGCGTAAAAACACTGCGAGCTCGCGTAAAAACCGTGTAAAAGACTGGAATCCTAGACCCGCGCACTTGGCGGCCGCTGCCCTAACTGGGCTTCCTTTCTTCCGCCCAGTTGAGAGTCACCGCGCCCTCGCACGGTCAGGTGAAAGGGCCACCATGACCGACACTATTTATTTTTAGAGATAACTGATTTCAAAATTTCCACCTACTTGGCTACTCAATCTCTTCTTTGTTTGATCGTATAGATCTAGGTCTTTTGGTCTATGAGCAATTTGATATCATTAATTCACCATTATTTCTCAAAAAGTAATTTCATCTTTCCAAACTTCAGTTATGGTTAACCTTATAAATCTAGGTATATTGTCACTACTTTCTATAGTGATATATATAATCGTTGAATATACTTAAATATCAATCAATAAAAATTATTAATTTTCGCAAATTGAATCATAGATCGATTTAAGTATATGAGTTATAAAAAAAAAATAGCATTTAAATTGAAAATTTACATTACCCCATTTGCTAGCTTTTATTTTCCTATGTCATTTTCTTCTTTTATATTTAAATGTTTTTGCTATGCTATGTTTTTAGTGAAATGAATGTGTTTTTTTTTCTAATTGGTATACATATGCTTAAGACAATTCTTCAAGTCTAACAAAGACAAAATAGGATCACTAGCAACTAATATGGTATCTTATATTCATAGTTGATCATATTTATTTTTACTACTGATTTCAGTTTTTTTTTTGGCACCTGGCATTGATTTCGTAGTTTTCAGCCTAAGTATGATGTATGTTCCGTGCGTATTTACCACTTGATACTTATAATAAGAAGTGAACCCCCCCTTTTTATTTTTAGCACGCAACTTGAGAGACATACAATTTGCCTCTTAAAAGAGTAAGGTAACTTTTATAAAGAGTAGGGTATCCATTTATTATTGTGTAGTTATTGGAAACAAATGATATTTAGATAAGTAACAATGTTATAGTTGATAAAAAAAATATAGGATGTTATCAAGTTTTTCTTTAGAAATGCCTCTCAGAGAAATAGGGTTAAGGATGCATCATAGCAAGAGTAAAAGCAAAGGAAAGGGTCACAACTCATGTCTCACTACACTCCCCTCAAGCTCAATTTTATATAATGGACATGTTTTAACTTGCTACAACATCTTTCTGACTTGCTGAACCTGTAGACCGACCTCTGAATTTACTGTGTAAATTTTTTTTTATTAACATTATTGAGTACCCCCAGGTTACAGCTTATTTATTATAATCAACAATAAGTGACCCCAGATTGTATTACTATAAGTTTCTAGATGTAGTTGATATCATTTTAAATGCCTTAATGTATATTCCACTAGTCTGAATAATAGCTAAATTAAACCAAATGGCAAGAGAATGGATGATATCCTAAAAGTATATAGAGTCATCAAATGATGTTAAATTTTGACATGCATGATAGCAAAGTTAGGACAATAGGATTATACACATGTATGACATCAATGAGGGAAAGGGAATGTACAAAAATCAAGTGTAATAATCATGTATGGCAGCAATGAGGAGAAGGGATGGAGATGTACCTATAATTATCTTTAATTGGGAATCAAAATCGCATGCAACCACTGGTTGGAAAGGAGCTCCAGCCCTGTGAACTTTGGCTGAGATTGAAATTCCAGCAGCTGTAAGAGGCCTTTGGTTTGCTGGAGAGTGACTCTACTGCTTGGAATAGCAGCAGAATGGGCTTCCAAGCAACAACTTCTGCTGCCAAACTTGCAACAATGGTTGCTGCATGCAATAGTAGCACTAGAGGGGAGTTGGAGCTGCTTGAACAACAGCTCCAGCAGTTCCAATTTTTAGGAATACTGCAACATCAGCTACAGCTCCAGCTGCTGTAGCTGCAGCCATGAATGATAGCAACAATTTTTTTTAGTTGTATCATCCTCCAGTTGCTTTGACAGCGGCTTGGTGTCCTCCAGAAATCTTGGTAGCGACCAGGAGAATAGAAAGCTTAGCTTCCTTCGATTTGAGAGAAGAAAGGAAGTAGAATTAGGGGAAAAGTAAAAAGAAGGAATGCCGTGGGAGTATAAATAATGGAAAAGGAGACCCTTAAGGTTTGCCAAGTGCAAGAGGGTTTTAATCCAAGTGTAAAGAGAATGGGAAGACAAGTGGAGGCTGCTGGATATTTCCAGCAGTCTGCTACTGTCTTTAATAATAATTTTTTTTTAAACCAAAAATCCCTCCTTATTTAACATGCTTCAAGCTGAACGTATTCGCGCCTCGGTTGTCAGATTTCGATGCGCAATATGTCGATTTGATCGTCTCAAAATGACGGTCAATATGAGTATAATATTGATATACTTTCGATCGGGTTTTGAACCCCCGAAATTTTCGGATACGGTTTTTGGTTTAAGGTTAAATTTTACGATTTAAAAATATCTAACGACCTCCGATTAACGAACGGTCAATTCCGTTGGTCTTGTTTCGTCGAATCGGATCAAATGACGGTCTCGGTTCGTTTCGCGGTTTCCGAATTTGCATCGCAGCTTTTCACGGCACGCATTACGAAGGGACCGATTTTTGGTCGATTTCGTCCGAACGACTTTTGATTCATGATCAATTGGTCGTTTTATGTTGTTTAGTATTGACCGACAACGCTATTGGGTTCATTGGACCCAAAATCGGACGAGTTCGGGTTTGGGCGGATTTCGGATGTTACATCTGTGATCTTAGTTTATGTGTGACCTCACACTATGACTCTAAGGTGTGTAAAATGCCTTAGGGTTGGGGTGCCTCTGTAGGCATGCGGTGGAGTATAATGCACCCTAACTAAGTTCCCCACACGTACACTAACTTGTCCTAACACTCGGAGTAGTAACTCTAAGATACGATTTATTGTCGATGATTGATGATTGACAGTTAATGAAAATAACTGATTCTGCATCAATCTTAATTACAATCAACTCTAGACACCACAACTCTAATTGATCTCATCTCTAGTCACATTCCATTATAATTCATTCGTCCTCAATTGTAGCCCTCCTATCCTCAGCTGCAACCATTTCAGATGTAACCCTAGATGATTCAGATGTAGCCTTAAGGATTCAGATGTAGCATCGCCAAGCCTATTGACGAAAAAGTAATCAAAACTCAAGCGATGAGGTAGTCTCCTAAGGAGACTCTTCCGTCCCGCCCTCTAATGGAAGTGCGGTCCATTAGAGGGATAGGTCTACTCCAAACCTACGCCACTAAGACGGGTGAGAGCGACTCTCCAGAAAAGTCACTCTAAAAACCGTCCCATCTACTACGGGCTACCGAGCTCAGACGGAAAAAACTAAAACTGAGGATCCCCCGCATGGATATCCTAAAACAGAGGGTCAACGAAGCTGGTCAAAAGTCGGGATCCCAAAGAGGCGTAAAAACTTTGTGAGTCGCATAAAAACTGTAAAAGGACTATGATCCTAGATCCGCGCACTCGGCAGCCACTACCCTAACTGGGATTCCTATCTCCTGCCCAGGTGAGGGTCACCGCACCGTTACACAATCAGGTGTAAAGGTCATCGTGACCAACACTATTATTTCGTTAGTAAACAACTTATTCTTTTCTCACCACAACACACCTATCCATGTCTCCCTATAATTCAACCAACATACTCATCATTGTATGCATGTTTATTGCATTATGCATCTTCATGTGATTTTTTGTGGTTATTGTAGATTGACTTGACTTGATAGTTTGATGTGGGATGTATTAACGTTAACTAACCAATTATTAGAATTACCCTATAATAACAACATTGTTAATAACGACATATGTAGAGGATGAGACTACTTTAGATAGTGGTTGACTGTGTTGATTTAGTCTCACATTCAACTTTACTCATGTTTTAACGAGAGGTATAAGATCCCCAAATGGGTCTCTTCAATCGACGTTTGATTGGTAGAAATGAGATATCCATGCTTATGACAATGATTATTCTTAGGAAGATTTACACCAAGAAATTAGGAAAGGCATCCACAAGCCAAAAAAAAGATCTCCCATAGGCATGAGAGACTAATAGTCCATGCATAATGTCTCCGGTCAGCCATTCTCGTCTTGTAGATCCACATACTCGGTATATGTCCATCTAGATGAAGATGTAAAACACTCCCTTAGTGGATGTAGAAAATCATTCTCTATAACATTCCTTTGAACTCATATGTGGTGACTAGATAGTACTAGAGAATTGATAAAGGGATTCTTGTAGAGTTTATACTGAGAAATCGCAAAATTTCTAACTAGTAAAAATCTTATTTTAAGGAAGTGAAAAAATGCGATCTTTTTAGTTAGAGAGAACAAAGGAGAAGACATGCATTGATTCAGTAAAGATCTTGTCAGTAAATCAAGTGCACTACACAAATTGGAGACTGGCATCGCCTTGACTTGAAAGACATGCTATCACATGAACTGCCAGAAAAGATATCTTAAATCTGAGAAGCAAGAAAATCAACATAAAAAGATTCGATCTTACCAAATTTATATATATATATATATCTAGATCACCATTTTCAAGGTATACTCTGGACAATCTTTTAACGAACAAACCTCGAGTCAAATTCCTAAGTAGTACCTGGGAATTACTTAAATACCCAGGTTCTACGAAATGTTTTTTTTACTCAAAAACTACAGAGGTGTCGCATGTTGAAAATGCGACACACCTAAAGTTTTTTTGTACTCAGGAACTGCATATATGTCGCATCTTTAATATGCGATATAGATAACGCATATTGAATATGCGATATTGATGCTAAATAAGGCCGGCGCGTATCGGTCTTGTTATTTCCTGGAACGTTTCCAGGGAATTTCTCACATGTCGCATGTTGGACATGCGTTATATGACAAAGCACATGTCGCATGTTCGACATGCGACATATGAGAAAAACCCTGGAAAATGACTGGCTGCGTTCCTGGTCTGTTTCCAGGGAATTTCCCAGATGTCGCATGCGACATATCATATAAACCCTGGAAAATGCATGGCCAGGTCTGGGACATATGAACTTTTGAAGTTGTGGGTTTGGCCCTTAGTCATCTTGCGACATGTCCGATGGGTGACCGCGTTGGGCCAGTTGTGGGTTTGACCCTCATATCATAAAAACCCTGGAAAATGCATGGCCAGTTTCATGTCTTTGGACACACATTCAAAGATGTAAAGACAATCACCAAAGCGGGCTATGGACACAAACATTCACAACACAGATAAATAATGTGATCCAGAAAGAGATTCCAAACATTTAATATAAATAGACTTGTCCACGAATATACATTACATTTTTGTGTCATATTAAAAACTACAATGATTACAAGTCAACGCTTTTTCCTCCGCTGGTATTTAATCGTTGAATCAGGAGGATGGAACGGTAACAACCGGTTTGCCTCGTCTATCATGTGGATTTGAGAGGGCCCTGGGACATCTTCTTCGAAGGTTGGCATCGGCGGCGGCGTGAGTGTGCAGTAAGTTGGTTGTGTCTCGCTGGCGTCCAATCCATGCCTCAACGGTGCCTGAGGCGTTGGCAAGTCGTCCCGTGGTCGCTCGGTGGCAGGTGTGAAGAAGTCTCTTTGCGCAAGGTTCTCATCTTCCGCAGCGGCTTCTTCATAGTCCATGGGTTCCGCCACTTGTTCACGCGCCCTACCTCGACCTCTTCCTCTTCCCCGTCCTCTTGCCCTTCCTCACCTTGCCTCCTCCCGAGCCGCATCAGCATGCTCGTCATGTAACGTGACCGCATCTGCAAATTGAAACGACAGCCACTCCGTCATTTCCGCCTTCGCTTGTGTCGCAATATCGCGGCATTCCTCGTGTCCAATGTCGTACACACGGCTCCACTTGGCGAGCTGCATCCAAGAAAAAAACGTAGAGGTAAATTTGTAGCAGTTTTCTTAAATTAATTTACCACAAACTTTTAGTTGGAGCACTTACGTTGCTTGCCAGAGTTGCACCTAAACGTCCGACAAATCTTCGAGTTATGGTCTGATACCATTGCTCGTATGCAGGCGTCGCGAATATCCCTCTAGACCTATTGATACCAAAAATTCTATCTTCCCGCTCATCATAGTGGGCAATATGCAACCAGTGTTTTGCCCTCTAATCTACATGCACTTTCCCCCTCAAATCGATTGCATGGAGGTCCTGAAAGGTGAAGCAATGACGTGGAATATCTTGAAGGCCCCCAAATTGTCTCAAGAATCGGTCTGGGTAGTTATACTCCACAATGTGGAAGTATATCAACGGTACTTCCGCTCTCCAAATGCGTTCGCCTTCAAGACAGTTGGTTGGGAGACGGGCGCGGATCTCATCGGTATATGGAGTCCACAATACCTGAATGCGAAAATTGTATTTTGATTAGTATTTTTTTGGTTGATATAGGAAAAATTTGTGAATGTAAAATTACCTGCTCGGGTGGTTGCATGTCAAAAGCGTCCCGGTAAGGTCTCACCACGTGTGTAGGCTGTCTACGATGGGCAAACGCCGTTGCCCAGCAGACTCCTAACGGGCGCCCGTACCAATCTCTGCCGTCCCTCACAACTGGAGCAATGTGGGGGAAATGCTCCCATGCCCATAGCTGAAGGAGTATGCCCGAGCCTCCAATCTCCTCGGTCGCCATACCCGTTGCTAAACAAAGGTGTCTGTATAGATATGCAAGTACTGCGGATCCCCAACTCAGTGTCCCAGAGTACTCGAAATCCTGCAGATGTTGTAGAGCAATAAGTGATATCAACGACCCTGACTTGTCCATGAATAGGACTCCACCAAGCAACTGCAAGATGTATGCTCGTGCATATCTCTGTACGACCATGTCATCTGCATCTTCTGGCAAGTCTGCAAAATGGGTGACTAGCCAAGTTGCTGACACCCTGCTGCCAACGATGTCTGCTGGAAGAGGCCTAACACCCAAGAGTTCCTCGCAAGTATCTGCCCATGTTGCCCCAGGTGTTGTCTCCCCAGTAACCGCAGGTCCATCAATTCTCAGCCCCATGATGAACGCAACATCCTGCAAGGTGATGGATATCTCCCCACTAGGCATGTGGAAAGTGTGCGTCTCCGGTCTCCAACGTTCAACCAACGCGGTCACCAAATGCCAATCTAAGGTAATGAACTCCAGCTCTGAAATGCATCCGAAGCCCGCTTGGGCTACATATGGCTGTAGTCGATCATCCAAAGGAATCCGACGTACATGCATCTCACGTCGTCGGCAACGCAACCATGAAGATTCCTACAAAAAAATTGTTAGGAAAATGAAATGAAGGAAGCAGGAAATTAAAATTACTTACATCGCCAGCCCAGACACGACGAGAACGATGTCGCTCCTGAAGATGCAAAACTGATGGGTCAATTGGGCATATGCGTTATCTGTATCGCTCCTGCATATGCGTTATTTAGCCCCAATATCGCATATTCAATATGCGTTATCTGTATCGCATATTAAAAATGCGACATATATGCAGTTCCTGAGTAAAAAACTTTAGGTGTGTCGCATGTTCAACATGCGACACCTCTGTAGTTTTTGAGTAAAAAAAACATTTCGTAGCACCTGGGTATTTAAGTAATTCCAAGGTACTACTTAGGAATTTGACTCACAAACCTCCTCCAATACTTAACATTCCTTACCTACAACTATAAATAGTTTTTGCCTCTCTTTTAATTATTACAATAAGATAATTTGAAATACATCTCACAGAACACATAATGAAATCTAATCTTACATATTTTCTATATTTGTTAATGAATCTTCTTAGCATATTTTAAAAATTTACTTTAATAGGTGAATTACATCTAAGTGTAGCAATTAAAATAAAATAAAAAATAAAAATAAAAATTAGAATAAGAATAAAAATTTGAGATCCACTTCCTCTAGCCAACTGAATCCAGAGGGCAACCAATTTACAGAGGGTTTCTATATTCAACTTCATAAGATAGCATTTCAGAGAATAACTTTTCAAACATTCTTTTTTTAGCAGTAGTTTCCAAGATTCAATTTAATAATATTATAGTGTCAGAGAATGGATTGTTAAATTTATGATTTGAATTTTAACAGGGGTTTCAATCATTCAATTCATAAGCTAACTAATAGTTACCGACATGCAAAGATACCCCAGATTCTAAAATTTAGGTGATTAGCATCCTGGAACTTATTGTTATGCTAAATTTTCATGAATGGCAGCAAGAGAGGGCTTGTATGTACCTATTTATATTTACTTTGAGCGGAGAAAAACATGCATGTAATAAATTTTTGAAGGTATCCAACAGTAGCAAAAAGCTAATGCAAAGTGGTTTGGTCTTCAAGGATGTAGCATCTGCTGCTTCATGTGGCTGGCAATTGCAGAAGGCAGCAGAGGCTCATTGTTGTTGTAGACAAACACTTGGGCTGCTGGGAGTGGCAGAATCCAACCGCAGCAAGAGGAAGAGAAGGCTGGGGCAGCACAACAGGTTGCTGGAGCTCTTTCTCTCGTTGGATCTTGAGAGAAAATGGCTAGAAATAAGGAGGTGAGAGCTGATATATATAGAGAGAAGTAAGGCTTAGTTCATTGCCAAGTGGAATCACAAGAATTCCAAGTGGAGAAGATATTTAGAAGCCATATGGCTATGTTGTGGCTGTCTGCTACAACTGACACTTAAAATAAAAAATATTTATTATTATTTAAAAAATAAAGCTCTTTCTTATTTGTGATATATAAGGTTGATCATTTACGCATCTCGAGTCTTCGATTTTTGACGAATAATAGCTTGATTTGATCGTCTCTGGATGACGATCAAAATGAGTATATTATTCATATACTTTGGGTCGGTAATGAATCCCCGAAATTCTTGAGATACAATTTTACCTTGGGGTTAACTTTCATGAATTTAAAATAACAAATAACCTCCGATTGACGAGCGGTCGATTCTGTTGGTCTTGTTTCGTCGAATCAGATTTTATGGCACTCTTGGTTTGTTTTGTGGTTTCCAATTTCGCGTCACTGCTTTTCCGTGACATGCTTTACGATGCGACCGTCTTTTGGTCGATTGCGATCGGGTGACTTTTGATTTACGATCAATTGTTCGAAATAAGTTATTCAATATTGATTGATAATTTTATTGGAAATCGAACCCTAATCGGGTTGATTTCAGGTTTAATCGGATTCGGATCAAGGTCACTTTTTGACTTGTTTTGATTTCATCTGATCATAAATCCTCAAAGGATTTTGAACTCATAAAAACTTCATAGGGACAACTAGCCATATTCTTTTAACGTGTAAATAATTTATAGTGCTTGCTTAATGATTACCTGAGAAGAGTTGCGGGTATTGTGCCCGCATGTCTGCTTCGATCTCCCATGTTGCCTCTTCGATGCCATGTCGGTGCCACAATACATTGACCTATGGAATCTTCTTGCTGTTAAGCTTCTTCACTGCATTGTCTAGTATCTGCATTGGCCTCTCCTCATATGTCTAGTCAGGCTCCACGTCAAGATTCTCGTAGCTGATGACCTGTTACGTTCGTGCACATACTTCCTCAGATTGGATACATGAAAAATGTCATGAATGACTGATAGGTGTGGAGGCAGGGTTACTTGGTAGGCCACCTTCTCACACGAGCCAGAATCTCGAATGGTCCAACGTATCGTGGTGTCTGCTTGCCACGAACACCGAATCTCTGTATTCCCTTTATGGGGGATACTCAGAGGAATACCAAATCTCCTACTTGTAATTGCATGAGATTAAGTTAAATCTTAATAAGTCATTTTTGGAAAAGGAGTAAGAGAAGAGGATTGGACACCTGAAACTCCAAATCTCTTTTTCGTCGGTCAGCATAGCTCTTCTGTCGGCTCTGTGCCGTTAGAAGCCTCCGTCCCACAAGATCACCAATCCTCGCAGTCTCTTCCAGGAGATCTACGGAGTAAAGAACATGATCACCTACCTCATGCCAACTGAGAGGTGTGAGGCATCTCCACCCGTATAGGGCTTCAAATGGTGCCATGTCCATACTGGAATGATAGCTGTTGTTGTACGTGAATTCTACTAATGACAGATGGTCCTTCCAGAATCCTTTCCACTCTAAAGTGCATGCGTGTAGCAAATCCTTAAGCGTCTGAATGGTGTGCTCACTCTATCCGTCGGTCTGCAGATTATATGCAGAACTCATCTTCAGCTCTGAATGTAGTGCTGTCATGAACTGATGCTAATAATGCGATGCAAATCGTGAGTCCCTGTCAGATACCACCTCGCATATATACCATGAAGTTTGATGATATTCTGCACATATATCCTGGCCAATCTGGATGGAGTTTAAGTCATGCTGACATGTATGACATTGGCTGACTTGGTCAACCTGTCAACAACAACCCAAATAGAATCATGGCCACCTGGTGTCTTCGACAATCTTGTGAAGAATTTCATAGAGATACTCTCTCACTTCCACTCGGAAATGGGGAGAGACTGCAATAACCCTGGTGGTCTCCTGTGCTCTGCCTTGACCATCTGACAGGTCATGCATTTGCTAACATGCTGTGCCATATCATGCTTCATTCCGTCCCACCAGAATTGTCGACGCAAATCACGATACATCTTCGTGCCACCATGATGGATAGACAACCGTGAACTATGTGCCTCGTCGAGAATATTGTTGCGTAATTGTTCATCGTTGGGCACAACGACCCGACCAATCTTCCATAAAACGGACTTTGTCACAACAAAGTCATCAATCTCATCCTTGCCGACACTCATGTATCTGTCTCAAATCCAAGGATCTGATTTCTGACCTTCTACTATGCGATCTCGCAAATTGCTGAATCGTGGAGGCACGACAATAGATATGGATGCACTCTCTTGAGGATGCGAATAAGTCAATGCTGCCAGTTTGCCATACCCTCAGCATGAGCTCTCCTCGTAAGCGCATCTGCCACTACGTTTCCTTTACCTAGATGGTAAGAGGTCGTGCATTCATAATCTTTCAGTAGCTCAAGCCACTTGCGTTGTCTCATGTTCGGCTCCTTCTGATCAAAGATATACTTCAGGCTCTTGTGATCCGTGAAAATATCGAAATTTACCCCATATAGATAGTGACGCCAGATCTTAAAGGCGAAGACAACTGCCGCCAACTCCAAGTCATGTGTAGGGTAATTCCGCTCATGCAGTCTCAACTATCGTGATGCATAAGCAATCACATGAGCTCTCTACATCAATACCGCTCCTAGACCTTCTCCAGGTGCATCTGTGTAGACTGCATAGTCCTGAGTGCCTGAAGGAAGAGCAAGAATAGATGTCGTAGTCAATGTCTCCTTCAATGTCCTGAAGGCATGTTCACATGAATCATCCCAAATGAATGGAACTCCCTTTTGTGTCAATCGCGTCAGAGGAAGAACAATGCGGGAAAACCCACTAACGAATCGTCTGTAATAGCCCGCTAGTCCAAGGAAACTCTGAATTTGTGTAACTGTCTTTGGCTGCTCCCAAGACATGACTGCCCCAATCTTCGCAGGATCTATTGAGATACCTGCTCCTCAAATGACATGCCCAAGAAATGAGACACGAGATAACCAGAACTCGCATTGCTCAGCTTGGCACACAACTTGTGCTCTCGCAATGTATCCAGAATAATCTTCAGATCATTCGCATGATCCCATTCATTCCTTGAATATATCAACACATCATCTATGAACACCACCACAAATTTGTCCAAATATGGACGAAAGATCTTGTTCATCATGTCCATGAATGTTGTTGGGGTATTGGTGAGCCCAAATGGCATCACCACAAACTCATAGTGCCCATAACGAGTCTTGAATGCTGTCTCCGGAATATCTGACTCTCGAATTCTCAGCTGATGATAACCGGATCGAAGTTCGATCTTCGAAACACCAATGATCCCTGAAGCTGGTCAAACAAATCATCGATGCGCGGTAAAGGATAATGGTTTTTCACCTTTCTTTTGTTCAGATGCCGATAATCAATGCTTAATCTCTTGGATACATCCTTCTTCCTGACGAATAGAACTGGAGCACCCCAAGTTGAAGTGCTCGGTCTCACGAATCCCAAGTGAAGCAACTCCTGCAACTGCATCTTTAACGCTCTCAACTCAGCTGGTGCCATGCAGTAAAGAGGATATATAGCCTCTGCAACTCTATTTAATGAAGCTAGTAGCCTCGAAGCAATAAAAGAATGTGTAACTCCTAAATCAAATAAAACATGGAAAGGTCGGTCCAAGACTGAGACCATACCTTTCACCACAGGCTGCTGTTGAACGAGTCTGCTCCTCGGTAACTGCATGTAACTGACCTTGTTTAGCCGGTGCGGTACTGGAACCTGCCACGCTCTGTGTATGTCTCTGCGGCCTCCTGAAGTTGTTCTTGCCATGGAAACTCCCTGTACGCTGTGCCTATGGCTATGGCTGCAGTTGTGGTCGAGGCTCTCCAGAAGCTTGTGGGCACTGAGCTCAATAATGTCCTAAGTAGCATCTCACAGATCTGATAGACGTGGTAGTCGTGCTTGTGCTCTGAGTCGTTCCTGCTGGAGATCTGTCAACTCTCTGCGACCCAGATGGTCGTGTTGAACTCGTACCACGTCCGGCAAGTGCTCCTCCTAAGGTAGTCGTTGGAGATGAGCGAGCGTACTGCTAGAAAATGTTGAACCTGTAGGTCAAAATCGCATGGCTGGCCTCTGCTGTTGAAACTGTCGTCGTATCGGCCCATCGTTGTTGTTTAGGTGCCGGTACAGATGAGCTCCCAAAGCGTCTCACGCGGATATCCTCAAATTTCTCTGTTGCATCAGTTCCCTCAGAGGTGGAAGTAATGCGTAATTCGGCCAGCTTCTCTTGCACCTCCTCTCGCATATCTCTGATGAACTTTTCCAGATTCTCATCTGGAAATGCAACAACTGATGAAGTGTGTCGGGATAGCTCAGTGTAACGAACGAAGTACTCTCTAGCTGCCGTCCGTCTCTGTCGTAGCTCTGCAAACAAACAGCACCGGGACTCCTTTCACTTCGCAGAAAAGAAGTGGGATCTGAACCTCGTCTCAAAGTCATCCCATGTGGGCTCGCGACCCAACTCAGAAACTACTGCCTCTCATCATCTTGCTATGAACAAGTTTCAGAAATGCGGCCCATGCGGCCGCATATGCGCATGCGGGCACCCAGGTGAACCGCATATGCTATATGCAGCTATATGCGGCCCAAGCGCACAAGCAGGGCGCATAAACCGCATATGCGGCCGTTCATGCGATCTTATATGCAGCTGATCCATTTAAGGATCCGATTATAAGAACCAAAATTCTTTGTTTCAACTTCTGCCTTTCGACTCCCCTCCCCCTTTCGACTTTGCTCGACCTAAACATTCCACTTGACGAAACCCTAAACCTCCTGCCTTCCGCCTTCGTGAGCCTCCACCGTGAAAGCTACTTAGGAAAGCCGCAAGCACCTGCGCGGCTGTGCCTTCGCCCTCACCTCCTCCCGCCTTTCGCCTTGCGCCTGCGCGTTCACCCTCATCTCCTCCTCCCGTCTTGCGCCTTGTGCCTGCGCGTTCACCCTCACCTTCTCCTCCCGCTTTCCGCCTTGCATCTGCATCTTCCGCCTCTAATCACTGTGAGTAATAAGTATACATCTGATCTGTTTGGGCATTTTTTTTCATTCAATATATGTTGCTTATTTTTTTCCTGGAATTCTGCAATTCTATTCACCAATCTGGTTGCGAGAAGGAAAAAATATCGATGTCATTGATGACTTTCTTCACCAGTAAAGGAAATCTGCAAGAGACAAAACAAAGTCGAGCGTAAGAAAAACCGTAACCATTCCCAAATCTCAAAAAATTAATAAACTTCGTGAGCTAAGTTTACGATGTAAAAGATATATGAGTTCAAAAATTGTTGAATACATCAGGTATTGCTATCTACAAACTTAGCATTTCATTTGGCCAAAAGATAGTAGAAATTTATTTTTGAAGGTATGTAATATGCATTGCTATATTTTTTAAAGAGGAACTGAAGAAATTATTTTAAAAAAAAACAGAAAATGTATCTATGATCAGAAAAGATATCAAAGCAAATTTTGTATACATATGAAGGAGAAATACATTGTAGTAGTAAAATGAGGTACCCAAATGGAAAATAAAATATGGCCAGTTGAGGCTTTAGACTTGTAAAGGAAAATGATCACAGAAAATAACATGGATAGAATCTGATTGATTCAATTTAGAGAAAAGAAATGCTTTTCCATAAGGCATATTGAGAGGTACCAACAAATGCAGAAGATGAATTAAGAACCAGAAAATTCATGAAACTTTATCCAGAGATTAATATATATATATATATATATATACAATCCTCTAAAAAGAGAATAATAAAGAAGACAAACAATGATCTTGCAAATTGCTGGGCATCTATTGCAAGTGATATTTAAATGTCCATTATTATTTTTGTACTTCTTGCAAAACACATGTACACATATATTCTTGATAAGATTACATTTTATACTTATTTTTAATGACACATAATTTTTGTCATGTTTAGGTCGGTTGTCATGGCCACCTCTTCCACACCTACTATGGCAGAATCTACTTGCTATGTTCCACCTAGCTCTACCGATCCGGGGTGGAAATATGCATACCTTGTTGAAAGAACCGTTTCGAACACGGTTGCATGTCGCTTGTGCGGTAAGGTCATAAAGGGAGGCATCAATAGAATGAAACAACATCTTGCACACATCAAGGGAAACACGAAGGCATGTCCAAAGGCCGATGGAGATGTCCAGAAGGAAATTAGAGATTATATAGAAGATATTATGAAGAAGAAGAATGAGAAAGTTGTTAGTTTAAGAGAATTACGGGAGGAAGTAACAATCAAAGCATCTGACGGATCTTCTAACCAGCCATATGAAGGAGGGGGCGATGCAAAAAAACCTCGTATTTCTGAAGATGATGTGTCTTTGGGTGCAACAATGCGACAAACGATGATTAAAGATGCCTTAGCCAAAGAGAAGCGTGCACACGTCAACAAGTTTGTGGCAAAACTCTTTTATGATGCTGACATTCCCTTCAATGTGGTGACCAAGAATTCCTTTATCCGAATGTGTGAGGCAATTGGACAATACAGAAGCGGATACAAACCACCTTCATACTATGAAATTACAGAAACTTTGTTGAAGGAGGAAGTGGATGAAACAAAGGAATATTTAAAGCGTCACAATGAATCATGGAAGAACAACGGTTGTTCAATAATGACTGATGCGTGGACTAATATGAGGGGAAGGAGCATTATGAACTTGTGTGTGAACTGTTACTTGGGCACAACTTTCTTGAAGTCTGTTGACACATCTGTTTATTCTCACACAGCTGAATACATCTCTTCTCTGGTAGAGGAGTGTATCAAGGATGTTGGAGAAGACAATGTTGTATAAGTTGTTACTGACAATGCTTCTGCAAATATGATAGCTGGGAGGCTTCTTAAGACCAAATATCCAAGGATATTTTGGTCTTCATGTGCGGCTCATTGCATTGATCTTGTACTTGAGGAGATTGGCAAGGAATCGAAGATAACAAATTGCATCACTAAGGTTAGAATAGAACTTTCACTCTCTTTATCTACAGTCATGCGGAGACTTTGAGCTTGATGAGACAGTTCACCCAGAAGAGTGAAATTCTTCGGCCAGGACAAACAAGATTTGCCACCACTTTCCTTACACTACATAACGTAATGGACAAGAAGGAGAAATTACGGTTGATGTTCTCTTCTGATGAGTGGAAGGAGTGTAAGTGGTCAAAAACAAGAAAAGGTGAGGTGGATGCATCCGTTGTCCTTAGTTCATCATTTTGGAGCCAAGTATCCTTGACGCTGAAGATCTTCTCTCCACTTGTCTACCTCTTACGTATTGTTGATGGAGAAAGGAAGCCATCAATGGGCTTCATATATGGAGGATTGGAGGTTGCAAAAAATGAAATAAAGGCTATTTTTAAACATGTTGAGCATTCATACAAGCCCTTTATAGATGCCATTACCTTGAAGACAAAAGGAAGATTGGATAGCCCCCTCCATCTTGCACTTTCTGTCTCAATCCCTATTATTTTTACAGGGATAGCGATGCAATTTCTAAAGATAGCTTCGTCGCTGATAGTTTAATGGAATACATAGAGATTTTTTATCTTGAATTAGAGATTCAGGATGCCATCACGAAGAAAGAGATTCATATTTACTGAAGGGGAGAAGGAGCGTTTGGAAAGCCAATGGCTGTCAGACAAAGATCCACTAATGATGATGATTTCAATCCTGGTAATATATTTCAAGCTTATTATCGGCGTAAAAGTTCTTAAGTTAGGTTTATTATTTTACAAGGAATTAATTGTCTAATCTCTTGTAGCTCATTAGTGGTTGCTATATGGTTCTCAAATGACTTGTTTGAAAGAAATGGCTTTGAGAATTTTGAAGCTGACATCCTCTTCTTCTGGCTGTGAGAGGAATTGGAGCTCATTTGCAGTGGCATAACTATCACTGTTTGGATGTACAATTGAATATATTCATTGAGTAATTGTAATTTATTATTGATCAATTTTATATATTCTTAATGCAGATTCACACCAAAAAAATGAACAAACTAGAAACCAAGAGATTGAATGATTTGGTTTTTGTGAAGTTCAATTCAAAGCTGAAGGAGCGTCGATCACTAACTGGGAGAGATCCATTTGTTTCAAAGGACAAAACATATGTTATGGATTGGATTTGTGCCAGTGAAGAACAAGAAGAAATCTTTCAAGGGTCAGGGCTCACGTGGAACTTGGTTGCAGAAGCAAGTGGGGCAGAAGAATTTGTTGAGAATAGGAGGAGCCAAAGGAATGCGGAAGCTTTGCCAACTTTGAGCGAAGAAGAAGAATTTATGAGTGATTCAGAAGGCGATAATGCTGATATTCCAACAATCAAATTTGAAGATGATTTAGATTAGAATTTAGAAGCCGGTTTATAACTATTTTGATATCTAAATGAACTATGTACCTTTTTATTGTGGTGCCTTTTTTATTTTTAAAAATATGTTTTTGTAGGAATCTGAAGGAAACATGTACTTTTTTATATCTGACATCACAATAAAATGCATATCTTTAATATTTTTTAATGCAAACCGCATAATCCGCATATACTTCCGCGTATCCGCTTACTCGCTTGGGATCGCCTGACCGAACGAATACCGCATACCGACTTTCTGAACATTTGCTGCGAAATGTGTCAGTGAATACTCCATGAAAGATAGCCACGAGTCTCGTGGCACGCGAATCATCCTTGTAGGGATAGTTCTTAGTATTATTATCTCTTTATGTATCTTGTCGTCATTTATTTATCTTTTATAGACCTCTTTGTAATTTACCCTTAAGGTCTCTCCCTATATAAGAGAGCCTAGGGTTTTTCTGAATGATTATCGAAGTCTCTTTTCCCAACATGGTATCAGAGCCGCCCTAGGGCTCTCTACACCCGCCGTCCCCTTCCCTACCCGCCGCCCTCTCCTTTCTCGGCGCCGACCTCCGGCTTCCTCCCCGCCCACCGCCCCTCCCGCAGCGGCTTCCCCACCCTCCGCCTCTCTCTCTCACGCTGCCAAAGCTCTAGGCGGCCCCTAGCCCGCCGCCCGACGCCCCAGGCGGCATTCCAGCCGGCCGCAGAAGGCCCTAGGCGGCCTCCAGCTCGCCGCCCAAGGCCCCGATGGCATCCCAGCCCGCCGCAGAAGACCCCCGGCGGCATCCAGCTCGCCGCAGCACTCCCAAGCGGTAACCCCCACCGCCGCATACTACCAGGCGACATCCTTGCCGCTGCAAGGGCTGTAGGCCTCATTTAAGGCGTGCCTTAGTCCACCTCGACTCTTCGGCTGATATATGGATTTGAGTGCGTAACGTCTACATACGCACTCAAATCCGATGCAGTTGATGTAGACACTCATTAGCTTGTCTACATACCCTTGTTCTTCTCAGCAGCAGTATGTCAGAATCGAATGCCGATCTGCCCTCCACCGACGCATTCAAAGGTCCTGCGCCAATAGTGAAGATGGACGGGTCTAACTATGAGCTCTGGGCTATGCAGTTCATGAGCCTCATGAAGTCGAATGGTAAGAAGCACATTCTTACCGAGGATGAGCCCGCAGAGAAGACAGTGATATATGCCTCATGGGAGGCTGATGACTCCTACGCAAAGGTCTGGTTGTCTGGTACATTGACGATGGAGATTGCTAATGACGTCCTCCGTCAGCCCACTGCCAAGGCGATGTGGGACATTCTTGCTGCTACATATTTGCAGGTGCGAAATGAGACAAAGATGTTGCAGCTTCAGTATGACATTTTCACAATGAAGCAGAGCGGCAGACCTCTCCA
This sequence comes from Ottelia alismoides, assembly GCA_037367405.1. Taxonomy (NCBI): domain Eukaryota; kingdom Viridiplantae; phylum Streptophyta; class Magnoliopsida; order Alismatales; family Hydrocharitaceae; genus Ottelia; species Ottelia alismoides. Next base: position 505,866 of record JAZKJV010007393.1, read on the forward strand.
TTCCCTATACACATCCCTAAGAGGGATGCTTGAGAAGTTATACAGTACCATTCCACTCACTGCTACACCTGAACAACAGAAGACGTTTCGGAACGCCACCATGGTGGGTGTTCTACTTGCCGCTCTTGATCCTGAATATGATGCCGCCCGGTCTCAGATTCTAGCTGATTCAGTTATTCCTTCAGTGGAGGATGTTTATAGAAGGCTCAATCGCATTCTAGTTTCCTCCAGCTCTTCTACTCCACCCCCATCAGCGATGGCAGTATCACGTGGGAGAGGTGGCCCGCCTGCTGGTCGTGGTCGTGGACGTGGCCGTGGACCCCAGGGAAGGGGTGATCGCTTCAGTCAGACATGCTCCTATTGTCACCGCACATGACACTCGGAGGAGACATGCTATTCTAAGCATGGGTTCCTAGCATCGCACATGTTGCAGAGAATTCTCAGTCTCCATTACCGTCTACTGCAGATAATCGATTTGACGAACTTGTGGCATGTCTCCGAGATATTATGCCACATTCATCTGGTGATTCGTCTGGTGGTCCTTCAGATGTTGCTGCTACAACCTCCGCCAGTTCATCTGCCTCTGCTAGTACCTCAGGTAGATCTACTGCATTCACATCATCTCATGATATATCTGACTGGGTTATAGATTCGGGAGCCATACATCATCTTTGTCGAGATAGAGATAGATTACAGGCCTACAGGGACATTCCTACCGGCCGTTCAGTGCAGATCGCAGATGGTACCCATTCGCCCCTTGTTGGACAGGGGGAGGTCTTCCTATCCTCCACTATGCAGCTACAGAACGTCCTACATGCTCCTGAGTTCTCAATGAATCTGTTATCTATTAGTCAGATTACGAAGGATTTGCATTGTCGTGCCATATTTGACCCGTCTTCTCTCATTTTTCAGGACATACTCACGGGCAAGGTGATTGGCTGTGGCTCTGAGCAGAATGGTCTATATTGGCTGGTTCGGGATTCCTATGCTGGCGTCTCCTCTCATTCTGCCGGACCAGTCTCTCCGTACATCTGGCATCTCCGGTTTGGTCACCTTCCGCTCCAGAAAATGCGCCATCTTCTGCCCCAGATCTCTCCTAGTTCGTCTTTCCGCTGTGAAGCATGTCAGTTGGGAAAGCATCATAGGTCAAGCTTTCCAAGTCGTCAGAGTCGGAGCAGTGTCTCCCCATTCGAGTTGTTACATATAGATATATGGGGTTCGAGTCGTGTTCCCGATCATCAGGGGCACACATTTTATCTTGTGGCAGTGGATGATTTTTCTCGTGTGTCATGGTTCTTTCTTTTGAAGAATAAGGAGATGTGATCAAGAATTTAATTAATGAAGTGCACAATGTTTTCTCTTCCTCAGTCAAATATGTTCGGACGGATATTACCCTAGAATTTTGTACACGCTCACTTTCTCAATTTCTTTCATCAAAGGGTATTATTCACCAAACCACTTGTGCATATACATCACAACAAAATGGTGTGGCGGAAAGAAAGCATCGCCATCTCTTGGATATTACTCGAACCCTGTTGATTCAGAGTTGTGCCCCTATTTCCTTCTGGGGGGACGCTGTTCTTACTGCATGTTATCTGGTCAATCGAATGCCATCCTCAATTCTTGGTGAGAAGATACCTATCTCTCTTATTTTTCCAGACAAGGAGTTATTCTCACTGACTCCACATGTCTTTGGTACTGTGTCTTTCGTTCATCTTCTATCTCCCGGACTTGACAAACTCTCTCCTAGAGCAGTCAAGTGCGCCTTTATTGGTTATTCCAGGACTCAGAAGGGCATGATCCTACGAATAAGAAGTACTTCGTGAGTGCTGATGTCACTTTCTTTGAGTCTGTCATGTATTTCTCTCCTGCAGGTGACAGACTGGTATCATCCACTACCACTGATGATGTCTATGTTCCTCCACCACCTACATGGAGTTCACCTGAGTCTTCACCTGTGCCTGTCTCCTCGCCAGCACCCCCACCACCACCTCCTCCTCCACCCATTCCACGACCTATCGTTTCACCGCTACCAAAATTCTATACGCGTCGGTCAGGTCCTACTCAGACTACACATCAGCCACTCATTACGCCTCAGGTATGTCTTTGGTCCCTGCACCTCCTGATGCATCCGTTGTGAGCTGTAAGTGGGTCTTCACAGTTAAATATCATGCAGATAGCACGTTGGATCGGTACAAAGCACGCTTGGTAGCCCGTGGGTTTACACAAACCTATGGCGTGGATTACATGGATACGTTCTCTCCAGTGGCGAGACACTCTACCCTTCGCATTCTCTTATCTGTTGCTGTGGTTCGTGAATGGAGTATATCTCAACTAGATGTCAAGAATGCCTTTCTGTACGGGGACTTACAAGAGGAAGTCTATATGCAGCAGCCACCTGGGTTTACTGTTGAGGGGGAGAAGCAGATGGTCTGTAGACTTCACAAGGCGATATATGGCCTCAAACAGAGTCCGAGAGCATGGTTCCAGAAGCTGTCCAACCTAATTGAGCAACAGGGATTCAAGAGGTCAAATGCCGATCACTCGTTGTTTGTCCAGAAGTCATCGACAGGTACGGTTGTCATTATGGTTTATGTGGATGATATTCTTGTTACAGGAGATGATGTTCAGGGCATAGAAAGGGCGAAGGTATTCTTAGGCCGTCAGTTTGTTACAAAGGATTTTGGAACCCTAAGATATTTTCTGGGGTTGGAATTTGCAAGGAATGCACAGGGCTTGGTGATGACCCAACGGAAGTACATTATATACTTCCTGATTGAGATTGGCATGGATGGATGCAAACCATCAAGTATTCCCATGGACCCTAGCATGAAGTTGTATGATGGTGATACTGATGAAGTAGATAAGAGGAGATATAGAGAAATGGTGGGAAAACTCCTCTACATTACCATAACTCGTCCAGACATTGCATTTGCAGTTAGCAGGGTGAGTCAATTTATGGAGCAGCCAAGACAGGTTCACATGGATATGCTATACACATGATACTGAGGTATCTGAAGTCTTCTCCAGGGTCAGGGCTGCTATTCAGAAAGGGCACAGACTTATCCATCTCAGCGTGTGCAGACGCAGATTATGCATGATGCCCTAAGGATCGAAAATCGACCTCAGGGTTCGCAGTGTTTGTTGGAGGCTCTCTGGTTTCTTGGAAAAGCAAGAAACAAACTGTTGTGGCAAGGTCCAGTGCTGGATCCGAATATAGGGCCATGGCTCAACATTATTCATTGCCAACAATCCAGCTTTCTATGAAAGGACCAAGCATATTGAAGTTGACTGCCATTACACTAGAGACTTGATCTAGAGAGGATTGATATCTACTGCACATGTGAGCTCAGGAGATCAGACTGCAGATGTATTCACCAAGCCACTGCTCAGAGGACCTTTTCAAAGATGTTCATCCAAGCTGAGCATGATAGACATCTATGCTCCACCTTGAGGGGGAATGTAGGGATAGTTCTTAGTATTATTATCTCTTTATGTATCTTGTCGTCATTTATTTATCTTTTATAGACCTCTTTGTAATTTACCCTTAAGGTCTCTCCCTATATAAGAGAGCCTAGGGTTTTTCTGAATGATTATCGAAGTCTTTTTTCCCAACAATCCTCAATACCTTCATGTCCCTCTTGAGCCACTGCTCTGCCTAATCTGACATCCCGGTGCCCTCGAACATGACACATTGGCTCGCTGGTAGGAAGTGAAAACTGATTGATGCTTGTAAATAGTAGATTACTCGGGTGCGTCCTCATTTGCAAAGTATATAAGGTCCTGCTCCCTGTCATAGTCTCCACCCTCTACTCCAGGTTCTGGCATCTCCTCTTGTAAGTCATCAAAGTGAGGTTGTTGTACCTCAACCAACTATGGTTGGTCCTGTCGTGTCTCATCATGTGATGGATGGTATGTGAAATCAGACAACTCTTCGAACCTTATCTCCATGTCCATCTGTCTATCGGCAATCTCCATCTGCTGGGTCAATATCTGATCTTGTTGAGCTCTCATAGCAGTCTGTTGCTGCTAGAGGTTGGTGAGAGCGGTCATGATGCGCTCCAATCGCTCAACCATCTCCTTATATGGTCTGGATATCATGGTTCTGCACAAGAACCAATATTATTAATCATAAATTTAATGTTTGTCGACATTACTTGCATTCTTTTCTCTTTGTAGAGATTTATGTTATGTTATGTTACGCTATTATGTACCGTTTCATATTTTCTATTTTTCTTCTGGACTCTTATGTAATTTACCCATGGGTTCTCTCTATATAAGGGAGCCTAGGGTTCTATGGAATACACAGTTCACTCATTTCGACCAACATAGTATCAGAGCCAAAACCCTAATCCTAAACCTCATCCCGTCGCTGCCTCTCTCTCTCTCTCTCTCTCTCTCTCTCTCTCTCTCGGCGACGTTGCCCACTCATCCCGCCGCCGTCCCTGTTCCCTGCCCCCCTCTTCTGCATCACCGTCCAGCCCGCCGGTCCCTCTAGCCCCGCTCCTCCCTTCCGCCGGCCCCTTTCAGCCCCCGACGGCTCCCTCCAGCCCCCGCCAGCCCCTTCCAGCCCCCGGCGGTAACTTCCAGCTCCGCCCTCCCGCGGTCGGCCACTATCTCGTCATGGATTTGAGTGCATAAAAGTCTACATATGCACTCAAATCCTATCAAGTTTATGTAGACACCAGTTTCTTGTCTACAATTCCTAGTTTTCGTCTCCGGCAAGATGTCAGAAAGTAGAGTCGATATGCCCTCCATAGGCACATTCAAAGGTCCAGCGCCAATAGTCAAGATAGATGGGACGGACTATGAGCTTTGGGCGATGCAGTTCATGAATCTCATGAAGTCGAACGGTAAGAAGCATATACTTACCGAGGATGAGCCGGCAGAGAAGACTGGGATCTATGCCTCCTGGGAGGCCGATGATTCTTATGCCAAGGTTTGGCTATCATGAACACTATCGATGGAGATTGCCAATGATGTCCTCCATCAGCCCATCGCCAAGGCGATGTGGGATTTTCTGGCTGCCACATATTCACAGGTGCGGAACGGGACCAAGATGTTACAGCTCCAGCATGATATTTTTATAATGAAGCAGAATGGACGGCCACTTCACTCTTTGTACACGTCCCTACAGGGGATGTTTGAGAAACTATATAGCACTATACCACTCACGACGACTCCATAGCAACAGAAGACCTTTCAGAATGCTACTATGGTGGGCATGCTACTAGCAGCACTTGATCCTGAGTATGAGGCAGCCCACTCTCAGATACTTGTCGATGCTACTATTCCTCCTATGGAGGAAGTTTACCGGAGGCTTAGTCGCATCTCTTTTTCTTCCAGCACATCTACTCCACCCCCTTCGACAATGGCGGTATCGCGAGGGAGAGGTGGTCAGTCTTCCTTTCGTGGATGTGGACCTCGTGGCCGAGGAGGTCGTTTTCGTCAGCCGTGCTCTTTCTGTCATCGCACAGGTCACTCAGACGATGCATGTTATTCTAAGCATGGGTTTCCAGCATTGGCGCGTATAGTCGAGCATGTTACATCTCGTTTGGCATCCACTACAGATCACCGGTTCGAAGAACTTATGGCGCATCTGCGTGATATTATGCGTCAATCATCTACTGATTCTCCAGGTGGATCCTCAGATGTTGCCGCTTCAGCATCTTCCAGTACTTCTGCCGTTGCCAGTACCTTAGGTAGTGCTACTGCCTTTACATCTTGTCATGATCTCTCAGATTGGATTATGGATTCTGGCGCCACCCATCACCTCTGCCGTGACAGAGATAGACTTGAGTCATACAGGGACATCCCACCTGGACGCTCAGTGCTCATAATTGATGGGACTCATTCCCCCATTGTTGGATAGGGGGAGATCACCTTGTCACCTTCTATGCATTACAGAATGTTCTACATGCTCCTGAGTTTTCCATGAATTTATTATCCATTAGTCAGATTACAAAGGATTTGCACTGTCGCGCTATATTTGACCCATCGCCTCTCATTTTTCTGGACATACTAACGGGCTTGGTGATTGGCTGTGGTTCTAAGCAGAATGGTCTCTATCGTCTGGTCCAGAATTCATTTGCTGGCGTCTCTTCCCATTCAGCCAGATCAGTCTCTCCGTACACCTGGCATCTTCGCTTTGGTCATCTCCCGCTCCAGAAAATACGTCATCTCTTGCCTCAGATCCCTTCGAGTTCCTCGTTTCGTTGTGAAGCTTGTCAATTGGGAAAGCATCATCGTTCTAGCTTCCCTAGTCGTCAGAGTCGGAGTAGTAGCTCCCTATTTGAGTTGTTTCATATTGATATTTGGGATCCGAGTCGTGTACCTGATCATCAGGGACACATATTCTATCTAGTTGTAGTTGATGACTTTTCTCGTGTATCTTGGATTTTTCTTTTAAAGAATAAATCTAAAGCATGGGATGCTATTAAAAATCTTATCAGTGAAGTGCAGAATGTTTTTTCTTCTACTGTCAAATATGTTCGTACGGATAATGCATTGGAATTCTACACTCGTTCTCTCTCCCAGTTTCTTTCGTCCAAAGGTATTATTCACCAAACCACCTGTGCTTACACATCTCAACAGAATGGAGTGGCAGAGAGAAAACATCGTCACCTTCTTGATATCACTCGAACCCTGCTAATCCAGAGTTGTTCCTATCACCTTTTGGGGGGATGCTGTCTTTACAGCCTGTTACCTGGTCAATCGCATGCCGTCCTCTGTTCTTGGTGAGAAAATTCCTCTTTCCATTATTTTCCCTGATAAGGAATTATTTCCACTTAATCCTCGTGTCTTTGGTACTGTTGCCTTTGTTCACCACTTGTCTGCTGGACTTGACAAACTCTCTCCTAGAGCCGTCAAATGTGTCTTTGTAGGTTACTCTCGGACCCAGAACGGTTATCGTTGTTATGACCCCATAAACAAGAAATATTTCGTCAGTGTTGACGTTACATTTTTTGAGTCCGTTATGTACTTCTCCCCTACAGGTGACAGGTTGCTCTTCTACATCTAATGATGATGTCTATGTTCCTCCTCCTCGTCTGATTCCACCTGCATCCAATCCAGTTCCAATTGTCACGCCACCACCACCATCACCACCACCACCACCACCATCACCACCGCCTCCACAACCACCTATCCCACCATTACCTAAATTCTATACACGTCGGTCAGGTCCTGCTCAGACTACACGTCAAGCCTCCATCATGCCTCAGGTATGTTCATATACTATTACTAATGATGGTTCAGATAATGTGCATGTGCAGGATTCTTCGTTGCAGGAGGATGCACCATCGAGTACAGTGGACGGTGACCTTGATGTCCCTATTTCTGTTCGGAATCTGCTTCCCAGGTTTCCTTTCACCGTCTCCCAGGTGACTTCAGAAGTTTGCTACGGCTTTGTCTTCCGTGGAGATACCAGTACCACGAACTTATCAAGAGGCTATGAAAATTGACTGCTGGAGATTGGCTATGGAGGAAGAAATGCGTGCTTTACAGTCCCGTGGTACATGGAGCTTGGTTACCGCTCCATCTGGCGCATCTATTGTTAGCTGCAAATGGATGTTCACAGTTAAATACATGCAGATGGCAGTCTAGATCGGTACAAGGAAAAACTTGTTGCGAGAGGCTTCACACAAACCTATGATGTAGACTTTTTGGATACATTCTCTCCAGTATCTCGACACTCTACTCTTCGCATTCTTCTATCGGTTGTTGTGATACGTGATTGGTCCATATTTCAACTTGATGTCAAGAACGCATTCTTGTATGAAGATCTGTAGGAGGAAGTCTACATGCAGCAGTCACCGGGGTTCACTGTTGAGGGGGAGAATCATATGGTGTGTAGATTTCACAAGGCGATATATGGCCTTAAACAGAGTCCAAGGACGTGGTTCCAGAAGCTTTCCCACCTAATTGAACGACAGGGATTCAAAAGATCAAACGTGGATCACTCGTTGTTTATTCAGAAGACTTCTAGAGGTACGGTTGTCATCATGGTATATGTTGATGATATTCTGATTACAGGAGATGACGTTCAGGGAGTAGAGATGGCAAAAACATTCTTGGGCCGTTAGTTTGTTACGAAGGATCTTGGTACCCTAAGATATTTTCTGGGGTTGGAATTTGCCAGGAATGCACAGGGTCTGGTGATGACACAAAGGAAATATATTACAGATTTTCTGGTTGAAACATGCATGGTTGGATGTAGACCATCGAGCACTCCTATGGATCCAAGTATGAAACTGCATGACAATGATTCTGAAGAAGTGGACAGGAGAAGATATAGAGAGATGGTGGGTAAGCTTCTTTATGTCACTATAACTCGACCCGATATTGCTTTTGCAGTAAGTCGGGTGAGTCAATTTATGGAGCAGCCAAGACAAGTTCATATGGATGCCATATACATGATACTGAGGTATCTAAAGTCTTCTCCAGGCTCAGGGTTGTTGTTTAGAAAGAACACAGATTTATCTATTTCAGCTTGTGCAGACGCATATTATGCAGGGTGTCCTAAGGATCGTAAGTCTACTTCATGCTTTGCCGTTTTTGTGGGGAGCTCTCTGGTTTCTTGGAAAAGCAAGAAACAAACTATTGTGGCGAGGTCTAGCGCTAAATCTGAATGTAGGGCCGTGGCGCAAGCGAGCACGGAGATGATGTGGGTTCGAGCCGTATTACAAGACTTACATATAGATGTACCTTTACCCATGCAGCTTCAGTGTGACAATCAAGCAGCTTTGTTTATTGCCAACAATCCAGCATTTCACGAAAGAACAAAGCATATCAAAGTAGACTGCCACTACACTAGAGATATGATCCAGAAGGCCTTGATTTCTACTTCACACATTAGTTCAGAGGATCAGACTGCCGACATATTTACCAAGCCATTGCTCAGAGGACCCTTTCAGAGATGTTCTTCCAAGTTGAGCATGATTGACATCTTTGCTCTATCTTGAGGGAGAGTGTAGAGATTTATGTTATGTTATGTTATGTTATTATGCACCGTTTCATGTACCGTTTCATATTTTCTTTTTTCTTCTGGACTCTTATGTAATTTACTCATGGGTCCTCTCTATATAAGGGAGCCTAGGGTTCTATGGAATAAACAGTTCACTCATTACCACCAACACTCTTCTTTGGACATTATATGGAAATTAATGATAATTGGTTACATCTGTGGTTATGAGTGTCAAATTTCCCTCTTAGACTCGTGATAAGTCAGAGGACTGTCGCTATCCAAGAACTTAATACGAACGGAATTGTAACACAATGATGGTCTGTAGCGGGGTACCGTGGCTCTGATACCAAACTGTGACACACATCCGATCGTGGGTATCCGTTTGTAACACATTCGCGGTATTTCATTCGTTAAAGATCGCACAAGACAAATGAAAATGTGAGGAAATTTTTCGTGTTTGATATTTAGATTTGACATTCATAATCGATAATGTAAAGAACCACAAAACCAATAACAAAAAGTACCGCCAATGCATTTTGTTTTTTCCGTAGCATTATATGTAATAAAATTTATCTACAATATATCCATGTCCCAAAAATTAGAGAAAGAAAAGAACTATACAAAACCTGAACCAAAGACTGAACAATTTTATCATCTGGTATATACTCAGGTGCTAGGAATCATCAGACACTACTGTAGTGCAAACGTCTTACCTGCCATACATGATAGGAAACAAGAGAAATATCAGCGGGTGTTGGTACATCCTGAAAACTTATTAAAACAAGCATGCTTTTAAGATGATTGCAAAAGAAGTAAGTAGTAAGGCATAAACAACAAGAAATTTACAACTACTTGTTTTGAAAAAAAGGTTTTTAATCTACTATGAAGGAATGCCCCAAATTCACTCATTCTCCTTATAACCCTGTATATATATATATATAACATATTTTAAATGATGATCTGATTGTGTGTTGTTAACTATGTGCTCTTTTAGAGATCATGTTCATGGATTTTGATAATGAGATGATAAGGTATTGATTGATTTGACTCTTGATTTCTTGATGATGGAAAAGATGAGATTCTCAATTCTATCTAAACTCTCACGTCTATTGGATAGTCTGTGGTCTTGATTTATGTGTGACCTCACACTATGACTCTAAGGCGTGAAGAATGCCTTAGGGTTAGGGTGCCTCCGTAGGCATGTGGTGGAGTATAATGCACCCTAGCTAAGTTCCCAACATGTCAACTAACTTCTCCTAACACTCGGAGTAGTAACTCTAAGAACCGATTGATTGTCGATGATTGATGATTGATAGTTAATGAAAATAATTGATTCTGCATCCATCTCAATTATAGTCTACTCTAGCCACCACAACTCTAATTGATCTCAATGCTAATCACATTCCATTATAATTCATTCATCCTCAATTGTAACCCTCCTATCCTCAGTTGTAGCCGTTTCAGATGTAACCCTAGATGATTCAGATGTAGCATTAAGGATTCAGATATAGCATCGCCAAGCCTATTGACGGAAAAGTAACCAAAACTCAAGCGGTGAAGTAGTCTCCTAAGGAGACTCTTCCGTCTCGCCCTCTAATGGAAATGCGGTCCATTTGAAGGATAGGTCTACTCCAAAACTATGCCACTAAGACGAGTGAGAGAGACTCTCCGGAAAAATCACTCTAAAAATCGGCCCGCCTAGTATGGGCTACCGAGCTCGTACGAAAAAAACTAAAACTGAGGATCCCCCGCATGGATATCCTAGAACAGAGGGTCAACGGAGCTGGTCAAAAGCTAGGATCCCAAAGAGGCGTAAAAATACTACGAGCTCGTGTAAAAACCGTAAAAGGACTGGATCCTAGACCCACACACTTAGTGACTGCTGCCCTAACTGGGCTTCCTATCTCCTGCCCAGGTGAGGGTCACAGCACCCTCGCACGGTTAGGTGTAAAGATCATAGTGAGCAGCACTATTATTTCGTGAGTAAAAAACTTATTCTCACCACAACACACCTATCCACGCATTCCTATAATTCAACCCACATACTCATCATTGTATGTGGGTTTATTGTGTTGGGAAAAGAGTCTTCGTTATTGATTCAGAAAACCCTAGGCTCTCTTATATAGGGAGAGACCTAAAGGGTAAATTACAGAGAGGTCTATAGAAGATAAAGAAATAACGATAAACTACATAAAAAGATAATAAAACTACGAACTATCTCTACACTCCCCCTCAAGGTGGAGCTTAGATATCTATCATGCTCAGCTTGGATGAACATCTCTGAAACGGTCCTCTGAGCAGTGGCTTGGTGAATACATCTGCTGTCTGATCTCCCGAGCTCACATGTGCAGTAGATATCAATCCTATCTGGATCAAGTCCCTTGTGTAATGGCAGTCAACTTCAATATGCTTGGTCCTTTCATGGAAAGCTGGATTGTTGGCAATAAACAATGCTGCCTGATTGTCACACTGGAGCTTCATAGGTAGGGGCACAGCTACATGTATATCTTCTAGTACAGAACGAACCCACATCATTTCCGTGCTGGCTTGAGCCATGGCCCTATATTCGGATTCGGCACTGGACCTTGCCACAACAGTTTGTTTCTTGCTTTTCCAAGAAACCAAAGAGCCTCCAACAAACATTGCAAACCATGAGGTTGATTTTCGGTCCTTAGGACGTCCTGCATAATCTGCATCTGCACACGTTGAGACAGATAAGTCTGTGCCCTTTTTGAATAGCAGCCCTGACCCTGGAGAAGACTTCAGATACCTCAGTATCATGTATATAGCATCCATGTGAACCTGTCTTGGCTGGTCCATAAATTGACTCACCCTGCTAACTGCAAATGCAATGTCTGGACGAGTAATGGTAATGTAGAGAAGTTTTCCCACCATTTCTCTATATCTCCTCTTATCTACTTCATATGTATCACCATCATACAGCTTCATGCTGGGGTCCATGGGAATACTTGATGGTTTGCACCCATCCATGCCAGTCTCAATCAGGAAGTCTGTAATATACTTCCGTTGTTTCATCACCAAGCCTTGTGCATTCCTTGCAAATTCCAACCCAAAAAATATCTTAGGGTTCCAAGATCCTTTGTAACGTACTGACGGCCTAGGAATGCCTTCGCCCTCTTTATGCCCTGAACATCGTCTCCTGTAACAAGAATGTCATCCACATAGGCCATAATGACAACCGTACCTGCCGATGACTTCTGGAAAAACAATGAGTGATCGACGATTGACCTCTTGAATCCCTGTTGCTCAATCAGGTTAGACAACTTCTGGAACCATGCTCTCGGACTCTGTTTGAGGCCATATATCGCCTTGTGAAGTCTACAGACCATGTGCTTCTCCCCCTCAGCAGTAAACCCAGGTGGCTGCTGCATGTAGACTTCCTCCTGTAGGTCACCGTACAGAAAGGCATTCTTCACATCTAGTTGAGATATGCTCCAATCACGTACCACAACAACAGATAATAGAATTCCGAAGTGTAGAGTGTCTCGCCACTGGAGAGAAAGTATCCATGTAATCCACACCGTAGGTTTGTGTAAACCCACGGGCAACCAAGCGTGCTTTGTATCTATCCAACGTGCCATCTGCATGATATTTGACAGTGAAGACCCATTTACAGCTCACAAAGGATGTATCAGAAGGTGCAGGGACCAAAGACCATGTGCCACGAGACTGTAAGGCCCTCATTTCTTCCTCCATTGCTAATCTCCAGCATTCATTCTGCAAGGCTTCCTGGTATGTCCGTGGTATATCCACGGAAGACAAGGCTGTGGCAAATCTCTGAAAATCACCAGTGAGACGGTGAAAAGAAACCTGTGAAGCGAATGGATACGAGGCACATTGCCTCCTCTGCTTCCGAATAGCAATCGGAACATCAAGATCATCATCTGCTGTACTGGATGGGCTAGTGTCTGCCTGTACTGAAGGATCCTGCACATGTACCAAACCTGACCCGTCAGTAGTAATGCCATCTGAACATACCTGAGGCGTGATGATCGGCTGCTGCGTAGTCTGAGCAGGACCTGACAGGCGTGTATAGAACATAGGTAATGGTGATATAATTGGCCGTGGAATGGGTGGAGGTGGTGGAGGTGGTGCTGGCGTGAAGACGGGCCCAGGGGACGACTCAGGTGTACTCAATGTAGGTGGTGGAGGAACATAGATATCATCAGTGGTAGTGGATGGTACCATTCTGTCACATACATGAGAGAAATACATGACAGACTCAAAGAAAGTGACATCAGCACTCACGAAGTACCTCTTAGTTGCAGGATCATAACACCGGTAGCCCTTCTGAGTTCTGGAATAACCAACAAAGACGCACTTGACTGCTCTAGGAGAGAGTTTGTCAAGTCCGGGAGATAGACGATGCACGAAAGCCACAGTACCAAAGACACGTGGAGTCAGTGAAAATAACTCCTTGTCTGGAAAAATAATGGACATAGGTATCTTCTCACCAAGAACTGAGGATGGCATTCGGTTGACCAGATAACAAGCAGTAAGAACAGCATCGCCTCAGAAAGAAATAAGGGCACAACTCTGAATCAACAGTGTACGAGTAATATCTAAGAGATGGCGATGCTTTCTCTCCGCCACACCATTTTGTTGTGAGGTATATGCACAAGTGGTTTGGTGAATAATACCCTTTGATGAAAGGAATTGTGAAAGTGAGCGTGTACAAAATTCAAGGGCATTATCTGTCCAAACATATATGACATTTGCAGAAAGACATTGTGCACTTCATTAATCAAGTTCTTGATCACATTTCCTGCTTCAGATTTATTTTTCAAAAGAAAGACCCATGACACACGAGAGAAATCATCCGCTACCACAAGATAAAACCTGTGCCCCTGATGATCAGGAACACGACTCGGACCCCATATATCTATATGTAACATCTCAAAAGGGGAGCTACTGCTCCGACTCAGACGACGTGGGAAGCTCGACCTGTGATGCTTTCCCAACTGACACGCTTCACATCGAAACGACGAACTAGGAGAGATCTGAGGCAGAAGATGGCGCATTTTCTGAAGTGGAAGGTGACCAAATCGAAGATGCCAAATGTACGGAGAGACTGGTCCAGCAGAATGAGAGGAGACGCCAGCATAGGAATCCCGAACCAGTCGATATAAACCATTCTGCTCAGAGCCACAGTCAATCACCTTGCCCGTGAGTATGTCCTGAAAAATGAGAGAAGACGGGTCAAATATAGCACGACAATTCAAATCCTTCGTAATCTGACTAATAGATAGCAAATTCATTGAGAACTCATGAGCATGCAGGACGTTCTGTAATTGCAAAGTGGAGGATAGGAAAACCCCCCCTGTCCAACAAGGGGCGAATGGGTACCATCTGCTATCTGCACTGAACGACCGGGAGGAATGTCCCTGTAGGCCTGTAATGTACCTCTATCTCGACAGAGATGACGTGTTGCTCCGGAATCAAAAATCCAGTCAGATATATCATGAGGTGCAGTAGATCTACCTGAGGAGCTTGCGGCTACGGATGAACTGGCAGAGGCAGTGGCAACAATATCTGAGGAGCCACCAGACGAATCACCAGAAGCATGTGGCATAATATCTCGGAGACGGGCCACAAGTTCGTCAAATCGACTATCTGCAATAGAGGTCAGTGGAGACTGGGAGTGCTCTGCAACACGTGCCGATGCTGGAAATCCATGCTTCGAATAGCATGTCTCCTCCGAGTGTCCTGTGCGGTGACAATAGGAAATGTCTGACTGAAGCGACCACCCCTTCCCTGGGGTCCACGGCCACATCCACGACCACGACCAGATGGCGGTCCACCTCTCCCACGCGAGACTGCCATCGCTGAAGGGGGTGGAGTAGAAGAGCTGGAGGAAACTGGAATGCGACTAAGCCTTCTGTAAACATCTTCAACTGGAGGAATAACTGCATCAGCGAGAATCTGAGATCGAGCGGCATCATACTCAGGGTCAAGAGCCGCAAGTAGAACACCAACCATGGTGGCATTTCGAAACGCCTTCTGCTGCTCAGGAGTTGCAGTGAGAGGAATGATACTGTATAACTTCTCAAACATCCCTCTTAGGGATGTGTAAAGAGAATGGAGAGGTCTGCCGTTCTGCTTCATTGTGAAAATGTCGTGCTGAAGTTGCAACATCTTCGTCTCATTTCGCACCTGCGAATATGTGGCGGCAAGAATGTCCCACATTGCCTTAGCAGTGGGCTGATGGAGGACGTCGTTAGCAATCTCCATCGTCAAGGTACCGGACAACCAGACCTTCGCATAGGAATCATCAGCCTCCCATGAGGCATATATCCCAGTCTTCTCTGCGGGCTCATCCTCGGTAAGAATGTGCTTCTTACCATTCGACTTCATGAGGTTCATGAACTGCATAGCCCAGAGCTCATAGTTAGACCCGTCCATCTTGACTATTGGCGCAGGACCTTTGAATGCGTCGGTGGAGGGCATATCGACTTTTGATTCTGACATACTGCCGCTTGGAGAAGAACTAGGATATGTAGACGTGATGCTGAATGTCTACAACAACTGCATCGGATTTGAGTGCATATGTAGACGTTACACACTCAAATCCATAGAACAGACGAGGAGGGAACTAGGGCACGCCTCACATGAGGCTTACAGCCCTTTCAGCGGCTGGGAGCCGCTTAGGGACCTTGCGCGGCGGGCTGTGCACGCACCCGGAGGGGCTACAACGGCAACTAGTGGCTTCCGCCGGTGGGCTGGAGCCGCTGGCGGATGGCTGGGACCTCCGCTGGCTGGCTGGGGCTTCCGGCGGTGGAGGGCTGGGACCTCCGGCTGTGGCCTAGGGCGATGATAGCCCCAAGAAGAGAGAGAGGCGGCGGCGTGAGATACAGAGAGAGAGAGGCGGCGGTGGTGCCGAGAAGAGGGAGGCGGGTGGGGAAAGGGGGCGGCGGCAGGTGGAGAGCCTTAGGGTGGCTCTGATACCATGTTGGGAAAAGAGTCTTCGTTATTGATTCAGAAAACCCTAGGCTCTCTTATATAGGGAGAGACCTAAAGGGTAAATTACAGAGAGGTCTATAGAAGATAAAGAAATAACGATAAATTACATAAAGATATAATAAAACTACGAACTATCTTTACATATTCCATTATGCATCTTCATGTGATTTTTTGTGCTTATTGTAGATTGACTTGTCTTGATAGTTTGATGTGGGATGTATTAAAGTTAACTAATCAATTATGAGAGTTACCCAGTAATAACAACACTGTTAATAACGACATAAGTAGAGGATGAGACTACTTTAGATAGTGGTTGACTGTGTTGATTTAGTCTCACATTCAACTTTACTCATTTTTTAACGAGAGGTATAAGATCCCCAAATGGGTCTCTTCAATCGACTTTTGATTGATAGAAATGAGATATCCATGCTTATGCCAATGATTATTCTTAGGAAGATTTACACCAAGAAATTAGGAAAGGCATCCACAAGCCAAAAAAAAAGATCTCCCATAGGCATGAGAGAGACTAATAGCCCATGCATAATGTCTCCGGTCAGCCATTCTCGTCTTGTAGATGTACATACTCGGTATATGTCCATCTAGGTGAAGATGTAAAACACTCCCTTAGTGGAAGTAGAAAACCAATCATTGTCTATAACATTACTTCGAACTCATGTGGTGACTAGATAGTACCAGAGAATTGACAAAGGGAGTAGAGGTCCTTATAGAGTTTAACTGAGAAATCGCAAAATTTCTAAGTAGTAAAAATCTTATTTGAACGAAGTGAAAAAATGCGATCTTTTTAGTTAGAGAGGACATAGGAGACATGCATTGATTCGGTAAAGATCTTGTCAGTAAATCAAGTGCACTACACAAATTGGAGACTGGCATCACCCCGACTTGAAAGACATGCTCTCACATGAACTGCCAGAAAAGATATCTTAAATCTGAGAAGCAAGATAATCAACATAAAAGGATTCGATCTTACCAAATATATATCCAGATCACCATTATCAGGATATAATCTGGACAATCTTTTAACGAACAGACCTCCTCCGATACTTGACATTCCTTACCTACAACTGTAAATAGTTGTTGCCTCCCTTTTAATTACTACAATAAGATAATTTGAAATACATCTCACAGAACACATAATGATAATGAAATGTAATCTTACATATTTTCTATATTTATTAATGAATCTTCTTACATATTTTAAAAATAATTTAAAAGGTGAGTTACATCTAAGTATAGCAACAAAAATAAAATAAAATAAAAATTTCAGATCCACTTCCTGTAGCCAACTGAATCCAGAGGACAACCAATTTACAGATGGTTTCTATATTCAACTTCATAAGATAACATTAGCAGAGAATAGCTTTTCAAAAATTCTTTTTTGTTAGCAGTAGTTTCCAAGATTCAATTTATAATATAACAGTGACAGAGAATGAATTGTTAAATTTATTATTTGAATTTTAACAGGAGTTTCAATCATTCAATTCGTAAGCTAACATTAATAGTTACAGACATGCAAAGATACCCCCAGATTCTTGTCTTTTCCTTCTAAAATTTAGGTGATTAGCATTATGAAACTTAATGTTATGCTAAATTTCCTTGAATGGCAGGAAGAGAGGGCTTGGATGTACCTATTTATATTTACTTTGAGTGGAGAAGAACATGCATGTAATAAATTTTTGGAAGGTCTCCAACGGTAGCAAAAAGCTAATGCAAAGTGTATTGGTCTTCAAGGATGCAATAGTTGTTGCTTCTTGTGGCTGGCAATTGCAGGAGAAGGTAACAGAGGCTCCTTGTTGTTGTAGAGAAACACTTGGGCTGCTGGGAGCGGCAGAAAATCCAACCGCAGCAAGAGGAAGAGAAGACTTGGGGCAGCACAACAGGCTGCTGGAGCTCTTTCTCTCATTGGATCTTGAGAGAAAATGGCAAAAAAAAGGAGGGGAGAGCTGATATATATAGAGGGAAGTAAGGCTTAGTTTATTGCCAAGTGGAATCACAAGAAATCCAAGTGGAGAAGATATTTAGAAGCCATATGGCTCTGTCATGTCTGTCTGCTACAGCAAACATTAATAAAAAATACTTATTATTATTTTTTAAAAAAACCTAAACTATTTCTTTTTTGTGATATCTAAGGTTGATCATTTATGCACCTCGAGTCTTCGATTTTTGACGATAATAGCTTGTTTTGATAGTCTCTGGAGACGATCAAAATAAGTATAATATTCATATACTTTGGGTCGGGAATGAATCCCCGAAATTCTCGAGATACAGTTTTAGCGTAGGGTTAAATTTTGTGAATTTAAAATAACAAACGACCTCTGATTGACGAACGGTCGATTCCATTGGTCTTGTTTCGTCGAATCGGATTTTATGGCGGTCTTGTTTTGTTTCGCGGTTTCTGATTTCACATCGCGGCTTTTCGTGGTACGCTTTACGATGCGATCGACTTTTGGTCGATTGCGATCGGATGTCTTTTGATTTATGTAGATATATATTATTCACTTATGTATCTCTTTTGTTATTTTACTTTCTAGTTGGACTCTTTATGTAATTTATCCATAGGCTACTCTCCTATATAAGAGAGCTTAGGGCTGATGGAATAAACATGTTCTCTTATTTTCCCAACATGGTATCAGAGCGACGGTCCTAGACCAGAGTTCTCGAGCCAAACCCTAACCCTAGCCCTACCCTCAAGCCTGCGCACCTCCGCTCACCCCTGGGCGTCGCCGCGCGCCTCCGCGCACCCCTGCGCATCACCGCGCACATTGCTGTGCGCCTCCGCGCATCGTTGTGCGCATCTCCTCCACGCATCGTTGTGCACATCCCCTCCGCGCATCGCTGTGCACTCACGTGCCCCCACACACTCCTGTGCGCCATCGCCTCCCCGCGCTCCGCCTCTGTCTATGCGTAGTAGCCCTTGATCTCGCGAGACCCGAGTCTTATTGTCTGCGCGCAGTAGGTCCTGTGCATGACCTAGCGCAGTGAGCAGTGACCGTGCACCTTTGTGCCTTCCCTGCATATTCGCACGGTAACCTAGCGTCCTAAACGTGCGTGATCTTCGTGGGTGTCTCGCGCGTGTGACCGTCTAAAAGACTTGACTCGTGCAAGCAGAATCCTAAGTCAAGCGCGCGCGCCTCCAAAGGAATGAGTTTGGTTGCTTGAAGTCTACACATGCAACTAAGCCCGTTTATGTCTGTGTTGACGATCATATCTTCAGTCTACCACTCCAGTCTTCCGTTATCACTATGTTAGAAAGCAAGGCAGATATCCCATCTATAGGCGCTTTCCGAGGTCCAGCGCCGATTGTGAAAATGGATGGTTCAAACTATGAACTGTGGGCTATGCAGTTCATGAGTATGATGAAGTCAACCGGTAAGAAACACATTCTTACTGAAGAAGAGCTTGCTGAGAAGACTGGGGTCAATGCCTCATGGGAGGCAGATGATGCATATGCCAAAGTATGGCTATCTGGATCTCTGGAAATCGAGATTGCCAATGATATTCTTCATCAGCCCACAACCAAAGCAATGTGGGATATTCTGGCTGCTACATATTCTCAAGCAAAGAATGAGACAAAGATTCTGCAACTCCAGCATCACATATTTACTATCAAGCAGAATGGACGTCCTCTACACTCACTGTACACATTTCTACGAGGAATGTTTGAGAAGCTTTATAGCTTCATGCCCCTGACAGCCACACCAGAGCAACAGAAGACCTACCGGAATGCTACTATGGTAGGAGTTTTCCTTGCTGTCCTTGATCCTGAGTATGAGGCAGCACGTTCCTAGATCTTGGCGGATTCCACTATTCCTCCTATGGAGGAAGCTTTTCACAGATTGAGCCGCATCACTGTCCCTTCTACGACTATGAATCAGACTGCCTCAGCCATGGCAGCCAATCGAGGTCGTGGAGGTCACCATCATCAGGCTCGCGGCCGTGGCCCTCGTGGCAGAGGAGGCCGTGTTCGGCCAACGTGTACCTTTTGCCATCGCACTGGACATACCGAAGACACATGCTACTCTAAGCATGGATTTCCTGCATCTGCACGAGTCGCTGAGCAGATCGAGCCTCCATCTGCTGCTTCTTTGGATCAACGCTTTGATGACCTTGTAGCCCGTCTAAGGGGCATCATTCCTCCATCTGGCCCAGCACCTACTACTGAGAACCACTCTGATGTTACCGCATCCGCCTCTGCATCTACCAGTGCATCAGGTAGCACATATGCTTTTACTAGTAGTGGATCAGATACTTTAGCATGGATTATGGACGCTGGCGCCACACATCATCTATGTGGTGATCAAAGTCTACTTACAGGGTACAGACAGATCGCTCCAGGTCGAACAATGGTTATTGCTAGTGGTACACATTCCCCGATTATTGGTCAGGGGGATATTAGACTGACGTCATCTATGCATCTCAAGAATGTGTTACATGCGCCTGATTTTTCGATGAATTTGTTGTCTATCAGTCAAATTACAAAGGATTTACAGTGTCGGGCGATTTTTGATCCATCTTCTCTTGTTTTTCAGGACATCCTTACGGGCAACGTGATTGGGCGTGGCTATGAGCAAGGCAGCCTCTATCGCCTCAGTCAGACTCCTTTTGCTGGAACCTCATCCCTACCTGCTGGACCCATCTCTCCCCTACTATGGCACCTGCGCTTTGGACATCTACCGCTTCAGAAACTGCGTCGTGTATTACCTCAGGTTTCGCCTCACACGTCTATTCAATGTGAGGCTTGTCAGTTGGGAAAGCATCATCGGTCTACCTTTCCCGATCGTCAGTGTCGGAGTAGTACCTCCAAGTTTGAGTTGTTTCACGTTGATATCTGGGGTCCGCGTCGTGTTCCTGATCATCAGAGACACATGTTTTATATAGTTATTGTGGATGATTTCTCTCGTGTGTCATGGGTATTTTTGTTAAAGAATAAATCTGAAGCAGGGAATATTATCATCAATTTCCTTAATGAAGTTTGTAATGTTTTTTCTGCATCTGTTAAAATTGTGAGAAGTGATAATGCCCCTGGAATTTTGTACTCATGTCCTATCTAGTTACTTCTCATCCCAAGGGATCATCCACCAGACATCCTGTGCCTATACCTCCCAACAGAATGGGGTTGCTGAAAGGAAACATTGCCATTTGCTGGATGTAACCAGGTCGCTCCTTATACAGAGTCATGCTCCTCACTCTTTCTGGGGTGATGCTGTTCTTACAGCATGTTACCTAATCGATCGTATGCCGTCATCTATTCTAGGTGAGAAGATCCCTTTCTCTTATCTTCCCTGGAAAAGAATTGTTCTCCCTTACTCCTCGTGTGTTCGGTTCGGTCGCTTTTGTCCATCAGTTGTCTCCCGGGACTGACAAGCTCTCTCCTAGGACTGTCAAGTGTGTCTTCATTGGGTACTCCAGAACTCAGAAGGGGTACAAGTATTACGATCCATTGCGCAGGTGGTACCTTGTCAGTGCTGATGTTACATTTTTTGAATCTGTTATGTATTTCTCAGCCTCAGGTGATCAGTTGATACCCCCTGTTAATACTGACGCCATTTACATGTCACCACCACCACCACCATCATCAACACCATCACCACCACCACCACCACTAGAACCGTTACCATCTTCTACACCTCCCGTCACTATACCTGTTTCACCATTACCATTTCATTATACCCGCATGCCTGCTTCAGCTCCTGGTCATCGCTCATCACCTAGCTCGCCTAAGGTATGTTCTGAAGATATTAGTATTGATGGATCTGATGATTTTTCTGAGCAGGATGTGTTACAGAGGTCAGAAGAGGACACATATGATTTCGATGTTCCTATTGCTCTACTAAAGTCGAAGCAGAGCTGCGCATCATATCCTTTAGCAGCTTCTTTGTCATTTGATCGACTAACTGGAGATTTCAGGAATTTCGTCGTTGCATTGTCAGCAGTGGCTATTCCACGGAATTACCAAGACGCACTGAAGGATAGTAGATGGCGTCTAGCCATGGAGGAAGAAATGGCAGCTCTTCAGTCTAGAGGTACCTGGAGTCTGGTTCCTGCACCTGCTGATGCGTCTCCAGTGAGCTGCAAGTGGGTATTTACAGTCAAGCAAAATGCAGATGGCAGTATTGACAGATACAAGGCTCGTCTTGTTGCTCGTGGCTTTACACAGACATATGGGGTGGATTATCTTGATACATTCTCGCCGGTGGCCTGCCATTCCACTCTACGGATCTTGCTTTCTGTTGCGGTCACTCGTGATTGGCCGCTATACCAGTTGGATGTGAAGAATGCGTTCTTATATGGTGACTTACAGGAGGAAGTCTGCATGCAACAACCACCTGATTTTGCTGTTGAGGGGGAGTATCCTAAGGTGTGCGAACTTCATAAGGCTATCTATGTCCTTAAGCAGAGCCCCAGAGCGTGGTTCCAGAAGCTCTCAGATCTCTTTGAGAAGCAAGGATACAAACGTTCTAATGCTGATCATTCCTTGTTTGTACAAAGGACTTGCAGAGGTATTATTGCAATTATGGCCTATGTAGACGACATTCTGATTACAAGTGATGATGAACAGGGAATAAAGGAGGCGAAAGAAATGCTGGGTCGTGAATTTGTTACCAAGGACCTTGGAGTTCTTAGATATTTTCTGGGACTGGAGTTCGCCAGAAATCCTTATGGGTTGGTAATGTCTCAGAGGAAATATGTCACTGACTTGTTGAGTGAAACATGAATGCTTGGTTGCCGACCTGCTACCACACCTATGGATCCTAGTATGAAGTTATATGATGTTGATACAGAGGAGGTGGATAGGAGAAGATACAGAGAACTGGTGGGCAAACTTCTTTATGTCACTATTACCAGGCCTGATAATCCTTTGCTGTGAGTCGAGTGAGCCAGTTCATGGAGCAACCACGTCAGGTAAACATGGATGCCATACATATGATACTCAGGTACCTCAAGTCATCTCCAGGTGCAGGTTTACTGTTTAAGAAAGGCAAGGTGATTACTATCTCATCCTGTGCAGATGCAGATTACGCAGGGTGTCCCAAGGACAAGAAGTCCATCTCTGGGTTTGCTGTATATGTTGGAGATTCTCTAGTCTCATGGAGGAGCAAGAAACAAACTGTTGTGGCAAGGTCTAGTGCTGAATCTGAATATAGGGCTATGGTCCAGGTTAGCATAGAAATGATGTGGGAAAAGGCTGTGCTTACAGATTTACATATAGAAGTCCCACTTCTTATGGCTTTGGAATGTGACAATCAGGCGGCCTTGTTCATTGCAAATAATCCTGCATTCCATGAACGAACCAAGCACATTGAAGTTGACTGTCACTTAATACGTGATATGATTCAGAAGGGGTTCATTGCTACATCCTATGTTAGTTCAAAGAATCAAACGACAGACATTTTTACCAAGCCATTACTGCGAGGGCCGTTTCAGAAGTGCGCGTCCAAGCTGAGCATGATTGATATCTATGCTCCATCTTGAGGGGGAGTGTAGATATATATTATTCACTTATGTATCTCTTTTGTTATTTTACTTTCCAGTTGGACTCTTTATGTAAATTACCCATAGGATACTCTCCTATATAAGAGAGCCTAGGGCTGATGGAATAAACATGTTCTCTTATTTTCCCAACAATTTACGATCAATTGATCGAAATAAGTTATGTAATATTGATATATAATTTATTGGATCAATCGAACCTAATCGGGTTTTCTTGTTTAATCTGATTCGGATGCTACGCCTTCTTCCGATGCATGACGAAAACCCAATCCACCTCTTCTCTCTACCCACTCCATGTTCGGTGGCGCTCGAAACCAACCTTTCATGACCCTTCCTTCGACTTTACTCTCCAGTTGCAGTGGCCCTCACCCAAGATCTCTATCCTTCGTGCATCAGCAAGTGCAACCTGTCACGATGGTGCCGATCACCCATCATATAACCTTCTCAAAAATGCGAGCCGTCTAGGTCCCTTTATTTTGTCTCACCAACAACGACCCAAGCAACACTACTAAGAAATATGGGACTAACATGAGAGTAGTATAAATGGATTTTGGAAAGATTTGATTAATCATCTAACTACATAACTGTAACCGTCTCTATGCCTTTGGGGTTAGGTGCCTCATAAATGTAGAAAGAGAAAGTTGCAACTTGGAATTTGTGGGACTTCGGTTGCATAAGAATACATGTAAATGATAAATTCAAGTCTACTACAAGGAAGCTGGACCACTTCTTTAGGAATTATCGTCATTGACTAGCGATACATGGAGGGTAATTTGGCTCTTCGATATGGGCTTGTTATTATAGAAGTCCATGATAGTAGTTTATCTATGGCCACAAAGATTATTGCAGAATGGAAAAGACAAAAAACTGGGGTTGTTCTTTGGAAGTAGGATTTCACAAAGCTTATGGTACCGTTGATTGGTGCTTCCTATGGATGGCTTTGTCTCACCCTTGAGTTAATTACATGATAAGTACTCTGAGAAAACATAATATATAAAAGGGATATTTACACCCATAACCTTGAGTAATTTCGCAATAACATTCATAACCCTGCATAATCACGAATTACACGAGAAACCTCAGATAATCCCTCCGTCTTACACCTATAACCCTCTGTTAATTTTGCAGTTAACCCAACCATATCATTGGGTTAATGTAACCCATGTACTATCTAATGGCTATTAAACAATTCAAAAATAAAAATAAAAAATCCTCCCATTGCCAGCTGCCCCCTCCCTCTAGGCCCACCGCCCCCTCCCTCCTCCAGCCACCGACGCCCCTCCCTCCAGCCACCTCCGCCTCCGCCCCCCCTTCCAGGCCTGCCGCCTCCCCCCGCCTTCCAGGCCCGCCGCCTCACCCTGCGTACACCCCCCTCCATGTCCGTCGCCCCCCTCTAGGACCGTCGCTCGCTTCCTCTGGCCTTCTATGATTCTTCGACCCTCTTCTTCGAGGAGCTCTATCCATCGCATCTCCATTTTTGTATCTCATCTGCAGGTCTTCCCGTCGACGTCTTGCGAGCAAGTGTTCATCGCTATATTTGACTACGTTGATTGACTTGTTCGCATCGTGCGACCGAGGAAGCTCCTCTACATGGTCGTTGGTACGTTCTCCAATTTGATTTACGCGTCTGTGAGTGAAGTATACTACTTTTATTCATCTTACCGCATTATCGATCGGTTGGTTACATAAAGATACCATCACCTGCAATTTTATAACGGATATATATTTATTTCTGATGGCGTGGCACCGAGGGCCAAGATGAATCAACAAAGATGCAGAAGATTCAGGGCTGCAAAGGAGGCTGAATTTGCTGTAATATACTCCGTTTCGCTTATTCCACGTTGGGAATCGATTGAGAGGTTTGCCTATCTTCTTTATACACCACAGATTGAGGGAGTTCTTTGTACAGGAATTCGTGGAGAAAAGGGTGAAGGAGTTCGAGATGAGGGTAAAGGCAGTGCTACCAAAGCAGGAAAGCGAGCTGTGGGACTCGAACGCCATCACCCCAGGAACAGTCTTCATGGAAAAGTTATCGAAAGCTCTTGAGTACTACATCCGCCTCAGACTACATCCACCCATTAACATGCCATTGTTGAATCCTTCGTCGGTCGGTTACCAATCCGCAAGGCACGCCTCTGCCTGGACGAGATGGAGTTCTTGGAGGAAGTCGCTCACCACAAGAAAGAGCAGGTCGACGTCGAGTTCCAAAGATCTCTGCTGCCAGATCTCGCTAGAACTTAGGAGAGATCCATTTATTGTGTCAAGTGGGCAACCACTGCCCCCTCCATCCAGAGGGGCCTGAAAGCATTGACGGGGAGGGGGGGGGGGGTTGAGGAGGAGCTCGGCCGGTGAGGAGGGGGCTTTCGAGGAGGAGCTCGGCGAGGGGAGGAGAACTTGAACATGAACGAAGCAGATCGGTGCGGGGGAAGCCGGGAGGCGGTTCTTCGAGGAGAGCTCGACGGAGTGGGGGCACGTCGAGGAGGAGCTTGACGGCAGGGGGCTTCAAGCAAGGGCGGAGCAGCTCGGCATGGGGGGTCGGGGGGGGGGGGGGGGGCTTCAAGAGGAACTCGGCTGGGGGACTGCGGTGGATTCAACAATGGCATGTTAATGCAAATAAGAATAAGTTTTAGGGGTAGTCTTGTCTATTTAACGAAAATCATCAAATGTAACGGGTAGCTCACACGGAATATAACACATGGTTATGCCATGTAAGAGTTAAGCATTACTCGGGGTTCCTCGTGTAATTCGCGATCATGCAAGGTTATGATTGTTATTGCGAAATTACTCAGGGTTATGGGTGTAAATATCCCTATATAAAATAGACAAAGAGATATATTTATCTTAGCACTCCCCATCAATCTGGAGCATATATGTCTATCATGCTCAGCTTGGAGCAACACTTCTGAAATGGACCCTTAGCAAGAGGCTTGGTGAAGATGTCGGTCGTCTAATCTCATGTGGAAACATGAGAGGTGGATATGAGACCTTTCTGGATCATGTCTTTAGTGTAATGACAATCCACCTCTATATGCTTTGTCTGTTCATGAAACGCATGATTAGTGGCAATAAATAGTGCAGCTTGATTATCACGTAAAAGCTGCATAGGAAGAGGAACCTCAATGGTAAGGTCAGTCAATACCGATCTAACCCACAACATTTCTGCACTCCCTTGTGCCATGGCCCTCTATATAGATTTTGCACTTGATCTAGCCACCACTGTCTGCTTCTTGCTTTTTCATGAGACAAGTGAGCTCCCGACAAACACAGCAAAGCTCGAAGTAGACTTTATGTCCGTGGGACAACCTGCATAGTGAACATCAGCGCAAGCTGTCACCTCAAGAGATGCATCCCTGCTGAATATAAGACCTGAGCCAGGTGAGTTCTTCAAATATCTCGATATCATATAGACCGCATCCATATGCACCTTTCTGGGTTGCTCCATGAACTGGCTAACTTTGCTTACTGCAAACATTATATCCGGCCTGGTGATGGTGGCATATAAAAGCTTTCTAACCAGTTCTCTATATCTCCTGCTATCTATTCCTCAGTGTCATCATCATATAATCTCATACTTGAATCCATCGGAGTAGTAGCAGGCTTGCATCCTATCATACCTGTCTCAGAAAGAAGATCCGTCACAGACTTCCTCTGGGTCATCCCCAAACCACCCTGGTTCCTGAGGAACTCCACCCCAAGGAAGTATCGAAGAGTACCAAGGTCCTTAGTCACAAACTGTTGACTTAGGAACTCCTTGGATGTCTGAATACCTTTGTCATCATCCCCTGTAACAATAATGCCATCCACATAAACAAGAATGGCAGCAGTACCTCTTTGTGCCCTTTGAACAAAATGTGAGCGGTATGCAGTAGACCGCACAAACCCCTGGTGCTCTATCAGCTCCGATAGCTTCTGGTACCAAACTCTCGGACTCTGCTTCAGGCCATAAATCGCATTGTGGAGCCTGCACACCTTATGGGACTCCCCCTCAGTAGCAAACCCTGGTGGCTACTGCATATAAACTTCCTCCTGAAGATCTCCATTGAGAAAAGCATTCTTCACATCAATCTGGTACAAAGGCCAGTCTCGTGAAAGTCCTTGTAGCGATCCACACTACCATCTGCCCTCTTCTTGACTGTAAAGATCCATTTGTAGCTTACAACAGAGGTACCTTGTGGAGCAGAAACAATGTTCCATGTCCCACGTGACCTCAAAGCAGTCATCTCCTCTTCAATTGCAAGTCGCCACCTACTGTCCTGTAGCGCCTCCTGATATGTACGTGGGATAGTAACGGCAGAGAGTCCCACTACAAAATTTCTGTACTCCTCTAAAAGATGATCCAAAGAAATGTGTGCAGCAAGAGGATATGTAACACACTGGCGATGAGGCTTCCTTAAGGCAATAGGAGCCTCCAGATCATCATTCATGTTGTCTGTTGGAGTCAACTCAGCATGTGTATCATGTAAAACTCCAGTACCATCAGTAGAAACAATGTTATCATGACATACCTGAGGCGTGGTGGATGATGTGGACGGCGCATGAGCAGAGGTGCGAGTAGAAGACCTGCGAGTGTAAACAAGGGGTAAGAATTTTGACTAGTTAGACGAAGGTGGAGGTGGTGGAGGTGGGGAAGGCCGAGGAGCAGCATGGGGTTCACATGGTGAAGGAGGTGGAGGAACAACAACATCCTCCTCAGAAGTAGTATTGGATAACATGTCACCAGTAGGAGAGAAATACATAATCGACTCAAAGAAAGTGACGTCAGCACTCACATAATATCTTTGGCCTACAAGATCAAAACATCTATACCCTCTTTGGGTACGAGAATAACCAATAAAAACACATTTGACAGCTCTAGGCAAGAGCTTGTCACGACCAGGAGTGAAATTGTGGACAAAGGCCACAGATCCAAAAACTCTAGGAGTGAAAGAGAATAGTTCCTTCTCGAGAAACACAATCAAGAAGGGAACTTTCTCTCCAAGCATGGTGGATGGCATGCGATTCACCAAGTAACATGCAATGAGAACAGTGACCCCCAGAATGAATGAGGTGTACGACTCTGGATCAATAATGTTCGTGTGATATTAAGAAGATGACGATGTTTGCGTTCAGCCACACCGTTTTGTTGAGAAGTATAATTGCAAGAGGTTTGATGAACAATTCCAAGAGACCTGAGAAATTCAGATAAATGTAATGTGGAAAACTCGAAGGCATTATCCGCATGAATGAATTTCACATTAGCAGAGAATATATTCTTGACTTCGATAAGAAAAGTTTTAATGATAGCACCTGCTTCAAACTTATGTTTTAACAGGAACACCAAAGATAGTCTAGAATAATCATCTACAACGACCATATAAAAACGACGTCCCTGATGATCAAGGACACGACTCAGACCCGAGATATCAAAATGGAATAACTCAAAGGACAGAGTACTGTGATGACTCAGACGACTCGAAAAAGAGGAGCGATGGTGCTTCCCAAGTTGACAGGCTTCACAATCCAGTGCAGTACGAGGAGATATTTGCGGTAGCACATGACACATCTTCTGTAGTGGAAGGTGGTCAAATCGAAGATGCCACTTGAAGGGAGAAACTGATCCTGAAGATAGAGTAGCGATGCCAGCACATGGTGGGACGGCAAGCTTGTACAAACCTCTCTGCTCACGGCCATGACCAATCACCCTGCCAGTTAGTATGTCCTGAAACACAAAAGAAGAGGGATCAAAGATGGCACGACAATGTAAATCTTTTGTGAGTTGGCTAATAGACAAAAGATTCATCTGGAAATATGGAGCATATAAGACATTCTGAAGATGCATAGAGGGGGCTAGAACAATCTCTCCCTGACCAATAATGGGCAGAAGAACTCCATTAGCAATAACCACAGACCTGCCAGGTGAGATAGATCAGTATGTACTGAACTACGTTCGATCTCCACATATATGATGTGACACTCTAGAATCCATAATCCAGTCAGTTAAATCTGAACTGCTACATCTTGTAAATGCAGAGTGAATACCTGACAAGCTAGATGATGCTCTGGCCATGGCTGCAGCATCAGTGGCACCAAGAGTCAGAGTCGTATGTGTGGTCATCATATCTCTCAACCTGGATACAATATCATCGAACCGTGGATCCAGAGTAGGCATACTAGGATGCTCAGTCTTCTCAGCAACACGTGCAAACGCTGGATAACCATGCTTCTGAAAGCATGTGTCCTTAGAGTGGCCCAGACGATGGCAATGGAACAAGGACCACGCTGTCGATCACCTCCCCGACCTCGAGGTCCACGACCCCGAAATTGAGACGCCCCCCCTCTGTCGCGAGTAGCAGCCATAACAGAAGGAGTTGGTTGAACCGTAGTACTGTTTGAGGTATTGATCCGGCTCAAGCGCTTGTAGACCTCTTCCATCGGCGGAATCGTCTCTCCAGTGAGAAGTTGAGTACGAGCGGCATCATATGAGTCAAGAGAGGACAGGAAGACTCCTGTCATGGTGGCATTTCGATACGCCTGTTGTTGTTCTGTGCTCGCGGTAATAGGCATGAAACTATGAAGTCGCTTAAACATGCTTCTTAGATGAGAGAAGTGTGCTTGAAGCGGTCGACTATTCTGTTTGGTTGAGAAAATATCGAACTGCAGTTGAAGAATCTTGCTCTCATTTTTTGCTTGCTCGTATATGTTTGCCAATATATCCCACATATGCTTTACAGTTGACTGGTTAACAATATCATTAGCAATCTCCGTGGTAAGTGTCCCGGAGAGCTAGATACGAACGTAGGCGTCATCTTACTTCCATGACGCATTTGCCCCAGTCTTGTCTGCTGGCTCTGAGTCAGTCAGAATATGCTCCTTATTGTGGCATTGCATTAGGGTACGAAACTGCATGGACCATAACTCATAGTTGGTCCCATCCATCTTCACGATAGGTGCTGGACCTTTGAAAGCACCAGAGGAGGAGAAAACATCACCCTTAGTTTCTGACATTGTACCAAGAAGCCACGACACGGAACAACTGAGGATTATATCAAGAGATGAAAACTGTATACGAAACCATAATAGGGAGTAGTTGTATCTGTAGACTCATACAACCATCCCTAGATCTTCGTGCGAGGTCTAGAGCTGCACAAGAATAGAGACATAAGAAGATATCACGGTAGGCCCCTGTCCTTCGGCGTCGCTGGAATCGTTAAGTCGAGACTGCGGTGGAGCCCCAGGTGCTAGAATGCTCCCGGTGTCGCTATAATCGTTGGGGCGGTGCGAGAATTCTCCTAGCTATGCTAAGATGTCACCGCCCTGCAAGAGATGCACCTATGCGAGAGGGGTGCCTGGCAGCACGAGATGCGTCGCGCGAGAGGATTACCTGGCAGCACGAGCCTGGAGGCGCTGAAAGTGCGTCTGGTCGACGCTGGTATGCGCGAGGAAGTGTGCTTGGCCGCGGCGAGAGCGCCCGGTGGCGCGCGGAGGGCGGTGGGGAACCTGCGAATTAGGGCTAGGGCTTCACGGGAGGGGGGGTAGGGTTAGGGCTTATGGCGGGATACGAGAACCCTGATCTAGGACCGTTGCTCCGATACCATGTTTGGAGAAAATGAGAACATAACTTTAGAATAGACCAAGGACTCTCTTATATAGGAGAAAAACCCTTGGGTTAATTACACGATATGTACTCAGAGAAAACATAATATATAAAATAGACAAATAAATATATTTATCTCAACACAACTCTAATGGTATCTCTATTCCTTTTTTACAATATGTAGACGACGCAATCTTCTTTATCGAGGGAGACAAAGAGATGGCTAAAGAAATGGCGACACAGTGGAAATCTTTGGAGAGATGTCGGGATTGAATTGAAACCATGACAAGTTTAAGGCTATTTCCTTTGGGATGTCTAGTCATGAAGCTTAGGAGTGGTGTGATGAACTTGGTACGTCAAGTGGCTCTCTTCCCATTCATTATTTGGGTCTGCCCCTTTCTGTTGGAAGGTTGAAGCCGTTTGATTGATTACTGGCCATTGAGAAAATGGAGATAAGGTTAGCAGGTTGGAAGGCGGCTATTCTTTCCCGTGGTGGCTGTTTAGTCTTGATACATGTTTTATCGACTATCCCTGTGTATTTATGCCATCTAGACTTCTCCTAGTTGGCGTTAGACGTCATATGTAATTTGATTTTGCGAAATTTTCTCTGGGGGAAGAATGGTCAGGAGGAGCTTTTCTGGGACTCCTTGTTTAGGGCAAGACATCTCTCCATGGAGGAGCTCCTGAAGCTTGTTATGTTATGGCCAATTTAGTTGGCTCGTAATGGGCCTATCTTTTCTTCTCAACAATTTTAGTGTGAAGTGTTGTCTTTCATGATAGGATTCTCTTGGAATCCTGGAATCTGTAATTCTTCTGGTGACCCCTCTTTACGTTTTAATAAATATGGGGCAGACACCTTAGCATGTTTCCCCCTCTTTGGATTAAAAAAACTAAGCGGTGATGTGGCCATGCAAGCTTGTAAAAATCGGCCGACTAAGTTGACTAGTTAACCCGATTGGTCCGAGGGAGTGGGGGGTTGGCGACTCGACTATGGCCTAGTCAGCCTGATCAGTCGGTCAACCCAACTATCGATTGATCAATCGACCTATTTTTGCATGAAGATACCATATTTTTTATTTTTAATATTTTTTAAAGCAAACTTATTTTGAGATGCTTAGTGGTTTATTTATATGCTACTTTGTTTATCTCATTTTGATAGTATAGAAAATGTACACATCTATGTAATATATAAGAATATATTTATAAAAGGTGCTTTATATTGAAAATAATCAAAAAAATCCAAAATCGACTAAAGACCGACTAAATCCTATTAGTCGTCTAATTGTCAATCAATTCTTAGTCAGTGACCCGATTGACCGAGTATCGACTAGCAATTTCTGCAACCTTGGGCCATGGTCACTGTTCAAAATTGTCCCCATATGAACCACATATGCATATGCGTGTAGTGGGACGAATTACATTCTCTATGCAGTGTTGCCATATTCGATCTACATAGCCGCATATTCGATCACATAGACTGCTTATTCTGTATGCATCCTAGATAGAGTTGATATATAACTTAAACTATAATTTTTAATTATATTACTAGTTTTTTTAACTTGTGTTGAGGAGAATAATGTGTACATATATGCCATGTTTACATGGGTTTATTATTATCATGTTAAAAGTATAAACTTACTTTAACTTTTATTTTCTAATCTTGGACAATTCTCTTTATTTAAAAAGCAAACATTAATAATGAATTTCCTCTTTAGAACAGTACCCGAACTTCCTCTTTAGAACTAGACTAAACCTGGCTTTGTCCGATGTTAATTGGGTTAAATTGATAGAGGATTAAAAAATAATTTAAAAATCCAGTTTTTAGTTAAATTGCATCTAATTAACTTTTAAAGCTAAAAATCTCGGTATCCAAGCTTAAGTTCATACTTTTTAGGCCAATCCAAGCCCGCTTTTTCTTTATGTAACATCCAAAAATCCTCCCAATCTTAGGCCAATCGAGTTGGGCACCTACTGAACTTCCAGGATTAGAAACAGTAGTTTCAGTCGCTCAGGTTTTTGTGAGGCGAAACCAATTACATGTTATCAGTTTTGTGGCTTTGGTAAATTTTCAGAACATATTGTGTAATTTTTCGTATTACCATATGTTGGTAAATGTTACTGCCAATGGTTCACTCTTTTTGCTTGAAATGTTTTCTCCTTTTGCTGGGGGGACTTATAACTGATGGAAATTATCTTTGCAGGCTCCGCACAGGAGTAGAGCGTTCCCTGTTATGAGAGGTTTGCATTTATTGTGTACCGAGTGTGCTGCACTTGCGGTGCTATGATAAGAGGTAGCTGAGAATAAATTGATCATCTCATTCCTCATTTTTCGACCTTTTACATTCATCCTCACAAATGTTTAAATTAAATTATTTAGTACTTCTTTTTCGTGATAATAGTTCTTTATTTCTCATTGTGGGTACAGACATTGTAAACTTTTAGGGAAGGCCTATACTTTTGCAAGAGCTCATGTTGGGTGTATGTTGAAACCCATATATTATTTAATTTATACATTTAAGACCGTGTATGTAGTATGTATATTTTTGCGGTTGTCTACTTGTGTAGGATTCAGCACCCTCACACCACACTTGTTTTTCTGTCTGTTCTTACGGGTGCACATATAAACTGACTGAGCTTTCACAGATTACTTCTGGAAAAACTAAAGATAATATTGAAACTCAATAACTTACCAAGTTAGGAAACATGTCCATTGGTCATTTTGGTAGGAAATTGAAATTGGTTTACCAGGAGAGGTATACAGAGGTATACAGTGGAAAGGTTGGTCCAACAGGATGTTGCCCTGGGACTCCTGGAATGTTTGGTTGGAGGATTCAAACAAGAACTAGCATTCAAGTCCATCTGGTTCCCCAATCTCCAAGATCAACTGATATCATTCCAAATTTGTATACTTGTTATAGGTGGAGAGGAGTCTGACATTATCTTCTTACCAAAAACTAGTAGCTGCCAGTCGGTCAATCCAACAAGTACGCACGGAATACAATTGTGTGTAACTTCACATCATATGCATGCATGCCCACTCCATCTTATTCTTTGTACAAATACACACCTTTGTGCCATGTGCTGGCATATGTTATCCATAAAACCTGAAGGCTGGACAGGCGAGGCCACCTTTCTCTCAGGTTTGTATATTTCTAGAGCACTGCCCAATGTTTTGAATTTTTTTTGTCATTTCCTATTTTTGAAACTATTGCTTTAAGAGCTTTTGATTTCATGCACAAAAACAGGTAAGCATTTTTAGTTTTTAAGCGACTGGAAAAGATTTTCCCTGTAGTAAGAAGCATTGCAAGATACTTGAACCCTGATTCGTAATGTACAATCATACACTAATGCCATTACCAATAACATCTATTGTTGGACTTTCTATTGATTTTATCAGCTATGGAAAACATATGCCTGGTTCTATTATTTCTTAAGAGATCTGTGATGTGTGTAGCAAGGTTTTAAAAACCGGATCGCACTTTGAATTAGTCAGTCTTCAGTTTGATCTGATCGGGTCAGATTGTCGGTCCAAACCGGTTGGATTGTTGATGAGTCAGATCTGTGATTTTCCTTGTAGGTAAAAATCAGACTGAGCTTAATTTACTGATCCGACCGATCGAACCGATTTTTTTAACAAAGAAAATCTGATACATATTCGTAAGTATGTATATATCAATGAAATAATTGTTTAAAATGTCATATCTTTCAATAGAATAACATGATTGTCTATTTCAAGTAAAACTATACAAAAGTTAGCCACATTTCTAGCATTATATCTGAATACAATATATGAAATAATCATTTATGTATAGTTGCTTTTAGAAAACTATTCCAAGAAGGTAGCGGCGCAACTGATATTCCACAAAGAGGGGTATAAATTATATTGCAGAAGTTAAGAACACAAATGATAAAAAATCATATTATTTAATTATTTAAACTTTTATTTTTTTAAAAAGTTATCAAACCATTAAAATTGGGTCAATTTGGGTCAACCTGATTTGACCACTAGTTGTATCTGATTTTTTATTTTCTTCTTTCTTTAAATTAATTACATGAAATTGGTCGAATCGGGTCGGGGCAGATTCTTGGTCCAATCGGAATGATCAGCCGGTCCGGTCTGGTTTTTAAACCCGGTGTGTAGTATTCATTAAATGGCACTTTATGACTTGTAAATTAGCAGTAACTTTAATTTATTCCACATTCTCAAGTATATATACAAAAATTCGAATATGGATAAATCTTCTTATTCCACCATCATGCCAATGCAAAAGAACGTGAATATTAAATGAATCACATTATTAATTTTCTAATTAAGTAAATGATGGAGTCCAGAGGGGTTGATAAATTATTGGATTTTTACCCGGCAGACCCATAATCTTTGACAATTACCTCTACGACCTTTGAAACATCATAATTCCTCCCCCGTCAACTTGCTAACCCTTACCCTACAGACCCTGTGATTAACCCCCGTTCATTTATCCGTTAAAAGTAATCGGATTCTGTTATGTTCTTTTATATTATACCCATTTTGTTTATCAAATTTACATTGAGTGTCATGCCATCATCTAAGAGGAGCTGGTCTCGCCCTCCCGTCGATGCTGCTCGCCGCTGATGGAGCCCCCCCCTCCGGCGATGCTGCCCAGCACTGATGGAGCCCCCCCCCCCCCCCCACCTGCTTCCTCCGTCGATGGTCGCAGCTGATGATGCCGCTACCTGCACCCCCCCTCGTGCCGATGTTGCTCCTGGCCTCCCCCCCCTCCCCCTCGCCGATGCTGCCCGCCACTGATGGAGCCCCCACCTGCTTCCCCCGTCGATGGCCGCAACTGACGATGCTGCTACCTGCACCCCCCTCCCCCCGCCGCTGATGGAGCCCCCACCTGCTTCCCCCGTCGATGCTGCTACATGCACCTCCCACCCCTCCCCCCCGACTTCCCCGTCGATGGATGCCCCCCTTGTGGATGGAGCCTTCCCTGCTTCCCCCGTCGCGGATTTTTGTTTCTATTCTTTTTTTTATTTTGGCTAATCGTAACCGTTCGATGGTAAATTGGCTAGATTAACTCATGACTAACCCAAGTAACTGACTCAAATGTAGTTAAAATTGATGGGAGGGTTTGTTGGGTAAGACGGATCAAATTTACGAGGTCAGGGGAGGAATTAGGATGTTTCAAAGGTCGTAGAGATAATTGTAAAAGATTATAGGGTCTGCCGGGTAAAAATCCCATAAATTATTGTCGATTCCTAGACGGTCTCATGCAAGAAAGGCTTAGTCTCACCAGCTTGTTTTTTTTCTTGAAGCAAGTATCAGAAATCTAATATATTATTAACAGGTTGTCTCATTGTAGCTATAAGATTATTTGCTTATAGCTGAGGCTCGTGGCGACTAGCAATTAGAGCAGTCACGGCTCAAATAATAACTAATATCGACATGGCCAATGATAACATCCTTTACAACATATACAATAAAATGCTCAAACGTGAAAAAAAGGACGTGCTTCTGCCCTACCAAATGTTCGGCAAGAGCATACTATTTCACCTAAACACCTCCAAAAAAAGGATTTTTATCACTTGTGCTCTTCTTAACTTCTATGGCCCTCTCTTTTTTATAATATCAATTATGCTCCTTACTTCTTACAAAATTCATAGTTATGTTCTTTACCCATACTTTACCTTAGCGAACTTTGAATTTTGTAAGACGCCAGGGGCGTATCTAATATTATAAAAAGGGAGGGACATAGCTGATATTGGAGAAGTTAAGAAGGGCACAAGTGATAAAAACCCTAACAAAAACCTGCATCTACCAAACAATAAAAAAATATAAATTGATTTTTCAATTAAATTATTTACATTAATTTTCAAATATATAATTATAACAAGATCGACCTTCATCACCAATTGGTATCTATACTATGAAAGTTGAGTGTTGCCTCCCCTCCAATTTGTTCTTGATTTGAGAAGAGAATCCACTCAACACTAATCATCGAAAAGTCGACTGGTGGTGTGAACCTTTACACGATCTAAATTATCTATACTCGTATATATGGGGTAAAATGGGGATGCTCCCTACGGGGAGCTAACTTAGCTCTCCCTACCCTCATTTTCTCCATTTTTTTATTTTTTTTGAAAATTTTTTCCGTGAATATTCATCACTACAAAGATTCCTACGACCTCCATCCAGACATGGTCGATTTTAAAAATCCTGAGATCGTTAAAAAATGACTGTCTGGATGAAGGCCGTAGAGTCTCTATTTCACACGAAATTTTTATGACATAATATAGGGATATAGTGATGAATATTCACGGAAAATATTTTCAAAAAAATAAAAAAAGTGGAGAAAATAAGGCAGGGGGAGCTAAGTTAGCTCCCCCTAGGGGGCAGCCCCATTCCCCCCTCTCTCTGTATGTGTGTGTGTGTGTGTATATATATATATATATATATATATATATATATATATATATATATATATATATATATATATGAGGTAAATGGGGCTGCCTCCAGGGAGTAGCCAACTTGGCTACTCCCACCCCTATTTTTCCCTCATTTTTTTATTTTTTTGGAAAATAAAAATTTGTATATTCATAATTATATCCCTCTCACATTCTATTAAAATTTCGTCAGAAACAGAGACTCCTACGGCCTCCATCCAAACATGGTCGATTTAAAAAATCCCGCGACCGTTAAAAAATGACGTCTGCATGGAAGGCTTAGGAGTCTCTGTTTCTGACGAAATTTTATTAGAATGTGAGAGGGATATAATGATGAATATACAAATTTTTATTTTCCAAAAAAATAAAAAAATGAGGGGAAAATAAGGGTGGGAGTAGCCAAGTTGGCTACTCCCTGGGGGCAGCCCCATTTTACCCTATATATATATGGGGTCGGGGAAGCTGCACCGGTGGGTGTAGCTAACTAGCTACACCCGGCCATTTTTTTCATTAGTTTTTTATGTTTTTCAAATGAAACGTAGGGAGATTTAAATTTCCATATATCATCATGATATCATATCAATTTCAACTAAATTCGACACTTCTATCATCTCCATCAAGACTATCATATTTTAACGATCTCAGAATTATTGAAATTGACCCTATCTAGACGAGCATGTTAGGATTGTTTGTTTTGCATGAAATTTGAAATACATATTCTAATCAATAAATTAAGAAAATCCCCATAAGTTTTTTTTTTAAAAAATAAAAAACCAATAAGAAAAATGGTCGTGTGTAGCCAGTTGGCTGCACCCACCGGTGTAGCTTCCCTTTTACCTATATATATATAGGGCTTATCCAGAGAGCCCTGTGTCCATTTGGGTTGTAGTGAGCACCAAATGTGGGCTTGCCACGTGTATGTGTTGGTTCTATTTGGAAGGGGACGGTTTTGGCAATAACAATGTGGTCTGCATTATTAACATAATAAGAATTCGAGTTAAATCATTTCCTTAAAAATAGGTAGTCGGTTTTGGAAGGATATTAATATGTTTGAGCCTCTTATATTTCCAATTATATCGAGTCCTTAAAAAAGGAAGGTGGTTTTGGAAAGTTACATTTAAATCATTAATTTCGTACCGAAGAAATAGTCATTGTACATTTGATCAATAATGTAAATAATGTACTTAAGTAATTATGTATTGCGAGATCAGTAATACTGAAACAATTGTCAGTATTTTACATCTGTAATATTACATTGTACAAAGATCAATAATTCATTCGTGTTACTCAAGTAATACATATTCAGTTCTCAAGTAACTATTGTTGTGAGATCAGTAATTAAGTATGTGAATTACTAATGTCCATACAATAAGTACTGATTACAAATGTCCATTTTACTGAAGTCATTTTGATTGTTACTAATATTATAGTTACTTAATACTTTGAGTCTTATTGAAGCACCTCTTATTTACTTATATAATATTTTTAATTACTTATAATGTATCGAGTGTTACTGATAGCATTACATAAGTTACTGGTCACGTGATTTTTTATACTTATTCCAACTTACTTATTCCATTACCTTCTTTTACCTACAATTTATTACATGTTACTGATGCTTCTATATATCTTACTTGTTTTATTCTTTGTTTTGAATTACTATCGAATCACACCTTCTTTACTTATGTAGCCTATTTAATTACTTGTAATACGTCAAGTGTTATTGAAAGTCACACATAAATTACTTAATTATAGTCATATGGTGAACATCTAAATTTCAACCGTCTTCTAGTCCATTTAGATGACTCGCTCCTCGGCATAACGACAGCTTCTTCAAGATACCAAATTGTTGCTTTGTTCTGCAAGAAACAATAAGTTAATTTATATCCGTGAATAGTAAGAATTGTATAAAGAAAAGTAACTCAGCAATATACTCGCTTCAATAAGAATCATTCAATGACAAGTAACTTGTAATGAATTGTTAGTAACGTTTGTTATAAGACAAGTAACTTGTAATAAATTATCAGTAAGTCAGCAATATACTCGCTTCAGTAAGAATCATTCAATGAAAAATAACTTGTAATGAATTGTTAGTAACGTTTGTTATATGACAAGTAACTGGTAATGAATTGTTAGTAACTCAACAATATACTCGTTTCAGTAAGAATCATTCAATGACAAGTAACTTGTAATGAATTGTTACTAACATTTGTTATATGACAAATAACTTGTAATGAATTGTTAGTAACTCAGCAATATACTCGCTTCAGTAAGAATCATTCAATGACAAGTAACTTGTAATGAATTGTTAGTAATGTTTATTATATGATAAGTAATAATTGTGTTAGCATTAGTAACATAAAATATCTCATAAGTAAACTACTTAAATACATCATTAACTCAATATATTTTCAAATTAGCGCATGAAAAATAACAATTGTATTTACTGTAACTTTTTATTATATGAAATCAAAATACCGTCGATACAAAATCAATTAGGACTACAAATCGTGTATCAAAATGAATAAAAACGATATTATGAATAACATTTCTCATATTTCAATCATATTTCTTGAATAAATATCGCTTACGATAAAAAATATGCAGTATTCGTAATTGCTTCTGAAATATGCTGATCACAATCCATTCGTGAATTTACCATGAACGAAACCTAATGAAAAAATATTATCAAAGAAAAAATAACAATTAAAATGTAGGATCAATGAAAATATAAAATCAACAATAGAAATACAGTACCTTTGACGAGCAAAAATTGTATGCAACTACAAGATGCTCGGATCGTCTCATGAGATCAATAGTCACGCGTTGCAAATGTCGATAACAATCACCCAACCAAACAATCAAAATGTTATCATAAACACATACTATTTTTGGAAAGCTTTAAAATTCCTTTTTAATTTTTCAACCATTAATGTTATGGGTTCCTAAAATCAGGGGATTAAAATTGTAAATCAAATGGCTGAGATGATGGGCTCATATTATCTCTAATGGGCACATGGCTCTCTGGATAAAAATCCTATATATATATATATGTATATATATAGGGAGCACTTGAATTGAGGTGACACCTTTCCTTGATTATTGAAAGGTGTCATCTTAGGCCATTGGATGACGCGTGTACGAGTGGGATGGAAACCACTAGGTGGTTTTCGTGCCAACTAACATTTCTATAGTGGGGCGAATTAAATTAGTGTTAATTTAGTCAAATACACATCATTGAACATTCTATATTTAGTAAAACTCGAGGAGTGTGCATTGTATTTTGTAGAAAATATGATGGAATAAACGTTTGTATTTTGAAATAATTGTTATCAATTTACAAAAGATGTCCTACTCATGCTGGAGATCATCTCTTAACAATCATTTGACGATGATTGATGAGTACTCAATCTAACTCTTTAGATGTTCATCCAAGCACCAGTCTCTATGATTCAATAATTGAATCAACAACTGTATGATCATTAAGATGGCCATGATACATAACCCTAATTGTACTAAGGGACCTATTGTGCAAAATCAAGTTATTCTTCATTTCAGATCAGGGAATGATATTTGCAATAACATTTATTGTGTAATGGCTTGCTGTGGGCTCGCATGTCCAACACCCACTGTCGGATGAGCAGTCCTTTGCCAGATTCAATTAGAGCAGACCGATAGCGCAACTTTTGAGCTGTTAGATCATATCCCTAGCACATCTCACACGCACGTACTCGACAAGAGCAGGGTCGTCAGATCGCTTTACAGGGAATATCGAGTCGGTTCAACTCCACCTCCTCGTGCATGTGCCACGTGTCCGCTGGGTATATTTCCCTTTTTGCCATGCATGTTTCCATATTTCTCCTTAGTCCAGTAAGTAGTATATGTAGTTAAAGACATTTGCAGTTTGGACCCTATAGTTTTTGTATTTGCATTTGAGTTCGATTGAGTTGGAGTCGTGTGTGTCCCCACATGCTTGTCGGGGATATTGCAACTTTTGTTCTGCACTTTTATGTTGTTATGGAATGAATATTAAGTTTTGATAATTACATTTATGCCCATGTGAGCCTGGATCACGTATTGTGTGTGCTTTGCTTGGACAAATGGCACGATGGGCCCTATACTTTATTAGCTCGTTATCTACTTGGTCCTGAAACTTAAAGTATTTACTATTTGGTTCTTATAAACTTTGTTTAACTCCTTGACTTTTTTAGAGATAATAAATATTAAATTGACCTAAAAAAATACCTAAAAATTACCTGAAGTTCCTGCTAGTGTGCATTTATGGTAATTTTTTGTATTGATTTACTTGCTTTTTATATTTTAAAAATTCAAAAACCCCTAAAAAGGTATTATTTATGTTATAAAAATTCTAAAAATACTTTGA
This sequence comes from Ottelia alismoides, assembly GCA_037367405.1. Lineage (NCBI taxonomy): Eukaryota > Viridiplantae > Streptophyta > Magnoliopsida > Alismatales > Hydrocharitaceae > Ottelia > Ottelia alismoides. The sequence continues at coordinate 547,704 of JAZKJV010007393.1, forward strand.
AAATTCCACAAAATTTTTTGGAGTTGCCTTATATTGTGCTTTATTTCCAATATTAATTTTGTTTGAAAAACCCTTATAAAAATCCCAAAAATTACAAAACACACAAAATCTTATAAAAATTATATAAAATCAATGAAACATTCAAAAATTATGTTTTTAGTTTTTGTTTAAGAATTTTACTCCTAGTTTCTTATAAAAATATCAGTTAGGAATTTTGGGCATTTTTATTTTTTTTTCTATTTGCAAATTACTTCCAGATGTGCATTGTTTTGTGTTTTTATCCTTGTTTAATTTTTAAAAATTCATAAAAACATTTGAAATTTCTTGAAAAATTATCAAAAATATTTTAAATTCTATAAAACCGAAAAATATTTTTACTCTAATTTTCTGAGCATTTTTTACTATTTTAAAAAATAAAAAAAAAAGTGTTGTGTGTGTATTTGATTCCTTGTTTGGTATATTAAAAACTAAAAATTTAAAAAAAATTAAAAACCACTAAAAATACTTTCCTTGTAGAGATTTGACTACTTAATTTTTAAATCATGCTCTTATGTTCGACCCATGGTCACTATACCAGGTAAATAAATAAGTGTGACCGCTTACATTCCTTGCTTGATATCTTGAGTGGTTTATTTTTCTCGTTGACAGAGCCGAGTGATTTGGGTCACAATGACCTTAGATTTACTTATTACTTAACCCGAAATGCTAGTTGGGTCATCAGAATGACGTCATTGCCGGGGAGCACGGCTTAGTAGTCAGATTTCATTCGTTGTTTATTTTTATATCTATCCATTATAACTGTTTTCTGACATTCTTCTATTTCACTTTTCATGCGAGGAACCACCTGAGGACGAGTTAGATTGCTTTTGGAGGAGCCCGCATCCGAGGAGGAGCAAGAGAGGAGAAGAAATAGTTATATTTGATGGGGAGCTTTTTATTTTTCCAAAAACTATTTGTATAATAATTTAGACTCTTGAGACTTGCTTGGACACTTAGAATTTTCGGGGTTTGTTTCACCGAGTATCGGTGTACTTGGGGGACATCACTGCATTTTTTCGTGGTTTTTCGCTTTATTTTCTATTTTATTCCTGAGGATTTGGCCCCTAGATTTATGATTTCTATTTGTTTGAGCTCGTAATTAGCTAGGTCCAAACACCTTAATTGCTTACCTGTTCTTATAGAACGTAATTGGACTTAGTTAAAATAAACATAAAAGTTAATTTATTGGGACTAGAGACCATGTGCCGATAGAGGCCATATACAACGTTGGCAGGATCCATTGTGGTGGGCATCGATCGACATCGAAGACCGGAGTCTGATCTCTCTTCCTGATAGTTAGCTACTTGTTCTTCATGCTAATAGAAGTTGCTCATCTTAGGGACAATTTCCTCGTGCCAATATAGGTAGTTTTATTTCTATCTTTATTTTATGCGTGGATCACCCTACATGTAGAGTGTTGGAGCAAGGTATACATTTCTATCATTGCATGCAACATTGTGTTCGATCGTGCGTCGGCTTTTCTGTCTTCTGCCCCTAGTTTTATTGAACTCAAAATAACTAAAGAAATTGAAAATTTTGTTAGGCGTTGTATTATTTTAGAAAAATACATAAAAAGTGAAGAGAAATAAAATTTAGGAGTGCTAATGCAAACTTGACCTAAAATCGATTTCACCTAAAATCTTTATTTTGGGGAGAGTCACCCTCTCCTTGTTTGATTCATCTACAGCGAGAGAGCGACCCACACACTAGGATAGAGCCATACCCAATCTCTCTTCAGAATACTAGGCCTTGTGATTAGTTGTTCTCCAGTGAGGATTTCACCGGATAGCTGGTAATTGGTCCAGGACTTCCTTAGCAAATTGGGCACATCGGGTAATCGGTAAACGTTACGCACTCATACTGGCTGGGAAAAACTAGTTGTGAGATTCAGGACAGTCTCATGTGAGCATTGGGTTCCTAACAACTTGCTTAACCGCTCTAATAGATTGAATTATCACCTAAAAAAATTGGACAAGATTAGCGATTGATCTTTCGTGATCATCAGCTCACGTTGCGTATGTGAACGGGGGGTTTGATTTCTCATCTTGTATGCATTCCATATCCAATCGTCATAAATTCCCACATCACGATGATGGGAAGGAGGTCCCTTAGGCTGCCTTTGACAGCACTGCTTTCTAGCGCTCCTCCCCATTCATCTAGGGTAGCTTCAGAGAGCTCAGACCTGCTTTCTGCACTTGAATTCGCATCCACCATATTCCCCCTTGACCACCCTTCTTTTGAACCTGAGGTACTGATACAGAGGACATCACATCTATATGTTCATTTGACAACACCTCTGCTAGGGTCTTTTGCCTTTGCAGAGACCACATACATGGCCAGCAGTGAGGGACGCACCGATGAGCAACCATGGGGATCAGCGTTCGTATTGGATCAGGCTGACATCAACAACACAATGTTAGCTTCCTTGGAGACTATGCAGGGACAGATTCGGGATCAAGGAGCATTCATGGCAGAGGTGAGGCATGAGCTTACGTAGATGAGAGTTGGGCGAGCAGAGCCACAGAGACCAGTCGGTGGAGAGATAACCGGAGCTGCGAGAGGAGATGGACATCTCGAGGACCAGCAGGAGCCAGTGAGACTAGCATGGACGATGAGGCAATTGCATAACCCTAGTGCAACCCTCACCCATAGATGGATCCAGCTGGCAGAGATCCTGGGAGATTTTGAGCTTAGCCCCGAAACGATTCAGCTACTGCCCAGATTCCATGGGCTAGCCACTAAGGAGCCCCACTTCCATATGTAGGAGTTTGAGATGATTTGTAGCACTGTCCACGACAGATTTGTGGACGAGGATACCATTAAGTTGATTTCATTCCCATTCTCCATAGTTGATACAACGGCCTACTGGCTGAAGCACCTGAGGAGGGTAGTCACTACTTGGGAGAAGCTCCGTACTGAGTACTTGAACAAGTACTATCTAGTCGGCTGGACCAATGCAGCACGAGCGATGATCAGCAACTTTACGATGATCCCAAACGAGCAGTTCCATGAAGCCTAGGATCGATTTAGAGATCTCATCGATCGGTGTCTACACCATGAGATATCCAAGCCCAACCTTGTTCAGAGCTTTTTTGTGGGATGACATCAGAGTTGCAGGGGCTAGTGAACACCTCTTGTGGAGGTTCCTACTTCGCCAAGAACAAAGACCGGGTCTGGGACATCTGTGAGGTGATGGCAGAGAACTATACAATAATGTCCTAGACCTGTGTCTACACTCAGGGGAAGCCTCTCCCGCAGGAGGTTTCTTATCAGAAGATTGCACATGTCGATACCGGTCCGTCCACTTCTTCGTCAGCAATAGCACTCGCCGAGTCTTCAGCTGCCGACATGGCCATCATCAGCCAAAAGTTGGATCGGATTGAGATTATAGAGAAGAAGCAAAGCCATGGCATGTACAAGCTCAACAAGATTGATGAGCTTGCCCAGACCTTCAATGACTAGAAGACCCAGATTATGTGTCTACAAGAGGCACAGACGACTTCTTAGCCCCGTCTTAGGTCACGAGCCGATCTTGGGAGCAGTTTCACCTAGCCTTCTGCCTCGTACCATCAGGTTCACCCCATCCAGGCAGAGCCTGTCCAACAACTCCAACACTACCAGCAACTACCACCATCTCCAAACACTCAGATGGTGGTCTATCAGTTGGATCAGCCATTGGCAGACCTACCCTGCCACACCTCGAGCAACATGAGCCGTTGATGGAAGTCAACGAGCTCTAGTACTCCAGTACCAACCTCATCCCTGGATTTGTTGTGACCATCCCAGTTTTCGATGGTCTACTGGAGGCACCTCTTCCCAGCAGCCTCCAGCTCAAGTAGGGCAGAGCAGCCAGAAGCAGCAGCCCCAACACTCCCACTAGTACCAGCAACAGCAGGGTCCTCGTCCCCACTATCAGGGACAATAGTGGAGGCATCAACCTCAGCAGTATTCTCAGCCTCCTCCTCACTACCATCATCAACAACCTCAACAGTGGAGGCAACCCGTCCGGTTCTCATGCACTAGTCTATGAGAAGCCGACCCTTAATGACCTTTCCCTCTTGCTCTCTAATCAGCAGGCCTCCTTCTGGTGAGAGATGGACGAGTTCCGACAGGAGATGAGGGAGATTATAAAGGGCAAGGCCACCGTACTCGCTCAAATTGAACCCAATCCAGACAATCTGAAGAGAAAATCTAAGCATGTATAGTTTACAAAGGCTACCACTCCTAGTGATATTTTGTATGATATTTATTCTTCTACACTTGATGCTGATTTTGTGACACATAGGAGCGGTAGGATGCTAGCCAATGGTGACTCGTCTGAGTGACGACCCGATGTAGATCCCAGGGTGCCAGACGAGGATGGAAGCAGTGTTGATGCCGCTTATCATGATTATGATGATGGTGGCACGGAATTCGCCAAGGATGTTGATAAGATGATGGCATTAAGGTCTTCATATTTCCAGTTGCAGATGGTGGTGCTGATGCCACAATGATTCCAGATGCCATGCCATAGAGCGGTGTTGATGCCACGAGTTTGAATGTTGTCGGTGGTACTTATGCCACCATGTTACCTTCTGTTGTGTTGCCTCATTTTGTACATGAGAACAGTTATAGAAAAACAAAAAAAATGGAAAATAAAAAATAAAAAATATGAATAAAGGAAAGGTTTCTATATGTCATGTGAGTCCATCTATGTTGTCTGATGATCTTTGCATTGATTCTAGTCCATTACATGCACAGGAACCTACTCCCTACCATCATCTATCTGGAGAGGGTCCATCCATCCCCTTCACTCAAGCACTCCTCTTAGGATAGGGGACCAAAAAAGAAAATCCCAAAAAGAAGCACAAGATAGAGTTCAACGAGCAGATGATATACAGATTCCAGATATTGTTGACTCTATAGGTGGCACTAGAGCACATTCTTCTTATCTAGAAGAACTTGAAAGAGAAGGCCACCATCCGTAGGAAGAAGAGGAACCCCAATGCAGAGATCCATGTGCTCACCCGTGCCACCTGCTTTGTTATTCAGAACCGATTGCCGACCAAGAGACCTGATGTAGGGGATCCTTATGTCATATCTCACATTCATGAGCAGTGGTTCGATCATACCCTATTAGACTGTGGCTCTTCGATTAACCTTCTTCTGCCTACCTTACTCGACTGATTGGAGTTTGGTCCTCTTAGACAGAGCAGGGCAGTCCTTCAATTTGCTGATAGATCCATTAAGAGGATGAAGGGATTACTCAAAGATGTTGTCGTTACAATTCAGGGCCTGAAATTCCTTGTGGACTTTGTTGTATTTGACATGGAGATCCCTGAATCTGTAACCAATACCCCCATCATCTTAGGACAACCTTTCTTGGCCACAACTAAGGTAATATCCAATCATGATAGCAGGAAGGTATACTTTCGCATCGGGGGAAAAAGTGTACAAATAGAGACGATTGAGGAGACCAGAGCCATTCAGCTTGCTCAGAGAAGATGAGCGACTCAGAGCAGATGACAGGTGAAAGGCCAAATGTCCACCAAGAGTGCAACTTTGTGATTATAGATGATGAAGCAGTTTAGGCAGACCCAACATCATGAGCTCTTGTCACACATTCAAACGCTGCAGTGATACAGATTATAGCGGATGAGAGTTCAGAGAGTGCACTCATGGCACAGGACACCTTAGAGGCTGATGATCATGATCAGAATAGTGAGGCAGATTTTATCTCTTGTGATTCAGATTCAAATCCCTCAGATACATGCACTGACTTTGATTGGCAGGAGTTCAATGCTTATTTACCGTGTTTTGTGTCCTCAGAGCCAACAGCTAGGGCGGAGAGTGAGCCAGGACATTTTACAGACATACCAGCAAGGTCGTCTTCGTCAGATTTTCACATTCAGCGAGAGTTCTCTCATGCAGATCTGGTAGCCTTCACGTAGATATTTCAGAGGCCAGATTCACCAGCTCCCATTTGTCCAGAATTGAAGAACTTGCCGTAAAGTATGAAGTATAAATTTCTTGCAGGTGAGCCAGACATGTTCACAGTCATTATCTCAACATAATTGACTGAAGACCTAGAATCTCATTTTATGGAGGTTCTTGAAAGAAAACACAAGGAAATAGGATGGAGTGTAGCTGATTTCCAGGGGATAAGTCTGGCCATGTGCTCCCACCACATCTATCTCGAAGGAGATGCCAAGCCATCGCGTGAGTTCCAGCGACGACTGAACCCAAATCTTTGAGATGTGGTTATGAAGGAAATATCGAAGTGGTGGAGCGTCGATTTTACTACTCCATTTCCGACTCCAAATGGGTTAATCCATTGCATGTGGTACACAAGAAGACGAGTATCACCATAGTTTTGAGCGAGTATGGAGAGGAGATATTGAGTACCCACTTCTTGGAGGGTCTGTGTGGACTACAAACGATTGAATCATTCCATCAAGAAGGATCATCCACTACCATTCATTGATCAGATTATCTAGAGGCTAGCTAGGAAGAGTCACTACTGTTTTCTTGATGGGTACTCGGGATACAATCAGGTGACCATTGCGCCAGGAAACCAAGAGAAAATGACATTTACATGTCCGTTTGGTACGTATGCTTTTATACGGATGCCCTTTGGTTTATATAATTCCCCAGCTACATTCCAAAGGTGCATGCTTTCCATTTTCTCGGACATGATGATCGAATGTTTAGAGGTATTCATGGATGACTTTTCAATCTATGGCGATGGGTTTGATGCTTGTCTTGACTGCCTAGACCGTGTACTTCAGAGTTGCATCGAGGTCAACCTTCTATTCTTGGGAGAAGAGTCATTTCATGATGACTCAGGGGACGGTCCTTAGCCATATCATCTCCAACAGGGGCATGGAGATCGATCCGGCCAAGGTTGATATATACAAGAAACTCAATCCGTCATCCAATTTGCGTCAGTTCCAATCTTTTCTGGGGCATGTCGGTTTTCACTGACAGTTCATACAGGACTTCAGTCATATTTTTCCAACCACTCACTGATCTACTGACAAAAGATACTGAGTTCATTGTAGATGATAAGTGTCTTGCATTTGAGACTCTCAAGGGATTAATTGTTCAAGCTCCTATCCTTCAGCTACCCGATTGGTCTCTCCCATTCGAGATCATGGCGGACGCTTCTAATTTTGCTATAGGGGTTGTGCTTGGACAGAGGAGGGATGGATTACTGTTTTCCATTCACTATGCTAGCTGGACTTTGGATGCCACTCAACAAAACTACACCATGACTGAGAAGGAGATCTAGTCTTAGTCTTTGCTTTGGATAAATTTCGATCGTACATTCTTGGATCTAGAGTGACTATCTCTACAGATCACACCGCCATCCGGTAACTCATGGAAAAGAAGGATGCCAAAGCCAGATGGACCAGATGGATCCTTCTACTCCATAAGTTTGATATAGAGATTAAATATAAACCTGGAGTCAAGAATGTGGTGGTGGATCACCTCTCCCGATTAGAGCATCTTTAGGATTCAGAGCAGACCACACCTATTACAGAGACTTTCCTAGACAAGGCAATTCTTACTATCACCTCGTTTCCATGGTACGCTGATATTGTGAACTATCTTGTTGCCAAGAAAGTTCCACAAGGTTGGCCCATGCAGCGACTTGAGACCTTCCTGTTGAAGGTCAAGTTGTACCATTGTGAGGATCCCACCCTTTACCATGAAGGAGGGATAGTGTCTAGTATCGATGTATTCCTCAGGAGGAGCACCACAGTGTCCTCACCTACTACCACAAGCTTGAGGCAGAAGGACATCACTCTGGGAGACGGACAACACATAAAGTTCTCCAATCCAGCCTTTGGTGGCCTACCCTCTTCAAGGATTTAGATGAATTCATGAAGAGGTGCACTGACTATCAGAGGATGGGCACATGTGGATAGTGTGATATGATGCCAATGCAATCGATTCACTTCTGTGAGGTTTTTGATGCATGAGGCATCGATTTCATGGGTTCATTCCCTAAGAGTCAGGGATTTGAGTACATTCTGCTTGTTGTTGATTATGTTAGTCGTTGGGTTGAGGCCATCCCCACCCGAACTGCATACGCTAAAACCATATGTAAATTTTTGAGGAAGAATATCATTTCGCAGTTCGGGGCGCCTAGAGTTTTGATTTCAGACGAGACGACTCACTTTATCAACGATAAGGTAAGGGCCCTTGCTAACAAGTTCAGCATTGACCATCGAGTTGCCACTCCATATCACCCTCAGACTAATGGTCTTGTTGAAATCTCGAACAGGGAGATTAAGACTATATTGTAGACGGTTGTCCGCCTAAATCAAAAGGAATGGTCACAGTTTTGGACTCGGTCTTATGAGCCTAAAGGATTTCCTTCAAGACACCTTTGGGCACATCTCCCTTTCATCTCGTTTACGGTAAGCCACGCCACTTACCAGTGGAAATCAAGCATAAGTAACTTTGGGAAGTTACAGAACTATTATTGGATCCCAAGAGTGTAGGAGATCAAAGGAAAGTAGAGTTGGCAGCCCTGGAGGAGTTAAGAGACACAACCTTCTCAAGTAGCCTACAATATAAGGATAGAGTGAAGATATGGCATGATTCTCACATCAGCCATAAACAGTTTGAGCCGAACCGGAGAGTATGTCTATTTGATGCTAGGATGAGATTATTTCCAGGGAAGTTACAAAGCAAATGGAAAGGACCATATTTAGTCAGAAAGGTGCACGACAATGGAAGCATTGGTATATCTGAGTTGTCATCTGATTCCACCTTTCGAGTTAACGGTCAACGCTTGAAGCCATATCTTGATCATGCCGCTGATCGTTGATGTTGTCCCTATTCATTTTGTATGAGATGTGGTCTTTGACTCACATCGTTTGCATCTCATGCCTGATTTCCACTTCTCCTTTGCAGTTGTATGGATCCAGATTGTCTATATCCTTCATTCTTTTTGTTTGATATCACGTCTTCATCTTATGATTATGCTATACTTAGGGGGCACTTTACCCTAAGTATAGGGTTGTGTCAGACCTGTGAGTATTCATTTGATTTCATTACCTTTGTTTTGTTGTCTATACTTAGGGATATTTTACCCTAAGTATAGGGGAGGTAATACTTGTACATCCTATTCCTCGGTTTTCCATTGTGTACAGTCTTCTATACTTAGGATTATTTGATCCTACATATAGGGGGATCACCGACCTCTATTCATTACATTCTTTGATTCATCGTTGTAGTATAGCATTCTTTTCACTTCCCAATACTCAGCACGAGTTATGTCTTCCTTTCATCACTCTTTGATCACTCTGAGGACATTGTTCGATCTAAGTATAGGGGGTGTCGTATATATTGTATATATACTTTAGCCATAACTCATACTTTATGTGTGTTAATAATATGGCTATTAAAAAAATTCCCTTACATAAATGTTTGTAAAAACCTTTTTTCACAAACTTTTACAAAATTGATTTTGATCATAAAATTTTTGTATCAAAATTATGTATATAATACAAAATTTTTTATAAATGTTTGAAAAATAAAGTTTTGTAAAAATTTGTTTGTAAATGTTTGTAAAAATATTTTGCAAAACTTTTTCTTCTTCCATGCATTCAAAAACTTCCATAAAAATTTGCATATTTTGAAAAAAAATCCACAAAAAGAGTTTTTGTATATATTTGCATGTACATTCTTCTGAATCATGGTTGGCATTTAAACTATTCTGGAATTAAATTGGAAAATAGGGCATGGTTAAGACCTTAATCCACTTAACTTCAGAGCAACCTTATAGGATTTGGGGGTTAAGACTTTTCAGGTCCTTAGTGACTTAATTCTTTGAGTCCACTAAGCTATGTTCACATGTCATCTTGATGAGCATAAGTAGATCACTTAACAATGCACACATGACCCTCAAAGATAATGGCTTGACTTGGACACGCACCTTACATGTAGCTCAAAACAGATGAGGTGGTGAGGAGGCAGAATTCTTTGGCTTGGGGTAGCATACGAGGGTAGTACTTCTAGTTGGAACCTCTTGTCTTCCTCTAGGGAGGGATGTGCTCTCAACCTAGTTTAGTGGCATTGAGGTCTAAAGACAAGAGTCTGTGGGTTCTAATAAAGCTTCAAAAGAGGGATTGCCAACTGGCTCAAGAGGAAAAACTCCTTATGTATATGTTGCACCATGTAAATATGTTTGTATATACGCACATCAAAAAAACAATGTGCGCAAATATGAAAACTCCAAAAAAGGGGACTTGCCTGATTGAAAATAAAATACATGCCGAAGTGTATATAGTGAGTAAGCAAAGCTTATGTATTCCAACTTCTCATCTCATGGAAGCATGCAGCCGGAGACTTAGCTACACTGGTTAAGTTCCAAGGGATACGTGGCTACATTGGTCACAGTCCATTCTCTTCTTTCCCCCTCTTCTTGAGCTGATTGAACTTGAACTTAGAAGGGAATACCCTGCTCCTTGAGGAAAGAGCTGCTAGACTGCTGGATTAGAGTTACCTTGCTAAGGGAGGTAGTTTCTTTGCTATTTCTGAGGTGAGGAGCTATATATCACTTACATAGTACAAGCAAAGATGCATAGTCATTAGAGTTTGCATATGTAGACTTGTTCTGACCTGGTTATTAAGGAGTCCTGACCATAGAGCTGTGGAACTTGAAGGTTGTTGAGTCTTAAACCTATTTCCTGATAAGGGTCCACCAAACTAATAATACAAAGGTCTAACTGAGCTCCATACTCCAATTTAATGAAGATAAGTTTAATAATCAACTTTGATTCGTTTTCTTTTCTTCTCTTCTTTTTCACTTCTTTTTCAAATAAGTGTTTTCTAAGGGACTAGCAAAGGTAAAATATAGGGGGATGATGAATCTGAGATTCTCATTCTTTATTCTTTTATTTAAGCTCTTTCTTTTACCAAAACCACCTATAAATACATGTAATTACAATAACTTAACATTTTGCATGCCCTTGTTAATATCTCATAATTAACACGTATTTTCCAAAATAAAAGAATAAAGAGAAAAGAAGAAGAAGGATATATTTAGAATAAATACAGAGTAATCCAAAAACCAAAGAGAATGTCAAGACTTGACCTGATCGCAAAAGAATAAGTAGGGAGAGATAAGAGTACACTATGTATTGCACATATCATCTACACTTGTACAAAATAATTATTCATTTATCTTTACAAAATATAAATATTTCATTATTTTCAATACTTGTATATAGCCTTAGAAATAATATAAACATAAAATAAAAATCATAAAAAAATAAAAATAAAAATAAAATTATCAATTCGTTCTACAAAATACATATGTATATAATACAATACCTATTTATTTAACAGCTTTAAATAATTCATAAAAATCAAATAAAATTAATTTATATTCCTAAAATAAGTGTAAATAAATAAAATATATAATAAAAAGAATTTTTGCAAAAACAATAAAATAAAAAGATTTGTACATAATACATAGGTATATTATACCTGTATATACTACATTATACTTTATATACCTTATTTTATTTTTCATAAAAATAATTAAAAGTTACAGAAAAATAGCTTATAAAATACTAAACATTTTTTCCTTTATAAACTTTTTAATTTAAAATCATTTACTAATTTTTATTTAATTTTCTTTCATTTTGTAAATTCTGGAATTCCTATTAGCCCACGTTGGATTGTTGACCTTGGTCAACACCTCCTTCCAACCGGGTCGGGTCTTCTATTGCGTCACCAGAGCTTCTTCTCGGAATTTTCTCGATCGCACCCGACCTCTGTTTGCCTCGATTCCACCGTCTGATTCCTCTCTTAAGATCCGTGATTCTCACGGATCCCTAGGGAGGATCATATCTACCTAGGGTTTCGCTCCATTCGCCGATTCTTTTAGACCCTAAGGCACCCTATGTAATCCTTCTTTCCGCCTCCAGCGCTCCTTAGCTCGTACCTCATCACCCTTCTGCCCCCTAGACACCTTCAGCTGAGTGATAGTTGCCTAGAGCCACCTTCAGAGCACGGATTGGTGCTGCATTGACGAAGCTCAAGATACATGGTCGGAGCTCCGCCATGTTTAGCCTCCTTGGCCAATCGCAACCCAGTTGAGGCCTCAACCCTTCCGCGCATTCGCTTGACATTGCTGAGCTTCTAAAAGTCTTCAGGTATCGCCCATTTCACCCTTACTTCAAGTTTAGAGCCATCCTTCCATTTCATCACTGTTGTCATTCTTTTGCTTCAAGCACTGGGTCTGGAGCCCTGCTTTTGCATCCACCCGCACCGATCGAGATGCCGAGTCATGGCCCCTGTCTTACGCACCCTAGACATCTTGAATCTCGATCATCAGAGCGAGATCAAGCGGATACCTCTTTCCCCCGCCTTCGTCGGAGGTCGACACGCGCTCCCCATCGCTTCTCTTACTTTTCTATGCAATAATCCAAACTGGAGCGTCTCCCTCAAGTCCCTTTACCCATTTAGGCTTACGTGTGCGCGAGCAGAGTCATTTGGACCCCCAGCTGTGTCAGCGGAGCTGCTCCAGGTAAAGCACCTTTGTTTGGACCATCTAGCCATCAACGTCTCCATCCAAGCACCGTGGTTGATGCGGAGGAGCTTCACGACGACGCCAGACCCTTGGGAGATTCGATCCGACCACCCGATCTCCAGATATCACGGGTCGAAGTTCCCCAGTGAGATATTCTTACAGAACCTCTCCCCACCATCAGATGAGCAGTCCTTTGCCAGATCCAATCAGAGACACCGACAACACAACTTTTGAGCCATTAGATCAGATCCCTGGCACATCTAACATGCACGTCCCCGATAAGAGCAGGATTGTCAGATCGCTTTACAGGGAATATCAAAGCCGTCCACCTCCGCCTCCTCGTACGCATGCCACATGTCTTTTGGGTATATTTCCCTTTTTTCCCTGCATGTTTCCCTATTTCTCTTTAGTCTAGTAAATAAAATATGTAGTTAAATACATTTACAGTTTGGACCCTATAGTTTTCGTATTTGCATTTGAGTCTGATTGAGTTGGAGTCACATGTGTCCCCACGTGCTTGTCGGATATATTTGCAACTTTTCTCCTACACTTTTATGCTATTATGTGATGAATATTGAGTTTTGATAATTGCATTTATGCCCCAGTGAGCATGGATCACAAGTTGTGTGTGCTTTACTTGGACAAATTACATGATTGGCCCTATGTTTTATTAGCTTGTTATCTACTTGGTCCCGAAACTTAAAGAATTTACTATTTGGTCCCTGTAAACTATGTTTAACACCTTATCTTTTATTGGACATAATACATATTAAATTAATCTAAAAAATTACCTAAAAATACCTGAAGCTCTTGCTAGTGTGTAATATTTACGGTAATTTCTGTGTATTGATTTACTCACTTTTTATATTTTTAAAAATTCAAAAACCACTAAAAAGGTCCTATTTATGTTATAAAAATTATAAAACTTCAAAAAATGTTTTGATAATTACATGGAACTTTTTGGAGTTATTTTTTATTATGCTTATTTCTAGTATTAATTTTGTTTGAAAAACCCTTATAAAAACCCTAAAATTACAAAACACTCAAAATTTACAAGAATTGTATAAAATGAAAGAAAAAGTCAAAAATTATATTTTCAGTTTCTGTTTAAAGGGTTTTACTTCTAGTTTATCATAAAAATATCAATCAGGAATTTTGGGTACTTCAAATATTTTTCATTTGCAAATTACTCCTAGCTATGCATTGTTTTGTGTTTTTAGCATTGTTTGATTTTTAAAAATTCACAAAAACATTTGAAAATTCTCTAAAAATTGTCAAAAATATTTTAAAACCTATAAAACCCAAAAATATTTTTACTCTAATTTTCTGAGCATTTTTTACTATTTTAAAAAATCAAAAAAGAGTGTTTTGTGTGTATTTGATTCCTTATTTATATTTTTATTATATTAAAAACTAAAAATTAAAAAATTAAAAACCACTAAAAATACTTTCCTTGTAAAGAATTGACTACTTAGTTTTTAAGTCATGCTCCTTGTGTTCGACCCTGGTCGCTATACCAGGTAAATGAAATAGAGAGACCGCTTACATTCCTTACTTGATATCTTGAGTGGCTTATTTGTTTCGTTGATCGAGCTGAGTGATTTAGGTCACAACAACCTTTGATTTACTTATTACTTAATCCGAGTCGCTAGTTGGGTCATCAGTGATAGAGGTATCTCGAGATATGTGAAGAAAGAACTGTAGACTCTAGTTAAGGATTGAGGAGGCCTGATTTGATTCTTGGTTGGAGAGGTTGAGGTAGTGTATGGAGGTTTTTCATCATTTACGAATAAACCAGTGACCTCAGAGAACACTTTGAGGGTAAACTTGAGGTACTTGAGGGCATTCACGTCATATTTTGCAAAGATGAGTATATCATATGCGAATAGCATGTTGGTTACGATAATATCTTTGCTGGGGATTTGGAAGCCTCTAAGTTCTATTTTGATCAGGTTCTGGAGCATGCACTCAAGGATGTTAATCGTGTTAATAAAAAGTAGGGGAGATATTGGGTTACCCTATCTAATACCACACGATCGGTGGAAGAACCCTAATGTGGAGATGTTGATTTTAAGGGATATTATCATGCTACTCAGTAAGACCGAGATACAATTTACAAAGGTTTAGGGGCAACTCGAAAGTGAGAGGGTTTTGAGCTTCATGTTTCAGTTAAGTGAGTCGAAAGCCTTATTGAGGTCAATTTTTAAAACCATCACCTTGGTTTTCATGTTATAATGGGGTTCGACCGAGAACCCAAGGAGCGATCGTGTGATCTCACAAAGCGAGAGCACAATCGTTGAAGTGACCGCTCACGAGCGCCTCGATCAAATTAACCATTAACCCACAAGTAGTGATATAGCAATGTAATATGGAGCGGGCTAAAATTTATTATAACTAAGATAAAAATGTGTATAGAGTACAATTATTCTAGGTGTTAAACCACTGAGCTATGGGGATGGGAAAACAATTATTGTCTATAAAGAATAAACAATGATTAATTTTTGTGTATTTTTGGGATTTTTAATTTTTTGTGGGTTTTCATGATATTTAGTTTTTATAGATTTTTTATTTTGTATTATATATTTTTATTTTTATATTTATGATTTTTATTTTATTTTATATTTTTTCTGATTTTTTATTTCCTTTTCTTTTTAATATGTAATAACTATATAAATACCAATATGTATAATATAATAACTATATAAGATATAAATATATATTAAATATATAAAATTCAGAAAATATATGTGGGCATAGTCCTTTTTATTTTTTTAAGGTATAAAAAATATTTATAGGTATTTATAATAATAGTACTTATATTAATAAATATATAATTAGAGGAAAGGGAGCCTACTTTGTGAAGTATGTAACCTTACCTACTTCACATCCATTTTTTGCAATTTTTTTATTTTTTTGAAAAATTCCACTGTGGATTTTAATAATTATATCCCTCTAATATGTCATTTAAATTTCGTCAGAAATAGAGACTCCTACGGCCTCCATCCGGAACATGTAAAATACAGCAAATCTGTGACCGTTAAAAAATGACTATCTGGATGGAGGCCGTAGGAGTCTATGTTTTTGACGAAATTTGAATGACATATTATAGGGATATAGTTAAGAAAATCCACAGTGGTATTTTTCAAAAAATAAAAAAAATGCTAAAAATGGATGTGAAGTAGGTAAGGTTATCTACTTTACAAAGTAGGCTCCCTTTCCTCATATAATTGTATATAGATATATATGCTATACGTAATATTATACTTATAAATATAGCTAATAATACTAAAAAAATACGAATTAAATGGTTTTTAACTTTTTAATCTTTTCCTTTGTTTTTGTAATTTTTTGATATTTTTTCACCAATTTTTAGGTATTTTTAAAGTCCAAAATACTCCAAAATAGGGAGTAATTAAATATGTCGAATATTTTAAAGTCTTAAAAATAGATAAATAGTCCAAAATTCCTTAAAACTATTTTTAATATGTAGCAATACATGTGTATAAAAATATAGAATAGAAAACTATCTTTACTTTTGAAAATATTTTCTAATATTTTTAGGATTAGGAATTTTTTTAAAAAAAATTGAGGTTTTCTTTTGAGATTTTTTTGTGATTTTTGGTCTGTAGCTATAATAAATATACTATGCCTGGATGTTTTGGAATTTTAAATGTTTTTTTTTCTATTTTTCTGAATTTTCATCTCTAAATAAAGAATATGTAACACCAAAATGATTTTTAATAAATGAAATTGCAATGAAATTACAAATAAAAATATGAGTGAGTTATAACATCATTCAGAGCACATATAATAATTTTTGCACGATTTATAGAGCAAGGGAGCTATTTAATCCAAAAAGAAATGCACAAAATTAATTATACATGCGTAGCATGGGTATAAATGCAATAAAATTAAAAGTCAGGGAGCTACTTGCAAAGTACTCAAAATTTTTGAACTGAAATGCAAATTTGTTATACTAAATAGAAATTATAGAAGTTGGAGGGATACAAATGAAAAATTCCCAACTCACGTAGGGGACCACGTGAGCTGAGCGGTATTGGTCCAATGTGTAATCTACAACAATATCCGGGGCCCACTTACAAATTTCACACAACTTTTAAAACATAAATAAATATTTATAGGTCTAAATATTAAAACTATAAAAGCAAGATGTTACTTATTAAATTACCCCTTAAAATGTATGTGATCAGAAGGCGAAGGTGCGTCCACGTGGCAGATCCCGTAACTCTAAAGGGGCTTCGCTTCGTTTAATCTCAACATCCCAGATCAGATCTGGGTCGTGCCTCTGATCGGACGGTGGGGAATGATCCTGGAAGAACACATGGATAATGGATGTGCGTCAAGCTTTGATCAGTGATTCCTCCTCCATCAGGCCTCCTTCTAATTTGCTGAGAATCTCTACCCCTTACTGGGGGGTCTTGCGCATCAACGGAGTCCTTCAGTTGCGCCTGGGGCCTGCTGGAGCAGCCCAGGAGCTAATATTGCATGGAGCCCATGTTTTAAATATGGGATGGAGCTCCAGGTGCTTTACTTGTTTGTTGGCCTACTCAAAAAGGATAAGAGGCTCAAGCTCTACGTGCTCGACCTTTCAGTAAAGCTGGGTACACACATGATCGATAAGTCAGGGGAGCTCCGACAGCTCAATTCCGTGCAAGATTCAAGGTGGAAATAGGGGGCAAAATGCAGAGAAGCATGAGGGTAAAGGAATGTAGATGAAAGGGGGTCGGAACTCGATCAGGGCACGATGAATTTGGGTGCCGGAGCAGTCGCGCCACACGTTTGTGTGGGTTTGGGAAAGTGGAGAGAGGACGTATAGGGCCTGTTTGGTTGCAGGGTTGGACAGGGTTGGGTTGGACAGGGGTACCCCTGTGAATAGTAAACTGTGAGGAGGAGAACCCTGTTTGGTTGCAGGGCCAACCCGGGTTGGGCCAAGCCAACCCTGCCCAACCCTGCAACCAAACAGGCCCATAGGAACGAGATCTAAGGAGGGGGTCTATATTTGTGCCCATAAGATAATGTCCACGGACATCGACGACAACTAACTCAATGGGTATAATTGATAATGGTCAAGAAGATAGAAGCACAAGTATTACCACGAAAAAGGCATGCACACAAGTGCAATTGTAACATTGTGAAAAGAGTGCAATTGTAAAAGTTGATTTTTTTGAATGTTCCAAAAGGAGGGGACAGATCCAGACAATAAACGATTTATTAGAACGTTCCAAAAGGAGGGACCTCACTCGTGTGTTGACATGAGGTACATGATTTTAATTACTACAGAGTTCGCGAATCATACAAACCTAACAAAATGGTAGCTAGAGAAAGAAACACATGCGAGAGAGGGAGGGGAAAATATGTCTTACTTTAAACTAGATCACACTTGACCTTTGATCATCATCCTCTCCTCTGCGGTGCGACCGAATGGTAATGCTTGTGCATCTGATCGATCATATCTGTCACATTGACATATGAAGATCCTCCCACATCCATGGCCTTCCTTGTCAGCTCCTCGACCTCCTTTCCATGCCCCTCCTCACCCTCCTCCATATTTCTCCTCACTGCCTTATCCACCTCTTCTCTCCCCATAGCTCTGATAACTGAGATTTTATGAGGGTCTGAAGTAGTCTACACAAGGCGAGAACTACAGTGTCGCTGAAGCGACTGCTCACGAAATCCCAATTAATCAACAATTATCCCACGAGAATAAAGCAACAATGAAAATACGACATGGATCAAAATTTATTTTAAACCCTACAATAAAATGTATATAGCGATAAGCAAAGTAGGGTGTCGAACACATGGAACACACTATGTAGCACTCAATATTATTTATAAATAAATAATATAGGTATATATGCATATATAGCTATGCACAAAATTAGTCAAATAATATGGGTTTTTAATTTTATGTAATAAAATTTTTTATTTATATATATATATTATCTTTTTGTATTTTGTTTTGTATTTTTATATATTATTTTTTTTATATTTTTAATTTCTTTTTCTTTTTATAAAGTATATCTATATATAAGATATATGTACAATGCAAGCTAATATAAAAAATATAACTAAAAATATCCAAAATTATAGAAAAAGATATTTTGGATTTGAAATATTTTTTTACTATTTTTGTGATTTTTTAGTTATTTTTTTTCAAATTTTTATATATTTTTAAGTCAAAAATAGCCTAAAATAGGGATAAAATAATAGGTCGAAGTTAAAATAGAGATAAAAATACAAACAGTATCAAAATTTCTCCAAATTAATTTTACTATGAAGATAATAATATAAAGACAATTATATAATATAACGCAATATTTTTTGAATTTTTGGCAATTTTATACATTTTTAGAAAGGTTTTGGGGGTTTTCAATTCTTAGTTATTTTTTATTTTCATTTTTAATGATTTTTGGTCTGAAGGCTAAAAGTACTTAGATAAACAAAATACATTTTTGGGGGAAATTTTCAAAACGATTTTCTAAATTTTTTTGTTTTTTAAGACAAACAGGGACTGACCGTTCACTATCTGGTTTTTAGAAAATAGGAAAAGGGCATGCAAATGTAAATTTATAGCGTGAACAAGAATGCATCTAGGTACCTAATCATATTTTTGGTGATTTTTAGGGCACGGAAGCGATTTTTAATAAATATAAAACAAACCAAAAAAATAATTGGTCTGATAGGGCATAATTACAAATATAAATAAAGGTAAGGGTCCCAATGCAATTTCACCCAAAATTTAGCACTGATATTTAAATTTTACATATTAAAAGATAATTACAATAACCCGTGAAGGTTTCCATGTAGTTTTCACAAGATAAAACGTGCGCCTACACGTGACTCTAGTAGGGACTAAATTGCAATATACTAAAGTTCAGGGGGCTACGTGTATTTTTTTCATAAGTTTTAAACTACATAAAATATTTGCAGGGCTTTGAAGAAATTACAAAAAGCGGAGTGGGTTCATGGTAATATACCCACTTATGCGCCTGGGATCCAGTCGTCCTGGAGTCGCCATGTGTTTGATCGTGTGGCCTCCTTCATGTATCCCTTCGTGGATATTCAACGACCCGGATTAGATCTGAACCATTGTTCTTGATCGAACAACGATGAGGGGCTCTGCAAGAACAAGCAAGAACAACACTCCGGTGAACTTCAATATGTCATTTCTTCGAGATCCGATAGTCTTTCACTCCTCCAATGTGCCCAACAAGTAGTTGGGCCTCCTCCGCGTGCGACGACAGGGGCAAGGTGAGGCGAGAGGGCCCTAGATGCTCCGGCGAGGTTGATCCACATGGAGCAGCTCCAGGTGGTCGTTGAGGTCCCAAGATCGTCGACAGTCCTGCAAGTAAGCACCAAAGCACTCCTGGGTGCGAGGTCTATCTCCTCCTTCCAGGTGTTGAACCAAATACGAGGAAAATGATATGGACAAAGAGCTACAACGAGGTGGCAGCGGAGGAGCTCTAAGTCCTTCGATTTGAGAGAAATCGAAGGGGCTTTCACAAGTAGATTATGGAGAATGCGTAAGGGATGGAAATGTGGGTTGAAATACGGTCGGATTAAAGTGAAATTAACATGGAGCTCGAGCTCCGGGTCAACAAAGGGTTTGCCGATTACTCCTACTCCTAGCGATTAAAGGTGAAATTAAAGGCTTAAATGAAAACTACGGGCAAGAGAGTACCTAAGATCAAGGAAAATAATGCTCAAGAGAGCCTGGGGGCTCCAAAGCAGAACCGACCGGAGGAGCTCCAGCAGTGGGGTGGATTCGCCTCCTCCGCTCGCTCTCCTCGCTGTAGACGGTGGCGGCCGCTTGCTGTCACCAAGGTGGAGCCTTCAAGCATGATCTTAGGGGCTAAAGCTCAAATAAGAGGGATCAAAAATAAAAAATGGGCATCGGGGGTATATTTATAGGCGAGATTTTGGTGATTTTTGAGGGATGATGGCGTGAGATTGATCAGTGGTTAGTGAGGATTCGGTGATGGACGAAGATGTGGGACGAAGAGGCTACAGGAAGGTGGTGGCCTCGAGGGAAATGAGTGAAGATGGAGGCATGGAGAAATGGTGAAGTGGCACCCTCGTGAAGCTCTAACAAGACTCAGAGGGTTTAGGCCGGACAGTTGACCAAGGTCAACAGAAGGACGTGCCTGGTTGGTCCACATGGACCAACCAGGAAATTCTAAGGTGAATTGCCTTGGAAAATAGATAATAAATAGTAATCGATTTTATTATTTTTAGGTTATAAAATAAAAAATATTTATAATTTTATGTAGTATTTTATGCATATTTTTATTTATTTTTTAAAGGTGCTTAATTACAAGTTATTTTATAGGGTTTCCTTTATAGGTATATTTACCTATGTTTTATATATTTTATTTTTTTGTATTTTAATTTTATTATTTTCTTATGTTATTGTATATATTTACAACTTATTATTATATACTTAAATATTTTTTAAAACTGGTATGGTATAATATGTACACTTAAATAAATATAGGTGTATTTTATATAGGTATAAGTATAGGTATTTCATCTATGTATTTTATATAAGTATTTTATTTTAATGTCTTATTTATGGTTTTATTTTTGTTTTAATATGTTTATATTCTATAAATGAAATTTAAAAGATTATAAAAACATGAAATTATAAAATTACTAAAGAATAAAATGAATATTTTATTCGGGTATATTGTACAAGAGGGGTCCAAAACCTAACTTTCACACCTTAACTCCAAAAAATTATGAAACGACATTCATTAAATACCTTATTAAAAGTTATATACAATTAAAGGTGATTTTGAAACATTTTGAATTTTTATTCGGGTGATATGGGTCTGTGACGTTTGGGTTTTAGGATTTTATTCTGTGTATAAAATGTACATTATATGTTATTTTTGCATGAAATAAATTTTGTATTTTTCTATACATTATTATCTATAACTTTAATGTACAAAGTTTCTTTGTTTAAGGTGTGAATAATAAAGAATAAAATAGGATCCAAAAAGTAATTATTGGCCTATTTTCTAGAGTGACTTGTTTTTGTTTTCTGTACACTTAGCCGACCTATCTCCCCCTACTTTATTCCTTGTTAACTAAGTCATCATTATGACTGAGTCTCCGGGGCTAGGGTCACTTCAGTGTCCTTGACACTTCGATCTTTTTCTTGTCTTTACTTTATTATTTTATTTTGGTAATAAATACCATAAATGTATAGTATTTTTTATAGTATTTAGTATGAATTAATGAATGTTTATTTTGATAAATTAATGATGTATTCATGCATTTAGCTAGAGTTTAAAGGTCAAAATGAAAGAATAAAGGTTATGAAATGGAGATTCATCACCCCCCTATACTTGCCTATGCTAGCCCTAGCAAACACTTATGCCTATAAGTGCGGAGAAGAAAATAAAGAAAAAACAAAGAAATAAATTGGAATAATTTTCGACTTTTAAACTTGTCTTGATAATGTCAAAGTTTGGAGCTCAGAGAAGACCTTTGGATTAATGATGTGTTTGGAACCATTTCGGGGTTAGGATTTGTGACACGACAACCCTTAGGTTCCATAGTCCTATTATTCTTTCCAATTCCTCTCAGTCGCATACTCTTGCTACCCTTAAATGATAGAACCATGTGTGTGAGATTGTTTAGCTCTTCCCAGACAAAACCATTGAACTACTAAGGTGTATGATCTTCAGATAACTCGTCCTCATGAAGTCAGATATTTCCTTCTAAGGTCAGGTGCTTCCAGTCTTTACAACCAAATGGGATAGGAAGTTAGAAGAATGGGAAGAGAAGTGGGAGTGGACCAGTGTAGTCTTCATTCCCGTGTGAAATCGGTCAGTGTAACTGGATCATCACCAAGAAGCATGAATTTTCTGAAGCTCATATTTGTGGAATTTTTGGTGGAAGGCTTCTTTGGATATTTTCTTTGACTTTTCATATCACTGCATTCTTGTTTTTGCCCTGGTGGATATAACATCTTTTGTTCCACCCACTTTTTTGGGCCTTGGAAAAAGTTGCGCCGGTATACCGTCCCTCATCCAAAGCATTATTTCAATCCATCTCCAGATTTTAGATATCATTGTTATCAAGAGAAGTGGGTTAGAGTATCAGTGTCGGCGATCCCCAAGAATGGTTCCTAAGCACCCATGACGAAGCGGCCTTGCATCGTCCTGACTTAGACCCCAAGATTTTTCAATAGTCCATCTAGGTTGAGCTAAGTGCTAGGTCCGATATTTCCAGTCAAGTCACTGTCTCAAGAGTCGTACGGAGGATATGAAGGGTTCTATTTAGGCACATTGAATTGACTCATGAATATAGTCTTATGGAATCTAAAGAATTAAGTCAAGGTGACGTGAAGTATCTCCAATTCCATTCCTCAATGAGTTCTTCTGAAATTAAGTGTATTAAGGTCTACCATAAGCTCAAATCTTCATACTTTATTTGGACTTGTTCAATTGCCTAGATTACTCTGAAAAGTGCTCATGCTATGTATAATGCATGAAAATATTTTTGTGATGCCATTTTCAAATTTTTGAAATTTTTATGAATTTTTAAAAAGATTTTGCAATTTTTTTTGTTATTTTTGATTTTGCAAATGTTTCTACGATTTTTGAAAACAAAACATTTTGTCTAAGAAAATAGGTACAACTATTTACATGGGCATGCATCTTATATTTGCAAGAGTAAAGTTTTTTTCAATATATACAAAAAGAATTTGAGGAATAATAAACATCATTTTTTATTAAATAATTTAATGAACTTGTATATATTTACAATGTTTTATCCATATTTGTTGAAAATACGAAAGTACGAGTTATGGCTAAAATATATATACAATATATATTAACTCCCCTATACTTAGCTTGAGCTATGTCCTCATATATCGAAGAGAAAGGAAGACATAACTCGTACTAAGTATAGAAGAGTTTACAGTACAACAACTAAAGAATAAGAAGTTGGTCGTACCCCCTATACCTAGGATCAATTAATCCTAAGTATAGAAGTCTGTATACAAATGCAGGGAGGGACGAGGGTGGGAAACGAATAAATGAATAACTCAACGGCTAGGATGTCTTTCCCTATATTTAGGGTAAAATATCTCTAAGTATAGAAAGAATGTCAAAAGTTGAGGAGACAGGCGAGAGAGCAAAGAATGAGCACCCAAATGCATTCATCCCCCCTATACTTAGGATGAAGCATATTCTAAGTATAGCAATGATGTATGGGATGAATGCGACTTTTCAGAAGAATAAAATAATAACAAATGAAAAGAAGAAAAGAAGAAAATGATTAACTAATCAAAATTGTTTTTGCTAGCCTCGTCTGCCTGAGACGATGTTGTGGTGTGAGTTCTTCATCGTGGTTCACCTGAACTGAATCGACCATGGACAGAAATGTATCATGTTCTAGATAAGGCTTCAGAAGTTGCCCATTGATCACGAATGGTTGTGCATCAGCTGACAAACCAGATATGACTATACTTCCATTGTCAGGCACCTGTTTTACTATGAACGGACCTGTCCACTTGCTCTTCAATTTCCCTGGGAATAGTTTAAGCTTTGCATCGAACAACCAAACTTTATCTCCTAGTTTGAAGGCCTTGCAGTGGATGTGATTGTCATGGCAATTCTTGACCTTTTCTTTGTACATCAAGCTGTTGTCATATGCATACTTGCGAAATTCAAGGAGTTGATTCATATCCAACTTCATGATCTGTCCTCCCTTCTTAGGATCCAAATTACATATGTTGATTGCCCATAATGATTTGTGAATAAGTTCTATGGGCAGATGGCATGGCTTGCCAAATATTAGGTGATAGGGAGACATTCCTAATGGTGACTTGTAAGCGGTCCGATCGCCCCAAAGTACGGAATCCAACAGCCGCGACCAATTCTTCCTATCGGGGCATACGAGCTTTTACAAAATTGTCTTTATCTCCATGTTTGAACATTCTTTCATGCCATTGGACTATGGGTGGTACGGAGAGGTGACACGATGTTCTATGCAGTATTCTTGTGTCAGCTTCTTCACCTCCCTGTTGATGTAGTGGCTACCTCCATCAAATATCAATATTTTAGGGATCCCGAACCTTGCGATAATGTGATCTTTTAGAAACTAGCAAACAGTACGACTGTCAACAGTTCGCTTTGGAATAGCCTCCACCCAACGTCTTACATAATCGACAATGAGAAAAGTATACTCAAATATTTAGCTGTTAGGGAACGAGCACATGAAATCAATGCCCCACGCGTCAAACACGTCTAAAATTTGAATGTATTTCAGTGGCATTGTGTCTCTCATTCCCAAGGTACCACCCAGTATCTGACAGTTAGTGAAATGCTTGACAAAGTCTTCTGCATTTTTTAATAAAGTCGGACACCAAAGGCCACATTGTAAAACTTTCATTGTCGTTCTTCTTTCAGAGTGGTGTCCTCCTGATTCTCGGGAGTGGCAATGCTTGAGGACATTGTGGACTTCTTCCTGAGGAATACATCTTCTCCAGATGTAGTCAGCCCCCTCACGAAAGAGATATGGATCCTTTCACTGGTAGAAATGGATTTCTGACAAGAACTTATCTATTTTTAGCTTAGGCCAATCTTGTGGATTCTTCTTGGATACAAGAAAGTTCACAATATCGACGAACCAAAGGAGCGAGGTAACTGACAAAATAGCTTCATCTGGGAAAGTCTCTGTGATTAGCAATAGATTCAGCATGGGGGTTTCTGGCTCTGGTAGTCTTGACACGTGATAAACCACCACATTTTTGGACTCCAGGTTTATCATGAATTTCAAGGTCAAATTCCTGGAGTAGAAGGATCCATCTGATTAATCATGGTTCGGCATCCTTCTTAGCTTGTAGATACTTGATGGTCGAGTGATCTGTATACACTATAACCTTGGATCTAAGCAAATGGGATTTTTATTTCTCAAGGGTAAATACTACTGTCAGCAATTCTTTTCAGTGACAGAGTAGTTTCTTTATGCTTCATTGAGAGTTTTGATGCCATAGTGAATAGCAAATGGAATCTCACCTTTGTCCTAAAACTGCCTCAATGGCATAATCAGAAGCATCAGTCATGTTCTCAAATGGCAGAGACCAGTCTGCGATTGAAGGACAGGGGCTTGAGTGATTATTTCTTTTAACTGAGTAAAGGCCTGGAGGACTCTGTCATCTACTATAAAATCTGCCTCCTTTCCTAGAAGCTCGATCAGGGGTCGGGCGATTTCGCTGAAATCCTAGATGAATCATCGGTAGAAACCGACGTGCCCTAAGAATGATCCGACTTGCTTCAAATTTGTCTAGCTTTGAAATCACTTCCACCTTCGTAGGATCGACCTCCATGCCACATTTTGAGATGACATGGCCAAGCACAATACCTTAGATCACCATAAAATTGCTCTTCTTCCACGTCTTTTCAGAACTCGGTCTAGATAAGATAAACACTGATCAAAGTTGTCTCCGTAGACCGATAAATCATCCATAAAGACCTCAAGAAAACATCCAACCATATTTGCAAATACTGCCGACATGCATCGCTGAAAAATCGCTGGAGCGTTGCATAACCCGAACGGTATTCTGCGAAAGGCATATGTCCCGAATGGACATGTGGAGGTTGTCTTCTCTTGATCTTCAGGGAAAATGGCGACCTGATTATAACTAGAGTATCTATCCAAGAAATAAAAATATTCCTTTACGGTTAGTCTTTCGACTATCTGTCGATGAAGGGAAGTGGAAAATGGTCTTTCTTGGTTGCAGAATTCAGATGCCTGTAATCTACACCGACGCTCCAGGATGTTGAAACTCTGGTTGCAATCTCCTCTCCTTTGTCATTCTTGACCATGGTGATCCCTGACTTTTTGGGCAAAATATGCAGGGGACTCACCCATTTTGAGTCGAAGATGGGATATATGAATCCCGCATCACATCATTCCTCCCGAAGGTTTAGATTCAATCTACGTTAGAATTCACGGAAGGGATTACTGTCTTCTTCAAGGTATATGTGAAGCGAGCACAGTGAAGGGTTTATCCCATGGAGATCTGAAATTTTCCAGCCTATAGCCTTGTAGTTTCTTTCTAGAACCTCGAGCAAACGAGACAAGGCAGTTTTCAAATTTTTATGTTTTTTGGATTTTCTCATTGCATCAGGGAACAGAATATGTATAGAATCAGAAGCAACAGAAGAAATAGTATTCTTATTTACAATAAAATATGTGCCCACATCAAGCTCTACATGTGGATGACTAAAATGAGTAGGGTCATCCATGAAAGTGGGCATCCAAATCTTCAAGTGAGGCTCCATCGTCTAGCGTCAGATCAACTGCAGGTGTGGTTTCCTCCAAAGCTGGCGGGTTGGTGCTTCAGGTGTTGTTGGTGATGTTATCTTTTTGGTATTTATGATTTTACTGACTTTTTTTGGATTTTTGTGGTGCTTCTCCTTTTTCTTTCTCACTCGACCTGGCTGTTGGTATGATTGATGCAGAAGAAGATGACGACTCCCCCGTGGTTGCTTTATTCTTCCTCTTGCAAGTGGTTGATGGCTGCAAGTTCCTACCGCTCCTAAGAGTGACAACATTAGATAAAACAATTCATTCATATATGACTCTGTAAGATCGGAGGGAACCTCACAGACTACCTTCTCTTTCTTCTTAAAATTATTGGGGTTTGGCTCCACTTGTGCGGGAATGGAGGTCTTGTCTACGGTGAAATCATCCAACTTATGACTGAGATCTGCAAGGCCTTTGACAAGCTGGGCCAAGTAGTCCAAGGTTGGGTTCACTGAAGCTGCAGCCTCAGACATTTCAACGTGCTGGCCACGCTGGTATTGTTGGTGGTGTTGAGACTTTTGATTGTGGTACTGAGAATGATACTGAGGAGAAGGGTGTTGTTGTTGGTACTACTGAGGAGGGTGTTGTTGATAGGGTACAACTGCATACTATCGATTCTGTTGATATTGCTGGTACTGTAGTTGCTGGGACTGGTTCTGTCTCTACTTACCATGGAGTTGTGGAGAGTGTTGGTGTTGTTTGTGTTGAGATTGGCTATTCTGGGCAAACCTCCCTCCATGTTGTTGAGGGAATTGACTGGAGTTAGCAGCCTGACCCTGCTAAGGTACGCCTGGATGGGTCGGTTGTGCATCATTCTACCATACGCCATTTACCTCCCGAATAAGAGGTAGTAGAGGGGGCAACTGTTATGAATGTACTGGGGCTCCAGCTGGTAGACGACCAGCTGTTGCTCTGACTGTTGTGCAGTGGGTGGCTTTGGGGCCTGCACGTAGTAGACGTGTTGAACTGATGGCTAATGCTGACTCGGCTAAGGAGGTTGTGGCGGTGTTTGTTCCTTCGTCTCAGCTGGATTCGGCAGCGATGTAGACACGAAGTTGCAGGACTGATTGTGCTCACTGATGAATCTGTGATTCATCACTCTAAAAGTTGAAAACAGAGCTTCCTTCCCAAGTAATTAGCTGCATTTCTCCATTTATTCTGCATAATTAGCATTCATGCATGTGTAAATAATATGTGAATTTTAACATTCATATTTGCATAAATGAGAAGCATGAAATTCCTTGTAAATATCACCTATAAATACCATATTTTTCCCTATTTGTATCTATTTTATTCTAACTCCAAATCCAATAAAATCACTCTATATTGTAAATATTACTAACAATAATAAAGGGAAAATATCAAAAAAATACTAACTTGTAAAACTGACCAATAAAACCCAAGCCCTAGTTTGAGATTAAGAATCTTAAAGTGAGCATATCTCTATCACACAGTGTCTGATTTAGGTCTACTCACTTTTAAAGTAATATACATTCAATGACCTTCAAAACAAGACTAATTTCATAAAAATCGGAGATCGTATGTGAAACTTTGGTTTTGGATCCCCTATTGTATATTGTACATATTGACCACAAGGAGCACGGGAATTTACGAACGCACAAAATCCAATGTTAGCGGTCGCCGCTATTTATTTAAATTGGTGTAGTGACTACGGTCAAACACAAGGAGCACGGGAATTTACGAACTTGTCCTAATCAGAGAATAAAAAGCATATTTTTGTGGTTTTAAATTTTGCAATTTGTATATTTTCAAAATAAGAAAATAAACAAACAAACAAACAAGGCACAATCAAAATTCAACAATTTTTATTAAAACTAAAAATGCTCAAAAATCAGAAACAAAAATATTTTTATATTCTTCAAATATTCAGATGTTTTTGGTATATTTATGGGATTTTTCTATTTTTTATATGAGTTTATAAAAATTAAACAAACGTAAGAAAATAAAGCAATGTACAGCTTGGACTAATGGGCAAATTTAAAATAGTAAAAATTCCCTTAGGTCCTGGTTGTGATTTTTATGAAAAGGGGAATAAAAATATCTAACTAGAAAAACTGAAATTATAATTTTTGAATTTTTTTAGAATTTATAATTATTTTTATGAGTTTTTAAAGTTTTTAGATTCTTAGGGTTTTTACAGTGATTTTTAAAACAAAAAAGCTACATAAATTAAAACACACAGGAACAAGCACACAATAATTATTTATAATTTTTGAAACAATTTTTATATTTTGTTGGTAATTTATAAAATAGACAGAGCACATTTTTAGGGTTTATTATTTTTGTAAAATATCAAATAAAACTCAATTAATTTGCAAAAATCACCATAAATCTTATGTGTTAGAAGGAGCTAAAAAATAATTTTGTGGGATTTTTGGAGTTAATTAAGTAATCATTTAATTAAAAACAAAGCACACAGCAGGGAGGGACCTATATGCAATTATCCTAAAGTTTCCAAACCGAAATATAACGCATATAAAAAGATCAGGGGTAAAGTTGCAAACTATCCAACTAATTTCCGCACCTGCTCAATAAACCACACACATGAGCATAAGTGTAATTATCAAAAACATTTTATTCAAAGCATAATATAGCAAAAGTTCGAGGCACTAAATGCAAAAACACCAGAGAAAGATGTGGGACGGCACATGATTGCAATTCAACTAGACCAAAGTGCAAATACTGGAAACCTTGAGGTCTAAACTGCAAAAAGTCTAAACTACCACTTTATTTGCTGGACTATATGATAAAACATTAAAGTGTAGGGGGTAAAAGGGCAAAGTACCCTTGTAGGGCGCGTACGGACCACGTGAGGACATGTGGCTTACGTGGAGGCTGTCGCTATCGTACATCTCTGATCTCCTCCTGCTGCAGATCTGACGGTGCAGATGGTGTCTAGAACGTGCGGGGCAGATGCGTCAGGGAATGTCAAATCCAACGGCCCAAAAGCTGATCTAGATGGCAGCTCTGATGGAATATGGCTGGGACAGGCTCATCCAATGGCAGGGAGTAGCCTTACAAGAACAGGGCCTCGGCGACTTTCACCCGAGCCTCGTATGGGATCCGAGACTCCGATGAACCATCTGAGAGCTCTGGTGAGATCATATGGAATGTCTCGTCGAACGAGCAGCTCCGATGGAGAAGACATCGGCCGGATGAGCGTAACGGTGAAGAGTGAATTGGGACAACTCTGACGGAGCACCTGGAGGCTTGAAATGAGCTCCTCGCGCGCGTCAGGACCTGTAAAAGGGAGAGCAACTCGGAGGGGACTCTCCGGTCGGGTTATTACTTGTCGAAATTCAAAGAAGCGAGGGTGGATGGGATTCGAATCTCTAGCGAACATGAGTGAGGGAGACCAAGCCTAATCTCAACTCAATGGTTGAGCTATATGGTGAACAGGTTGCGAGAGAAGATGAAGGGTGATATGGCAAGTCGATCTGAACGGTTGGGTGTGGATATCGGGCATGGAATGAATGGAATCACAAGCAAAAAGCACGGGGTAGGATAGATACCTGAGGATCTGGATGGACTCCTGAACTACAGGCGACGATGGTCGTCGAGGTTATGGCCTCAACCGTGTTGCGGCGGACGGGGAGGCTGCTCGCAGTGAATCTCCGGCTACGAAAGGTGAAATGCATCATCGCTGCACCAAACCGAGCTCCAAGGGTCTCTCCAAGTAGTTGTCACTTAGTTGAAGGTGGCTGGGGTCGAAGTGGGAGCGAGGAACGAGCTGAGCTATTGTGGAGGCGGAGGAGACATTTTATAGGATTCCCAGGAGGGTAAGATGATTGGGCAAAAGTGTGCAACCCTAGGAAGATCTGTGCCTTCCTAGGGATCCGCGAAGGTGATGGATCCTAGGAGAAGCAACAGACGAGCAATCGGGGTGAGAGGCGGCATGATCCAATCAGGAAAATTGGGAGAAGAAGCTCCAGCGGAAGGAGTCGGGTCAGGTCAAGCCTTGAAGAGGGCATTGATCGGAGGTCAACATCCGGCTGGACCAATCAGAAAATTAGAATTTACAAATTATTTATAATATTAATAAAAAATAAATGAAGTCAAAATAAAAAGTGTATAAAGAAACATGTTTATTATTTTTAAACTATTTTTCTGTGATTTTTAATTATTTTCATGAAAAATAAATTATTACCCAAATACCTATGTATTATGTATAATAACTTTTATTTTGTTATATAATATATAGTATTATATACAGGTATAATATACAATATATAGTATTATATATACAATATTTACATAGTATTATATACATGTATAATATACCTATGTATTATGTACAATAACTTTTAGTTTGTTTTTTTACCCAAATACCCTAATTTTATATTTTATTTATTTACAACATAATTTTAGGAGCATAAAATAATTTTTATTTTATTGTTATGATCTATTTACAAGTATAACATAAATAGGGTGTGTGACAAATATACATGTATTTTGTACAAGTAAGAAGGATTTTATTTTTTTTATTTTTATTTAATTTTTTTGATTATTGTTTTATTTCTTAGGACTATATTCAAGGAGGTAGAAATAATATTGTATTTATATTTTATCAAAAATAATTATTATACACATAGGTAATGTGTACAACATAGAGTAGGCCCTATCTCTCTCTACTTATTTTATTTGGCGATCAGGTCAAGGCTTGACCTTCTCTTGAAGTTCGGGTCACTCTGTATTTATTCTAAATACCTCATTCCTTTTTTTCCTTTATTCTTTTATTTCTGCACAAATACATGCTAATTATGCAGTCTTAATAAATGCATGCATCATGCCAACTTATTGCATTTACATTTATTTACATGTTGATTTGCGAAGATAAATAGCTAAAATAAAAGAATAAAGAGTGATAATCGGGGACTCATCATCCCCATATACTTTATCTTTGCTAGGCCCTTAGCAAACACTTATTTGAAAAAGAAGTGAAAAAGGAAAGAAAAGAAAAAGAAGGAGAATCAAGGTTGATTATTAAACTTGTCTTCATTAAATTGAAATATGGAGCTCAATCAGACCTTTGGATTATTAGTTTATTGGAACCTTATTGAGATCTAGGTTTAAGACTTAACAACCTCTAAGTTCCACCATTCTATTGTCAAGACTCCTCCATACTCTAGATCAGAACAAGTCTACATACACAAACTCTGATGACCATGAATCTTTCCCTGTACTGTGTAAGTGATATGTAGCTTCCCACCTTAGAAATGACAAGTCAACAACCTCCCTCGGCAAGGTAACTCTGATTCCTAGTTTAGCAGCTCTTTCCTCGAGGAGCGAGGTATTCCCTTCTAAGTTCAAGTTCAACCGTCTCAAGAAGAGGGGGAATGAAGAGAATGGATCGTGCCCAGTGTAGCCATGTATCCCTGGGAGCCCAACCAATGTACCTAAGTCTCCCGCTGCAACCTTCATGAGATGAGAAGGTGTAACATAAGTTTTGCTTTATTTGGCTATATACTCCGGCAGGCATTTTATTTTCTATCAGGCCTGCCACTTTTTTTGAGTTTTTCTTTCTTTTACACTTTTTTTATGTGCATATGTACAACATATCTACATGGTGCAGCATATATACATAAGGACTTTTTCTTCTTGAGCCAATAGACTATCCCTCTTTTGAAGCATTATTGCAACGTACAACTCCTATCTTTAGACCTCAACACCGCTAGACCAAGTTGAGGTGCATTTCCCTCCTTAAAGGAAGACGAGAGGTTCTGCCTAGAAGTACGACCCTCGTATGCTACCCCAAATCAAGGAAATCTGTCTCCTCACCACCTCATCCATAGAGAGCTGAGTGTAAAGTGTTGGTCCAAGTAAAGCCATTATCTGTGAGAGTCATGCGTGCATTGTTGAATGTTCTACTTAGGTTCATCAAGATGACATGTGAACATAACCTAGTGGACTCAAAGAATTAAGTCACTAATGGACGTGAAAAGTCCTAACCCCAAATCATATAAGGTTCCTCTTAGAATTAGGTGGATTAAGGTCTTAACCAAGCTCCATTTTTCAATTTAATTCTAGACTAGTTTAAATGTCAACTATGATTTAGAAGAATATACAAATATATACAAAATTCTTTTTATGCAAAATTTTTGAAATTGTGCAAAAATTTTGAAAATGTTTGAATGCATGCATGCATGAAAGCAAAAGTTTTGCAAACTATTTACAAACATTTACATAAGGGTTTTTGCAAATTTTTATTTTTCAAACATTTTACAAAAGTTTTGTACTATATACATAATTTTGATACAAAAATATTTACACAAATTTTACAAACAAAACATTTTTACAAACCTTTGTATAAAAATAATTTTTATAAATAGCTATGTATGTGCAAGAAAAGAATTTGTACAAGAAAAATTTTAAAAATTTTGTGATTTTTACTAAATGGATTTTAGCCATTTTATTTATTAACACACTCACACAAAGTATGAGCTACAACTAAAGTATATATGTAATATATACGACACCCCCATACTTAGCTCGAACGATGTCCTTAGAGTGATCAAAGGGCGATGAAGAAGACATAACGTGTGCTTAATATATGGAAGTGAAAATAAGGACTATACTACAACGACGAATAAAAGAATGAAATGAATAGAGATCGGTGATTCCCCCTATACTTAGGATCAACTAATCCTAAGTATAGAAGATTGTACACAAAGGGAAAACTGAGTGATAGCATGTACAGGGTTTACCTCCCCCATACTTAGGGTAAAATCTTCCTAAGTATAGGCAACAAAATAGAGGTAAAAATAACCAAAAGATAAATAAAAAATATGACACCCCCCTATACTTAGGGTAAAGTACACCCTAAGTATAGCATAACCATAAGATGCAAATGGGTTATGAGACAAAGAATGTGTCATTTGGACATCTGGATCTATACAAGGGCAGAAGACAATGACAATCAGGCATGAGATGCAAATGATGTGAGTCAAAAGACCACTTCTCATGTAAAATGAATCGGGCAACGTTAACGATCAACAGATCATGATCTAAATAAGGCTTGAGTCTCTGACGTTAACGCGAAAGGTGGACTCAGATGACATCTCAGATATGTCGATACTACCATTGTCATGCACCTTTCAGACCAAGTATGTTCCCTTCCACTTACTCTGCAATTTCCCTGGAAATAATTTAAGACTGGCATCAAACAACCATACTCTCTGATCTGTCTTAAACTGTTAATATGAGAATCATACCATATCTTTACTCGCTCCTTAGATTGTAGGCTGCTTGAAAAGGTTGTATCTCTACGCTCCTCCAGGGCTGCCAATTCTGCCTTCCTTGATCACCTATACTCTCTAGATCCAATAATATCTCAGTGACATCCCAAAGTGACTTATGCTTATTCTTAACAGGTCAATGGCATGGCTTGCCATAAACGAGGTGAAATGGAGATGTACCCAAAGGAGTCTTGAAGGAAGTCCAATATGCCCACAAGACCAAGTCCAAAAGTTGTGATCAATCCTTTTGGTTTGGGTGGACTACCTTCTACAGTATCGTCTTGATCTCCATGTTCGATACTTCAGCAGGACTATTGGTCTAAGGATGATATGGAGTGTCAACTCGATGGGCTATGTTGAACTCGTTAGCAAGGGCCTTTACGTTGTCGTTGATAAAATGAGACCCTCCATCAGATATAAATACTCTAGGCACCTCGAACCATGAAATGATATTCTTCCTCAAAAATCTGCAAACAGTCTTAGCATCTGCGGTTCAGGCAGGAATGACCTCAACCCAACAACTCACATAATCAACAGCCAACAGAATGTACTCGAATCCCTGACTCTTAGGGAATGGACCCATGAAGTCGATGCCTCATGAGTCAAAAACCTCACATAAATGAATGGGTTACATCGACATCATATCACGCTGTCCGCAAGTGCCCATCCTCTGACAGTCAGTACACCTCTTCACAAATTCATCAGAATCCTTGAAGAGGGTAGGCCACCATAGGCTGGATTGGAGCACTTTCTGTGATGTCCTCCTCCCAGAATGATGTCCTCCTACCTCAGGCTTATGGCAGTATGTGAGGACGATGTGGTGCTCCTCCTGAGGAATGCATCAATGCCAGACGTTATCCCCTCCTTCATGATAAAGGATAGGATCCTCCCAATGGTATGACTTGGCCTTCTCAAGGAAGGTCTCAAGTTGCTGCCTAGGCTAACCTTGTAGAACTTTCTTGGCAACAAGATAGTTCACAATGTCGGTGTACCATAGGAGCAAGGCGATAGAAAGGATCGCCTCATCTGGGAAGGTCTCTGTAATAGGATCAATCTTCTCAGATTACTCAAGATTTTCCAAACAGGAGAGATGATCCGCCACCACATTCTTGACTCAGGGCTTATCCTTAATCTCAATATCAAATTCTTGGAGCATAAGGATCCATCTAGTCAATCGAGCTTTGGCATCCTTCTTTGCCATAAGGTATTTGACAGTGGTATGATCAGTATAAATCGTCACTTTGGATCCAAGAATATATGATCTGAATTTGTCCAAGGCAAAAACTACGGCTAGCATCTCTTTCTCGGTGACTGTATAGTTCTTTTGAGCGGCATCCAATGTATGACTAGTGTAGTGAATGGAAAACGGTGATCATTATCTCCTCTGTCCTAGCACGGCCCCAATAGCAAAACCGGAGGCATCCGTCATGATCTCGAATGGGAGAGACCAATCAGGAGGCTGAAGGACAGAAGCCTCAACTACTGGGTTCTTGAGAGTCTCAAACGATGAAAGACACTTATAATCCACAATGAACTCGGTGTCCTTCATCAGCAGATCAGTGAGCAATCGAGAAATCCTGCTGAATTCATGAATAAAACGTCAGTAGAAAGTGACATGCTCTAAAAAAGACCGCAACTGCCACAAGTTGGAAGGTAGATTGAGTTTCCTGATGATATCCACCTTTGTCGAATCAACCTCCATGCCCCTGTCGGAGATGATATGACCAAGTACTGTCCCCTTAGTCACCATGAAGTGACTCTTCTCCCAAGATAAGACAAGATGGACCTCTATGCAGTGCTGAAGAACACGATCTAGGCAGTCAAGACAAGTATCAAACCCACCACCGTAGATCGAAAAGTCATCCATGAAAACCTCCAAGCAATCAACCACCATGACCGAGAAGATGGAAAACATGCACCTTTGGAATGTCGCTGGGGTGTTACATAGACCAAAGGGCATCCGTATGAAAGCGTATGTCCCAAACGGACATGTGAATGTCGTTTTATCGTGGTCTTCAGGCGCTATGGCCACATGATTATATCCGGTGTACCCGTCCTGGAAATAGTAGTGACTCTTCCCAATTAGCCTCTCTATAATCTGATCAATAAAAGACAGCGGGAAATGATCCTTCTTAGTGGCTTGGTTCAATCATCTGTAGTCCACATAGACCCTCCAAGAAGTGGGTACCCGGGTAGCTATCTCCTCTCCTGACTCACTCACATCTGTAGTGATGCCCATCTTCTTGGGCACCATATGCAATAGACCAACCCACTTGGAGTCGGAGATGGGGTAGATAAAATTGGCACTCCACCATTTGGATATCTCTTTCATGACCACCTCTCTAAGATTCGGGTTTAGCCATCACTAGAACTCATGCGACGGCATCGTATCCTCCTCGAGAAAGA
Organism: Ottelia alismoides; assembly: GCA_037367405.1. Lineage (NCBI taxonomy): Eukaryota > Viridiplantae > Streptophyta > Magnoliopsida > Alismatales > Hydrocharitaceae > Ottelia > Ottelia alismoides. The sequence goes on from JAZKJV010007393.1 coordinate 584,283, forward strand.
TATGGTAGGAGCATAGGGCCGGACTTATCCCTTGGAGATTAGTTACACTCCATCTTATTGCCTTGCGGGTCTTTTCAAGAACCTCCATCAATCGAGTTTCTTTCTCTCCAGTCAAATCTGTTGAGATAATGACTAGGTACATCTCATGCTCACCCGCAAGGAACCTATACTTCATTGACTGTGGCAAAGGTTTCGGTTCTGGACAACTGGGAGCTGGAAAATTTGGCTTCTGAAAGGTCTGAGTGAAGGCAACCAGATTTGAATGTGAGAATTCTCGCTGATCATGAAAAACTAGTAAACTTGGCCCTACTGGTGTATCTGTGATCGGTGCTAACTCGGTCTCCACCCTAGCTGCTGGTTCAATGGAAATTAGACAAGGTAATAAATCATCAAATTCTGCCTAGTCTATGTCTCACTCCGAGGGATCTGAATCCGAATCACAAGATATATACTCTGCTTCACTATCCTGAATGTGGTTGTCAGCCTCAAAAGTGTCCTCTACCAAGAGTGTGCTCTCCAAACTCTCCTCTGCTGGAAGCTGTGAATCTGCAGTATCTAAAGGTGAGAGAAGGGCTCGTGAAACGGGGCAGACCAAGCGGCTTCATCGTCAGTTACCACAAAGTCGCACTCTTGGTGGACGTCTCGCTCTGCCTCTGTCGTCTGCTCTGCATCGCTGGACTTCTCTAATCAAGTTGAGTCTCACGCTCTGGTTTCATCGATCGTCTATATTTGTATACTCTCGCCCTCGAACCAAAAGTACACCTTCTCGCTATCATGGTCGGACATCACCTTGGATGTGGACAAGAATGGACGTCTTAGAATGATGGGGGTATCTGTCACAGATTCAGCGATCTCCATGTTCAACACAACGAAGTCCATGGGGAATTTCATGCCCTGAATTGTGATGACCACGTACTTCAACAACCCCTTCGGTCTCTTGATAGATCGATCAGCAAACTGAAGGACTGTCTTGCTCTGTCTAAGAGGGCCAAACTCGAATCGGTCGAGTAAGGCTATCGGAAGGAGGTTGATGGAAGAGCCACTATTGAGTAGAGTGCAATCGAATCTCTGCTCATGAATGTGGCATCTGACATAGGGAGATCCTACATCTGGCCTCTTGGCTGGTAGACATTTCTGGATGGCAAAGCATGTGGCACGGGTCATCACACGGATTTCTGCCTGATGGTTCCTCTTCTTCCTACGAATGGTGGTCTTCTCTCTCAAGTTCCTCTAGAAGAGAGGGATGTGCTCAAGTGCCTCCTATAGAGTCAGTTGAATGTGGAATCTATCTATCATCTGCAGGCTGAACTCTAACTGTTGGTCTCTTTTTTATTTTCTTTTTTTATTCCCATTAGCCAAGCGGAGTGCTTGAGGGAAGGGGATGGTTGGGCCCTCCTCAGATAGAGGGATAGGAACAGGTTCCTCCCGCGGAGAGGGAATGGGATCCATACATGTATCATCATGCATCACATATGGACTCGAAGATGAAGAAACCTTTCCTATATTAATTTTTTTGTCCTTTTTCATATTTTCCTGAGGTACAAAAACTGGAGGAAATACAACTGGAATAGAAATGGTGGCATCAGTGCCACCCACGATATCTGTCTTCACGACATCAACACCATGCTCTAGCTCAGCATCATGAAAAGTGGTGGCATCAGTACCACCAGCTGGATCTGGAGAAGCGACGGCCTCAGTACTGTCGACCGAATCAGCATCATCCTTTGTGGTGTCAGCACCACCGTCATCAACATCAACATTAGCATAAGCACCGCTATCCTCCTCGTTTGGCTCTCTTGGATCCTCGTGGTGTTGCCGCTCAGACGAGGCATCGCCGGCTGGCATCCTACCGCTCCTAAGTGACACAAAATCAACATCAAATGTATATGAAGTAATGTCACCCAATAAATCACTAGGAGTGGTGGTCTCTGTGAACTATACCTGCTCAGATTTTCTCTTGAGGTTATTCGGGTTGGGCTCAATCTAAGCGGGTATGGTGGCCTAGCCCTTAATGATCTCCCTCATATCTTGGAAAAACTTGTTCATATCCCACCTAAAGGATGCCTACTGGTCTAAGAGTAGGCGGGCCAGATCATCAAGGGCTGGGTTCTCATTGGCTGGCCCATGAGAACCGGACAAGTTGCCTTGCTCGACATGAGGCTGCTGCTACTGGAACTGGTTAGGGGGAGGCTGAGAATACTATTGCTGAGGATGTTGCTTCCTCCACTGTTGTCCCTGCTGGTAGGGACGAGGACCCGATTAATACTGGTAGGATGGCTGCTGGGAGTAATGGGTCTGCTGCTGAGGCTAGCTGGACTACCCACCCTAAGCTGGAGGCTGTTGCTGGGACGAGGTACCTCTGGTAGACCACCTGAATCCGAGATGATCTCTGCAGATCCCGGGCTGCTGCCGATCATACCAAATCTCGTTAACTTCCATCAACGGCTCCTGCTCGTACGGGGACAGTGGAAATTTTGCCAGTGGTTGATCATGCTGGTACACCACCATCTGGGTGTCCTGAGATGGTGGTGGCTGAGAGTACTGGTGTTGCAACTGCTGGACCGGCTCCGCCTGGATGTGGTGGTGGCTGAGAGCACCATCTGGGTGTCCTGAGATGGTGGTGGCTGAGAGCACAAAAAGTGAAACAGAAATGGGTCAGAAACAATTATAATACATAGATATCAAAATATGCAAAAAGGCTGAAAAGACTACTAAGCCGTGCTCCCCAGCAACGACGCCATTCTGATGAATGAAAAACCTAGATCGGTTAAGATAGAAAAATAGTCATGGTTCGTTGTTCCTAACCAATCAATTCGATTAATCAAGAAAAATAAAGACCACACAAAATCAAACAATTCAAGCAAAAAATCCAATGTTAACGGTCTTCGCTATTTATTTAACATGGTATAGTGATCAGGGTCGAATACAAGGAGCACGGAAATGTATGAAGTAGTCCTAATCAGAGAATAAAAAACATATTTTCATGGTTTCTAATTTTGCAATTTTATATTTTCAAAATAAGAAAACAAACAAACAAGGCATAAGCAAGCTTCAACAATTTTTATTAAAATTAAAAATGCTCAAAAATCAGAAACAAAAATATTTTTATATTCTTCAAATATTCATATATTTTTGATAATTTTATGGAATTTTTCTAATTTTTATATGATTTTATAAAAATTAAACAAAGGTAAGAAAAGAAAGCAATATACAGCATGGACTAAAAGGCAAATTTAAAATAGTAAAAATGCCTTAACATCTTAGTTGTGATTTTTAAGAAAAGGGGAATAAAAATATCTAACTACGGAAACTGAAATTACATTTTTTTATTTTTTTAGATTTTTTTAGGATTTTTATAAGTTTTTAAGAGTTTTTAGATTTTTAGGATTTTTACAATGATTTTTGAAACAAAAATGCTATAGAAATTAAAACATACAGGAACATCACACATTATTTTTTTGTATTTTTTGAAATAATTTTTATATTTTTTGGTATTATATAAAAAGGCAAAATATGTTTTAGGGGTTTTGATTTTTAAAAAATATCAAATAAAACTCAATTAATTTGCAAAAGTCATCATAAATCTTACATGTTAGTAGGAGCGAATAGTAATTTTTGTGGGATTTTTAGAGTTAATTAAGTAATTATTTGATTAAAAACAAAGTACACAACAGGTAGGGACCTATATGCAATTATCCTAAAGTTTCTAGACCAAAATTTAACGCATATAAAAAGCCTAGGGGTAAAGTTGCAAATTATCCAATTAATTTCCACACATGCTCAATAAAACACACTCAGGGGAATAAGTGCAAATATCAGAAACATTTCATTCAAAGCATAATATAGTAAAAGTTCGAGGCACTAAATGTAAAAATACCAGAGAAACACGTGGGACGACACGTGGCTGCAACTCAATTGGACTAAAGTGCAAATACTGGAAACCTTGAGGTCTAAACTACAAAAAATCTAAACTACGACTTTATTTCTAGGACTATATAATAAAACATAAAAGTGTGGGGGTAAAAGGGCAAAATAACCTTGAAGGGCGCGTGCGGACCACATGAGGACGCATGGCGCTCGTGGAGGTTGTCACTATCGTATGTCTCTGATCTCCTGTTGCTGCTGATCTGACGGTGCAAATGGTGTCTGGAATGTGCGGGGCAGATGCGCTAGGGAATGTCAGATCCAACAACCCAAAAGCTGATCTGGCCAACTCTGATGGAATCTGGCAGGAACAAGCTCATCCAACGATAGGGAGCTGCCTTGCAAGAACAGGGCCCCGACGACTTTCATCCGAGCGTTGTATGGGATCCGAGACTTCGATGAACCATCTGAGGGCTCCGGCTAGATCATATGGGTTGTCCGCATCGAACGAGCGGCTTCTATGGAGGAACCATCAACTGGATGAGCGTAATGGTGAAAGGTGAACTGGGGCAACTCCGGCGGAGCACCTGGAGGCTTGAAATGAGCTCCTCGCGTGCGTCAGCACATGTAAATGGGAAAGCGACCGGGAGGGGACTCTCCGGTCAAGTTATTACTTGGTGAAATTCAAAGAAGCGAGGGTGGATGGGATTCGAGTCTCGGATGAGCACGAGGGAGGGAGACCAGACCTAATCTCAACCCGATGGTTGAGCTGTAGCGTGAACAGGTTGCGGGAGAAGATGAAGGGTGATATGGAGAGTCGATCTGAACGGTTGGGTGTGGACATCGGGGCTTCAACCAGCTGGTCGGAGCAAGAGGAGGTGTGACAACACAAGATGGAATGAATGGAATCACAAGCGAAAAGCACGGGGTAGGATAGATACCTAAGGATCTAGATGGACTCCTGAACTCCAGGCGATGATGGTCGTCGAGGTTATGGCCTCAACCGCGTTACGACGGGCGGGGAAGCTACTCGTAGTGGATCTCCGGCCACGAAATGTGAACTACATCGTCGCTACACCAAACCGAGCTCCAAGGGTCTCTCCGAGCAGCTGTCACTCAACTGGAGGTGGCTAGGGGTCGAAGTGGGAGAGAGGAACGAGCTGAACTGCTGTGGAGGTGGAGGAGACATTTTATAAGCTTCCTAGGAGGGAGAGATGATTGGGCAAAAGCGCGTAACCCTAGGAAGATCCGCACCTTCCTAGGGATCCGCAAAGGTGATGGATCCTAGGAGAAGCAACGGGCGAGAAATCAGGGCGAGAGGCGGCATGATCCGATCGAGAAAATTGGGAGAAGAAGTTCTAGCGGAAGGAGTCAGGTCGGGTCAAGCCTGGAAGAGGGCGTTGATCGGAGGTCAACATCCGACTGGACCAATCAGAAAATTAGAATTTATAAATTATTTATAAAATCAATAAAAAATAATAAATGAAGTCAAAATAAAAAGTGTATAAAATAAAAATGTTTATTAATTTTAAACTATTTTTCTATGATTTTTAATTATTTTCATGAAAAATAAATTATTGTATATACATATAGTATTATATAACGGTATAATATACTTATGTATTTTTGTACAATAATTTTTATTTTATTATTTTTACCCAAATAACCTAATTTTATATTTTATTTATTTACAAAATAATTTTAGGAGCATAAAATAATTTTTATTTTATTTTTATGATCTATTTATAGGTATAGCATAAATAGGGAGTGTGACAAATATACAAGCATTTGTACAAGAAGGATTTTATTTTTATTTTTATTTTTCTATTTTTTATTTTATTTTTGTGTTATTTCTTAGGACTATATTCAAGGAGGTAGAAAGAACATTGTATTTTTATTTTATCAAAAATAATTATTTTTATACATAGGTAATATGTACAACATAGAGTAGGCCCTATCTCTTTCTACTTATTTTATTTGGCGATCAGGTCAAGGCTTGACCTTCTCTTGTGGTTAAGGTCACTCTGTATTTATTCTAAATACCTCCTTCCTTTCTCTTTTCCTTTATTCTTTTATTTTTGCACAAATACATGCTAATTATGCAATCTTAACAAATGCATGCATCATGCTAACTTATTGTATTTACACCTACTTACATGTTGATTTGCCAAGATAAATAGCAAAAATAAAAGAATAAAGAGTGAGAATCAGGAATTCATCAGCTACTTTAGCTCCGAAGGTCCATCTTCGCCAACCTTCTTGAGGCAACGATAGGAGTCCAGCATAGCTGCTCCGCACCCTCAGCGAAATCTCAGGTAAGTATCCCTCTCCTTCTCCTTGATAATTTATTTATCTAACATTTTTCTTGTGTATTGTTCTATAATTATATTCAATCATTCCCTCAATTCATTCTCATCACCATCAAACACCACTACTATCATCATCAAACACCACCCATCATCATCACAACGTCACCACCTCATAATTATATTTTTTATTTTTTTGCATCATCACCTTCACATACATTCATAATCATCACCATCATCAGTCCATATCACACCACACTTTCATCCATAATTTCATTTCCTGTAAAAAATATAAACTTTAAAAAAGTAAGGGCAATAGCCAAGCTGCCCCCCCCCCCACGCTGCCCCTTCCTCCTGGTCGCAGCCTCCACACCGACGATCGCTCGCCCCTCCGCCACGCGAGCAGCCCGCTCCGTGCCTAAGCTGCACCACCGCAGAGCCACCTCCGTGCCATGGTCGCAGCACCGCCCAACAGTGTGGTTGCAACTCTCGGCCATCGCCCCCTCCCGCGCTTGCTAGTGCACGGCTCCTCTAGCCATCGCTCCCCCGCGATCACGTGTCGTCGCTGCCAGCCGCATGTTGCGCCCACCGCCTGCCCCTCCTACCATCACCGCTCGCCCGCGCGCTGCATGGCCCTCCACATGCCCCGGTGTCCTACCCCCTGCCTCGCGACCCCAGTCGTGCCACCGCCAACACTACCGGCCACCTGTGGACCCTCCTCCGGACCATCCGCATGGCCATTGTAGCTGCGCCTCCACACTTGCACCCCGCCTATATCTGTGTCACCTTCCATTCGCTCCTCGCGCACGTCGCCCATAAGCCCTCGTATCCTAGCGGGTTCCAGATATTCGAAGGACCGTTTTTATTTTTTTTACAAAATTATAGTTTTCCCTTCATGTTTTTGAGATTGCAAAAGTACCCTTGGTCATATTTTATTTCGTTGAATATTAATTTCTATATTGCAAAGACACCCCGAACTTTCAACAGTAATTTGGACATTTATTTCACATCGAATTTTAAATCAAAAAATTGCATATTGTATAACATTTAACTCTTTATCTCGTAGATATTTATTTATATTTTTGTGATAGTTGGTTAATTAATTAAAATTATTTTGTGAAAAAATGCATATTTTACCCATTTTGTGGTCTGTAATTTATATTTAATTAAATATTGCTCCAAAAATTGTGAAAAATTTGTAAATGATGCCATTAGTTATGTTTTAATTACTGCCCAAATTTCATAAAAAATGTAGATGTCTTGTGCATAAAATAAATAGTTGAGTGATTTTTGTAATTGATTTTTAAATAAATCCACAAACATCTTTTTTGCAAAATTTCAAGTCTCTTGAATTTCTTGTTAAAATTTCTATTTGAGATAATCGCTCTTTGGATAACTTGATTTTGTGGATTAATTACGAATTAAATACTAATAATCACTCTGTTTTCATTTAAAATTTCATAAAAATCATATATTGTCAGAAAATTCAAAAAAATAGTGTAGCTTCATTTCACCATATTTCACTTTCAGTAAAAATTTAATAATTTTTGCATTCTATTTGCATGAAAAATTGCATAAAACCCCCTAAAAAGTTTGTATTTTTCATTGTTGCGTCTTAACCTCGAAAATTCGAAAAAAATTACATTTTGCATTCAGTATTAGATTAGGTTTCCAGGAAAAATATAACTTGGCTAATTGGATTAATTTCATATTAAAAATAATTTAGCTAAGTTGATTGATTCCTTAATAACCTAATTCGTCTGCATTTTTGTTGCGTTTGCATTTTTATCGCATAAAAAATACAAAAAAATCTGTTTGGAAAATCGTGGGCTAACTCATCTAACTTGATCCGACATTGTTCCTTTGCCTCCTTGAGTCGACCCTGAGGCTTGTCCAGGTTAAAAATACATAAAACCGCACATTAATTAATTCGTTGATTCATCGATTCGTGTGGTTAATTTTTGATCGATCCTGATTGCCCGACTAAAATAAAAACAACATGATTAACACAGGGCGATTCAATGATCTTTCAAATGGCACCATTGCCAGGGAGGCAAACGGTGTAGGACCATTTTAGAAAATTAGATTTAGGTTTTCCATTCACTGGGGTATACTGACCCCCGAGCCACCTTGTAATTAGCCATTTTTCTCTCATTATTATTTCTCTGGTCATTTATGTATATATTTTGATATCTCTCTGACATAAATTTTATCTTTTTATGCGATGGCCCGGTGGACTTGGAGCGGCTTTCTTGAAGTTGATACATCTCGAAGTGCATCGGAGGTCGACAATTCGTGGATCAAGTCGGCTCTTGAGACGTCAAGAAGATCCTTGAAGAGAGATTTTAATTTTCATTAACTTATAATAATTGCATATTTACATTGGATTTCGTTTGTAATCTTGCGTATGTATCCAGATCCTGGACATTGGACCCTTCGTGGTTGTGTGGTTTGCTTGACATAGACTAGGACATGCACTTGCGGCTTTGATTAACCGAGAATTACAGGGGTCTAAATGTCTCACACAAGGCGGAGACAAAGTCGTTGCGACGACCCTCGATAATTCCCAGCTAAATCAACAATTAACCCACAATAACAATCAAACAATGAGAAAAAAATGTGGAGTCAAAATTTATTATAACTCTACAATAAGTGTGTATAGGTGCAAGTATGTGTTGAGTGTCGAACACAGGGAGCAGACAGGTAGAACGGGACAAAATGCACAAAATGTGAATGTGATCAAATGTCTATCTATGCTATTTTTGTGGATTTTTTTAATTTTTTATTTAATTTTTAGTTTTATATTTTTGTATTTTGATTTTTAATTTCTGATTTTATATACAAATGCAATATACAAATATCCAAAATGCAATATACAAAAATCCCAAGGGCTGACATGCAAAATATCCAAAAATATTACACGTAATAGCAAAGTTCCTGGACTAAAGTGAAATAAATAAACTCGTAGGGGTCCTGTGTAAAATCACCACCCCCTCACGCGCACGGGTCACGTGAGGTGACGTGGACAGAACCTAAGTGCAAATAAATTACGTGCGGGGATCCAAATGCAAATATTACAAAATATTACAACGACAAATGAAAGGTTAAATACTAATAATTAAATAGACAAAATGGCGGGGGCTTAGGTGCAAAATACCCACACCTTGAATCCTCGTGCACGATCAGACGGTTGTGGAGCGTCCACTAGACACGTGGCGCTTCAGGGATGCACGATGACGGTTCGCGATGAACGGGGAGGATTAGATCTTCCCAGAAGATCTGACGGTTGTGGCGCAATGCGATCCAACGGTGGCTGAACGATCTGGAGATCCGCCCTGATCCGACGGCGGAGAAGCGATGGGCAAGAACGGGGAAGCAACGCCGGTGAGCTTCCCCGAGCTAGATCTCCGTCCTCCGGCGAGATTTGGCCTCCAAAATTGGGCGGCAAGCTCCTGGAATGGTCCTCTAGCTCCTGGCAGCTCCAAAAGACTTCGGCGTGGGCCGGAGTTCGCGGGGGAGGGCGGCGGAGCTGGGTGGCTCTGCGGACCTCTGGCGAAGCTCAAAATGAGCCCCAGGCTCTCGTTAAGCTCCAGGTACCTGCGAAAAAGAGTGAGAGGGTCCAGGGCAAAATGCCTGGACCCCGCAAGGGTGGAATGGGATCATGGAAAGGCGGCGCGAGATGGTGGCCGAAGGTGCACTTCGTCGAGGTGATCATGGAGGCGAATGGGTGATCGAAATGCGAAGATAATTAGGGGGTTTGACTCCTACAACTACAGTGAACGAAATGGTGAAAGAAACGAGAATAAAAGAGAAGCCTCAAAGGGCTAGATACCTGAGGAAGGGGAACCTCAGCGTCGGAGTTGGCGGAGGTAGTGGAGGTGCCTCTGACCTCCTTCGCCTTGGCTGACGACATGGGACCGGAGCTGTCACCCCCAGGTATTTGTGGAGCTCGAAAGGGACAAAGAAAGGTGGACCAAAGGGACTCAAAAATCGAAGGAAGGAGAAGGGGTGTATTTGAAGGGTTGACGGTCGGATGGGAAGAACGAGGCACAACGGGAAGAGCAGAGATTCGAAGCCCAAGGAATCACCTAGGCGTGATTCCTCATTGTTCAAGGAAAAAGTCAAGAAGGAACTTGCACGAAATGATTCAAGTTTCATCCTCGAAAAAATCGCAAAGAAGGGGGGTAAACGAGGTCTGACATGGGCACATGAGGGAAGGACAGCCAGTTGACCCGCTGGTCAACGTGGACTGTCACCTGGTTGGTCCACGTGGACCAACCAGGAAAAATCCCTGGAAAATGACTAGAAAAATCAATTAAAACTAGTAAATGGATTTATTATTTTTAGGTTATAAAATAAAAAATATTTGTTATTTAATGAAGTATTTTATCATGATTTTTAATTATTTTTATGAGGTATTAAAATATAAGTTACCTTTTTAGGCCTATATAGGTATATATATCTATGTATTTTAATACTTTATTTTTATTTTGTGAATTTAATTTTATTTATTTTGATTATTATTTTATAAATTTATAAATTATTTTTATACACTTAAATATATTTTCTTTTATGTTTCTGATGTATTTTGTATACTTAGTAAAATAGGAATAGTAATTGTATAGGTATATTTACGGGTATTATACCTATGTGTTGTATACAAGTATTTTATTTTGGTGTTTTATTTAGATTTTTATTCTGATTTTAATGTACACATATATTATAAATAATATTTACAAAATTATAAAAATATAAAATAATGAAAATAATGAATAAATAATATAATGGATATTTTAATCTGTACAAGTATACAATAGGGTTCCAAAACTCAACTTTCAAACCGTAGATCCGCCAAATGCGAAACCACCTCTATTAAAATAGCTTATTCAAAATTATATACAATTAAAGGTGAGTTTGATGCATTTCGAGTTTTTATTTGAGAGATACAGGTCTGGGAAGTTTGGATTATGGAATCTTATTCAGACCATAACTTTTTATCTGTATATTATTTTTGAGTGAAATCAATTTTGTATTTTTATTTATTTAATTATCAACAACTTTCATTTACAAAGTTTCTTTATTTGAGCTATAAAAAGTTGAACCAAAAATAGATCCCAAAATGAATAAAGAATGAATAAAAACAAAGGTATTTTTATTGTACTCTAGCCCTTATCTCCCCCTACTTTATTCCTGGTCGACCTATTCATCTAGATGCCTAGGTCTCGGGGTTTCAAGTCATAAAATATTTACAATATTTTATTCTTTTTCCTTTCTTTTCTTTATTCTTTTATTTTTGCTTTAAAAACAGTATTTTATACACTATTAACATGCACATGCATGGATGCTAAGATGGTGGAATTAAGGGTATTTACATGCATCTGCCAAGGTTTTCGAGGCCAAAATGATAGAATAAAGATGATGAATTGTGGATTCATCATCCCCATATACATTGCCTTTGCTAGTCCCTAGCAAACACTTATGCAATAAGTTCAGAAAAGAAAAACAAAGAAAAGAAAAAGAAGAAATTGGATTTAGTTTAATTATCAAATTTGTCTTCACAAAATCGAAGTTTGGAACTTAAGTCGGACCTTTGAAATTTTAGTATGGGCTGAACCTTAATGAGAACCGGATTTGAAATCCAACAGCCTCCGAGAATCACAAAACTCTGCTCAAGTCTTCTCAATATCCAGGTCAGAAATATCTCAACTCATATGCAAACCCTTACGACTATGAAGCTGACTTGTACAGTGTAAGTGATTGTGGCTCTCACCAACTAGAATGATAAAAAGATTGACTTCTCCAGTATGACAACCCAATGATTCCCCAATCCAATGACTCCTTCCTCGAGGAGCGAGGTATTCCCTTAAGTTCAAGTGGCAACCAGCTCAAGAGGAGGGGCGAAGAGAAGAATGGACGGTAGCCAGTGTATCTACCTATCCTAGGATGCAAGACCAGTGTAGTCAAGTCATCCCGCTGCAGGCTCACATGATATGACTTTGGAACTCAAGCTTGCTTATTTTCTATACAACATATTCACATACTTTTGCAGGCATTTTATTTTTGTACAGGCATGTCTATTTTTTTTTTGAAATACTATTTACAACAGCATTTACATAGGGAGTTTTTCCTCTTGAGCCAGTAGACTATCCCTCTTTTGAAGCTTTATTGCAACCCACACTCTCCTGTCTTTAGAATTCCTCATCACTGGACGGGTTGGGGTGCACTTCCCTCCCTAGAGGAGGACAAATGTTTCCACTTGTGTGTGTCTCATACCGGCAAATCCAATCCCCTCACCACTCCAACTGAGTTGAGCCATGTGAAAGGTACAGGTGTCCAAGTTAGGTCATTATCAACAAGAGTCATGCGTGTGTTCCGAAATACTCTACTTAGGTAGTCAAGAATCAATTGAACTAAGTCTCGTGATCCTCAAAGAATTAAGTCAACTAGACCTGAAGTACCTCAAACCTAGTTCCTAAAAGGTTCATGTTATTAGGTAGGTTTTAAGGTCCAACCAAGCTCCAATCTCCGGATTTTACTTAGACTTGTTCAACTATCAAACTCAACCCGAAAAATGCTCATGCTATGCAAATGCTATGCAGAAAATATTTTTGTGATGCAATTTTCAAGAATTTTGAACTTTTTATGGTTTTTTGAAAATATGATGCATATGCATTTTTTGGGTTTTTCAAAAAGATTTTTCAGATGTTTTTGGATTTTAGTTTTGCAAATGTTTTTTGGGATTTTTGAAAACAAAAGATTTTGGCCAAAAACTAGGCACAAATATTTACACAGGGATGCATCTTATATTTACAAGAAGTGGATTTTAAGAAATTACAAGGGTAAGTGATCAATTTTATAGGTATATACAATAAAGAATTTTAGGTGTGATGTATGTATTCCTCAAACTTATTTGAAAATCATTTTACAAACAATTTGAAAAACTATAGTCCAAAATAAGTTTTACAAGTATTTTACAAACATGTATACACATTTGAAAATCATTTTGCAAAGGTTTTCTAAAGATTTTTCAAAATATTTTTGCAACCATTTTTCAAACCATTTGCAAATCATTTTTCAAACATTCTATTTCACACAAAGAAAACAAACTTTACAAAACAAAATGTTTTTACAAAGGTTGAAAACATGTAACGAATCGTTTTCCAAATAGTTTTCAAAATATTATTACACGGATTTTCAAGCTATTTTGCAAAAAATATTTTCACCTGATTTATTAATCAGTACATACAAAAAGAATTTGAGGAATGATCAACATCTTTTTATTAGGGTTTTTAATGAATTTTAAAGAATTTTTATCCATAATTATTAGTAAAAATACGAAAGTACGAGTTATGGCTAAAGTATATACGTAGTATATACGACCCCCATATACTTAGCTTGAGCTATGTCCTCATAGATCAGAGAGAAAAGAGAAGACATAACTCGTACTAAGTATAGGCAAGTCTAAAGAATAAATAAATAAAGGAATGAATGAGCAAGTGAATGAGAAGTCGACCATCCCCTCTATACTTAGGATCAAATAATCCTAAGTATAGCAGACTGTGCACAATGCAGGGAGGGTCAAGGGTGGGAATGAACATATCGTACTCAGACTGTCTCCCCCTATACTTAGGGTAAGATATCCCTAAGTATAGACAAGAAGAGGAGACAATGGAGAGGATCGAAAAGAATGAAAACTCAGGGTGCACACCCCCCTATACTTAGGACAAGGTGTGTCCTGGGTATAGCAAAATCAGAATATGAAGACGGGGTAGCAGACATAATGGAAGAATGAATGAATGATATAGACAGATGGATCTATACAGCGGAAGATGGAAGTGACAACCATGTATGAGATGCAAATGATATGAGCCAAAGAGCACATCTCATACTAGAAGAATGGGGGCAACGTCAACGTTCAGCGGATCATGATCTAGATACAGCTTCAAGCGCTGATCGTTAACACAAAAGGTAGAGGAAGATGACAGCTCGGATATATCAATACTACCATTGCCATGTACCTTCCTGACCACATACGGACCTTTCCATTTACTCTGTAATTTTCCTGGAAATAATTTCAGCCTAGAATCAAACAACCATACTCATTGATCGGGCTCAAACTGTTTATGGCTGATATGAGAATCGTGCCATATCTTCACTTTTTCCTTATACTGTAGGCTGCTAGAAAAGGTTGTGTCTCTCAACTCCTCTAAGGCTGCCAACTCTACTTTCCTCTGTTCTCATGTACTCTCTGGATCCAACAATAACTCTGTAACTGCCCAAAGTGACTTGTGCTTGATTTCCACTGGCAAATGGCACGGCTTACCATAGATGAGACGAAACGGAGATGTCCCTAATGGAGTCTCGAAGGAAGTCCGATAGGCACACAAGACCGAGTCCAAAAGCTGTGACCAATCCTTTCAGTCTGGGCGGACTACCTTCTGTAAAATAGTCTTGATCTCTCTGTTCGATACTTCAGCAAGACCATTAGTCTGAGGGTGGTACGACATGGCAACACGATGGTCAATGCTGAACTCGTCTGTAAGGGCCTTTACCTTGTCGTTAATAAAGTGAGACCCCCCATCTGAAATCAGAACTCTAGGTACCCCGAATTGTGAAATGATATTCTTCCTTAAAAATCAACACACGGTCTTCGTATCTGCGGCTCGGGCGGGAGTGGCCTCAACTCGATGACTCACATAATCCACAGTGAGCAGAATGTACTCAAACCCCTGACTCTTAGGAAACGGTCCCATGAAATCAATACCCCATGCATCAAAAACTTCACAAAAGTGAATGGGATGCATGGGCATCATGTCTCTCTGTCCGCAAGTACCCATCTTCTGACAGTCAGTACATCTCTTCATGAACTCATCTGAATCCTTGAAGAGAGTAGGCCACCAAAGGCCGGATTGGAGCACCTTCTGTGTTGTCCGTCTCCCAGAATGATGTCCTCCTGCCTCAAGCTTGTGACAGTATGTGAGGACGCTATGCTGCTCATCTTCAGGAATGCACCTCCTTCAGATATTGTCCCCTCCTTCATGATAAAGGACGGGATCCTCCCAATGGTAAAACTTGGCCTTCGTCAGGAAGGTCTCAAGTTTCTGCCTTGGCCAACCTTGTGGAACCGTCTTGGCAATAAGATAGTTCACAATGTCGGCGTACCATGGTGATGAATCTGTGATTCATCCTTCTAAAAGTTGAAAATAGAGATTTGTTCCTGAGTAAATAGATGCATATTTCCCTTTATATTATAAAATTAGCATTCATGCATGCAAGCATAATATCTGCATTTTAGCATTCATATTTGCATTAAATAAGAAGCCAAATTCACTTGTAAATATTCACTTGTATATTAGTTAAAATAGCCTATGTGTATTTATTTTATAATAACTCCGAATCCAATAAAACCAACTCTATAGTGTATATATGACTAACACTAATAAAGGAAAATTATCTAAAAAATACTAACTTGTAAAATTGACCAATAAAACCCCAATCCAAGTTTGAGACTAGGAACCTTAAAACATGCATATCTCTCTCATACAGCC